>OW388080.2:132448287-133648287 GCA_936449025.2 Sarcophaga subvicina | reverse complement strand
AGAGCTCTTTGCTTGCAAAATTATAAATTTATTGAAGAGAGTGCATGTGAACATATAATTTAAGGAAAGGGTGAACATATAGTTTAGGAAGATGTCTAAAACAATTATATGAAGTGTGTGAGTGATCATCAGCTTTTGCAAGTGTGCATACTGATACTGAAGTCACCGTAGTCTAGTAGGTAGTGTGTTGGCTCATTAGACCCAAGGCCACGGTTCAAACCCCAGGTCAGATATCAAAACGAAATATCAAAAAATATTTCTTCAGCGACTTCCTCTCAGCAGATTTCTGGCAAAAACTCTGAGAGTAAATAAAATTGTCATGAAAAGTTTCTCAAAAATCTGTCATTCGGAGTCGACTTTAAACTGTAGGTCCCGCCACTCATATATAAAATTAGCACGCACAACATAAGTGATGTGAGAAGATAGGTATATAAAATGAATACATACAACATGAATGGTGTGAGAAACTAGGCCGTAATCCTGACTGAAGGGTTGTAATGACCAATTATGTATGTATGTACATACTGATACTATAATACAAACATGTTTATGCCATTTCAAATAAAATATTTAAACTTTTTTTTTCATTGAGAAAAAAAATATTTAGAATAACTCGACATTTATTTTTTCTTCATTACGTATCAAACAATCTTTAAGTCAATTTGCTAATACAACGCAACACAACTGGTTGAAATGTACAATAAAAAAATTTTGTTTTATTTACATCGGTTCATACATACAAAAAATACAAAGTAAAGACTGCAGTTTAGCAAGTTTATCTATAAAAAAGAAAATTAAAAAAAAATTAAAAAAAACTCAATCAGACAACTTCTCATACTTACACAAGCAAATACAACAGCAATCAACAATGAAATGTCACGGCATGTAAAAGGAGAAAGTGGTCGATGTCAGGTATTGTCTGCTGGTGTTGCTGGAAAGAAAATCCAATATAATCACGCTGTATTTAAAATTGTTGATCTTGTAAAACAACAGCAACATTTTTGTGAGGGGAGGGCAACGAAATGAAGTGGTTGTTATTGTCTGGCTATTGACTGCATGAGTCTATTAAAAATAAAACGAAAGAAAAAAATTTTTTTTATTCAAAGCAAAACAAGTTAAGGAAAGAAAGTTTTGTTAAATATGCTTCATATTTAATAATGGGTTACATATAAAATAAATATATATAATAAATATAAAATGCAATAAATTTATAACAACATTGTATAAAAAAAAATCAAAAGAAGAAAAGAAAAAAATTATGAAAATATGGGTGATTTTTTTTTACTTCAAATTAGTTGATTTCAATGGGTCAGAGGAAAAAGAAAAAGTTACTGAAAGTACCTTCAGTTATGTATGACATAATTTTTTTTTTTTTTGGTGCAACATACATCAGCATGCACTTTAATAAATAAAAGAAGCATACATATATGTACATACATACATACAGTTTATATAAATAATATTTCATTTTAATTTTGTTTAAAACATTGTTTAACCATTTAAAATGTATCACATTATGCAATTAAATTTGAACTTGAATCATCAAATGGTTTCTATTACTTCTAGCATTATTGTTTCTTCTTCTTTTAAATAATTAGTGAAACAAAATATAATTAAAATCAATTAAATCAAAAACAAAACTTATGCAATATTTCGAATTTTTTAAAAAAATAAAGCTTCAAGCTAAAAACTAAAATAGAAACACAAAAATAAAAAACACAAATCGATTACAAAACTACCACCACTAATTAAAAGTTACGCATTTTACTTCAATTCATTACGTTTCATTAGTTTTTAGTTTTTCAGTTGAAACATAAAAAAATTGCCAACAAAATTGTAAAAAAATCAGACGAATCTTTAATCATCATCGTAAGCTCACATCAGCGTTTTATTTTTGTAGTTGATTTTGTTGTTGTTGTAGTTGTTGTTTTATTACTAAACTATTTGATTAATGTTTTAAAACAGCTCATACTTGGAAATCTTTCAAATGAATCGAAATAGTGAGGTTAAAAAAATATAAATAAATAAAGAGTATTTAAAATAAAAAAAAAATTAATTTACAAGGCACAGTGGAGCGCATTAGCTATAAATTGTTGAATTGTTTTTAACAGCAATTTTTATATTACTGAGCACACAGAAAGTAGATTCTCAATCGATAACCTAACCTAATCATTCTTAGTTTAAGTTATTGTTAGGTTAAGAATGATTAGGTTAGGTTGACGAGTAGCTTGCCATTCATAGGCAAATTCACTCGAGCCGTTACCCCTTGTCATGATATAATAAGAATACCACAGTTACAATGGAAAATTCTTACATCGTGCGATGGTAATTCAGACTATAAAAATATTGGTGTATGACTGTCGAATTTTTTCCAAATATTGGGTATTGGTCAATATTGTCTGCGATTTGTTCTCTTCTCTCCAGCAACGTACATCTCACACCCGCTCGAAAAATTTTCCATTTTTAAAACATTTTCAAGTACAAATTAATTTCTAAAGTAATTTCTATTTCAGCCAGAGTTTTCTGCATCTTACAAAACTAGTTGGATAACCACACGAAAGGCTTGAGACATAACTTCTTATCTTATTTTTGCCACTTTTATAATCATTAGTTTTGCAACGAGGGCGGGTATTACGAACGCATATTTAATAACATATTCCGGCACATTTTCGGTCACTACTGGCTTAAAATAATAAATGCATAGTCTGACCTCATATAGTCGTGATAGTCTAGTAGATAGTGAGTTGGCTTCTTAGAAATGAGGCTACGGTTCAAAAACCAGCCGAGACATCTCCAACAAAACGAAAATATGAAAAAATATACCGTCGTGGACTTCCTCCCTGCAGATTTCTGGGGGATTTTTCGTAAAATTAAATAAATAAGTTGTGCGAGAAGCTAGATCGTAACCCTAACTGAAGTGTTGTAATGACCAATTATGTTCGACTTAAGACTATTCAGCAATTGGTGTAAGACCTCACGTAGCTGTAACTCCGTGTAGTGGATAAGGACACCTTTTTAATTGCTGGCAATAGTTCGACCTAAAAACTACTTTTTACGCCATTACAACTGCTTAGTCAGGATTACATCCTGATTTCTTACATCACTTATGTTGTGTGCGTTCTTTTGACAAAAGGCTCAGGGTAACTTAAAAATTAATTTTTTGTTATAATTTTTTTCATTATCAGTGCTTGGTATTAAACCCTCGAGCGATTGTCTAGTAACCCAACACAACCATGCAAAAACATTTTTAACATCGATTTGTGTGTGGAAAAGAATTCCTTAGGTTTAGAAGGAATATTTTTATTTTGAGTTTGAATACGAGTGTAATAAATGTTAAAAAATTTTCTTTCCATAACAAGTCCTTTAAATTTGTCGACTAGAAAAGCTGGGATGTTATTGTAGAAACTCAAAAGCCTTGTAAATTTCTTTCACAATTCCAGGCTTTTTATGTAAATGCTTATCGCAAACAGTATTAAGTTTAACAGAAAAAGGGTAAGGTTTTATTCAGATAAAGATGTTGTCGGACTGCAAAACTTGTAATAGCGGACACCAGCTGATATTTAATCATATGCAATGCCATCTCGACCACAATTTCCTTCTGTGGACATATTTTACCCCAAGTTCTTCTGTAAAACCCATAGGGCTCAATAACGTTCAAAATTGTTCCACACACTTGGTGTTCATCGCAGAAGTCAAAGACATATGTTATAATTTATGCCTATTAGGGCCCATTCATATTTTCACACAACTTTTGATTCAGCTGGTATAACAATTTGTCATAATGTGTTATACATCACTACTGTATGTCTATATGGCTACCATCGTTAAAGGCAAATTAATTGATTTTTAATTTAAATCTTGTTTAAGAATTATAGTCGGATTTCAAGCAATAAATAAAAATAAAAAAATTTAAGCGCCATTAAAAAATGTAAAAAACCAACCGCATTAAATTAATTAAAAAACCGATTTTAGACAACAGAGAGGCACACAAAAAAAGACACTAAAGTTCAGTCATTAAATGATTTATTTGAATATTTAAAATAAATACGATTTCATTTGCATATGTATTGCAATGTGTTATATAAACGTAGACAGACGGCGCTTTTTTCGAACCGACAGAAAAGACCGTTAATATGCAAATGGATTTTGGATATATTTTTATTGTTATTTAAGTTTTGTAATGTTTTTTTTTATTAATTTATTGATAATTTATTTTATTGTAAATAAATTGCATTAAAAACATGATTTATTTTTGAAAAAAGGGGGTACGAGTATAGTGTTGAAAAAAAACTTTTTGTTCGCCTCATATTTTGATTGATAATCTTTTAAAGATAAAAAGTTTAAGTTTTAAGGGCATTTCACTTTCGAATTTTTGTAATCATTTAGAAGGTTTATATGATAACTTTTGTTTTTTTTTTGACATAATTAATTACTTTTCTAATGGAAAAAAACAAAAACAAACAAATATATGTACGTCTATTATGGCCATTTAATTTATGTAAACAATTTATTTTTTTAAACATTACTAGGCCAATTGGCAATTTCTTTGCTCGCTAGAAACTGTTATTAAAACAAAAATAATTAAAAAAAAAATAAAAAAATATTAACCTTAAAATTTTGTTTTGAAATATTTTGAAAGGAAATATAAATGATTTATTATTTAAAAATCATTAATAATGGCATTTTAAAAATCGAGCTAACTAAGCCAAATATTGAAAAGCCAATTAAATTAATTATAATGAGTTAAAAACTCAAGCTTAAGCGCGTGCTAAAATATTAAAAAAAAAATATATCCGTTTTCAATTTTTTTTTATCAATGAAATGAAATATGAATACTTCAAAGATTTTTTTAGTATTTCCATTTCAATATGTGTTATAGAATTGTTAAAAGTTCTAAATTATTAATTAATCATACTAATTATAATTGGTAATAAAATTTATTAGGATGATAAACAATATTGCCTTCGGCTTTAAATGGGTAACAATTGAAAAATATTAAATTGGATCATTTGAAAAGTTAATAACCTTGTAATTCATTTTTTAATTAATTATGCGGCCTAAAAATTTAAGAAACTCAACTGACCCCATTGAAAATAAATTCAATTTAAATTAATTTATGTTTTCTAATTTAAATAGCGTACATACATACATACATAATTGACCATTACAACTCTTCAGTCAGGATTACGGCCTAGCTTCTCACACCACTCATGTTGTGTGTGATAATTTTATACATGAGTGGCAGGACCTACAGTTTAAAGTCGACTCCGAATGACAGTTTTTTTTTTGTGTGAAACTTTTCATGGCAAATATTATTTATTCTCAAATTTTGTGTCAGAAATCTGATGAAGGGCATGTCTGACCTGGGGTTTGAACGGTCTAATAAGCCAACACACTACCTACTAGACTAGGCTAACTAGAACTAGGTACAGTATTAGGTGGAATACTCGGCTCACATAGCCAGCATATGTTTTTAGATCTGTTACCCACATTTAGTCCTATTGCTGTATCACAATAATAGAGAGCACTTGCCGTCCTAGTGACTCTGGATTGTTTATTCATGTTCCGGTTTAGTTTGCTGTTCAATACGTTTTCAAGATATTTGACGAAATTTTGGAACTTTTCTATTTATACTGTGGTTAGTAAATTGACGAGCTTTGTATCTCATTGTGAATAATAATTAATCTGTCTTGATTGTGTTAATATCCGGTCTATATTCCATAATAATCTCTTTGCAAATTTCAGAATTACCAAAAGTAATTTTGGATTTTTGCCTGTGCTTGCCATTGCCAAAGTGTTTGCATAAGTTATAGTCATGCAGCATATTCTTTCCATGGGTTTTAGAAAACTATTAACATTTGGACTCTAGAGCATAGGCGAGATTACACCTCCATGTAGTGTCTCTCGAGCAGTTAATTAAATACTGGAACTTATGTTGCGCCCAAAATGGTTATTGCAGAGCAATTTTAAATAAATTTTATCATCAATATTTTAATACAAACGCTTTAGTTATTTTCGATAATTACGTCTCGTTGATTACATATTTTCCGACCTCTGTTCCTGCTACACAAAGAGGTCTTAGCCACATCAGTGTTCCTCTCCTCGCAAACTCATCTGACTTTCCATTGTCGCTAATTCCCAATCACCGTGATTCCAATTTTGGGAGCTTTAGGACCAAAAAACTTGCAGGTAAATTATGTAAATGTTTTATGATGTACATACATACTTATATATAGATCCATTACAACCTTTCAGCCTTCACTTCTCACACCACTTAAGTTATGTGTTTTAATTTTCGACATGAGTGTCGGGACCTACAGTTTAAAGTCGATTCCGAACGACAAATTTTTGAGAAGAAATCTGCTGAGAGGGAGTTGTAGAAAAAATATTTTTTCGTACTTCATTTTGTTGGAGTAGTCTGACTTGGGGTTGGTCCGTGGCTTCACATCTAATAAGCCAACACACTACTAACTAAACTACAGCTACGCTTAACTATAAACAAAGGTGTTAAAAAAATATATTTTCAAAGTAAAATGTGATTCAAAACCGTAATTAATGTTCATCTTCCTATTCCTCCATCGGTATTAAGTTTGCCCGTTTTACAAGCTTGAAACCAAATACTTTTCTTTCGACATCAGGTGTTTGTATAAATCTCTTCTACCACGTGTGTAAGCCCTTCTGCGATCAATACATGGTCAATGCCAGTTTAACGGCTTGAAAAAATTGTTGCCTATTTTCCTACAATTGCTGTATAATTGCACATTTGTTATGGTAAATCTGCCAAACACCATTATTTTGCATGCCAATGAATTCAATGGAAATTGTTTGCCATTTAAAATTTCTTAACAAGTACAACCTAAACTATGGTTCTCTAACCTTTGTTGCAGTCAGAAATATAAAACAACGCCAATGCAGTGCAGATTATAAACCCTAAGTATTGTTTATGATTTTCGATTTAAAATTTTTTTTTTAATTTTATACTCGCACGGTAATAAACCAACACAATAATTTAAATCAATCATCTGAAAACCGATTTAAACTTAAACGTTCGCAGAGTAGCATAACAACATTGTGCAGTCAGGTAATAATTTAAACAAATTAGAAAACCAAAGTTAATAGTACTGCACACATAATTGTCTTGGTATTTTATAAAAAAAAAACAAAAAACGTTCAACTGCTTTAAAATCGTATCGAATGGTATAATTTAAATGCTTTTTTTCTATAAGTATCTCTGGCAATGTACTCGTAAAATAAAACAGCGATTTAATAGCTGTCTTAGGCAATGCGTGAACTGAATAATTTTGTCTTTATCGTTTTTTGTTTGTTGTTGTTGTTTTTAAATGATATACTCTAGTACGTTAAACGTTTTTCAAAGACTCTGCTGTCTGTCTTTGCTGCTTATATACTGCAAGTGTTTTTCTTACTAATTGTTAACGCACATGTTAAGTTTTTTAAATATAGTTTTCAACGTCAACCAAAGACATAAATTGGTGGAAAATAATGTGTTAAATATTGTTTTTACTTAAACTAACCTTAACCTTGTTCGTGTTTTCAAGAAACATTAATTGAATACAAAGTAATCATTAATTTTTTTTTAATTTTAGCAAATCATTTGTATTTTTATTTCTTCTTTTTCGTTTTGCCATATCCTTTGACTATATTTTTAATAATAATTTTAATTTTTTTTTAATTTTCTTTAAATATTATATGATTCGTTGATATTTATTTACTAAAAATTATCTTCAATTAATGTCTGAAAGCATAAAATCATTTTAAATATCAAATATTGGCATTAATTTTATTGTCTCTTTTGAAAAGAATTCCCTGGTTTTTTCTCGTTTTTGGCTTTTTAACAGCCACTCCTTTGGCATCAAAAAAGCAAAAAAACTTTTGTGGAAGCTAAAGAACAATGTCTCAGAAAATAATTTAAAAAAATAAAGAAGATCTTTAAGATGTTTAATATAAAGTTGTAGCTTTTTAGAACAAAAAATTTTCACGATATGCGTTGGCGGTTGGAGTCTTAAAATTTAAAACATCAAAAGATATTGCTTTTGCATTACTTAAGTGAATTTTAATGAAGTCGTAAATGTAAAATCAATCCAATATGTTGTAATTCATTTGGGATAATGTGAAGTGGCTTATGTTTAATGTTTCATCGCTACTGCAACGGAATTTAAATTATTACACTACATAACAGACTGAATTTCTTCTTTAGCTGATAACAGAGGTCTTTCCTATCGATTATTATCTGAATACAGACAAATCTAATGTTTACAAATACTGCTTCCACTTTTCTCCTTACCACAACTTATTTTCCTAGTTCCCTGCGTGTTAGTCGTAAATAAAAAAAATTGGTTGGAAGAACAAAAAATTCCTCTCGTCTCTTAAGTAGAACAATGAATTTTTGAATGAGGGGTCCAATTTTTTCGAAGTAATTTTTTACTTTTGATTGTCCAATTTTCAAATGTCGCAAGAAAGACTTAAAAACCTTGGAAAACCTTACCTTAGAAATTAAGCCACCTACAACAAATTGAAAAAAAAACTCGTTTTTTCAAGTGGGAGTCAGTTCTTCAGTGTCTCTTTCGATACTTCGCGATTAGTAGGATGGCTATCTAGTAAGCAATATATATCGCTATAGATTCCTTAAAGCAGAGATAAAGTATGGTTTTCGTTTCACTGTACCATTGGTATTTGAATACATATTTACATGCATTATTTGCGTATCTTATTTCTGTCTGTCGAATAGAATATCCTAATCAATCAAGTAATTGAAGACAGAGAGAAAGAAGAAGCTGGTAAGACAAAATCAATAAAACTCTATAAGGGAAATTAATCAAGGCCAGAACAGTCCGAACAGAGAGATTGGAATAGAAGAATTTGCACAAAACTCTACATTGTAATATAAAAGAGGTCTGGCATAAGTAATTATGTAAGTAGGGTCCTTATTTGATTTATGGGAAAAGTAGGCACACATACATGTTTTTCCGTTTATTTAACGTCATTATATTTGACTTTGCTATGCAATTCATCTGGAAACAAAAATCAATCACTGTGAAAGCGATTTCATCGAAAAATTATCTTCAGCGATGAAGCTTATTTTTAGATAAATGTGTACTTGTACAAGCAAATTTAATGGATATGGGATGGTAACAATCCAATGTTTGGAGTGGATTTTGAGCTGGCATCGGTCTAAATTTTTCTGAGAACGACGTTGACCAAGCTATCACTGTGATCATTACAAGTCGATGATTTCCAACTTCCAATCCTGAATGGGATTCTCTGAAAGCCAACGAGAAGAATAGCGCTACATGCCTCACTGTTACATTGGGTATTTGGCATGAGCAGTTTTAATGCATGTTTATCTCACGTTTATCTAAACTAGTCACCGAGATAATGCAATTCAACCCCCGTTTTTCTTTTACTTTGTCTTTTATCTTAATCACACATACATATATGCAAATAAACCACAAATCACAACGGTCCTAAATGCCTGCCTTACCCATGCCATTGGCCAAATTCAATCTGCATTTTGTGCCAAAGTTATGGAAAAATGGATATTTCGAATGTACTCCATTCAGAGTTATGGCGGACATGTGTACGATATTATATTTCACACATAATAGGATCAATAGGTCTTTCAAACAAATAAAAAGTTTGGATGATATCGAAATAGAAAGCGCTTAGTAATATACCCTATCTATATATCGTTGCCTTTCTTACACTAATTTTAAATAAATATTGCAAAGTACTTAGATAGTTAAGTAAGTAATTAGTTAATATAGGGAACACAGAAAATTTCATTCTTACGAGACGTTTAAAAAGTGCCTCTCGTTCTTTTTTTTTTGTACAACAGCAGCAGCTTTTTTAAATAAATAAAATTCTTAAAGAAATTCTTTTTTTTAATTTATTTATTTAAGCATTTTATGCTGGGAATGATAAACAGTTGGTTGGTATTTTCCAAAATGTTTAAAATATTTTTTGTTTTGTTTTTATTTCGTTTTATTTTGTTTGATTTTGTGCTGTGTATTAATTTTAAATGTCATTAAAAATTCTAAACACATTTATATTTAGTTTATGGTTAATGTAGTTATTTTTATATCGCAAATTGTATTTCTTTTGTTCTTTGAATACAAAAATCAATATAAGTATGTGTGTATGCCATACGTATATACAAAAAAACCATGATTCCTCACGGCTAAATGCATAAATTTGTCCTTGTTACCAACTATAGTTTATACTACACATTGGCTTCTTCTTCTTCTTAAAGAACTAAAGCGAAAAAGACAAAGACATAAAAACAATCAAGTTTGTTTTCTAAGTCTTTTGTTTAGTGCAGTTTTCAGTATTATCATGTGCATCATTCATTGCCTTTGGATGTATCATTCACGTGCATTTGTATGTGATGTGTGTGTAGTGGTAATATTATTGACTTATAGGGTGGCGTATTTAATGTCAAGATTAATTTTTGCAATATTCGTTTGTCTTCCATGCTGTACACTAAATTATAATTTAAAGACCTCTGATCATATTACAACAGCATTTGAAAACATTACCTAAAATGAAAACCTTGACTTTTGTTTGGGAATTTGTGTGAATTAAGCTTTGTTGTAAGACCATTACAAAATTGCATAGATTATCGATATGTGAAAAACGTGCAGAAATATTTGATTATTTTAAGAGAGTGAAAATAAAAATTAAAAAAAAATAATTAAACATGTGTTGAACGAATACTTTATGCGTTACTAAATCAAGCAACCAAACCGTCAATATCCTAACGGTGTGGTGTAAAATAAATATTTTTTTGGTAAGAAACGCTATTTCTTCTAAGCAAATTTCGTGAAATTTTTCGCAGGGTATAAAAAATATTTTTTTATTTTGTTTGTTGTTGTTAAGTTATTGACATTAAAATCATTTTTTTTTTTGGTTTGGGTTGGGTTGGGTTGTGTGTTATTTTAGTGTGATATACCGTTAAATCAAACCCATACTTGCCGGTTTTAAGTTTGAATTTTTATTTTAGCTTTTATAACTGCTTATTATTTTTTTTTTTATAAATCACGACTCAAAATTTAAAATGATTAAGATTTTCTTAATAACGTTTAATAGAATTGACATTTGATTTAAATATCATTGGTTTGCAATGAATATTTTTAAATATTCAATGATAAGATTATTTTAAATAAGTTTTTTAGTGAAAATATTAGTCTCTACTGTAATAGGGTTTAGAAGTGTCATAATTAATCGTAAAATTAAGATTGAAATTTTGTGAGGGTTTTATTTACACACATACATACATCAGGTCATTACAACGTATTAGTCTAGCTTCATGCACCACCCTGTTGTGTGTGTTAATTTTATCTACTGTGAAAATTCGACTTCGAATGACAGATTTGTGGGAAGCTTTTAATGGAAATTTTATTTACACTCAGATATGTTGTCAGAAGACTGTTGAGAGGAAGTCGTAAGCCGTCATAGAAATATCTCTCATATATCCTTTTTTTATGAGATGGTGAAGCCAGGGGTTGAACACGGGATAACGTCTAATAAGCCAACACCCTACCTACTATTCTACGGTGGTTGTGAATTGTTAATATTAAGAATACCAAATTAAAGGTAAGAAACAAGGTCGTAATCCTGACTGAAGGGTTGTATGTAAGTTGAGGGAATAGTAACAACGCTGTTTTGGTTGTGTTAACTTCTAGTACATGGTTATTGCACCACTTCAAGAGTATTCTCAGTGCAGATTCCAATACTAGCGCAAATAGTTTTGGATATTTGCCTGTAGTGATTATAAATATATCCCTAAGGCATTTGCCACGTAGTTTACGGTATCATAAAGGGTGGGTAATAGTGGCATTATTTCTATAAGAGTGCTTTACATGCGAGATTTTTTTACTACCCGTATGCTATGTTATAGAATGAGCATCAAAAGAAAATGTACATTAAAAGTTAATATTGTTACGAAAATGGAAATGGCGTTTTGCTTTTACATCGTTTAACATTAAAATTATAAAAAAGCTACAAAAAAAAACAATGAACTTGTTTACACGATAAACAACTAAACAAAAACATACCAACAAAACACTGATGCTGACTGTATAACCCAGGTCAGACATCACCAACAAAACGAAGTATGAAAAAATATTTCTTCGGCAACATCCTCTCAGCAGATTTCTGGCAACAACTCTGAGAGTAAATAAAATTGACACAAAAAGTTTCTCAAAAATCTGATGTTCTGAATCGACTTTAAACTTTAGATTTTGTTAATCATGTATAAAATTAACATACACAAAATAGTGATGTGAGAACCGAGGTCGTAATTCTCATTGAAGGATTGTAATAATCAATTATGTATGTGTGTTATGTGCTGTACAGCATTTAAAATAAAAACATGCTGTTTTAGTAGCAATATTTCCAGAAAAATTCAATTTCTTCATGAGTAAATACTGTTTATTTTTACTTCTATTGATTCCAATTATTTCCCTAGAAAATATTTTGCACATGCCTTACATTATTGTCTGTCAAGTGCAGAATAATTTAAATACATACGACTCTAATGCTTCATATATTTAAAACAATTTGATTTAACGAATTTATTGGTTTGAATTCTTTTGTCAATATTTAATCTATTAAAAAAAAATGAATAAAATAAATGAAAAAATACACACGATTATTGTCTCCTATTGATCTCTTGAAATGAAAAATATTTAACAATAGCAGAACATGAATTCTTTGATTTCCGTATAAAGTTTTTTTTGTACTTCTTGTTTAAATTAGAATACGAGTAAAATTTATTTGTTTTACTTATAAAATAGTGCAGAACATGTCACGATTTTTAGAAGCAGGTAAAATGTATTGTCATTCCAAATGATATTCATTTAGTCAAGTCATTCAATATACAAAAGCGGAAAATATTATGGAACTAAAAAGCACAAAGAATAAAATCTTTTAAGGTACCATAAGGTAAAAGATATGGTATTGTTAAAGGTCTTTTGTTGTTCTTTTCAATCAAAAAAAAAAAAAAAAAATAAATAAATAAAAAAAATTTAAATATTTTGTAACAAAATATGAGGTGAACCCATTAATCAGTGTCATATTAAATTAATTGAAAGCCTTTACAGTCTGCATGAAATCCCAGTTAATTAATAGTACAACACAATCATGTACATAAGTATGCAGGGCTATAAACAATTACGTTAAACTGGAATTGATTTGAATACTCACAAAGGGAACTGCATTACGGTGTTAAGTAATCTGAATGGAAATTCTGTTGTGTTGTTGCTATTTTGCAAATTAATTGGATTTTGAGTAATTTAATAGAATTTATAGAATAATTTTGACTAATTGGCTAATTATTGCTGTGGCATTTGAATTTTGCAACAAACTGTTTCAGTAGCATTGTAAGTAAGCCACGCTTTAAGGCAAATATGAATACTGATTCAGCGCTTATAAATTTAGTTTAAATTATTTGCATTTAAATTACTTAACAATTTGCAGTGATTAATAAAATTTTTCAATATTACTTCGAACAATAAAAGCCATTTATGCCGCCGTATTTATGCATTTGCAGTTTGAAATATTTTTCTAACAAAGACTGATGTCAACGATATGTAATAAAAAATCTTCTTTATTTATAAACAATTTCTAAGATAACTTGGCTTTGGATTTGAGTGCCAGTATATTGATTTGTTTGTCAACGAATATAATGTTTCTGTTTGAAAGTAGTGCGGTACAGTGTTTTAATAACAAGAGTGCGAATACACAAGGTTCAGTTGAAACCGGCCAATTTCCTTAGTGTTATGTTCGTCACCATGCCCAGATCTTCATACGTTCTGTTATCCAAAAACCGATGACGCCTGTTCTGAACGGCAGAGCACTTGCATAAGAGGTGTTGCACCGATTCTTCCACATAATGGCAGCTCTGCAGTCATCCTGATGGGGCAGACCGACATGCTGTCCACTGCTGGACTCAGTAGTTTTGAAATTTACTAACCATTTATGTTGAACTACCACTGGTTTATTGAATTCCATGCTAATTTTTCAAATTTGACAAAGTATTCCTGTAAAGGCAGACATCTCCGAACCCTACAGTTCGTCCTCCTTTTCGTTCCCCTCTATGCTACAGTGGCCCAGAACCCAGTAAATGTGGGTATTGTGTCGTCGCTACTGTGTAAAGAGTTCATGCAATCCTTTGGTTTGGCAAGATGGAATCCCATCGATTTTGATTGCTGCTTGGCTGTCCACAAATATGATCAAGTTCGAAGGAGGCAGGTCGTATAGCCTAATGCATCGTGGAGAGTATAGGCCGTACAACTGCTGTGTACATTCTATGGATGATACGAGGCTGTAGACCCCATATAATCTAAACTGTCCTTTTATAGATGTTCAGTATTGTTTGAAGTCTAGAGTGATAGAGTGCAAAGACATGTTTTAAAAAGTAGTACCAAATGGTGTTGTGGTAATCAAAATTTTTTACGGCTAATACAATAGAAGGAGATTTAAGGCATGCATCAGACTGTGCAGGAATAATCTGTACTTAATAAACGGCCTTTAAAGGACTCTTTGCTTAGAATGATAATAAACTTGATTACAAAACGTAGATTCCACAATAATTTACGGATTCAAACTTGGAACTTGTACTGCATAAATTCATCACCCAAGGAAACAACTGGTGCGTATCGTGTACAGGAACTGCAATCGTGGAAACAGATGATCTCGGTAATAGTTCGAAAATTACGAGGACTGTGCTCTCTCCATCCAGTTCATCAAAAACGTAGTTTTCTTCGATGAGGCCAAATGTCAAAGTGTCCCATTAAGTCAAAAAAATTTTTGGAGAAAGTACCATCATCCTGGAAAGGCCAGACCGCCTGTACATAACATACATAAGTAGTCATTATAGCCTTCCAGTCAGGATTACAAATTAGCTTCTCATAGCATTTATGGTGTATTTGTTAATTTTATATGTATATTACTGGTGGGACCAGTTTAAAGACGACTCCAACTTTTCGTGGCAGTCAGTCAGAAATCTGCTGAGAGAAAGTCGCTGAAGAAATGTTTATTTTTATTTCCTTTTGTTGGAAATATGGTTATGATCTATGGTTTTAACTGTGGTCTTACATCTAACACACTATCTACTATGCTACGGTGACAGCCTATAAGAAAGTTTTATATGAGCAACCTTAATATGTACTTTGCAGTCTACTTTGTCTTGTGTTTAAGGGCATTGCCTCGGGTCTCTAGATTGTATTAACATGGTATCTATTGTCGAGCTTATAACTTATAAAGAAGCATGTATACAACCCAAATATGTCTATGGCTTCGAAGAATTGCGTCATAACTTTAGCATAAGCTTGGCCAGGAGTTTTGTGAAGCATTTAGCATTACTGTTACAAGCACTCTCCTCTGCTTTAATAGAAGATCGGAAGATAGCCAAATAACGGTGTCAAATAAAGTCGTAATTAGATTGAAACAGAGTGCATTGGTGATTATCAGAATACAGAACAGAATTGGTCATTGCAATCTTTCAGTCGTGATTACGAACTAGTTTCTCACGCCACTTACGCTTTGTGTGTTAATTTTTTAAACGCGTGGCGGGACCCACAATTTAATATCCGAACTCCGAACGATAAATTTTTGAGAAATGTTATGTTTCTCTACAGCCCAAAATTTTAACTAAATCCGAAGATTTTTTAATTTTAGAAAATAAATATATGTTATTTCATATTGAGTATGTAAATTTGCTTTTCATTTTGTTATTAGCATTTTCCTAAAAGATCTTTTAAAACTTTAAAATTAAAAAATTATATTTCAGTTGTTTTTTCTCTTTAAAAGTTTCTTAATTTTCCATGAAGATACCAGAATTCGTTTTTTAAAAAGCTCACCTTGAATTTTTATAACAAATTTTACAGACTATAAGTTCTCATTGTTGATTTTAGTAAAACTAATTACGAATTCTATGTAAATTTTATCATTATTATTTTTTTTATAGAATATAATTTAAAACGGAAAATGGATGTCATGAGAACCTAAGCAAATGATTTTTTAAATACAATAATATTAAGAAAATGAATGAAAACTGAAAACAAACGTTCTTAATGAAGAAATAATAAGACGAGAACAAATTAATTTGTTTAATTTGTTTAAAGAAAACGTTGCACGCTCATTTAGCATGGAATAAATTATAAAAAAAATATAAAAAGTGTTGTTTTAAAAATAGAAATCAAAATAGAACTGAAAAATCATTTTACAAACGTACATATATGCTAGTATATTTACTTAAGTGATGATCTAACATAACTTAAACACTATAATCAGCGGTAAAATGAATGGCAAACAAATTACATGGACATTACCGTACAATAGAATAGAATACAACGTATGCAAAACAATAAGAAGAGTGACTAACAAGTTAGGGGCGTAAAGCATGACTGATTGTTTAGACGCTTATTTAATTATGAACGATAGAAACAAAAGGTCACATCCGATTCAATTTATATTAATTACAGTCTTATTTAAATGAGTTGAAAAAGTAAAGAACTTTAAATTAATGCTGACTTCCATATTCTTTTCTTCTTCTGCTTACAGATGAATTTCCCGAAGAAGACAGTGATATGCTTATGGAACCCAATGATTTTGGTCCCATAACCATATTGCGTTCGCAAGAGCATCAATTCCATGAGCCGCCATCTACACAATTTCGCCCCTTACCAGCGAATAATAGATACATTTCTAGATCGGATCCATCCAGTGTGGTACATGTAAATCCCTTGGATTCACACTCGCAGGCAGCACAAAATTACTATCCACCCTTTTTCAGGGAGGCACCACCATTGGGTCACTCACGTCCCTATTTTCCCATTGCCGATGCTCCAATTATACCCAAATATGCTGAAGCCCGGCCAGAAGGTAATTTAGGTCCTGGTTTGCCACCCCAACACAGAGCAGCTGGCTTTGATCATAGTATCTTGGGTTCGGGAGATTTTGGCGTTATACGTGGCGGCACTTTCTATCCCGAAGAGGAGATGCCTTATCATCCCGAGGACAGCATAGATTTTGTACAAAAATATACTTATCCAGAGGAACAATTTGCACACTTCCGTGATTTTGCTGACATCAATACACCTGTCGAACCAGCCTTCTCACACTTTGTGGTTGTGTATGAAAACAAAAACTCCACCGCCACCAGTAATCATCCACATCCGAAAAATATTTTTGAACAATTGGAACTGTTGGACAAAGAGAAGGCTGCAGAAGAGAAGAACTTCAAAAAATCAAATCAAGCCAGTAAATCAAAATCGAAATTGGCCAAAACAAAACTGCAGCAAAAGAAATACAAGAAGAAAAGTTCAACAACAGCGTCAAAAGACATGGAGGAAGAGCCTCTATTGGCTTTAAGTTAAAAGATTTGCCAAATGGGCAGGGCATCTCAAAAACAAAACAAAAAAAAACAAATTAAAAATACATTATTTTAAATTTAATTTATTAATTTTAATGACAACAAAAAACAACAACAAATTTCACATCCATAAACATTTTACCACCAGGCAATTTGTTCTGTCTCTCTGTCTCTCTCTTTCATTTTAAATTTCGTATTTTCATTTTAGTTTAAATCAGTTTAGTTTCGAATCACAATTAGAGTGCAACATGGTGCCAAATTGTTAAGCAAATAAGGAGATCGTTTGTCCTTTAAATTTAATTTTTTTTTTGTTCAAACCTTATAAGCAGTGTATAAATTTTATAAATTTTTTTCTATGTTCCCAAAACAATAGTTTATCTACAGGCTTATTTCGTTATTTGGAATAACACAGCAATGGTCAGAAATACATATGTATATGCGATATATGTATGTATGTATGTATATTACACAGCAGACTAAAGGACCACCTTTAGAATGGCAATATCCTCGATCCGAAAATGTGTATCCTATAATAATAAGATTGAGGATTCTCACTTACATGCCCGAAGGAAACAACTTGGTGCCCATCAGGTACAGGGAAGGGAATTGTTCACCGTTTAACTGTGACAGTGGAAATACCTAATCTTGGTAATAGTTCGGAAATTAAAAGCACTGTATCCTCTCTATTCAGTTCATCAGGAAAGCAGTTCTTTTCGATGAGGCCGATGTCGAAATGTCCCATTAAATCAGAACAATTTTTGAGGAATTTCATCCTGCAATGGTTAGGCAGCCTATACGTATATATCATACATAAGTAGTCATTACAAATTCAGTCAGGATTACCACCTAGCTTCGCACATCACCTATGTTGTGTGTGTTAATTTTATACATGAGTGCAGTTTAAAATCGATTCCGAACGTCAGATTTTTGGCGTACATTTTTTTTCATATTTCGGTTTGTTGTTGACCTCTGGTTTGATCCGTAACTTTACGTTTAATAAGCCAACACCCTACGTACTAGACTACGACGACTTCTTGGTTTTAGTTTAGTCAAATTCGGGCCACTGTGTGTTCTCAAGTGAGCTTTGGAAAGCAAAGCTACCACTCCAACCTGCCTAACGTGAGGGTATCCGGCCTAAATTTTAATTTTACTTTAAAGATAAATATATTTTGCGAATTGGTATGGTAGGACTGGCTTATGGTAGGGATGGCTTAATGTAATGGTTAAGTTGATTGACTACAAATGGCGAACATAAAAGATTTCAATATGCCTTCAGGAATAGTTAAATCAACATCATAAAAAGAGAAAATAGAGCCTCTTCTAGAAAAGCAGCAGGCTTTACCCAATACGTGCTCTACCCTATCATAGACGTAATTATTCATTCACAATGGCAGATCGCAAGCCGTATGAAGCCGCCGTTTCGAGTAGGTAGTGTTGGCTCATGCTCATGTTACAAACGCCAGCTCAGACATTTCTAACAAAACAAAGAATATTACTTTCTGCCACCTTCTTTTAGTCTTCTGGTAAAAACTCGGAGTGTAAATAAAATTCCTATGAAAAGATTTTAAAATCTGTCGTTCGGTGACGATGTTAGACTGTAGTTCCTGCCAATCATAGATACAATTAATTGTAATAGAAACATTAAGATGTAATGCCTTCATGAACTCTTTTGTATTCTTATTTATATGACTTCGGCAAAAGGTCCTTCATGTAGGAAGGATCATTTTTTCACAGTTATCAACTGTTTCTGCATGACTACCGATATCAGACGAACGTCAATTTGAAGTCGTCGTAGGCTAGTGTGTTGGCTTATTAGACCTAAGGCCCGGGTTCAAACCCCAGGTCACACATCAAAACGAAAATATCAAAAAATATATCTTTAGCGGCTTCCTCTCAGCAGATTTCTGGCAAAAACTCACAGAGTAAATAAAATTACCATGAAATGTTTCTCAAAAAAATCTGTCGTTCGGAATCGACCTTAAACTGTAGGTCCGCCGCTCATGTATAAAATTAACGCACACGACATGAGTGGTGTGAGAAACTAGGTCGTAATCCTGAATGAAGGGTTGTAATGACCAATTATGTTATTTATGTCAATTTGTATGAAAAAATAATATCGCCTGAAAAACTGCGTTCGAAAACTTTTGTCTTACAGATACAAGGAATTACATTAAAAATTGTTAATCATTTTCAAAAAGCGTCCAATCGATTTTTAAGATCTTTTTAAGGAGAAGTTTTCATTGCTGACCATTCCAATTTTCTTTTATTTTTCCAGCTTTTTAGTTATCCTTTCAACATTCGCTCACATATTTTTTTATTTTTTTCAATAAAAATCCATACGTTTTACCACAAATCAAGTGAAATACTCATTATACATTAGTTACATTTTACATTATTTACGTTTACATTAGTTTGTATTGTAAAAATATTAGAAAAAGAGAAACGGAAACATTTAATTTTTTTGTGTCTAAAAAAAAAAAACAATCATAAACAAAAAATTAGTTTTTAAGCAAAATTCATGTAAAAACGCATTTTTTCCATAATTATCGAATAAATTATTTTGTTTTTTTACAAATAAAAAAAAATTATTAAAAACCAATAAAATGTACACTTTTTTAAATTATTGAAAAATAAATTAAAATTTGGTGGTAAGTTTTTTTCATATTTTAAAACATATTGAAAATAATACATATTTTAATTACTACTACTTGGGTCCTCTTTACATTGTGAAATATTTACCACAAATCAGTAACAAAATCAACAAATGTGATGAGTAAAGCTTTAAATATCTACGTATAAGCATTGCATTTGAAATTCAAAAATAAATTTTAATTAATATTCTTCTCGTTACAAAGATTTTCCATCAGCATTATTGGAATTGAAATCCTACTTCTGTATTATAAATGCAAATGGAAAATAATCACAACACAAATAAATACAAAATAAACCAACGCATACACAAATAGACGTATGAATTGAAGTTGTGGAGGCTCTTGAGTTCAAACATAAGCAAGTCTATTCTCAATGTCAACATGAAGCGACAAGATTATGGTGTTACTCTTAATAAGGTTTAACCAAGGTTGCCAATTGTTAATGAATTTTTATATGAATTATTCAGGAAATATTAACGAGCTAATTGATCTCATTATGTATGGAATATAACATGATTTTAATATATGCTACGGCTTCTCTTGGTGGAAGACATTCGAAATGTATAATTTTGTTTGATACTGGCACATAAATCAGATTGAACGCATAGGTTTTATTGGCTTTTAGGAACACTGTGGCTTGTAGCTTTTTTCCCACAGGAAAAGGTCTACCGAGATCAAATTGAACGATCTCGGTGACCAATTCACCTTACCTTCACGGGAGACAACCCTTCTGTCAGGATTACGACCTAGCTTCTCACACCACTTATGTTGTGTGTTTTTAACTTTATACATGAGTGGTGGGACCTACAGTTTAAAGTTGAGTCCGAACGACAGATTTTTAAGAAACTTTATTTACTCTCAGAGTTGTTGCCAGAAATCTGCTGAGAGCAATTTCATATTTTCGTTTTGATTCTGAACTGGGGCTTGAACAATGATCATAGGGCTTAAACCATGCCCTCAAATTGCTCGTCTTGAATATCCAATATGGCATGCTGGATGGCACGTATCGGCGTTCTGTTGAAACCTTATGTCCTATTCAGCCCAAAAGAGCTGATAATCATTGACCTTTAGTGCTAAGCGTCTGTGAGCGCTGTTGGCCTAGACAATATCATTCTCAAAGAAATATGACGTATTATGCCGCCAGCAAAAAAGCCTTATCAAACAGTGATTGTTTCGGGATGCATTGTAGCCTAGTAGTTAGTGTCTTGGCTTATTAGACGTGAAGCCTCGGTTCAAACCCCAGGTCAGACAATCTTCAGCAAAACGAAATGTGAAAAAATATTTCTTGGGCGACTTCCTCTAAGCAGATTTCTGTCGAAATCTTGGAAAGTAAAATAAAATTGCCATGAAATGTTTCTCAAAAATTTTATGATCGAAGCCAACTTCAAACTATAAGTCCTTCCACTCATATGCAAAATTCACACACACAGCATGGATGGTGTGAAAAGCTAGTTAATAATGATGACTGAAGGGTTATAATGACCAATTTATGTTATGAAGCTCATGCGGATTCGTATCGGGCCAAATTCCGCAATTTTGTTTATTCACGTACCCATTCATTGAGAATGGGTCTCATCACTGAAAATTATTTTCAATGAACATTAGGCTCAGTGAGGTTGTTGTATTTGATTTGACATAACATAACAGCTTCAAAGTTCGTATTACTTTTAATCATGGCAACCCTACGTATAGTATGTTATGTGCACTTCAAAATCAAAACCAAATTAAATAACAAGCATTACGATCATGCCATTTAAATGAATCCAATGCAAATTATTCTGATTACTCTCGGTTGATGGCTATGATGGCTATGATGATTCACTTGATGATGATGATGTTGCAGACATTTACAGCAAGACAAACAAAACTTGTCGTCACATGATTATTTATTTTAAAACGACAAAAGCATGAAATTGTTGATGACATCTGTACGTACAAGTTTAACTACTGGTGTTCACACCATTCTAATGCTAACCGATATAACGTGACCACTACCGGTGACTGTTACAAATACATGGATTTGTTACGATAGTTCTTATCATCTTCTCTTTGTGGAAATGAAATAAAAATTTTAAATTTATTTTGTAATTCTAACAGATTAAATTCATGAAAAAGACTACCTGGCTGGCTGGTTACAGAAAAGTAGAACCATAGATTACATATGACACAGACTTAAGTGGTGATTGGTTTTCAATGCAGTTTTTTCTCTTCTTTTTTTTTAATTAAAAAATTTAATCAAACACAGAATCAAAAATACTACATAACGGTAAATATATAATAATTTTGACATTCTTAATGATGATGGCTAATTAATGGCATTGCAAAATTCCATATATTTTACACAATATTTCATAATTTTAAGCCTATTTGAGAGGAATTTTAAACGAACGGAGATGTAAAAGAAGATTCTAATAAAGCTGATTTTAAAGTGGCATAAGACGATTGTGAAATTGAGATTTATTCTTAAAAAATTTGTAACTCCATTCAGCAAATATGTAGTATAGAACTGGTAGTATTGGTTGGATTAGTTTTTAATTTGTTTGTATGTTAATTGAAAGACTCATACGTGGTATGGCATGCTTAAGTAGTAATTTGGAATTTCCTTAATTTCGATATGTAAACTAGTGTGGTGATTCATTTACTCGTTCTTGTGCAACAGCTTAGAATAATGAATGGTTTTTTAAAAAGAATTAATTTTGCAATATTTTTTCTATTTTTTTTTTCTTTATTTTTAATCACCTTTTATTTAAAGTGCGGTGTGTTATATTTCCTATGTTCTTATATAATACGTATGTATGTATTAATAGCTTTGTGAACTTTATATTTATTACTGGAATCACAACAGCATGTATTTTATTTTATTTTTTTTCTTTTAAAGAAAAAAAGAAAAGTGAAATAAATTACAGTAATAAATTGTGTTTATTAATAGTGCACGGTGGAACAAAACTAAAGAAATTTCACATACTCATTAAATACAGTCCAAAGCACTACTTTAATCCTACAGTTTCAGTGTTTTGTTTTTAAATTTCTTGCTTTTTTCTTTTTGAGAATTTAAATTCGATTAAATTTTGGAGCAAGTGCTGGCATTCCACATTGTGTGGGTACCTAGTCATCAAGGATTAATTGGAAATTAGAAAGCGAATATTTTGTTTCATCATTCAATGAATCATTCATCAATCATTCTATATAACCCTATGCCTTTCATTATATCAAACACAACAATGGAAATATTTAAGGGGAAATACTATACTAGACATAACTCATCTTAGAGTTATGAATGTTTGTATCGTTTAAATGTTTAAATGTTGTTCGGTTATTTCGAATCTGGCAACACTTATGTGATTCTATTCTGTCACAAAATTCAGTATATTATCTCCACTGAACGTAATGAATCGATTTACGCTTCAACAACGTTGGGTTGTTTTGGAAATGTATTTCCAAAACAAAAATAATTGCTCCGAAATTTCACGAAACTGTCGTACTAAATTTGGGCTCACAGAAGGACCAACAGCGTCAATGCGCCCATTACGAGTGACTGTTTCGGGCAGCTTGTGGAGCGGAGTTATCATTGTCCCATATTTGTTTGAAAATGAGGACGGCGCAACTATTACGGTCAATGGAGACGCCCATCGCACCATGGTAACCGATTTTTTTGTAGCCGCTCTTCATGGTATTGATGTTAACGATGTTTGGTTTCAAAAGGATGGTGCCACTTGCCACACATCTCATGTCACAATCGATTTACTGCATCAAACGTTTGATGGTAGTTTAAGTAGCCAAGATGTCAGAAGCTGTGATTTGACATCGTTGGACTATTTGCTGTGGTGAGCCGTTAAAGAAAAGTATAATCCGGACAAACTAACCAGACGATTGAGCATTTGAAAACCAACATTCGTGATGCCATTGTCGAGATACAACCCCATACACTCGAAAAAGTGCACGAAAATTGGGCCGATAGAATGAGGTACTGTGAGGCCAGCCATATGTATGAAATCATATTTCATTTCTAATCGGAACAACTGTACTTTACAACAAAAAAAATATTAATTTGGAAAAATTTCAAACGTTTTTGTTTTATTGCCTTTTTAAATTTAAACTTTAAAATGGTCCACCTTTTTTAAGATACAGACTTAATACAGAAAGTAGGGTTGGTATCCTGTAATAGTAATGACATTAAAAGCCTACAAGACGTCATACGTGTATATCGATAGGCTCTCATTAGGTTTCCTCTACTACAACCTACGTAAATACCTAGCCGGATTGTAGATTCTAAATGCTAATCCTCCTCTCCAAGGAATTGTAGATGTATTTAAGTACCTCACAACCTGATGTAAAAACTCTTAAAATTTTGGAAGAAAATAGTAAATAAAATTTAAAATTTTGTGTAAAGTTTTCCTTGTTTAAATAATCTTTTCAGTTTGAGTTCAAATAATATTTCCTTCAGAAGTTAAATTTCAGTTTAAGTCAGGGGCTAAAAAAAATTTTTGGTTATGTATTAGTGAGTAAGAGGGAGAAAATAAGTTGAGAGAATTTATTTATTTACAGCCATAGAAAAGTGTTAGTAATATACGCTATTTTCATTTTCATTTCATCAACATACATATGTAAAGTTATCTATCTTTGGCTTAATAATTTTAGATAAATAAAAATAAAATAAAAAAATCCATTTTTTATTAAAAGAATATAAAGCTATCCATCTTTGGCTTAAAAATTAGGCCATGTTATGTAGAATAATAAAAATAAAAAACTCATTTTTTATTAAAAGAAAAAAAGCGAACATTCCAAAGCATTAAAGAAAAATTATACTATGCGACAAAATAAAGAAAACATTTTAACATAAAATATTTTTTGTGTGTCATTCTGAAATAAAATGATAAAGCATCCGCCGCACATGTATTCTTGTCGCAGTCTGATCGACAACTAAATGAAAAAACAGAAGAATGCGTATGAGTTCTCTCTGCACAACTGTGTTATGAAATGGTAAACGCTGGTTTAAGTTTAAATTTATTTTTATACGAGGTTAGGCCAAACATAGCCTGCATTAATCGCTTACAATGGCAATGCAACAGCTTAATTTGATTTAGATATTTAATTTAATGGCATTGTGTTAATCCGAGAGAATTTGATTTCCACATTAGACTTTGGTGTTGTCTTTATTACTTTTCATTTCTTTAAACAACTGCAAACAATCTGTCCACTACTTCCTTGTTTCATTGCATTCTTTCATATTTATTTGTTACACTAATTAGATTCTTGACAATGCCCCATGTGATCATGCATTGTACCCAGTAATAAGGAACTTATGTTTATTGAGTTCTACTCTTCTCAGGAAATGGCCCTCTCTACTATTGCGAATAGCCTTCCCAATAAGGGACAGGGTTGATGTCATCCTTTCATATTTTTTTTTACATATTTTTAACGAAGTTTAAAGTATTTAAAAGTTTTTAGTATTGAACTTCCATTCACTAATATCACTACAATATTTGATGATGAGATCCCTCCAGAGCCTAAGTAATATGTCAGGATTCTAACCAGAGATAGAAAGCAAATTTACAAAAATGTTCTCATCTTGTGAAATCACCTTAGTGAAATAGGTAGTGTGTTGGCTAATTACAAGTGAGGCTACAGTTGAAGCCCCCGGGCAGATATCTCGAATAAAACGAAATATAAAAAAGATTTCTTTAGCGACTTCTTCTCAGCAGATTTCTGAAAAAACTCTCAGAGTAAATAAAATGGCCATGAAAAGTTTCTCAAAAATCTGTCGTTCGGAGTCGACTTTAAACTGTAGGTCCAGCCACTCATTTATAAAATTAACACACACAACATAAGTGGAGTGAGAAGCTAGTCCGAAATCCTGACTGAAGGGTTGTAATGGCCAATTATGTGGTGTGAGAAGAGGGGTGTAATCCTGAATTTTATTCAATGTGAATTTACTTCTGTAACATGCTTTCTGCGGCTATGAGGTAATACTTGACCATACAAGCAGCTTTGTTCATGACACGATGTCTTACCTATTTACTTTATTGGCCATTAAAACTTTTTAGTCGAGATCACCTGTGTTGAGGTTGTGTTAATTTTATTCGAAAGACAGATTTATGAAGAATTTCATAACAAGTTTCTTTACTCTCAGGCTTTTTGCCAGGAGACTGCTGAAAGAAATACGCCAAAAGGAATTTTTTCTTCATATTTTGTTTTTTTGAGATGTGAAAGTTGAGGTCGAAGCACAGATTTGTGTCTCATAAGTCAATACATTACCTAGTAGACTACATTGTTGGATATAATTATTGGCTAGAACAATTTCACTTGGGAACTGTATCGATACAAAGTAAACAAGTGCTAAATATTTCTAAGTCCGCCAGTTGGTATCAGTACTCATTCGTTGTCTTTGTGTGAATATGAATAGAACTGTACATCAAATGGTCGATGTGCTATAGAACAGCACAAAATTTGGGCGTTTTCCAATGGGTTTATATATGGTTTTATATATACGATAATATGAGGCCGAGTGTTCTATACAGTAGACAACATGGAAGATAATCGCTACCAGTGATGGGTCATCTGCCAAAATGCTGGAAAAAGTATGCCAAAATTGAAGAATACGGACATGTCGCCACAATGTAGCCGCATATGAAATTTACATGAAATAATCTTTAAGAAGTAAATGTTTCTGGTTTTTTTTAATTTTCGAAATACCTGTAACCGTTATAAGCTTAGCATTCAATGTATTAAAATCGAATAGCATTTACTGCTAGCCATCTTGCAGAACCGAAAACTTCGTTGCACGCGTATCCAAATTCTTAAAAATGTTATTACGAAAATACTTTTGTAGGATTTGAAGTGAATCCAATATTCTTGGAAAATATTTCGGAGACTAAACTATCGAATTAAGATGAGATACAATTAGTTAAGAAGGCAACTATAATTACATACATAGATACATACATATACTTGGCCATTAATTACAACACTTCAGTCAGGATTACGAACTAGCTTCTTACACCACTTATGTTGTGTGCCTTAATTTCATACATGAGTGGCGGGACGTACAGCTTAAAGTCGATTCCGAATGTTATATTTTATGAGAAACTTTTCATGGCAATTTTATTTACTCTTAGATTTTTTGCCAGAAATCTGCTGAGAGGAAGTCGCCAAAGTAATATTTTTTTTAATTTCGTTTTGTTGGAGATGTCTGACCTGGGGTTTTAATCGTGGCCTTACGTCTAATAAGCCAACACACTACTACTACTAGGCTACGGCGACTTCATTCTATAATTACCATTTAACAAAATTCTAGGCTAATCAGATCAATATTTTGAAAAAGAAGTCATAATTGAGTTATGCATATGTAGTCGACCATAAGCAAAAATTATTTTAAAAGCGTGTTTCAAAATCTTTATTTTTTTGTTCCACTGTTCGATATTTAAAATAAAAAATGGATATGTTTTACCTTTAAACAATTACAACTATTACATAAACCTTTTGGTTTTATTGTTGTTGTTGTTAAAAAAATAAAAAATTCTATTAAAAAAAATAAAAAAACTAAAAAACAACATTCTACTCTTACATAATACTATGCACAATCAATTTAAATTATTGTTGTTGTAGTAGATGTTGTTGTTGTTTGTTATTTTTGTTGCTAAATGATTAAAGAAGTTATAAAATAAACGCCAAGAAAACGAAAAAAAAACTTTTTAACTGTACATATATACAAACACAAACATTTATGGAGTTGGGCGTTGTGAAGACAGAAAGTCTCAGACAAAGAACTCAGAAAGAAACGGACAATGACCATGACTAACAAGAAACCGTTAAAAATATGTCTTCGTTCGTATGCTTTGCTTTGTTTGGGTCGTTGATAAATACCGTTTAATATTGTTTTAGCCAGAGGATAATAACCGTAATCGTTATCGATCATAATGTGTCAAGAGACAAATGACTGTGTGTGTGTGTTGTAAATGCATAGGAACGTATCGAATGGACAGACAAGAAATGGAAGTGAGGGCGTGGTATGCCAGAGTACGTGTATGTGCTCGTAAAAGCAACTTAATAAGCAATTTGTATGCTAATAAATGACACCAAATCAACACAAAATCTCAATTCTTGAGTCTTTTTTGAGAGCTGCTTAACGTTATGGCATGATTTGACTCAAATATTGATGGAATAGAGACGGAATATATGGATTTTTTTAAGCTTTTTTTTTAAATTTTATTTAAATGTCAGTTTGAATATATTTTTCAATATCGATAACTAATTTATAATTAGTTTTATGTATTCTTTTGAATTTTTTATTTTATTTTATTTAAAACAAATCATTTTGAGCACACATTTGTAATCGTTTAACTTCCTTGGCTTTCAATTCTTTGTGTTCCCCCTTATTTTTCGGTTTTTGCTGTTCTTTTCTTTTCGTTTGTTGGCATTTATTGAGGTGTGACATGATCAAATACTTGCATATTATTATTGTTGTTAAATATTGTTATTGTTGTTGTTATTATTGTCTGTAGTAAATGTAAAAAAAATCTTTTGAAAATAACAGCACAATTTGTATACAAAGAAAATTACACTAATTTTGAGTCATACATACATCATGATTTAAAAGACTGACAAAGAAAATGTTTTTACAAATAAATTGTAAATTTAAAAGATGCTCTCAATTGAACATTTCATTTTAATATTCTGGTTCTTTTCCAAATAGATATATTAGTATGGCTGTAATATAATTTAATGGTTTAAACCATACTTCAGAGCTCTAATCTACTAATGAATCTATTTTTGAAAGAAAAAACATTTTGTGTAGAAAAAACTTTAATATATTTGAAATCTAACGAATGTACGTAGGATCAAATTACACCTTACTGGAAAGAATCTTTAACATCTATATTACATGCATACATACCTACATAATCGGTTATTATAACCCTTCAGTTTTAGGCCTAGACCTAGCTTTTCACACCACTTATGTTGTGTGTGTTTAGTTTTTATACTTGAGTGACGACCGAACAATTCATTTTTGAGAAACTTTGTCATCTCAATTTTATTTAATTTCAGAGTTTTTGCCAAAAATCTGCTAAGAGGAAGTCGCCGAGGAAATATTTTTTCAAATTTCGTTTTGCTGGAGACGTCTTACCTATGGTCTATATTATATAAACGTAACAAGAGTATGATGTACGGAAGATATAGTCATAGCAAAAGCCAGGGTGTAGTTGATATAAATATGCCCCTGATATATGAATCTTCTTTCGATTTACTAAAAAATACCGTATATATCCTATTATGATGAGTATTTACTTCTCCCATAATTGGTCAATATAACCCTTCAGTCAAGATTATGGACCTAGTTTCTCACACCACTTATGTTGTGTGCGTTTATTTTATACATAAGTGGCGGGACCTACAGTTTAAAGTCGAACGGCAGATTTTTTCGCGAAACTCTCCATGGCAATTTTATTTACTCTTAGCTTTTTGCAAGAAATCTGCTGAGAGGAAGTCGCTGAAGAAATATTTTTTTATAATTTCGTTTTGATGTCTAAACAGGGGTTCGAACTCTGGCTTACACTCTTACCTACTAGACTACCCTGATGAATTCCGGTCACACGATACAATTTTTTTTTGTTTAGATTATCCCTTGCTCTGCCCGTTTAGTAGAAAACTGTCCAGGTTGAAATATTGGCTGTAAATGTTGCCTATGTACGAATCCGATATGCGAGTATATCGCATGGCAACGTCCGCATTAGATCCCTAGAAAATGTGTTGATTGTCAAAGAATACTGAGAGTCTCTAGAGAAGATAGCGATTACGATCAATGATTACCATCATATGGGCTGCTAGACACGTGGAAATTAAAGATAATAACAAAGCTGATACGCTTGCCCAAGCTGGTAAAAAAAATAAATCTATCGTTAGACATGTATTCCTTTGCTTAGTGAATAGCAAGTGTTCTTGCACAAAGGTTTACTCATTGGTAAAGAACAGAAGGGATAACAAACTCAATTGTATAGAAATAAAGAGACAGAATAAAGCAGTATTGTGTGCGCTGGCCGGGATCCTGGGAATACCTCACGATGATATCTGCAGAACCTGTAATAACGAGGAAGAATAAGAGATTATGTGAGTAGAACTACAAACCATCTCACTTGTCAGTGTAAGGCATTAAGAGAAATGCAAAGTGGAATTTCGTTTTCTAATATTCTACTCATATTTTATTATCGAGTTATCCAAGAAGTGGGTTTGAGTTTGGGGGCCCTTCTAACAAGCCAACTTACTACCCATTAGACCACGGCAACCGCTTTTTTTTGCTTTTGATAACAAGTAATAATTTGCTTGGAGTGGATTTAACAGCACGACTCTGACGAGAAATAAATTCCTTGATATTATTTTCCTTAACAGATGCAGAGAACATACATCGATCTTACTTATGTACAATTTGAACAACAGTACAGTAGCGTACAATTTTATCGGCCAATACTACCACCAGCTGTTTACACCCATTAAAATATTTTATTTGTAATATTTTTAATGTTTTTAATAGCCTCGTGCCTTGGTATGTGGAAGCAGCACACATTTCTGTACACATTTAAATACTCATTCGAAATGTTATTTTTATTGTGTGTATGGGTGTTTCTAAGACAAATTGCATTGTTGAACTGCATGATAAAGATCTTTATTTTGTTTCGGTTTTATTATTATTATTCTTTTTTTTCTCTACTTTAAATAAGCGTAACAAATCCTGTAAAAATAACAAATAAAATATAAAATTAAAAACTTGCTAATGTTCGCATAACTACTTAAAGTCCTACGCAAGAGTTTAAAACAATAGTTGACTGATAATAATTTGCTCTCATTTACAAGCATGTGGAGACGTGTAGGTATGTAGTGATCCAAAAAATGTATCTGATATGTTAATAATGTCTGTCATATTTTTGTTGTTTTTTTCTTTTTATCAGGCAGATATTATTGTTACGCGTTGGTATGTTAGATTTCTGAGTATTAAATTTGGGTGTACCTTGTTACAATTAAAATATATTCAAGGCATTGGCCATTGTGAAGCTAATCCTAACCATTGGGCAATATTTGAAGGCAGAACTGAAATTACTGCTTTGTTAAGCCAAATCTAAACTGTAACGTATTTCAGTAAGAGCCTCCCACATCTTAAAAAGCGTAAGGCCGATTAAGCAAAGCAATCGACATAAATTTTCCGTGAATACCAGTATTAAAGGAATCAGTTGTGTTCGGTAAAATCGCGTGGCTTATACAGCAGCTCGAAATACATGAGACACAGATTATGCAAAGCAATCGGCATAAATTTCACCGAGTACTAGTATTAAAGGAATTAGTTGTACTCGGTATAATCGCATGGTTAATGCAGTAGCTTGAAATCCATGAGTCAATCATCACCCAGAGTGGTATGTGGGGCTTTGCATATACTTTGCATACCGAATAAATATCCACTATTTGCTCATATTCCAAATTTTAGCTACCCCAGCGTGGTGGCGTGGATTCCTGTTGATCATGTATCGTGTTACTCTGTATCCCCGAATTTCACACATCCAAATCGAGATTTCAAGATCATAGTTTTCTCATCTGCTATCATTTTATCTGACGAATTTTTTGTATAAAACATCCTTGATCCCACGAAATGCATGTTTGGTTTTGACGTTGTTGTTATCTTATTAGCGTTTTAAGTAAGTATTACAAATCAGAAGCACCGTACCAGAAAGGGCTTGAAATTTAATGCGGTGTTTGCTGGAACCAACATATTTTTCATTCGTTAAAGGCAGCACCTGATTGCCTACGTTTGTTAATTCGTTTGAAAACTTACGTCACCACCTTACTATTTGCACAACTTATGTATCATACATGATCTGGAGCCTCGAATTTAATATGTAGGCTCCGAAAATACATCACCACTTTACTTTTTATATCACTTACGTATCATATATGGGCTAGTGCCTCAAAGTTTATTTGATGACTCAGATGATCAATATCATGAGGGCTAAAAACTTCATTAAGATAACTTGCGGATCCAACTTAATTGATTCATAATAAGTACAACGCAATGAGAAATTTGTTTCAATGTTTTACATACACATACATACATAATTGGGCATTACATTCTTACACCCCACTTTTGTTTTGTGTATAAATTTGTATGAATAAGTGGCGGTACCTGTGGTTTGAAGTCGACTCCTAACGACAGTTTTTCAGGAACATTTTCATGCCAAACTTTTTTGCCAGAAATCTGCAGAGAGGAAGTTATCGAAGAAATATTTTTTTTATTTCTATTGGAGATATTATATATACTTTGTTGGAGATGTCTAACCCGGGGTTTGAACCGAGGCCTCGCGTCTAATAAGCTAACACACTGTATACTAGGCTACAAAGACTTTCTACGTACTTTTAATAAAATGAAGGGTATGAACAGATTTTTTCCGAAAACTGTAAATCTTGCATACTTTTCGTCTCACTCACAGAGCACATGCATTCACATATGACTATGACTGACTATGGAAACCGCAAAGCAATATCAAGAGAATTAGCTCGTTAACCATACTGTAATTACTTGAAGGGCACAAGAGAAATATTCTCTAATAAAATAACCTTTAAAGCCAATTCCGTTTTTTGTTTTCCATATCCTATGTTCCATGAGTGGAGATGTCTAACCCGGGGTTTGAACCGAGGCCTCACGTCTAATAAGCTAACACACTGTATACTAGGCTACAAAGACTTTCTACGTACTTTTAATAAAATGAAGGGTATGAACAGATTTTTTCCGAAAACTGTAAATCTTGCATACTTTTCGTCTCACTCACAGAGCACATGCATTCACATATGACTATGACTGACTATGGAAACCGCAAAGCAATATCAAGAGAATTAGCTCGTTAACTATACTGTAATTACTTGAAGGGCACAAGAGAAATATACTCTAATAAAATAACCTTTAAGCCAATTCCGTTTTTTGTTTTCCATATCCTATGTTCCATGAGTGGAGATCATTTTTATTAAGTAGGTTTTCTGAAGTCAGCATAGTCTAGTAGGTAGTGTGTTGGCTTATTAGACGTGAGTCCACAGTTCGAATTCTTGGTCAAACAGATTTTTTAGCAAAAACTTTGAGAGAATCTTAATTGCCATAAAAAACCTTCACAAAAATCTCTTGTTCGGAGTCGACTTTAAACTGTACGTCCAACCACTCATATATACAAATTAATACACACAACTTAAGTATTGTGAGAAGCTAGGTCGTAATCCAGACCAAAGGATTGTAATTACCAAACCTATATACATACAGGTTTTCTTTAATTCTGCGAAAATTTAACACATGTAGGTATTCTAGATCTTTTTTATTTCCATAACTTATTTAAAAATTCCTCGTGAAATTGAATCTCTCTCAGAACTTACAGTTATTTTTTTGCGATTTAAAACTACACACTCATATTGACATTTACTGCTGTTGGTAACGCCAATACGTAATATCAATGAGTGGGTGTCTTGAAAACGTTGACACTAAATGCGACTCACAAATATAAATTTTATTTTTGAAAGAAAAAAAAAAACTAAAAAAAGAAAAAAAAGGTGGAAAAAATAGGTGTCAGCAGCGTTTTAATAAATGATAGAGTGTTAATAAAATAAACAATAGATATGTATACAACGATAACAAATGAAATATAATACATATGTGGTGGTAGTATGGGTATAAACCATTGGTAATTAAAGGGTACTGAAATCATAGATAAATAATAAAGACAGCCATAAATTATAAAAACGAATTCTTTGGCGAGTGCCTTAGCAAGATATGAGCATTTTGTCTTCATATGAGTTAAGAAAAAAAATAAAAAGAAACTTACTATGACACATGTTTTCACAATGGGTGTCAAACTGAACACCTTTTTCTCTTTTGAAAAATAAGAAAATATTTGTAATAACTATTGGTCGAACCCTTTTTAACATTACCCAGCACCTTAAAATAGGTGAAGTGTTATGAATTTATAAAGAAGGGTACGTTACAGTCATAGTTTAGCTTAAAGGCTGTGGTTAGACATTTTAAAGTTAGGCAAAGCTTGCATTAAATTTGATTTTTTTCTTTTAAAGCACTGCACAGTTTATAAAAATCTTTCGAAAGCTCACTAAGAATCTTAAACTTAGTTAGTGCAGGGTACGACTCGACAACTGTCTCTATTGGGTTCCGGGAATAGAGCGGAATGAAAATGCGGGCGATCTGATACGGAAGTAAGAAGACGATGGAGTGTATATATGTGCACGCACAGGAAACTTTTTTAAATTGAAGGAAACAGCATGGAATTCTGCAAATCATGGGTGGTTCACATACCTGGTTGTCGAATTTCCAAACCGCTGTGTCCAGTAGTGGACAGCAGGAGAACCAGGGTACTACTTGAGTACAATAAAAGAAGGGTTTGCACTCTACTAAAAATTCTAATGGGACACTGCGCTATTGGCAATTTCGCAGGAAAGTTTGCCCCACCAGGATTACTGACATGATGTGGAGGAAGTGGTATCGGTACAATACCTTTTATGCGAGAGCCCTGCACTTGTGAACAGACGTCATCGGTTTTTGAATGAATGAATGTTTGAACATCTGGGCATGGTGGTGAATATGCCACTAAGGAAACTTGCCGGTTTCATCAGAAGCTCGGGGTATTTCAAACCCACCGCTAACGGATCGTGATAAGAGGCATACCTCATACTGGGTAACACAATAGGCCACATGGGCCACCGAGTGAACTTGACTGTGGACGTCGAGCTTCCCATTAATCGAACCTTTCGTAGAGTAGGGTATTGTAGAAATCGCATTCAATTACGATATGCACTAAATTAGATTATGAAAATATACTTATTTCATTACAGAAAAAAATTTATTGTAAATTTAACTAGACATACATACTTTTTTTAACAATTGATAGACAGACATGCAATCTGTATTTAAGAACAATTTATTGCATTTTTTGTTCTGGGTTTATTTATTCATTTTTTTTTGTTTGTTTTCAAAGCCAAGCTGTTGGCAGCAATTTTTTTCTCATTTCTTTAATATTTTAAGCAAATAAACCAGTTAGTATGCCTCCCAAATATGAAAAAATTTATATTGGCGTACATACATATTTAAAACAGAGAATATACATATGTAAGTATGTAGCATATTATAATTTATAACCATTTAATTACGGCAATTAGGCTGTTTTATTGCAACATGTTTTAATTAAGAAAATTTATGTGTTTAAAAATAATTCTTTTTTGCCCACCTTTGGAAAACCAAAAACAAAAACAAAAAACTATCCATGACTGAAGGAAAATTTGGTTATTGTTCATAGATTTTAAATCACTGCTAGCTATCTGGTCTTACTGCCAGCAATTATTTATTTACAAAAATACCAAAGAGACCAAACAGACCCAATATTATGACTCTTTTATCCAGAAAAATAGTTTATGCTAAAATAGCAAAACCTTCATAAATTTTAATTCAAATCTATGCTCACATATGGCTGTTACATTCGTAATAACACTTCGTTGTCTATATTAGAATTTAGTTAGGGTACGCAAATTAAGTCAATTGACCAATTTTTCTAATTAATTTGATGATAAGTCGTGACTCATTAAACTCTCAAATTACTGGTTTAGTACAGCTTCTGAATAATTGTTACACTTTGTTGTTATTTGTACAATAAAAAGATAAAAATAAACCAGAGGCGTCAAATCGCACAGACTAGGTGGTTAGTAAACAGGCAATAATTCGATTGTTTAGCACTCTGTGTGACATCCAAGAAGCACGGCTTCTTTGGATGGAACGCATGACTGGTAGGAGCGCATGACATTTTCCATGAACTTGACGCATAAATCAGAATGAATTTGACAGATGTTATGATGTCGCCGTAGTCCAGTAGGTAGTGTGTTGGCTTATTGGACGTGACGCCATGGTTCCAAACCCAGGTCAGACATCTCCTATTAAAAAATATTCCTTCGGTGTCTTCCTTTTAGCAGAAACTGAGGAAAACTCCGAGAGTGAATAAAATTGCCATGAAAAGTTCCGCAAAAATCTGTCGTTCGGTGTCGACTTTAAACTATAGATCACGCCACTCATGTAAAAAATTAAAACACACAACATAAGTGCTTCGAGAACCTCGATAGAAATCCTGAATGAGGAATTGTAATAATCAGTTATGTATGCATGTATGTATAGGTTATGTTGACTTTGAAAACCGCTCTGGTTTTTATCTAATCTCCTGTGACGTAAGCACACCCAACAAGAAAAAGGGGCCAAATCGTACGTAGTACTTATAAATCCCTCGTGTAAAATATTCAATGTCGCATGGTTTCTGTTTCACACATCATTGTGGTCAACGTAAAGTGCTCGCTCTTGCAGTGATGGTCTGGGCATAGCATAGGAATTTACACCGACAATGGTGCCAACCCAAAATCATCCCAAAACAGTTACATTTTCGGAATGAATTGGACCCCCTTGGATCTTGGAATAATTTGTTCCAAATTTAACAATTTCGTTTGTTCACGTACCCATCGTATTTCATTTCTGAAGTCGATTTTCCGCTGAAAATTAGGGTCATGCAGGACACACATTTTGATGAAACCGTTTTATTAAATGCAGGGCTTGTTGAACGATATATACATTCATTGTGATGTATATGGCAAGACAGAACGAATAAATTTCAACCAATTTGACAGACGTAGTATCAACTAGATGAAAGTCCCTGTTGGGCACTAAAAATTGCTGAATGTTATAGATTTCGTTGAAATAAAACACATCTCCAGAGAACCAATTCAATCTAAAGCATTTTGAAAGAAAAAATAATTCAAAATTTTGCATATTTTTATAGAGAACAATTACAATATTGCAATCATTTATTACCAAATGATCTGCTTCTTATTATTATTTCATAAGATTTCCTTCCTTCAATTGGAAAAAAAATATTTTAAAATGCATTAACGCTTAAACAAACTTTTGTTTCCTTTCCAGCCAAATTTTATTGAATATTGAACATCACGACTTCAGTTTTTCATATTAAATATCAGACTTTGCATAACATTTTCAAGATGAGTAGTTTTCTGTGTATGAAATATCAACGATTATGCACAAGAAACGTTAGTCAACCAAAAATTTAATTCATTGTTTCATTTTTAAGTCAAAAAAGTCATTTTTGTATGAAAAATAATACAAATAAATAAAAATAATATCCAAACATTCGTTACAGCAGGCATAATAAAAAGGAAAAAAAAACACTCACATGTATAAAAAGAAAATCGTTGGCATAAAAGCTTTGAAATTTTCAATCGAAAATACGAGAAAAATGTATAGGGAAGCTTTAAAATCTTTTATTTCATAAATCATATATCGATTTAAGATGATGATGATTATGGTGATGATGATGATGATGATGACTTAACGAAAACTATATATTTATACGATTCATAATATCAATGCGGAAACATCATAAGCCAACATTTTCATGACGCTTGCGAATTTTAATCGTTTTCTTTTAGCCGATTATAATGATTATTGTTAAATAATCTTAAAATGGTAAAGAAAATATGTTTTTCAATTTAATAGGAAATTAAAATTTTATTTGTATTATTCATGCTGTACGCTGATCGCTGCACTCTGCACGTTCTGCTATTTACATAATTAAATAGCGTGGCTTATAACTTTTTCTTATTAACCCGGTTATGTAAAAAGCTTTTTAAAATACTTTTTATTTCTTTGGTATTTAGCAATTTCTGCACATTTTATAAGATTTTCTTTTAAAAATGCAATCATAAATGACAATCGTACAATGCCTTCTTTAGTCATACGTTTCACGTCAGATTGATTAGAAATTTTGTAAACATTTTTAAAATTAAAAAAACTTTTTATTTAATTCGGGGGGTATACATACATAGTAACTAAATAATAAATTTTTTTATTTTCACTTTTAGTATTCCGATCCTCTTACTTTCATTACCGCCAAAGCAATTTGATTCGTTAAAATATTTAAAATTTAATTAATTTCTGTGAATGTATTTTAATTTTTGTTTTCTTTACTTTTTTTGTGTTGTGTTGTAAGAGTGAAAAAGTGCGTAAAGGCAATCGTTGCTTTAAAATGAAAGACGATCTTTAATTACTCTAACAAGACAAGAGATAACCCAACGAATATTTTGCCAAAGAAACGTAATAGAAAAATGTAAACAAAAACTTGATAGAAATATCAGCATGAGGAAACCGATTAAAGTGTTTTAAACAATTAATCCCACATAAACATATTTTATATAATTGACACAAATCGGCTGTAAATCAATTAATCTATAAGTTTATCTTTTAAAAATTGAAAAAAACAGGAAAACTGCACGAAACATTCATTTTGGGGGCGATAAATGTATGCCTGTCATTCATTTTCAAAAGTTATTGCAAGTAATTGATGATCGATGATGAACCATTTTCGCATATTTTTTTAAACGAAATCATATCAATGGTAACTGCAATATTATCTTCGCAATCGGGAATTCTGTCTGTCCTGTACGGATTAGACTTCACGTATTCCCAAATCTTATGATCTCGACGGCCAATGGACCGTTCTAAAATGTTTAATTAATTGTTCAGTAAATTTACCCCATGTGAACCAAGTCAAGTTCATCCATTTTGGATAACAAAAATCTAATCAGTCGGCAGCGTTGCAATTTCTTCTGACGGTATACGGATCAATGCTGTCTATTATTTAGGAGGCATTGGCAGCTCGGTATCAATATGTGAAATCTATGTGGAGAAAACCGATGCACTAGAATACATACTTGGAACCTGTGCGATGTTAATATTTGAGTAGGGGGTACCTGATAGAAGGCAGGGAGTTCCTATTACTGATACCCATCAGTATTGTTTGGTTCTCCTAGGCATTATGTTCGGCAAAGGCGTTACATTAAACCTTATTTAGCTTCAGACCAGTATAATATCTTAGTAGCTTTAAAAGACAAAACAATAGAATACAATACAGTACAATACAGATCAACTAACACTGAAAACTATGCTATTATGTTTGAAATGCAATTTTATTCGATAGTTAGGTTAGAGGACGTGCACTTGTCAATTAAGACAAGTACAGTATCCGGAGGTCGAATTGACCCATTGTACAACGAAAAAATAGATAGTTACTTAATTTTAATCCAACGGGAATCATCTTTAGATATAAAATTTTGTATTGCATTTTTCTTTACTTTCAAAGCACCATAGGTAACGTCTGATTACAACTCATTTCATTAGCAGCATACTCAATAGACATCACACGCGTTCTGTGGTCTGCTTTTTTTGGGTCGACGATGTCCCTTTAAATTCTGTTCAATGGTTACTCTCGGGTTCTTTTGAGAAGATGAGACAAATCCAGAGTCACTTTGTGCTTTGCATACTCAAAAGTTGTACTTGTTGTTTGTAACCCATTGATGCCAAAAACTTCGCTCAACTTGTGTGGGACATTTGTTCTCAAGGCCTCAGCCGTCTTACGGTTACTCAGTGGCATGCTACCTATAGTACATCGTATCAACTATACATTGCAATGAAAAGTACGCAATATATTATATAAGCAGATATGGGGAGACGCTTAATCTGAAGCAGTAAGCAACCACGCTTTGTTAATTCTGTCAGCAATGTTCCCTTGAGAGTCACCATCCTTAATTGTTTGTTATATAGCCAGAATCTGTATTCTTAGTTAGATGAACTTTAAATGTAAACGGAGTAACACTTTCCCTGGCTAGGCACATAGGAACATATGGTCAGTTTTTATACCCTTAATAGGTTAGGTAAGAATACTTTGAACCAAAAGATTTCTGTAACCGAAGGACTTCAGGCCAACAGGTTTATGGGCTTTTGTCTTGATATAACTCACTGTTATAATGCTTATTTCTGAATCTTAGAAATTTTTATTATTTCATGGGCGACTTCAGTTGTGAAGACAGAAAAAATATTCAACAATTTAAATGTCAGGCAGGATCCTGATTTTAATATCATTCGATATCTTGTTGCAAGGAATTTTTGTTGTATTTATATCTAAAGCAATATGCCGTGGGAAATCAAGATAAACAGAACAAGGTCGTGATGATATATTGAGCATGGTGTGACAACATATGGGGGCATATAATAATTATATTTTCATAGTTCGTTTCCTGTATGTATTAAGCATTCCTCATACTATTTTTCTCTAGAAAAATTTAAGAACTTTTTTTACAAACACGCTTCATACCTAGCATATCTAGAAAAATTTACTGACACTAGGCGAAGTACACGAAAATTCTTAACATGCAGAAAAGCCCAAATCAGTAACATAATTAAATTCCAGAAAAGCTTATAAATATTTATTTCACGTAAGGTAGACTGTTTTTATGATCAATTAATTGCCTTTTTTATGGGAAAATAATATATGCAGGTTTCTGTCTTAATTTGTCTAACACCAATTATTCTTCAGACACATACAATTTATTTAACCATCAGTGATGTAATAAACACAACCGTGGTCATTAACAGAATATGAATAAAATTGAACTTTAGTCAGCCCGTGAAATCTAAAAGGTTCTTCGCGTTACTTGACTGTTCTCCATTCATCATTTTGCGCAATTCTCATTGTAACCTCTTCCTTCGGTTACAATGCTTAGCTAACCATGAAAGGGAAACTTTTTATATTGACTCAGATTTATGGGCAACACTTTGTGAAGGCATCCGAGCATTTGAAACAATAAAACATTAAAAAAAACGCTATAAAATAGTCTGAAAGCATAATTTTTTTACGATTTATTTGTAAAGAAACGTAAACTTAACTATGAAATATGACCGCAATGACTGACTGACTTGACTCATAAAGCACACTGTATGGCAACAAATATGCATGAGTTATTTTGGGAAAAAAAAAGAACACAATCACAGCTATAAATATGGTTTATTAAGCTTTTGTGTTCTAAGTTTATAATCACTTGCTTTAGGTTTTCTTACGATTTTTTCACTTTCGGCTTTTGTTTGTTAGGTAATTTGAAAAAACAGAAATTATAAAAAAAAATTAAATTCTTGTGTACTGAACATCAATAAAACAATGAATGGTATGCCAATACATAAACCTAAAGGGTATTGGAGCATTTAATATCCACTCTTAGTAAGAGAACTATAATTTAAAAGTCTGATTATGTTATGCTTGAACTTATTTTTGTACGTATTAGCCACTCTGTAACACTTGCTATGGGTACAAAAAGTCTAAGTCTTGCTTGTCTAACTATTGTACCTATAAAGCCCGTCAATAACTTTAAATAACAATTGCAAATCGACAATTATACCATAGAAGGTAATGGTGTTTTTGGAATTTTACCACTTTTTTGTTTTTATATTCTCGCTGGCACCATCAACAAAAACCATGTTAAACTACGAATAAAAACAAAAACCATTTGATCGATGAAAACAAACGTAACAGATACAATGAAATTTACAAAAAAGTTTTTAAAATATTTTAGGCTTAAATGTCATTAAATAACAGAACAACAAATTGCCTGACATATTCTTGGTAATTTGTTAAGATATTAAAAAAAAGAGTTTGTGTCTTAAGTCTTTTGTTTTTAAAAACATGTTTTTTTATCTTTTACAATTTGCATAAGGCAGGTTAAAGAAGAAAAGGATTTTATTTAGAATGAATTTTTAGCAGATATAAAATGCTTTTAAGACATACAATTTAGTTTCATTTCACACAGTGAAGAAATTTTATTTTATTAGAGTTCGTGATTAGGTTGATTTGAGGTTAAGAAAAGTGTATTATTATGTTATAAAGAACATGTTGTGTGTATGTGTTAATTTACCCACAAGCAACAATACCTACATTTTGAAGTCGACTCCGCACGACAGATTCTTGAAGACCTTTTCATAGCAATTTTATTTTCTCTTCGATTTTTTGCCAGGATACTAAGGAAGGATGTCGACGAAAAAATATTTTTTTTTTTAGTTTTGTTCGAGATTTTTGAACTAGAGTTTGAATTATGGGCTTGCGTTTAATATGCGAGCACACACTACTGTGACTTTCTCTGTGGGACGTCTCCACTTGTTATTTGCCTGTCTTGGTCACTTATTTCTTGCGGGTGCTCAGCAACTGTTTAACTGCATATTTTCTTAATAGTCTGTTTTATTTATCTTTAATGCATTGTGTTGGAACTAATAAAATTGGATATGGGAGGAAGGAAGTCGCCGTAATCTAGTAGGTAGAATGTCGGCTTATTAGACGTAAGGCCGAGGTTCAAATCCCAGATCAGACATCAAAACGAAATAATGAAAAAATATTTCTTCGCCGACTTTCTCTCAGCAGATTTGCTTCAAAAACTCTCAGAGTAAATATAATAGCCATGAAAAGTTTCTCAAAAATATGTCGTTTGTAGTCGACTTTAAACTGTGAGTCCCGCCACTCATGTATAAAATTAACACACACAACATAGTGGTGTGAGAAGCTAGGTTATAATCCTGACTGAAGGGTTGTAATGACCAATTATGTATGTATGTCTGGGAGGAAAAAAAGGGTAGAAGGGTTTTGGATGTTAGATTTGAATCTGTTTATATTTTGTTTATATTTTTCGTGACAGAAAAATCATCTACAAGAATAGAGTTTCGCATGTTGATAGTCCAGCTAAAGTCCAGTAATGCATATTGCGATGCCTCCCAACCTAAAAATATGCGGTTGTCGTAAATAAGACCCTTTATTGCCATCGAATATATTCAGTCAAAATGGCGTAATATGGGACACATGGCATGCTGCAACTGTGCTCTAATCAAGTATTGAGTTGGATACCATACCTTCATTAATAAACAACTTCGCTCTTCCCTGATCAAAATAGCCTTTGTGGCACGAAGTAGTTGATGAGTAATTGTATTAAATTTTCAAGCAGATATACATGAGTGATGTAAATGCTAAGAAGATTAGATGGAGTAATCTTCGAGCAATCAAAACACTTGAATGTTTTCACACAAAAATTTGTTTTTGACACACAATTTGTGAACATTGCATTGATACTTAACGCTAAGAACTTCAAAAGCCTCTGATAATTATTATTATTGTCATGGTCATGGGTTAATAAATAGAACTGAACCATTCGGCTAGGTCCCTTTCGAAAATTGATTGAAGTTCGAATGCGAGGAAGTCGTTCACATTGAAGTATCATTTGGAAGCGAATATATGGAATTGGAATATATAAAAAGTAAACCGTTTATAGAATTTAGAAATAAAGTTGGAGTTAAAACAGTAACAGAATTCTATTTATGCAACCAACAAGGTCGCAATTAATCGACAAAAGAATATTGGTTGTCATATCAATAAGAAGGAGTTCGATAGAAGTACACCATTGCATACTCCGTCAAATGCTTGGAAAGTGTCTAAGCCCATAGTCTAGCCCTCATCAAATAGTCTGATAAATTGATTTTACCTTTCTGTGAATAACGTCTGCCAGAGACTAGTAGAAGCGGTTGTTACAATCTAGACATTTCACAAGCTGATGGTTCTTCATACTTTGCTTAAACTTGGAAGGTGACCAACATATTATTTTTCGCAAGTTTTCAGCATTAGTAGCCTCATCCTTTTATCGAATTGGCGTTACATTAGCAACCGTCCAAAAAGTTATGAGAATGCCGTCACGATGTGAGAAACTTAAATGTTTCACCAGTGGACGAGCGCAATGCAGTACACCGCTGTAGGTCAAGTTATGGAACACGGTTCGCTCAGCAAATTTGTTTATTTTGTGACCCGTAACTTACCAAGTTTTTCACTGAACTAACTAAACATTGCTCTAAAGTTCAATGTCTCTTATGATGCATTGTTTATTGTAAGGAATAAAAATATTTTTACAATCCATAAAAAACCTTTAAAAAGTTCTAATTACTTTCGTTTAAAAGCGTTATTACAGACTTAACACGGTATTTGAAAATAGTTTTAGTTTTAACGCTGTAAATGAACAAGTTCCATATCTCTTAGCATGGCTTCCAATATCTTTAATAATTCTGCTGCCCTCTATTATAGTAACTAAACCAGACATTGAAATTATTTCACGCATTGCATTGTAAAGGGTTTAAGTAACCAAATGCATCGCGTTTTATCGTACCACACATACATACATATATAAATAATTGGTCATTATAACCCTTCAGTTAAGATTACGACCTAGCTTCTCACACCACTTACGTTGTGTATTAATTTTTTACGTGGGTGCAGTGGACCTGCAGTTTAAAGTCTACTCCGAACGACAGATTTTTGAAAACTTTTAATGGCAATTTTATTTCACACTTAGAGCTTTTCCCAAAAATCTGGTAAGAGGAAATCACCGACGAAAAATTTTTTCATATTTCGCTTTGATGTCTGATCTGGAGTTTGAACCGTGGCCTTACATCTAATAAGCCAACACACTACCTACTAGACTACGGTGACTTAAAAAAGTCTTATTTTTTTATTTTCTTTCCGTTGATATAAACAGTACATAAAAATGCTTTCATTTAGTCAGCTATCAATATTCTTTATAGCTCCACTGTTCCCTAACGAAATTCTACTCAGATTTTGACATTTTTCGCGCATTGAACTGATGATTGTAGAAGCTCTGAAACTTACGCGTTTTTTTTTGCCTTTGAAGCATTCAATTTACCCTAGAATCTGTAAAATATTTCGTGTTATCCAAATAAACGTATCATTTAAGCCCAATTACTAAAGTTGAAAGCGTTGGCGTGTAGTTCCTTTTGAAAAAATCTACACTTTAAATTAAAAAGCTTTTCGCATTAAGAGTAACTTCAAAAAAAAACTCTTGTATGCCATTTTTTTAATGATTTACGCAGTACTTGTATCTTAATTTTTTTCATATTTTTATAGCAACAATTAATTAACTGTAAATTATATTATAAATTATAAACAAACTAATAACAATTACATAATTATAGAGAAACTTATGACACTAACGACTCTGACGATGATTATAAAATAAAGACTAAAATATTTGAAAATAAACAAATATATGTGTTTGCAAAAATGGCAATAATTTCATAAATTATTGTCAATATAATTAAAACTTATTATTTATTGCGAATATCATAAAATATTATAAAATAAGACCATAACAGATATGCACACCTTTATTTATTTAAAAGAATTTTTTGATTAAATTAAAACGCATACTTTAACATTCAACACGATTCTTATTGACAATTTCAACAGAGACTATGCTACAGTGTTTGCCACCAGTCTGCAATTCGTAACAAGAATAAAAGTGATTTAAAAAAAAAAATTTGTATTAAAAAAAAAGAATTCTTTTGCCAGAGGCGTCAGTCAATTGCATGGCATGTGTATGTTTAGAAAAAAAAATTATTGTTAATGGCCAAGGTGGGCATTGGATTTTTCAATTCAATTTTTCCTAAAGTGTCAACTCTTATTGACAATAATCATAAAAAACGAATTTGTTATATTGCCGTTCATTGTCATGATTATTACCTTTGATTAGCTGTTATAGCCGCTGTAAAGCCAAACAACAGAAACTTCGCAATCAACAGAAATGCGTATGCTGGTGGCTACAATAGGCAGCTTAAATGCTTGAATAAAAAACAGTAACAAAATCTCTACCAATATACTTATGAACGTATGTTCAAAAAAAAATTAAAATGATTTACGTTATAAAGCATAAAAATTTTATAAGAAAAAAAGGTTGAACAGGCCAACAACAACGACCAAACCAAACTACGATAAATATTTAAGGAAAAAAAAGCGAGCGCGACAAATTTATGAGTGTTGTAAATAAAATTGTAGAAAAATATGAAAATGACGTTTACAAAACAGCCACCAAACAGCCAGACTGGCTGACTGGCAAACCAAATTGGCTGACTGTTTACATGCATAAATACTAGCAGAGAGCAAACAAATAAAAGCAGGCCTGCATGCATGTCTGCAGGTTGGTGTTCTAAGTCTTTTGTTTCGAATTTTTATAACCAAACCATGGTTGAAATGAATTGCTTTTCTCTTCTTATGATAGGTTGAAGGACTTTTTAAATCATTAATGATACATATGACACTTAAGGTAGGCGTAGTTTATGATCAGAGGCATTTTTTAACACTTTTATTATCTAATTTAGTAAGTGCTTTAAAACTCAAGTGTAAATAATTAAACTTCCTCATTAATTAATGTTCGTTAATTATTGCCCATACTGTCTGTAGTGTGTCTTAAGATTAATTATCTTTTGTTTTGTTGTTGTTGATATTTTTATGATTTTACGCTATTTAACAATGGCCCTGAATATTATTTACACACTACAACTCATACCAACAACAGCAAAACTGTTTGCTATTACTAGCATATGATATTAATACGAGTCAAAAACTTAAAAAAAATATTGCAACTCATTGTCAAAGAAAACAGTAGCAAAGCTGAAACAATTTACAAAAAATAAAAAAAATTAAATTATAAACAAATATTTTGTTTGTTATCAGATATGGATACCTATAGTGCACAGTTTATGTTGAACTTGAAAGTTATTTTGGGAAAGTCTTAGGATAAGTGGAATGATGTCGATTAGTTAAAAGGGATTAAATCGATTGAAATAATAAGCATAGAGGCTTTAATATCAAACCCTGTGGGGAGCGGGTATGTAACTACAAGGCAACGCTACTGATTGGCTTCAACATGGCGAAGCCCGGGGCTATCCTTGCAAGTACATGTCAAGCAGCTCACAGCCTCCGTATCTTAGATCAGGCGCTCCCCGGGTACTGGTACTCAGCATCCGCTGGGTACTTGCTAATGTGAGAAGGCAAGATTGGCGATTCGGCAATTCGACCTGGACTATGTATGGAAAATCGATTTTGAAGATGACGCAAGTGGGCTGACGTTTGTTGCATTCTGTTACCTGAGTACACCGAATGAAAGCCGGTCGAAATGGCTTTCAGGCTAATGTTGCAGACGCCTCCGTTCCGTTAAATCCGTGGCAGGGCTTCAAGTACGTTCGATTATCGTCGCCATTTAGTTGGTGATGCAGGTTTAGTTGAGATGACTCCTAATTAGTGTCCGACCTGGCTCTGAACGCAGACTCCCATGAAGATCTGCGTCAACCCTCGCGAGGACCTCACTGATCACCATAGGCACCCTCGGGGTCTTTAAGGGACAACTGCATAGTCGATATGAGATAGCGGCTTGAAGATGGAACCCGAAAAAAAAAATGAATAAGAAAATATTAGAAGTGGAAGAGATGATGCAGGGTGAGGTTGCCTTTATGAGCAGTCCGAAAATCAGGCGATCACCGGTGAAAAAATCCCAGACAACGGCGAACTCTCAGAGCACATCTGCGAGGAGCACTGGGCTAGAGAAGGGTGGCACGACACCAAAATCTGCGCAGGAGGGTGCGCAATCGCATGCACCACAACCAGTGCATGGTGGAACAGGAGAACCGCTTTTGGGGCACAGTTCCCCTAGACAGGAGTTCATATGTAAGATGAGAAACTCAGAGGAGGAGACCTTTACTAAGTGCCAAAGTGTTATCCGCAGGATAAGAGCGGCAATGACGAGAGCAAGGAACATCAGCATGGATGTTCAGAGCGGAGTATCAGAATTAGAGGAACTCATCATCATCGATATAATGAAGAGCTACAGGGAAAACTGGAAGGCTGCAGAAATGGAAAAGGAAGCGAGTAGGGCTCTTGAGATTACCAGGAATAACAGGAACGACGATGTCTCCACACCTGTTAGTTCCCTCAATAAGAGAGGCGCCTCAAGCCCCGCGGATACCCGCCCGGAAAAGAGGCCGAGAGGAAAACCGACGGACACGGCACAGCTCAAGGAAACAGTGAACGAGGAATGGAAAACAGTGAAGAGCAAGAAAACGGCAAGGAAGGAGAAAAAGGAGCGGCAAAAAATTGTGAAAGAACATCCAGAGGCTGTAATCATCCACCCAACCGAGGGGCGTAGCTACGCTGACGTTCTGAGGAACATACGGAGCAAAATAAAACCAGAGGAATCGGAGATAGCGATACGAGCCGTCCGGAAGACGAAAACATGTGCTATTCTCATTGAAATGGGTAAAGGAGGCAAAAGAGACGAGTTCAGGGAGAACCTAAAGAGCGTCCTAAATCAAGAGGCAACCGTAAAGGACCTTGTGCCTACGGTCACTTTAGAAATTCGGGACCTGGATGCCCTCACAACCACTGAGGAAGTTTTGGCAGCGGTACAAAGAGAAGCGGGCGAAATGAATCCGGATATATCCGTTCGTATAACCGGGGCGAACAGCCGTGAGCAGAAAAGAGCCTTCGTAACAACCTCTGCAGGTTGTGCGAATGCGCTTCTGAAACTACAGAGGATCAAAATAGGCTGGACAAGCTGTAGAATAACTATCAGGGAAGAACCGACACACTGTTTTCGATGCTTCGGAATAGGTCACAGACGGTGGGAGTGTGGTGGACCGGACAGGTCAGACCTATGTATGAAATGTGGCGAAAAGGGGCATAAGAGAAAAGAATGCCGAAAAGAAATGAAATGTTGTATTTGCTCTGCCGAGTCGGGAAGATCTCTGGATAACCTCCCGGGATCGCGGGGTTGTGAAAGGACCTTACGGAAGGCAGCATGAAGATATTGCAGCTAAATATGCATAGAGGGAGGGTGGCTTTTTCTTTGCTATCGCAGATAGTCAGGGAGCAGGAAGTTGACGTAGCTGTTATAAGCAAACAGTATGCAGCTAAAAATAGCGGATTCTGGCTGGGTGATGAAACATCTACAGCGGCTATATGGATAACGGATAACCAGGGCCCCCGACCGAGAAGATCTGGTAGGGGGGATTGTTTCACCTGGATACAGTTTGACGATATTACTCTAATGAGTTGTTATCTGACTCCCAATGATGACGTGGGAACCTTTGAGGAGAAATTGGCCAGAATCGAGGATACAATAACGCAGATTGGCGGCAACCTCATAGTGGCAGGCGACTTTAACTCCAGAGCTGTAGAGTGGGGAATGCGGAATACCAACCCAAGAGGCAGACGAATTGTGGAGATGGCAGCTCGAACCGGCCTGATCTTCGTGAATTTGGGGAACGTATCTACCTTTAGACGACCGGGATGCGAGGGAACTATCCCTGATATAACTATGGTCTCGGAGAGCATATGTCATAGAGTCAGGGACTGGAAGGTATTGGAAATATATACGGGTAGTGATCATCAGTACATATCGTACACCTTTGCTTCGAGAAATAGAGGAGAGGAGAACAATTACACTCCGAACAGTAGAGGATGGGATGCACGAAAATTGGATAAAAATCGGCTGATCTTGGAGGTTGACAGATTGTGTGGCAGTATTGAGCTCTCGGACGACGCGAGGACGAGAGTAGAACAAACAATGAAGATAATAGGACGCGGGTGTAGGAAGGCAATGCCCTTGTTGAGACCCCCGAATAGCAGGAGGAAGGCTGTGTACTGGTGGGACGAAAATATTGCAGCACTCAGGCGAGAGTGTCTACGACTACGACGGAGGTACACTAGAGCTAGACCCAACGGACCGGCCGTTGACGAAATGCGATTATACAAAGAGGCAAAGAAATCTCTGAAGGAGGCGATATCGCGCAAAAAAAACCAGGCGTTCCAGGAACTACGCGATGACATAAACCTAAACCCTTACGGATTAGGATACAAAATTGTAATGGACAAACTGAACAGGAGGAAACCAGTGGGAATTATGGACGAACGAGTGATGAGAAATATAGTGGATACACTATTCCCTACTCATGAATCGAGGATCGAACAACGGCAGAATACACTCGGTATAGAATTCTTACCATTTACCGAAGAGGAGCTGAAAATAGCTGCAGGCGGACTAAAACCAGGCAAAGCACCGGGGCCCGATGGCATCCCGCCTGAGGTAGTGTGGGAAATTGCCGATCAAAGACCGCAACTCTTACTGCGAATGTACAACGCGTGCCTAAGAGAATGTATTTTCCCCGAAATATGGAAGAAACAACGACTGGTCTTAATAAGCAAGGGAAAGGGCGACCCGGAGCACCCATCCGCGTACAGGCCACTGTGCATGCTGGATGCGTCAGGAAAGCTGCTCGAGAGGCTTTTGAAACCACGGCTTACCGCTGCTATTGAGAATAGAGGAGGACTGTCTGCCCGGCAATAAGGTTTTCGACCCGGTCGGTCAACAATTGGCGCTTTGAGAGAGGTGACTGAAGCAGCTATGGTCACACAGCGTGGGAGTCACTTTACGAGGCCACTTTGGACGTCAAAAACGCGTTTAACAGCCTTAGATGGAGCGATGTACTGGATGCTTTGGAGAACAATTTCTCTGTGCCACATTACATTCTGGCCATGATAAGTAGTTATTTGAGTAACAGGCAGTTGGTGTATAACACAAGCTCGGGATCAAGAGTGAAACAAGTAACATCTGGAGCGGCACAAGGATCTATCCTCGGCCCCGACCTGTGGAACGTTAGCTATGATGGAATTCTGAGGCAGGATATGCCGGACGAAACTTTCTTGGTTGGATATGCAGACGATATCGCAGCTGTTATCACGGCCAGGAACACGGAAGAGGCACAACGAAAATTGAGACGCGTTATGCTAAGGACAAAATCATGGTTGGATTCCCACGGCCTAGACCTGGCCATGCATAAAACGGAATTGCTGCTAATCACTGGTCGTCGTATCCCCTTGCATGTGGACATGAGCATTGGAAACGAGACAATTAGGACCGAGAGCTCGGTGAAATACCTAGGAATAAGGCTGGACCCCAGACTGACATTCTCGTATCAGATTCAGTACTCGGCTAACAAGGCCCAAAAGATCGTCGGACAGCTCAGCAGATTAATGGCGAACATTGGAGGACCGCTACCGGCGAGACGGAGACTCCTGATGGATGTTGGAAACAGCATTATGCTTTATGGGAGCGAAATTTGGGCCGAAACACTAGATGTTAAGAAGAGGGCAAACTCACTTGTATCGGTACAGAGAACGGCTGCATTGCGTGTCGCGTCGGCGTACCGTACAGTGTCCGCTCTGGCCGTACTGGTGATAGCAGGTATAATCCCTGTGGATCTGCTGGCGGCAGAGCGGATGGAGATTTATAAGGCGAAATCGGCTGGAAATCATATAACCGGTTACTTCAGGGAAAACACCATTTCAAAATGGCAACAACGATGGAACGAGGAGGATAGAGGAAGATGGACCGCGAGACTTATCCCGGACATAAGGCCATGGATCGGTCGGAAATTTGGAGAGATAAACTACTACGTTACACAGATGCTATCGGGCCACGGATATTTTAGGAAATATCTGCACAGAATGGGCAAGGCCGCCTCCCCTTACTGCCTGTACGAGGAAGGGGAGGTAATTGATGACGCAGAGCACACTGTTTTCGAGTGTGCACGCTGGCAGAGCTATCGCTCTGTACTGACGTCAATAGTCGGAACGATCACAGCCGCTAATATTGTCGGCGTTATGACTGCGAGTAGTGAAAATTGGACCTCGGTAGTGAATTACATAGAGCGCATTCTGAGACGGAAGAAGATAGATCTTGAAGCTACAGAACGAGTAAGCATGTCGGCATAGGTGATACTGTCACACGTGCCGGGCGTAACCGAGACGATGATCTAGACGAAAGGAATAGTGGAGACGCTTAGATGACTCCTCAACTTTCGATTCGCAATCCGGACGCGGATATGAACATGAAGGGGCCAAAGGGCCAAAAGGACTCCACTCCGAAGTAATACCACCGTAGTTCCGGAGTGGGTACAAACAAGTCCACAGGAGACGAGGAGGGGATTTAGTGGGTGAGGGCCCCACACACGGAGGATGTGACGACTTCCTCTATGGTGCGGTTAGGTACATTTACCCCTCCTCGGCGAAAAAAAAAAAAAAAATATCAAACCCTGTAGTTTTTTTTATTGTAACACCATCACTCAGGAGATGACTCCTACTCATGCAATATATTCTCTAGTGAGAATCGAACCCCTGGCCTAACCACTTGAAGTTTAGCACACTACCTACTATGCCATTGGGGCACCCAATATCTGATATTATAGAGCTCTTAGATCTCTTGGAGAACAAAAATGGCAACACCATGAGGTGAAGTGTGTCGCTAGTCGTATTTAAACTAGTGATGAACGAAGTGCTTATGACGTTGACTACAGGACAGTCGCGTATACGGAAGCAAAGGCTCTTAGAATTTCTGGCAGAGTTGTGAATTCTACGTGATACAACTAGCACTGGAGAGATTTAGAGAGTGGGCATCTAGTATAGACTTGGGCACAAATTTAAAAAAAAAACTCAAATAGAACGACATGAACGTTGTGCAGCGTTTTAACATTCAGCGGCTGCGCTGTCTCGGTCATGTCGTTCGAATGGAGGAGAATGCTCTGGCGAGACGGGTATTTTATGCGGGGATTTGCAGAAGTCGGCGAAAAAGACGATTTTGTTTGCGTTTAAGAACCAAATCGAGAAAGCCCTGTCATTGATTGATGTGGCCAACTGCCGATGACGTGCAAAAAGCAGAAGTGTTTGGAACGATGTGTTAAGGCAGGCCGATTGTTAATGACCAATTAAGTAAGTACTTTTACCAGGAAGTATAAACCGTCGCCGTGATCTAGTAGGTAGTGTGTTAGCTTATTAAACGTAAAGCCTCGGTTCAAACTCCAGGTCAGGCATCTCCAACGAAACGAAAATATGAAAAAATATTTCTTCGTTGGCAAAAACTCCGAGAGTAAATAAGATTGCCGGTTTAAACTGTAGGTCCCGCTACTCAAGTATAAAAATTAACTTTAATTAATCTTCACGAACGATTCGAAACTGAATGGAGTTATAGAAGTCAGCTTTTCGTAAACACTTTTCGTAATGGCTATCGGACCATTGTTTCGTTTTTCAGGCGGAAGTGTTGGTCATACTATCTGCGTTAACGATTATTACTGGCGACAATATGCAGCAAACTTTTGTAAGGTTAGAAAGGCACATGGCTAGTCTGTTTGACATAGGGGGCGAAATTGATAACATTCCTCACGAGATCACAGAGAGGGCTTTAAATATCATTGGCTCTAATCCAGAGAGATACCTCAGGATGCGACTCTTTGACCACTAATATGGAGCTTTGAAAAAACTATTCGAGGCAGACATCAACTGCGAAATGTATGCAGATTATATAGTCTTAACGGCTAAAGAAAAATTTTACGAAACTCTTTTCATAGTCATTCGAGGAGGTATATTGTCAATCGATGGTGCATATCAATGGGATTAAGGATAAGCTCATGTAAGATCACAATAGCACTGAGAAAATATTTTAAATATAAAAATATACGACTCCTGGGTGCTATAACATCACAGAAACTGGAAATGAATTGCAGAATACTTACAGGGAAATCCTGACAGTACATTTCACAAATTGTTCACTTGATGTATAACATAATTGTTCGGTCGTTAGATCTATGGAATCATTACCTGGGTAATATCTTTGAAAACATGCTAAATATAGTTTGAGAAGACAAATAGACATGAGTATGTTGGTATAACAGGTGTTATAAAAACTTGCCTACAAGGGCACTAGAACCTTTGTTAGATTTAAATCCGTTACACATGATAGTGAAGATTTAAGCTCTATCATACCTTTTCGAAAGAATACTTACGTTTTTTAATTAATTGTTATCAATACGTTAGTAGCTATACAGTAGTTAATGTATATATTTAAAAAAACAAAAAAAATTCCGTTCTTATGAAATTAAATCACTAGAGAGTTATTTCTTTCAACAATTTTAATGCGTTCTTTCCATAACAGTGTTTTAAATTTTTTAACGTTTTTCAATTACACTTATTTTTGGTGAGTACGCTTACAAGAGATGATGTTGTCATAATGTATCAGTTTATTTAAAGCTGCTATCGATTACAATGTTGAGCTAATTTCAAATATTTTTGTGTTGAATTTTTTCCAAAAATAATTTTAAATGGCACATGTTGTATACATTTTACCAATAAGAAAACCATAAATGTACTGTAATTACACCCGGCCAAATAGGGTGCCTTGTTGTTGAACACCCTGTATATGTTTTTTTTTCTAAAATATATTGGATATTCAAGTATTACGTTTTAATTTGTTAATAAGTGGCATAATAGTAATTAGATATCGTGTTTAAACAAATATTTTATGGCCACTAAAGGTGAAATGGGCAACAAGAAAAAACAAAACAACAAAGTTTGTGTCTTTAATCTTTTGTAAGTAATTTGCAATACGGTACACAAGTCTTGATGTATTATTAGCAAACTTTTTTAATATTTTCTATAAAATAAATATTGTTTTTCTTATGAGTTTGTAATAAAAATCATCAGAAATTATTAATTTATAGACGTCAAGTTGTATTCAAATATACGCCAACTGAAGCTAATAGTTTTGAAAGCGAATTTGTTAGTATTTTATGCTAATTAAAATATGTTTCTTTATAGAGACATGAAAAGTTCCTCAAAAATCTTTCGTTCGGGGTCAACTTTAAACAGTAGGTCGCACCACTCATGTATAAAATTATCACACGGTACATAAATGGCGTGAGAAGCTAGATCGTAATCCTCACGTAATCCTCACAGATAAAATAAAAATAAATTTATGTTGAGTTTTAATTAAAATTCTTTATTATTCGTAAAATTTTGTGTGCCATTGTTCACAACTTGATGTAAACAACAACAATGTCTTTGTTTGTTATTCCTCTGTTTACACCCTTTGCATAAACAATAACAATTACTAGACAATAGTTCGACAGATTTTTGTAACGGAGATCTTCAAACCTCGATTACTCTCTTCAATTGCACCGCGTCTTCACACAAGACTGACCGAACTTCACTAACTCACTCGCCTGCCTTGTCTTGCCTTTTATATGGCAAGGAAAACAGTCTGATGAATGTTCTTCGAGGCGAATGTTCGTGGCTTCGCCTTCCCTTTGTTTCATTACTGTTGTTTGCGTATTTGTTTTCATTTATTCTTGTAGTGTTTGCTGTTGTATTTTTGTATACTTTTTTACCATTTCAATGTTAAGCGATGCAAAAGCCAAACACCAGTATATAGATTCTTCATGTCTGTGACAAAGCATAGAACTGCCACAATGCCAGTCACAAATACTCACTCGTAATGGATGTATTGGCTTCTGTAAGACCACGTGTGGGTTTTCTGAGCAACCAATACAGCAATTTTGGTTATTAACGTACCCACCAAGATGAAAATGATCTTCATCAAAAAAGACGATTTTATTTCCAATTTTATTGCAATTTCCGACCAATTGTCAATACATTTCCAAAAAACCCCAACGTTGCTCAAGCGTAAATCGATTCATTACGTTCAGTGCATATAATATACTGAATTTTATGACAGAATAGAATGATTACAAGATCCGGAATAACCGATGGTTCAAATTTAAACCGATAGATGACTCGCCTTATACGACAAGGCACTAGTTCTTATCATCACGATAACTCTCTTACATACTGACTTATCCTTATCATTACAATCCTTACTTCAAGGTGATAGCTTAGATTCCCGCACCACTCGTAATGTCTGCCTTAATTGTATGCATGAATGGCGGGACGTACAGTTTAATGTTGATTTCGAACGATAGATTTTTTTTTAAACTTATCATGACAATTTTATTTACTTTCAGAATTGTTTCCAGAAATCTGCTGAAAGGAAGTCGCCGAAGAAATATTTTTTCATATTTCGTATTGATGATGAACCGATGCTTCACGTCTAATAAGCCAACTAGACTACGGTAACTTCCACACCACTCGTAATGTCTGCTTTAATTTTACCCATGAATGGCGGGTCGTACAGTTTAATGTTGATATCGAACGATAGATTTTTGAGTAACTTTTCGTTGCAATTTTATGTACTCAGAGAGTTTTAGGCAGAAAACTGCCACGCGGAAATCGCCGAAATAAAAATATTTTTCGTATTTTTTAGGATATTCTCTAATCTTACTATCTTACTATCACCATACTTTCAAGTCGTAAATTGGCTTCATTTGTTTAAGACGCAAAAAGAAATTGTTCAGATTATGGGAGTATACCTCAGCTTACAACAGCCCAAAGCATTCAATAAAAATTTCTTTATACTTCAAAAGTTTAAAGCCAATGCATCTAGCCATCTAAACTTATGCTTAACCCCAATAAGATTAAGATTTGTAAACAATGGTTGTAATTAATGCTGTTGCTAACAATTGAAATCGGCTGTAAAGAAAACTGAAAAATTACAAAATAAATAAAAAAATAAAACTTTAAACAATTGTTAACATTTGTGGGAGTGTGAAAAATTGCCAACTTGATTTAACAGTTAACCAAAAAAATTTAACAAAAAATAAGAAAAAGAGTAAAAGAAAAATAAACATAAAACATTAAAAAACTTTTGAAATTTTCTTGACATTTTGACAAGCAACTTACTTCACGGTAGGTAAACCACAAACTATTTGATTAATAAATAATGATAAGAATAATACGGCGATAATATCCACCTTAACGAAACAATGGGAGATTTTATGGTTCAGTATATGAGAGATACTAAGCCAAACAGAAACTTCTACGGGAATTGTATACATAAGCATTAATTGCAGATTTTGTTCAATGCATTGAGGCTAGACTGTTTAATTTTTTTTTTCAGCGTAAAAATATAATAAAAATTATAAACAAACAAACAATGGTTACAGTTCAAATGAGTAAAATGTTTATAAGCTAAACAAAGAAAATTATTTCTTTATTTTAAATTATATAGTAAATGATTTTAAAGCTTAAATTATAATGTTAAGCTGTTGCAAAATTATTATTAAGATTAAAATTATACGGAGAAGAAAACAAAAACAAAACAAATAAAAGAGCCAAAATTAAATTTTTTATTTGTAACAAATTCGTTTTCTGTTTCAAATAAAAATAAGGAAAATTTAATAAAACAAAAGACCTGAGAGTAATAGACCAGATGTGCTCGTTTTTTTTTTGAGTTTTTTTGCTTCAGATGTATCAAAAGATTTAAGCAACATACTTGATTTGAAAGATATTTCCTATGAAAAAAGGCACTTCATGTTCGAACATTACTCTGTACAAATTATTAACAAATTAACGCTTAATATCGTTGCTTTTTAATTTGTACAAATAAAAAAAATTAAAAAAAATTATTATAAAACACTTTTAAATAACATGATTAAGTCTCTTTAGTTACCATATACATATAAACGTAAACGCCATTCCTTTCCGTATGTAAATTGAAAAACAATTACCATTTTCATCATAATTTTGTTGTTTTTTTTCCTTTTTCCATCAATTCATATGCAAAAATATACTTTTATTTTTCACAATTATTGCACTTTGTTTTCATTTGTGTTTTTTCAATGATTTTTTCAATTTTAATTTTTTTTGCGAATAAGCAAGCCGTTAACATGTCATTATCTTTCACTTTGTACAATTGTTGTGAGCGCTATTGTTACATAAAATGAACATGAAAAATTATTTTCAGTCTTTAGGCTTTATTATGCATATTTAAAGGGAAATATTGAAAGAGTTTCAATTAAGTTTTCTCTGTAACTTTTTCATCACATCGCGAGACAAGCATTGCTCGTTGCTTTGACTTGCCTGTAAGGTTGCTGCAATTACATATATTGCGCTGTGGAAAATGTTTTCAAAGAAATGTAAAATTAATTAAATTTCAAATATATAGAAAAATGAAAAGGTCTTTAACACAATGTAATGCAGATTATATGACAACATGTTAATGAAACCATTGTAATTAAGAGTTATTATCCTTAATTATATTTAAATACACTCTTAAGCAATTCAAATACTCTACCAAACATACTTAAACAAACAACAAAAAACATTAAAAAAAATTACTTTTAAGTGATTACTGTTTATGGAAAGCTTTCCCTATGTGAAGAAAGAAAAAGAGAAAATATAGTTCTCCTTTCTCTCAAAACTCTAACTGATACTCGTCTATCCAAATACTTTAAATTACTAGTCAAAAGATTTAGTTCTACTCCCTCCAATTTGATTTCTTACGAACTCAACGAGCATTCTAGCATTATTGGTTTGAACCTAGCAAACCTATCTTCATAAAATATATATTGGAACAGACAAATTGGGTAACAATCTTATCCTCGTTTTTATTGATAACTTATCAGTACTCATGGTTTATTCCCAGATTCTTTACTACATCAATATTAACACATAAATACATGCATAATTGGTCGTTAAAACCCCCTTAGTCAGGATTATGACCTAGCTTCTCTCACTACTTACGTTGTGCGCGTTAATTTTATACATGAGCAGCGGGATCTACAGTTTAAAGTCGACTGTAACGACAGGTTTTGAGAAACTTTTCTTGACAATTTTATTACGAATGTTGATCTTCAAATGTTTAATTGTCTCTGGTTTGTCGGCATAACACTATTCTTTAACGGCATCCCACAGCAAATAATCCAACGGTGTCAAATCACAGCTTCTTGGCGGCCAATTGACATCACCATTTCGGTTAATTAAAAGGCCATCAAACGTTTGACGCAATAAATCTATGGTGGTATAAATGCACAATTACAATATCGTCAGGACTTGAACGCTTCGCTGAAGCTTTTGCAATCACCAACCCAGAGAAGCTAGTCTAGCAATAGATATCGTCGGGTGTTGCGATCGTTATCTATGTGCATAGTGAAGCTACTTTAAAAGCACTGCCTAGACACTATGTTATCTCGAGATTAGTTATAGTCGGCAAAAAGATTCTCAATTTGTATTAGAACGAAATCTGAGTGGTTATGTGTGTGGGGTTCCAAGGCTCCACATGAGCTGGCAGCAGAAGGAGAATGGCGTGGACCCAATGTGCGAGTTTTTCTAGTTGATCTCAACTTGATCGATCAAGTTTGATTTTCAAGTTTGCTAGAAAAAGTGTGTCAAAGGCGGACTAGAAGTATTTTAGAACTTTTAGGCGTTTGTGGCACATAAGCATTGGAAATAAATGGGTCCTAAAACTTGGGAGGATAACTGTTAGGGTGGTCTTGGAAGATTTTTTGGATGAAATATTGTACTAACGCCAGCAAGTAGGAGTCAATTAAGCGTGCGTCCCTAAACAGTTTCAAGAATTAAAAACCCAAGTCATCGACCGAAAAATACAAGCCATCGATCAAAAATGCCAGTTATCTGCCAATGAATGAAAATCTACCAATCGAAAAATACGACATTATGTTGTCTTTATATACGCAAATCCATATTAACTCAATGACAATTAATAAAATTTTTCAGCCATTTCCCACAATTTCAATTGAAGAACTCAATTAGTTTCGTGACTTATATCTCCGGTTCTAAGTAACGCCCGACAGTGTTTTGGAATCCTTGAGACAATGGCTATCCAGTCCACTAGGTCCATTTTCCCCACTAGGTCCATAATTTATCCGATTTTGACCGATTTATATGGAGCACTTTTTGTACTAATTTGTGGTTATATTTCCGTTTGCAAGGGTTATACGACCGTAACGAAGCCTTGACCGTTTTGAAGCCTTGACCGTTTTGAAGCCTTGGTCTCTTCGTAACACTTGGTTGTTTATGAAACTATTAAAAGGTCAATATAAACACGTATATCTCGAGGACTTATTTTTTATGGTATTACAAAGCGTAGGTGATTTAAATGCTTCCATCTTTAGGTTGGTGAAGTGCACAAAAAATAGAAAACAATGTACTTCCGATAATAACACACTCTCTACAATAAAATAATTATACCATTGAACTGTCTTAGAAACTTCCTTTCGCTATTGCTTACCATTTGAGAAGAAATTAACATGAAAGTGATAGGCCAGCCCTCTTTCACATGTGATATTAAAGACACGCGTACTTTTTTAGTCAACAATAAAATCAAATGAAATCCTTGAGTATATCATAGACAAGATTCGAATATAATTTTTGTGTAATTGAACATTATGTTTATAATGGAACCACGCAAATTAAAATAGTTTCCATGGATTTATTCAAATTAAATTTGTTTTTTTTTTTTAATTAAAATTGAAATAATTTCTGATAAATCTAATAAAGCCAGTATATGTATATGAACACTATAATTAACTTTTAAGCACAAAAAAAAAGGAAAACACGTATGCTGATAACAATTGTACGTTTATAATGGTTAAATACTAAAGCCAAATATTTTTATTGCTTTATGAACGGTTGGGCTGTATAGTTACAAAGGCAGTATACACATATATTTCATTTGTTTTCTCAAATGTAATACACGCGGTTGTAATTATATCGGACGTGAGCGTGCTCGTACAGTGCGTATATCCGAAAATATCGAAGTTGTGGCTAAGAGTGTGCGTGAGATTCCATCAATATAAACTCGTCATCGTTCCCAAAAATTGAACATTTCACGCACCTTTTTACCTCCAATTTTGCGAAAAGATCTCGATATGACACCTTACAAAGTTTAATTAGTTCAAGCGCCGCATGACCATTTGCTTCGCTAGATGGGCCAACGAGAAACTGCACGATGATGACGATTTTACCAAAAACGAAATCATCTTTTCGAATAAAACTCATTTCCATGTTGATGGGTACGTTAATAAGCGAAATTACTGTATTTGGAGTTCACAAAATCCATACGTAGTCTTACAAAAGCCAATGCACCCATTACGAGTGCTTGTTTGGTACGGCCTGTGGAGCGTAGGCATCATTGGCCCATATTTCTTTGAAAATGAGGACAGTGCAACCATTACGGTCAATGGACACACCTATTGCACCACCACACCTATTGAAGTGAACTATATTTGTTTTCAACATGCCACACATCTCATGCCACAATCGATTTATTACATCAAACGTTTGATGGCCGTTTGATGGCCGTTTAATTAACCGAAATGGTCATGTTAATTAGCCACCAAGAAACTGAGTTTTGACGCCGTTCGATTATTTTCTATGGGGTGCCGCTAAAGAAAAGTGTTATGCTGACAAACGGGAGACAATTAAGCATTTGAAGGCCAACATTAGTGATGCCATTGTCGATATACAACACCATACGGTTGAAAAAGTGCACGAAAATTGGGTCGATCGAATGAGGTACTATAAGGCCAGCCGCGGCAGCCATATGAATGAAATAATATTCCATTTTTAATCGAAACAATTGTACTTCACAACAAAAATATAAATTTGGCAAAATTTCAAATTTCTGCTTTATTGCATTTTTAAATTTAAAATAAGAAAGGTTTTACATACTGGTTCTCTTCTTTATTTAAGGCTATACAAATTTTCGGTAGTGTAGTATTAACACGAGAAACTAAACTTAAATTAAATAAAATCTTAAATCATCCTTTAGCACCATCGCAATTGTATTTATAAATTGAGTCTAGAAGTTGCTTCAGAACAAGAGTATTTTTTTTGCTTTTGCAAAATCTTTAATAACTTTCTCTCAGAACATTCGTTAAATATGTCATCTAGACTATGCTGTAGTTAGGGTATCCATATAGTCGCTCTTAACCGATTGAAATTTTTTTGGTTTTTTCTTAATTTTCTTGAATGCTGGATTGTTAAAAATATTGCCAGAGGTTTTGACTTTTAACCGCATGTACAACATAGAAGATAAATGGATTATAGATCAATTTATATATTTTGAAATAAAAACACTATAAAAAAAAAGAATTTTTCGTATTTACACGTTCCAAATTCAAAATAACCCAACATAAAGGGGTAACGGGCAGGGCATACCGCGGGAGTTACTGACATATGTATGTACTTGGGTGGAACACACCAGCAATCACCGGTGGTACCTTTAACAATTGTTAATCATAGTTGTTGTTGAGTGTGTATTCATTATTAAGCCTCTCATTATACATGTGTGTTGCTTTATTGTTTATCTGAAATTTTGGTTTTCAATACATTTTAAGCCAATACTGACGATTTGCCAAAAATTGCTTGAAGACATACCATATTTCTGTTGTTTTCTTTTTTTTGCATGTTTTTGATGTTTTTTGAAACCGAATATCTGATCTCGGTATTGTATGAAAGATGATAAAAATAGCAAAAACAAAGAAAACGACAACAAAAAAAAAGTAATTTAATACCAAACAATAGATCTGCTTTACAGAAGTGGCTGCTTTAAATTAGCTGCCTATTGAGGTGCAGAAATTAAAGTCTTTCTTCGTTTTTTTTTTGTTATTACTTGAAGTGCATTAAAGGCTTTGCTATTTAAGCCTTATTTCGGCTTTGAAATCAATATCTCAGCCTTAATTGTAAATGTGAGAAATATGCGAATAATGTGGATCTTGATTTGAAAGTTTTTTTGTTTCCCATTATGCGGTAAAGTCTCAAAGTTGTTAATGAGGTTATGCGGCTTTTATTTTGTTAATTGCTACACTCTGTAGGCCGCCCCTATAAAAAAAGGAAAGAAAAAATATTTAAATTTTAAACAATTGATTGAATACCAACAACAATATTTCTTTTTCTTTGTGACTCCCATTTGAATAAAATTCTTCAGTTCTTTTCTTTTTGTTCCTTTGGTGGTTTGATCAAAAATTTGTTGAATTTGTTGTTGTTATTGTGTTGGCTTATTAGACATGAGATTTCGGTTCAAGACCCGCATCTCCAATAAAACGAAATTAGGAAAAAATATTTCTTCGTTTACTTTCTCTCAGCAGATTACATTCGAAAACTCTGAGTGTAAGGTTGTAATAACCAATTATTTATATATGTATGTACCGGTCTACATGAGATTTGAGAGGCATTTCAAAAACGTCACTGTTTGGTGTAGATTTTTGACTGACGGTGATTTGAACTGGGCATCGAAGTCGTTTGACTTTATCTTTTAGGCTTTTCTTCTTGATTTATATGCCGGATTCATGAAAAATTAAGCATTTCGAATGCTTTGCACCATTACAACCCTTCAGTCTAGATTACGGCCAAGCTTCTCACACCACTCATGTTGTGTGTGTTAATTTTATACATGAGTGGCGGGACCTACAGTTTTAAAGTTGACTCCGAACGACAGATTTTTGAGAAACCTTTTCAAGGCAATTTTATTTACTCTCAGAGTTTTTGCCAGAAATCTGCTGAGAGGAAGTTGACGAAGAAATATTTTTTCATATTTCATTCAGATGTCTGACCTGGGTTTTGAAGCGTGACCTTACGTCTGATAAGCCTACTAGACTACGGTGACTTCAAGAAATGACAGATTTACTGAATAATGCTAATCCATATAGTAGGATAGTATAGATAGTATAGTTTTCTCCACCGAAAAAGTGTTGGGTATGTACAGAGTAGGTGAAGAACAGTTTCTTCCTTCACTTCAGCTCTGCAATTTCAACAGAAATCATTTGCGATGTGTCCAAGACCAATGCGCCTCATATTACAATGCGTGCCCAGAAAGCAATGCCCGATAATAACCTCGACGACAGTATTGAGTTTGCTTCTTTGAAGTTTAAGCAGATTTTCCATACGCCTTCTATCCAGCCTTGGTCAGATTTTCGAAGTTGTACGAAGTCGTTCACCTGTTTTCGACGGAGTCTAAGCTTACAGGTTCCCAAAGGGATTCCCAAATCGAGAATTTATTAGAGAGTTCGAAGGTGGTACCCCGACTGGCCGGTTCATACCATCTGCAGTTATCCGGAATGTCCCAGTGTTCTGATACCTATGTGATATAAAGGTGATATCGATACGCTACCTCATTGAGATAATTGCGACAGTCGTATACCATCTTGGAGTTCATTACATTAGAATCCAGGGCTCTGATAGCCACCTGGCTATCGAAAAGTATGGTAGTTTTTCGCTTGGGAACATTTTTGTCCACAATAACTTTCGCCACAGCCTTTATTGCCGACACTTCCGCCTGAAAGATGCTGCATTAATTTAACAATCTTATATACCGGGATATTCCGATTAAAGTGCACTGCACCATTCCTCAAGCCCCTCATTTCCGGAATGGAGGTCCTAAAACTTATTGAGAAGTCACATCGCGGTGGTGACAGTATGGACAAGCTGACAAAGTTTAAAAGCAACCAAATTTAGAAAATTATCATAAATTAATAATCATCAAGAGTAATTTACAAAATTTTTTCTTGAAGCTAATCAACGATAAATCCATACTGGACCTAACTAATCTCAGAAAAAAAATAGTGAAGCGACCTTACTATTTAGAGAAAACCGGATAATATCCACAGGTATAGACAAAAAACACCTGGAGAAGCATGATACTTCATAAAATAACTGCAGTAAAACGTGTAGAATAGCAATCTTTGTTGTAAGGGATGTAATGAAGTAAAGCAACAAATTCTTAAGAATTATTGTTAATATTTTTAAAATTTGATCAGAAACCTATATGTCTACGAAAGTTTTGTTCTAAAAACCACACAGATGTACAATGACATCAAAAATTAATCTTTTTTTCTCTTTGTTTTTGCACTTCAATGTACAGTCAAATAAAACAAATTTTAATTCATGTTGACATGTCACAACATTGTAATTGCAATGCGCTCTCATACTTTCCAACTCAAATAGTTATTCGTGCTGTGGTCTGCATACACTATACATACATATTGACAGAGATTGACATGTTCACAACATTGTATGGCTTCGAGATATTTTCTTGTGAGTCATGTGAATTTGATTGTGTGTTTATTTATGCAAGTGACTGTAATTGTTTATTTAACAATTGACAGTAAATTGCAGTAGCACTGTAAGTATCTGATAGATTTTCAGGGCTGTGGGAGTTTTTTGTTTCTTCTTTAACAAATAATAGCAGCGAATGTGTAACACACTCACATTTTGTTATCGATTGAAGCCAAGGCAGTAACTAAAGTTTATATTTATTTTTCTGTTATTTAATTAAGGAAAAATAAAGATTAAAAATAATAGTAAACCTGGTTATTACCGTGTTGATTGCATTAATAAAATCTTCTTTGGATTTTAACCAACTACAACTACAACTATTATTGTAGTAAAGCTTTTGGAACATGTTGCAACATAATATCTTATAATGGATTGCTTGGTGGAAACTAGAAATTAATAGTAACATAACGGTACATACATATATAAATACCCCTTTGATTGTGAAAGCAAGTAACTATAATTGTAAAATGAGGCATATTCTTCAATTTCTATTATTTTGAAAATGTTTCTGGGGTTTAATCACAGTAATTAATGGATGTAACTTGTCATAGTTCCGAAAATATTTATGGACTCAGAAAAGACTTAATTTTTATGCCAAATATGTTAAGAATGAAAGAAATTTAAAAATTCAAATTCAGAGAGATAATGAAAAAGCATTTTCCATAACAACTACAACACAAGCTAATGTCTCTTATTTATATTCTACATACATACGTTATTGGTCATTACAATCATTTAGTCAGGACTACAACCCGGCTTTTCACACTACTCAGATTGTGTGCGATGATTTTATCCGACATTAGTTTTCTTCCACGAAACTTCTTCCAAGAACTTTACCCTAAGACTGCTAAGAGGAGGACGTCGAAAGAAATTATTTTTATATTTTCTTTTTTAAGATGTCATAACTGTAGTTTGATATCTCGTGCCAACATCTAGGAAGCCAACATACTAAAAATATATATAAGAAAGGGCGGCCGAACTTATTGCCTCATATGAAATTCAAGTGGGCTTGATTGGACCGCAGCGGTGCACCCGTTGGATTTAATTTTTGACTTCTACTTTGAAAAGGCGATTTCCATGTGGAATGTAATTGACTACTGTGGCTGCCCAATACGGTAATAGAAAACATAACCAGATTATGTGATATTTTGACTATACAATTAGTTCTCGCTGAATGAGAAAATGCCATAAAGATTACTAAATTAGCTGTAGTGATGCTGATGATTAGATGATAAGGCAGCTGATACTTTCTGTTTAGTTTTTCAGCTCTCTTAGCCAGTGCTATGCCATCTTCAGTATCTTTAAATCTGTTTCTTATTTTAATGACACCTGATTCACTTTTCCACTGACAAAAGCCACCTGATCTGTTGGTTGTACATATATATATCAATCAATCTAATAATCTTCAAATAGAGTCATGGAGGATTAATGTCATAAAGAGTTCAACTGTGGATTGTCTAAATAATAAGTACTTAGAAGCAATAGTTTTTCTAGGCTTGATAATCAATTTTGACAACAACTGAAATCAGATATGGTTTCTGAAACAGACACTTTACAGAACCACTTTACTTTCTTCGTAATCAAACCTAGCTTCTCACACCACTTATGTAGTGTGCGTTAATTTTATACATGAGGGGCGAAACCTACAGATTTTTTGAAAAACTTCTCATAGCAATTTTATTTACTCTCAGAGTTTTTTCCAGAAATCTGCTGACAGGAGACCCCGAAGAAATATTTTCATATTACCGTTTTGTTGGAGATGTCTGAACTGGGGTTTGGACCGCGGCCTTACATCTAAGAAGACCACCCACTAACTCTTATGAATATATTAAGAAAATGCCATCATATTGCTATATTTTCTCTTTCTCAAAGGAATAGTCTATTATAGCAGGTTCTTTGAACATCGATTCCTAAATACAACACACTCTGTAAACATTTATCAGATCTAGTGATGAGAAACATTAGTTTTATTCTTACTCTGGAAATAATGTTCGTTGATGGTCAGGGGAGTTCCTAGATGAGCTATATGGAAAGAATTGAATGCTGATTAATTTTATATGGTATTATAAAACTTCTTCGCCTTCTCCTAGGGTTAAACATATATGGTTCGGTGGTTCTCATTATCCATTACTTCAGACTAACTAAAAACCTGCTTCAACAAAGAAAAATCCTGTCTGATTAATCTGGTCGCTTAAACAAACTTTATGTATACGAGTATTATGATCCAACAAACAGAAAGAAATAAAATAAATACAAAAGAAACATATTATAATCAACTTTAGATTATTGCCATTGAATTTATACATTTTAATTAACACCTGGATACAAAATGACTCATTACATAGAAATCATTCCTCATAGGAAATCGATTAATCTTTAATAAAGAAATAGCACAAGCAAATTTCATTTTTTTTGTTCCTTTTTCGACAGACTATTTGTAATAATAAACGTTAAAAAAATTTATTGAAACCGAAATATTTTTTTGTTCCTTTATTCATGCAGGTTTTTTTTGCCAAATTGCGACTCGTGCAAATTATTATGATCATTCAATTATATTCCCTTGTATAGGATAAGAGCGTGTAAAATGATTAAAATGAAATGATATTTTTTTTTTGCATCTGTAATAAACCTTTTTAAAAAGACAAATCAATTAAATAGATTTTTTTCTCTCTTATTAAACACACGCTCAACATTTTTTAAAAAAGCAAACAATAATTAAGTACTTGAGACGTTAAGAAGTGCAAAAAAGGAAAAAAAACTTAAAAATAAATTAAATTAAACAGGCTTAGTGTTTCGTGTTTTCCATTCCATCAAGCTCTTCATAATACTCGTATAACATTTTTTCTCTTCTGATAAATCTTCCTCACGAATTACAACTTTTGACCTGACCCTGTATTTATTGTTTATTTATATTTAGCTTTTGTAATTAAAAAATATATGTAAGCCTGATGTGAATAATGGAATTGATTTGGACGTATTTAAAAATAAATTTCATTGTTTGTTGATGTATGTAATGAACACTTTAATGTCAAAACTAATGATGCTTTCAAATAAATAGTTTCTTACTTAGTCACTCTGTTTCTTAATTGGTTAAAATTAATTTAAGAAATTAATTTATTTTATAAAATAAAACTCACTCAACATCGTTCTCAAAAGTGTAAAAGTACTGAAGGGCGAGGTCCTACTTAGTCTTGCATTTAGGCTCATTATGATATCACAATCAATTATATCCAAGAGTGCAACATTCCTTAGAGAAAACCAAAACAAATCAAAAACCTCCGTCTGTTTATATCAAAACTGACACTTGAGATGGAAGACAGTCTGTTCCTCCTCCGCAGGCACATAGCTCCTGCAGAAGTCATTTGAAAAAATGCTGAATCTTTCGTTATGCCTAACAAGGGAACTAAAGGCCTATAAGAACAGCTATCCTGCGATGGACGACCATGCGATTTAAGAACAGAAGTAAGGTGGTCCAGCTGCCAATAAGATTGAACTTCCCTATAATTTGTTCGGGTAATAGTCAACTGAAGCAATCGAAATACTCAACACTTAGTGCCCTGTTTTCAGAATTGCAATGGCATCTGCCTGAAACACGCTGCAAAGGTCAGACAGCCTGTAAGAAAGTTTAAATCAGAACCTTTTATAAATATACCATAGCCAACCCTATCACCCATTGCGAACTTCCGGATCTTTAGAGCAGAAGTTCCAAGTTGAAAATCTAAAATCAAATGTTCTATTCAGAAAGTAGTAATGAATCATATAATTGACCCCAATATGTTTATGTTGAAGTCGCCGTAGTCTAGTAGGTAGTGTGTTGGCTTATTAGACGTAAAGCCAGGTTTCGAGCCCCAGGCCAGACATCGAAACAAAATACAAAAGGTATTTCTTCGGCGACTTTCCTATCAGCAGATTTCTGGCAAAAACTGTGAGAGGAAATAAAATTGCCATGAAAAGTTTCTCAAAAATCTGTCGTTCGGAGTCGACTTTAAACTGCAGGTCCCACCAATCATGTATAAAATTAACACACACAACATAAATGGTGTGAGAAACTAGGTCGTAATCCTGACTGAAGGGTTGTAATGACCAATTATGTATGTAATATGTCGATGTCTTCCCAAAAGAGCAGCAAGTCAGTAGTCCAGACTGGAGAGGGATTTAACTGCATTTAGTTTTACTACTACGCACCCAATCTTCTGCACTTATAGCTGGTAAGAGGAGAGCCAATTGAGCATAGCAAATAATGCCTTGATTGAAGTGGTGAATGATTTAACTCGCCAAGCAACAGAATGTAATACCCAAGGCACCAGAATACACATAACTACCCGAGGAAGACAAAATGAGAACGTGTAATCCATTTTACTGTCTTGGTTTATATAACAGAGGGTGTTTCATTATATGCTTTGCATATTTCAATTTAAAGAAAGCCCAATCTCAGTGAAGTCGCCGTTGTCTAGTAGATAGTGTGTTAGCTTATAAGAACAGAGCCCCTGGTTTAAGCCCTGTGGCACGCTTATCTAACTTATCTAAACAGTCTTCTGGCAAAAACTGTGAGAACAAATAAAATTGCCATGAAAAATTCCTCAAAATTCAGTCGTTTGGAGTAGACTTTACATTGTAGGTTCCAGCACTCATGGATAAAATTTCCAAACACAATGCGAATGGTGTGAGAAGTAATCTTGACTAAAGGGTTGTAATGACCAATCAAGGAAGTAGGTGAAGTCTGTGCGAGATATCATTTAAATTTTTAACTAATTTTAAAAACCTATTGAAGATATTATGGAATATGGAATATAACATCGTTGAAATTTTCTTCACTACTTCTCTTGGTGGAGAGCATCTATTGATTAATTTTCCTTGGCACTGGTGGCACATCCTCTATGTGTCGGTCTCAGATAACAAGGAATCCATTTTGAAAACCAATGAACTAAAGTAGCTGGAATTCTAACAAATTCTAATTCGTAATATAATGATATTTACTGATATTAAGTAAAGCTCTCAATCTAAGCAGCTGAATGTTGTTTATCGCGAGTGTAGAGAAGTGTAAAATATCTCTGCAAGACATGTCAGTAGTTACATTGAAAACTTGAATAAGCTGAATCTTCAATTCGAAAAGGGTGTGTATAGCAAGGCTTTTCCAGTAAATGTGTCGCTGTAATGTTGTGATTAGAAATACACTTTAAATTGGGACTCATTATCAACTTGAAATTTTACGATATCTTTTGCGTCCTCTACGAAATTGAGACACTTTGAAACATTCGTCTATAAAGCACCATGATTTTGTTTGCAGTCATTCGAAATGGGTTAATCGAGTGATTAGTATTATTAACAAAAGTGATTATTATTATTGTAACAAAGATTTTTTTTGTATTTTTTTTGTTGTCATTATAAATCAATTTAAATGTGAAATAATCACACGTCATTGTTGTCCTCTTTAATAAAAGAAACCTTCACATATTGAAGGGTTTTTTCATTGTAAAGTTCTTAATTATACCTTCAGAATGAAGAGAATAAATCTGAATGAAAAATCTCTGAAAATCTTTAATGAAGTATGATGAAGAAAAAAAATCACAAAAATAAACAGAAAAATTCATCAAATCAAAATTGTTGATTAACATTGACAAAGTATTTTCGATAGTGTTCTTCAATTTTACATGTTTATTGTTATTTTCTAAAGACAGACACTTCTTATGCTGAACGCAAAACATTCTAAACAATTGTGGTTTATCATGATGATGACGATGACAATGCGAACGTTTTTTTTTTAATAATGATGATGACGTTGAATTCTGTGATAGCGTTGAGGACAATAATGATTGTCTATTGAAGTTTATAAACAAACAAAATATTGTACGATGAGTATGTTAACAATTGTCATATACTTGGAGGTACTGATTTCTCAAATTTTGCTGTGCCAAAAAGATGACTTGACACAAAAGTAACGTGCAACTGTAGACAAACAATAACATTGGCAACAGTGACAATAATAGCAACACAGAATTAGAAACAAAAATAAAAAAAATGCTGTCAAGGTTTTGTGATTGCCATCACAGTTTCGTCTGCTTCTTCACTACAGCAGTCTAAGTTAAGATAAAACTAAGTTTCTAATTGAAAAAAAAACATCACATCTTCTACTGTTTCTACATTAATTGTTTATAATTTAGTTAAGAAGACTCATAATTTACTTTAATTGACTTTAACGTTCTTATGTTTTTTCTAGTTTCATTGCTATTTGCCTGTTAAGTTTTGCTGAATGACTCTATTTTCAAGTGGCAAAAGCAAATTGAACTCGTCAATGTAAATGATTAATGAATTCTTTAGAAAATTATTAAAAATTCAAAACTGAAGGTGGCGTAACTGTCAAAATGTTTGAATTTGTCAAAAATAACGGTCTCTATATAGTATATACTGGTATGAATGAATGTATTCAAAACGGTCACAAAATAAATGATGGCAGTATATACATACTTACTTCAGTAACAGTTTGCTTTTTGTGTCGTAAATATGTGGACACTAAATTAGATAAGATTTCGGTATGCCGTCTCATACATACTGGACGATGCCTAACATAATTTTACTAACGTTTAGTCTAACCCTGCTATCTATACACCAAATAGACAGCTAACCTTTTCAATTAACTACTTCGGTAAAGTAGATCTACATTTACCTTTTAAAATCAGTGATTACAGTCGGACTTGGTAAAATTTTATGCAGGTCTAATGTGCGAAAATTCACTGTATGAGGCAACTAATAAAGAGTCCCTTGCGCATACAGCATAATATCCGAAACGCAATAACTATGATATCCGAGAAGATACCGATAAATATCCACACAAAGGAGCTCACATACACACATAATTGGTCATTACAACCCTTCAGTCAGGATTACGACCTTCTGTCTCACACCACTTATGTTGTGTGTGTGAATTTAATTAATGAGTGAGGGGACCTACAGTTTAAAGTTAAAATCGAACGACAAATTTTTTAAAAATTTTTCATGACAATTTTATTTACTCTCAGAATTTTTTCTAGAAATCTGCCATGAAATATTTTTTTATATTTCATTATGTTCGGGGTGTCTTGACCTGGGGTTTAAACCGTGGCCTCATGTCTAATAACCCAACACACTACCTGCTAAACTACGGCGACTTTAAGGCGTAATGTGTTGGCTTATTATAGCTAAGCCGGCTCTATATTAAGCAGGGTGCAGCACTCTCTCAGAAACGAAAAAGAATGAAGCGTTCTCAAATTGTCAGAGAGTAGCATCACAATGGTAGATGAGCCTATGCTCTTATGTCTTGTGTCAATGTGGGAATTACAAAACACGATAACGAACTCAATAACTACCACACACATATCCTCTTCGATCACGATTATTTCCGACAATACTTGCATGGATTTAAGTGAACAGATGGTACTTATAGTTACCGTAGTCTAGTTGGAATATTAGGCCTGAGACTGCGCTTCAAACCTCAGGTCATACATCTCGATCAAAAGAAAATATGAACAAATTTTCTTCGACAATTGCCTCGCATCAGATTCCTAAAAAAAACCCTAAGAGTAAATAAAACTGCCATGAAAAGTTTCTCGTAAAATTTGTCGTTCGAAGTCGATTTTAAACATTAGATTCCGCCACTCATGTATAAAAATTAACGCACACAATATAAGTAGTGTGAGAAGCTAGGTCGTAATCCCTACTGAAGGGTTGTAAGGACCAATTAGGTATACATGTACGTATACATTAATGGCACAAGCTTACATTATATCTTTTTAACCTTTACGCTAATTACTACAAGCGCTTTAAAGCTCGGTCTTGATTAATTATTACGCGATGACACATTATTGCCTACAGTGCAATTGTCATCTGATCACCAATATATAGCATAATTTTTGTTTTCCATGTTCTCCCTCCGGCAACGCTATAGTACGTTTCTAGCCATTAATCTACTACCACTTTCTGAATGTCGTCAACATTGCAAATAATACGTTAGAGTAGCCATTAATATTCTATCGTAGAATGCATTCCATTACGTTGGTCAAAGTCCAAAGCCCTGTCTTAACCTGTCACCTGCATCAGTTCAAAATCTTTTAGAAACATCAACACTTTACTCCTGTTCACTGAAATAAAGCATTTCTGACATCCATTGTAATTATCGCGACGACGAGTTTTATAGTGCCAGAAACGAAAGACTTAGGACACACGCATACAAATTGTGCTCTAAAACATTGAACGGAATTCCCAAAAAAAAAATTTTCAGGTACTTCTAATGCACACCAATTGGATATATTGAAAGTTAAAATGATATTGAAAATACACCGGGTGTATTACTAGAATTTATTTTCTTTGAACATAATCATTTCTTATAAAAGCAGATAATTTTTGTAGCATGATAAGTCGTTCTGCTTTGACTAAAACTGCTTGAGTGAACTGGAAACAGCGGAATAAAAATTTTCGCGTGAGACGGATTATAAGGAGAATGCTGTGCATTATTGTAGGCTTTTGGCAGTAGACATACGAAACGCAACTGACAACTGGTCAGGCGGACATTACAGGAAAATGATGAATATAAAGTGTTAGCACAACTGTAGCGAACATGACATTTTGAGCATTGCCTACTGATGCAATACTTAATCGATGGTTCTGGGAGAATTTCAACTTTCAACGCAGGGATGATTTAAATAGTTCCATACTAAGTGAAGTGTTTTACATCTCATTAAAAGATGTAATGATAGTTTGAACAGCCTGTCTCAAAAGTAAGGTTCGAATACTTTAAGCAGACATGTTATTATCGGACTATATTGAGATGATTATGACCATTCTTTCAGAGGAGTACTATGACAAGTGGCTTTTAGCACTTTAAATGAGAAGTGATAAATCAACAGTTCTTGATTTTACACACAAAGACGTCAAGCCCAATATAACCGTCTTCGGTTTAGGGTTATTAGGTTCGAGTGATTTAAAATGCAGATTGAAGTGAGCTTTACTGGATTACACAGATTCAAACATTGCTAAGCACTAAGAAATTCATTTTAAATTGTTCATGAACCATCTATTCATCACCTATTCTTTCATTTTATCTACATATAAATTATAAACTTAATAATGTGAACACCGCATTAGACCTCGTAATTCTTTTGAGATGATTAAAGAAATAGCATTTGTTGTTAGTTTTACCTTCACTTTACGTTCATGTTCTATTTTTATTTAAAAATACTATTCTTTCTAACACCACACTCGTGCCGTCACAGTCAGTCCGTCTCCCATACATTCCATTTCATAGACAGTCGTGTCAGTGTAATGTGCTCTGTACGTTCACGTAATACTTGTTTCTATTGAAACTAAAAGTTCAGAAAAAGTTCAATGTCGATGAAGCATTCATTAATTGCTTATGAAAGCAGACACAATAATAGTGAATGAGTGAAAACAGCATGTGGATGCTGTTGGATGTTCTTTCTGTGCTATTGTTATTTCTGAAATGATGGCATGATTATGTAATAGAAGTTGTTACATGATGATTACAAGTCAGTCGGGTTTATTTTTATTTTATTTTATTTTTATCGCTTCCAATAAATAAAAATAAATTAAATGAAATGTCATCTTTGAGTTATTTTTGAAATTGAATATGAATGTGTTAGCGATGGTAGTAGAGTGTAATACTATTAGAATGCGGAAATTAATACCAAGTTATGTAAGAGTTTAAAAGAAATAAAATAAAAAGAAGATGTATTGTACTCAATTAGAGTTGAGGCATTATTTCAAATGATAATTTTATAATTATTTTACTCCGTTATAACAAAGCAGATAGACTTATCATGCTACATACATTATTTTCTTTTATAACGAGGGATTATGCATGTTTAAAGAGAATATACTATAGTAATCTAGCCGATTTGATTTCAATATCTTCTAATATTTCCAACTGATGTACATCAAAAGTAGTTGAAAGATTTTTTGGAAATTCGTTTAATTTTTTACAGAACAATTTGTGCACATGTGTCCTAAGTCTTTCGTTGATGGCAGTAGTATGTAATAGAACGTATTGCTTTTGCACTAATAATTAGAAGAAAACATATATTAAAGTTGATTAACTTAAAAAAAATTAAAAATTAAACACAATCACTTTTTTGAACGATAAAATGACAAAGTGTAAAATACTACCAATGATTGTTTCAATTACCCTCTTGCAGCAGTGACCAAAAGAGGGTAAAACTAATGGCGGTAATTAAAATGGGTGCCAGAAATGCTTTATTTCAGTGAACGAAAGCAAAGTGTTAAAGTTACTAAAAGGTTTGGACTTTATTTTCAGTGTTATATTATAACAATGAATTGATGCAGATGACAGGGTTCTACAGAGCTTTGTATTCAGATCAGCACAATAGAATGCAATGTAAGATAGAATATTAACGACTACTCTAACATATTATTCTCAATATTGACGACACGCAATTAGTGGTTGTAAATTAATGACTTGATACTCTAGGAGCATACTACAGCGTTGCTGGAGGGGGAGGAAAAAAACAGTCCCCTATATTGGTGGTCGCATGATAATTTCACTGGAGGCAATAAAATGTCTTCGCGTAATAATTAATGTAAGAATGAGATTTAAAGCACTTGCTTTAATTTAATTTACGTTAAGGTTAAAAAGAATCGGACAACATCTGCTGATTTTTATGGCAATAAATTGTTGCATGAGAGATTTTTATATATTTTTCGACTGTAATTGGCGGAAAATAAACTGAGAACGGTAGTGAAGAGATCATTACTACCCTTCAGTTAGGATTGCGACCTAATTTCTTGCATCGCTTACGTTGTGCGTTAGTTTCATCCACAAGAGGCGGGACCTACATTTTAAAATCGTCTCCGAATGGCAGATTTTTGATGAACTTTTCATGGCAATTTTATTTACTCTCAGAGTTTTTGCCAGAAATATGCTGATAGGAAGAAATCTGGTAATAGGAAGTCGCTAAAGAAATATTTTCTTCATATTTCGTTTTGTCCTAGATGTGTAACCTGGGGTTTGAGCCACGGACTGACGTCTAATAAACCAACACTAATTGATATTTTCGAAAATCCACTGTATGGGGCAGATATACCGCCATTATTGGACGATTTTCGAAGGAAGAATTGCTAAAATATACGCAAGCATGCCGATAGATATGCACACGAAAAATCTTACTTTGATTTATAGTGTAAAAACTGTGGCACCATTGCGGATAAATCCAAAGACCGCTCATGATCTATAAGAGAATACAAACAAAGGTAAGAGATGCATTGGAATGGTAAATTTACATACGAAATGAAAATTACATGAATGCACGATGAATCGAATTATTACTTCATAAAAAAGCTGTACGACCCCGGATCTTTTCGGTAATATATGCACATAGTTCTAGAACAAATGAATGCTGATGATAGAGACTTTGGATGAAAACGATAATAGTACGGAAAGAGTTAAGTTGAATAGTACAGAGAGAATTGAATAGCTAATATGAACTTAGATCTTATCACGCCCTATTGATGTAATGATTCGTCAGTGGTTCTTGGAGGATCTCAAAGCCACGCAGCGGGACGATGTCAGTGTATGGAAGTATTACAATGAAGGTTTGAATCGTTCATGCAGAAATAAGGAAATTGCTAATCTTTAACAAATATTACATAAAATAGTTCCTGTAGTGTTCGGATTACTAAACATGTCTTATTTGCTTAAATAGATACTTGAAAATATTGTCTCTTTCAAAAGAAAACAAAAAACTATCGTCTCTTAAGAAAAGAAGACAAATTAAGCTACTTGGCATAACATTTCTAACGAGGTCTCGATTGTAGTACATAATACGTTGAATAACAATTTCAGTTATCTTAGAAATACTGTCTGTTTCCACAACAGATATGGGACACAGACATAAGCAGGGTTTTTCAGAACACTCTTTTAGAGTGGTTAATTGTAAAACCTTAAAAGAGCCTTATGCTATAAACAGTAATTTTGCAATATTGTCGCGTTGCTCAGAAATACATCCAACAGATGTGTGATACATGCTACCAAAGCATTTCTAAGCAGCAGTTTTATTAAAAAGCGATTATATGAAAATAAGAGAATTAATATAGTTAATAATATAATAATATATAGTATGAATTGTTCTCTTTCGTCATTTTTAGCAATGGTGCTCTTCTTTGTCCGATTATGTGTTGAGCGCAAAAAATTGAGTTATTTTTCTTTTTCTTTATAAAATTACCCTTATCATGAAACATTTTGTTATTTTTTTGATTAATCTAAAAGGTTGTAATGTAGAGTGTAAATAAAAGCAAAAAAAAAATTATTTAATATTTTCTTTTTAAGTTTTAAGCACATACATATCAGACTAATGCTTGTCCGATTATGCGATGGAGCCACTGTACATAAGTATTGTAAGAAGCTAGGTTTTAACTCTGGCTGAAGAGTTGTAATGACCAATTATGTGTGTATATGTGTATGTAATTTCTTTTAAAGAGTCATCACAGGGAAATAGGACAATTGTTGGAGGTGGAGGTTCTTATAACAATATTTGATAAAGCTGACTTCAGACAGAGGAGGCGAAACAATTTTCGTGCCACTGTTTGTCTTAACAGGTAAAAATACTTGGCAAACCCAATCTCTCAAATTTAATCATAGTTGGATTGTAACTTGTATTTCTATCCTGACTTTTGAGTCACGGTATAATCATTTTATTTTCATTTTTATTTTATAGCCCGTGTTCAATAATGATAAAAATTATCGAATAATAAAAAACCAATTTCTGCCTTCCGTCAATAATAAATAAATATTGAATAAAAATTAAGATTAACATAAAGAATTAAAATTAAAACCATAAAAAAGTTTTTAATTGTAGTTATCAAATGTAAATTAGATTCCGGCAGTTATTGTTCAGAAAAAAAATGTATTTTTGCACTTTGTTAATAAGACAAGTACTTTGAACGAGACTACAATTTGTATTTATTAAAGTGTTTTTATTTTTCTTTTTCTTTTTTAATTTAATTTTTTTTCAATTTCTTTTTTTATTGTAATTGTACAAAAAAAAAACACCTTTTAGTTAAGCAAAGTATTATTTACGTAACTTTATATCGTGTGAAAATATAAAATTACCCTCTGAACATATTAAACACACGCCCAGTAAATGATTTCAAAGAAAACTTCAGCATTTAATAAAAGCAACAATTACATGAAAAATATCTTGTGTAAACATTTGTAATGCCATGGATGCTAAGTACTTTAGTACTTTTTGCATAAGAAAATATTATAACAGTGAGTCACAGTTATTTTTATTATTTTAAAAGGGTTTTTTGCGTTTAAACACAGAAATAAACATGATTTATTGTGATATTTAATAAAGTGCGGCTCAAAATAATGGTCACACCCTATAAACAGCTAGAAAAACATGCAAAACATTTGTTTTACGTGTTAAAAATTAATTGAATTTGTTGTCTTCAGTCAAGTGTAGTGTGATCCAGCAGGTGTTTGATCTTGAAATCATTAGTAAACGTCAGTTTAGGTTAACTCTTAACAGATTTTTAATTAAAGATGAATTAATGTAAATAAAACTTTAATAAATTAATGTATTGACCATGAAATTCCCGCATTTTTTTGTAATCAAGAGTACATCTATTATTTGTTTAGCGAAACTACTTGCTGCCTACAGTTGCTGCCTAAAATGTTGGATGTGCAAATAGAATTTCGTTTAGTTTTGTTTCTTATACAACATCCATACAACCGAATAAATTAATAAAAAAAAAACAAAAACCTTCTGTTAACCCTAAGAAAAGTATGTTAATTTGAGCATAAAAAATCCGAATTTTTATGCCAACTTCTACACACTTTGTAAATCAATATGATAAGACTCGACCAGCCACTTACTCAGCTCTAAAGCAACCAAAAAATTTATCAGGTCTTTCATTAAAAGTTTACAATCATTCAATTTAAATAAAACAAAGTGAGTGTGATGTATCATCGAATTTCATCATTATCATTATGTATCGAATATAACATCATTCAGATGCCTCCATGACTTCCTTGGATGGAGATCATCCGAAATGTACAATTTATCATGACTCTGGTGCTTAAATCAGGCTGAATTTAAACGATGGCATGAGCTATGTTGACTTTGACGACCGCTGCGATTTGAGGTTTATTCGCCTACACGTGTGAATGGCCAGTTCATATGAAATTGCAATGACCGCTCGTACAGAATATCAAATGTGGCAGGATCTGTGTGACACTTACCGCAGCCCTGTTAAAATTACTTGTCGTTGATCTCCCGATCCTCCACTGTAAGCCAAAAGAAGTTGCTAATCATCGGCCTATAAAGCTCACAGTTGACAGTCACGGCCTGGTAATTTTCGTTGACAAAGGCGTATGGACTGTTGATGCCGCCAGTAAAATCCACACCAAATAGTGAATGCATTGAATATTCTTGGATCTCGTGTGGATTGGTATCACCACAAATTCTAACATTTTATTTATTCACGTTTCTATTCATCCAGAACTGGGCGTCGTCGCTAAATATGATTTTTCGATGGAAATTTGAATCAGTTGGCAACTACTTCAGACCGTTTTCAGCGAACACGTTATCTATAGTTGTTTATCTTCAGTTTTTTGGTCAGTTAATGCAGATTCAAGTCACAAGGCAAAGTTGGTCGTGTTGTGGTGTGTGAAAATACGAGTTCTTGTGAGCAACCTCAATTCTAAAGCGTTGAATTCTCTACAAAACACTTGCGAACACAGGCGATGTGTTCAGCAGATTTTACGTTTCGTCGTCGTAAGATCATTTACTTAACAAGTGGACCGAAACGTATATTTTATTAAGAACAAGTCATGCTATCCTCAGTATGAGCTTCTATCCTCAAGTATGAGATGGCCTTCCATTTCATCGGTTTGCTTATGGCTTCCACTTTATGACCAGCTTTATTATATTTTCATAGGAGTGGTCAAAACATCTTGAATACTAAGAGTATCTTGGCGTAATGTTTGCCATAAGGAGAGCTGGGATTTCTTTCTTATATTCTTGCAACGCAGCATTTTCACAAACATTATTCAAAAGTATAATTTTTATATTAGTACTAAAGATGTTAATATTTGTGTTTGTATGGGTATATGGACATCGCCATATATTTGTCAATCGGCCCAAAGGTTCACGGTTCTAATTCAATCTGTAATGGATGTCATACGTATATAATTATATAATTGGTCATTACAACCCTTCAGTCAGGATTACGACCTACCCTCTCACACCACTTACGTTGTGTGTGTTAGTTTTATACATGAGTGGCGGGACCTACAGTTTAAATTCGACTCTGAATGACAGATTTTTTGGGAAACTTTTTCATAGCAATTTCATTTACTCTCAGAGTTTTTGCCATGAAATCTAATGAGAGACAGTCGCCGAAGAAAAATTTTTTTGTATTTCATTTTTGTAGATGTTTGGCGTCGTGTTTGAACCGTGGCCTCCAGTCTAATAAGCCAACACACTACCTAATAGACTACGACGATTGAAGTATTCACAGAGATTTTCATTTCGACGATGTTTATTTACAAGCCAGCGCTTTATCTCTACCCGTATAGAATACAGTTTTCGCTGCATATACCATAAGGTACTAGACAGATTTCGTCTGCTTCTTGGAGATCCTTCAGGCTTGGTATTTATATGGTGTTTTAAATATCTCGACACTCCAGAAATTGTTTGTTAACTTTTTTCCAAAGCTAATTTCAAAATATTCTCGGATTTCCCACATCAAATAACAATTTAATGTTTTGTTTTCCCATAGCCATTAGAAAATGTGACGAACTGTGTCATGTATATATAGATCGTCTAGACAACCGTCTTGTTTTTAATTTATCACAATAAATAAATTTCTATTTGAGTGAAATATAAATAAATTGTTAATTAATAAACATTTAAATTATTTTATTGTTTCGTTTTATTATGTCGTGTTATGTAAGTTGTCGTCATTAAAATCCAATTTTATTATACAACTTGGAATAATGCATGCGTAACCTTGAAAAATTGGAATTATTGGTGATTTCGTAATAACAACAATGGCAACAGTATTCTTGAACGCAAATAATGACAATGGTCAGCCAGCCAATACGTTTAAGGAATATTAAAATTAAATCATAAAAAAATAAATCTATAATCCGTAGAAAAATAAACTAAAAAGTGTTTCATTTTAAATACAATAAAAAAACACACATGTACGGCATGGTATGGTGTGATTGCAAATGCTTTTAAGTTAAGAATGGTGTAGAATAGAATATTATGAAACACAATAGAAGAGAGAACAAAAAAAAACATTATATAAGCTGAGTGACACTCATGGATTAGCTAATGACAATTTTTTTTCCTTCAAACCTATATTATTAGGGTGGCTCATGAATTTCGAATTTTATATTCTGATAGAATTATTGAAATTAAAATTCCCTGGGCATTTAAGAATTTCGATTTAATCTAAAGCTCTTACCCTAATAAAAATCAGCTTAAAATAATGAACATGTTGTTGTACTTATTTTTTGCGTTTTTCCTTAATATTTAATAACACACCACACACACCACCATCATCATCATTCATGGTAACAAATCAATCATTCGTGCATAATAAAAACGGTATTGACTGTTTTTGGTGTGTATTTTCTATAAAATTTTTAAGTTGAGTTGACATGAAATCCAAATTGACATTTATAAACCTATGCATGTGTGTGCGTTTTTCTTTTTTTTGCCTTCAAAGCAGTTGTCAAAAATGATTAAGAAAAATTAGTGTTGGATAATGGTTTTTTGAACAAAACACGTGTTTGAAATATGACTTTTAAGGTAAGTTCTTATGCGAGTGCTGATGAACAAAAAAAAAGAACTTAGTTGTTCAAATTGGAACAGCAAAAAACCAAAAAAATTATTTTTAATGTTTCATAAAGAAATACAACTTTTTCATCAAAAGACTTAAGACTCATACACGCAGTTTATATACGCTTATTTTCATATGCTTAATATTGGAATGAAAAGTCAATTTAACGAAAAAATATAATTTTCATCAAAAAAATTGTTCACTCTTACGAGCAGGGCTAGGGCGATTAACGTATATAATCTTCAGATAATTTTTTTCATGTAAATTACGAATTTCAGCAACATTAACAGCCTAAATTGAAAATGATACTTTCGGTTTACACTATTTTGTTATTGTCTGGACGCACAGATGTGTATGCGGCATACTATAAAGCTAAACTTTTTCGTTTTTGTTACACTAAAATCGATTTCAGATTATAAGAATTTTTTTAAATTTGGGTTGAGAAATTTCTCAGCCACCACTTTACCGTTGCTAGCATGGGCAACATAATCCCATATCATACGTGTAGCCACGATCTTCCTCGGATCGGGCAACTTGTAGTTGATTAGAAATAACACCCTTTGTGCGTTATATTATATTGAGAATGGTGTGGTGGAGGATTTATGGGTTTTTGATTCTTACTCTATATCAGGAGAAGTCATATGGCGTTAAACATTAATGTTGTTAACCCCATGATCCATCATAATAACTTCATATCTTCTAGAATTTAGTAGCCGTCGTCTAGTAGGTTGTATGTTGGGTTATTAGACGTGAGGCCACGGTTCAAACCACAGGTCAGGCCTTTCGGTTACAACGAAAAATGAAAATAGATTTGTGGAAGAACTCGGAGAGTAAATGAAAAGTTTCTCAAAAAATATGTCATTCGGAGTGGATCCCTCTACTCATGTATAAAATTAACACACACAACATATGTGGTGTGAGAAACAAGGTCGTAAACCGAACTGAAGGTTTGTAATAACCAATTATGTATATATGTAATGGTGGCAAAGTATGCAATGCCTTGTCTGCCTAGAAGTTTATATCAAGTTCTAGAATGAAAACTTTGACAAGTAAGGTCTGTAACGGTTACATCATTTAACCTTAAGTCCTACGCGGCATTTCTCATCCATCCTGACAGTTTAATAAAGGCATAGATTTCGACCTAGCTTCCAACCTCACTTATATTTTGGGTGTTATTTTTATCTATAAATGGCGGCACCTACAGTTTAAAGTCGACTCCGAACCACAGATTTTTGAGAAACTTCTTCAAGGCAATTTTGCTTTTCTCTCAGAGTTTGTGTCAGAAACATTTTTTCGTATTTCGTTTGTATAGACTACCTATCGTTAAGTATAGACTACCTATCGATGTTCCTAGGGTACTGAAATTCTAAACCATTTCTGATTAAGAAGATTATATTGTGGTGTTTCTTAAGAATATCTGAACACAATTAAAGTAGAAAAAATTAATGAGTAATACCACCAAGTTGTCAGATCTAGCTTTATTTTTCATATATTCTTTGATTCTCCTCTAGACGTGGAATTTTTCATTAAATAAATTGAAACTTTATTAAAAATCAATCAACATATTTATGAAAAAAGGGACGTTTATTAAATTTGTATTACATCTTAAGTACCTAGTTGCTATTGCAGGTTGACTCTTGTCATTACATACACATGCCTTCAAAAACTACGAATTGAATTAATTTTTATAACACAACTTAAATTCTTTAAAGCAGGGCAGCAATAAAATGTGACACAACAACAATTAAGTCTTTATTTGCACGTATTTTTGTCTATCGTTTAAAACAAGTTAATTTACGTTAAAAATGTTTATTAAACCACATATTATGCGCATAATCAAAATCACTTGTTCAAGATAAGAATTTAAAACGAAACAATAAATAATTCATTAAAGCGTTTGACAACAATTAAAGGGTTTGATGAGATAGCCGATACGCGATACCGTCCCGCAATGGATGCCACAAATTGAATCACTTGCATGCCCTTGAATTTGTCCAACAGCAGCAATAACTAACAGCAAATAAATCAACAACTTTATTGAATAAATTTAAACAGCATGTCACCCCAAGGTGGAGGAGAATAAACCCTTTTGGTAAGCGAAACAAGAGCACGGCAATTAAACTAAACGGATACCATTGAGATGACTTTCAGTAAGTAGCCTGAACTAAAATACCATAAACATTATGGAGATCAAGTATTGGCAAACAAACTAGTATTTGAATGCACACACATGCTTACAAATGCTAAACTTAGTACCTGTTGTTATAATTTCGTTCGTTATGGCCAGCAATTAAAAACATTTAATAACACGGACAGACAAGTTTCAATTGGAAGACATTGAAATAAATTGAATTCACAAATGGATGTTAAATAATGACGCTCGTTTACAATAGAATCTAAAAAAGAATTAGAATCAGAACATTGCAGTTAAATGCTGCTGATTAAAGTAGTAACAAAAGAATCTAAATTGACCGATTAAATACGAAAGAAATACACACAAACGTATATTAAACTTTTATTGAAACAATAAATAACTAAAACGGAGAGAAAGAGAGAAAAAAAAACAAAAAATAAAATCCGTTTATAGCCATCGATTTAAGTCAAATACAAATAGACATGCAACACATACTCACATGTTGTATGGAATTCTAAAGCACAGCCAAACGGCAGCAATATTTTCGTTTCACTTTTTTTTTTTTCTTATTTCAACAATAAACCGTCTGTCGTGGATGTCGTCTACATACATATATCGTCTATATATCGTCGTCGACAGATACACAAATTGAATTCTAATGTGAACTTGTTAATTCTTTATTGCATTAGATTAGAAGCGATCAACAACAAATAGAATTGAATGTATGTATCTGTGTATATGTGTGTTTGGCAGGCAATCTTATGAGAATCCAACATGCTGAGATTTAAAGTATTTCATGATATCACATCGCAGTACTTACCGGCGAATACAATGCATATGTTGATGCATATGCTTGTTTATATGTGTGTATAAGTAACATGGTTGTGTAACTTATATCACCTACCACCTTAAACTATGCGGGAGTTTGCAAAAAAAAAGAAGAAATTAAGCAAAAAAACAAACAATTTATTTATAAGACATCATGTTTTTTATAGGGATTCGCCACATGAGGTGTAAATTATGAATAAAGGCTTAGAGAATGAAGATTTACCAAGTATTTTGACGAACACATTGAGACTATTCAGAGAGATGTGCTACAACAAGAGATAACATACAGACCCAAGTCTAAAATACTACAAATTCAACAAGAATTTTTTTGTAGAATTTTTTTGCCAATAAGTTGGGGGAAGTGGAAAACCCTCAATTGGCTTATACAGGGATTTCAGTACAATGACATGTAGATACATTTGATGGACACAATAGGCCAAGCGTAACCAGAAAATTGTTTAATCAGATGATTTCTTAAACACGACTGCACACTGATAGATAATGATATCACAGTGCACTGCACTGTGAAACTGGAATGAAAAAGGATTTTTAGATCTTAATCTAATCTTAATCTTAATCTTAATCATTGAAAGAGATATGAAAGAGACAAAAATAATGTGGTGTAGCAGGTAAGGTGCTTGACTTCAAAAGCAACTCCATCAATATCAAATTCGAGAGAAGACAACCAAATTTTTTAGAAATTAAGAGTCTTGAATCTTCTTCCTCTAAATAATCTATCAAGTAAAGCCTCTGCTCACCAAAAAACGCACAAATATCATAAGAAAATCTGAAGCAAAGTTACTCACCATACCATAGCCAATACAGCAAACGTTTCATTTTGTAGATTTGAAGATTGTAATAAAACAAAAATAATTGTTTACTTTTCGTTAGTTATTCATTGCTATGTATTTTATTTTCTTATATTGTTGTTTGTGTAATTGTTTGCATAGTACTATTTGTGTATTGTTGTTGTCTTGTATTTGTTGAGTATTTGCAGTCAGCGTAACAGTACTTTCACAGGAGATGTTACTTATAGCAAACACTTGAGCATTCTCTAGCTTAGCTGGAAGAACTAGACTAATATAGCTGAGAACTACTAAAGCTAACAGCCCCTATTAGTTAAAAAAATAAAAAAATAAAAAGAAATTGGCAGATTGAAAACATATCTTCATGGAGAGGTTTCTAGTTCTCTTGTTTCTTCGGAACACTTTTCTTGTAGTATGATGCTAAACTTGTTATTTCAGCCACATTTGTACTCAACGCAGTCTATTAGGAAGTTTGTTCGCTTAATAGACGTGACGCCACGATTCAAACCCTCGCTCAGGCAGCTCCACCAAAACGAAATATGAACAAATATTCCTTCGACGACTGCCTCTCAACGGATTTATTGCAAAAATAAAGCAAATTTATGTTGAAAGCAACATAAAATTGTCATGAAAAGTTACTCAGAAATTTGTCGAATATAAACAGTAGCCACTTATGTAATAATCTTGACTGAACGGTTGTAATGACCAATCATGTAGGTATGTATGTAAATATTTGAGCACCACATTGTAGTAAAATCGTATTGCGATGATTAAACTCCTCACAAATTTTTCATAATAACACCTCCAATGTATGAAACCCTATTGCACATGCTGCTGACCCATTAGAATCGTATGTATTGTAGCTGGTTTATATAATCATCAACCATTATTTATAATCGTTAAGAATAAATTGTAACAAAACTTTTTTAATTTTTTCTGCTTCGTTTTTTTTATTACTTGAATGAAATACCCTATACTAAATTGTGGCAGTAAATCTTTTATTATGTTCAATTAATCGTTTTAATACTTTTGGACATGAGCCAAAAACCAGTAAAAAAAAAGCGAAACCTAAATCATTAGAAAAAATAAAAACCAATTTATGATCAAATCACCTGAAAAAATGAGAACAACATTTATCGTTAGGATTAACTAACGGAATTCAAATTCTAAGTTTCATTTTGATTTAAGATTTCAAAAAATATTTTAAATTTCATTGCGATGCAAAGGAATGTTTGTTTTTCCCGTCTTTGCATGCGTTTGAATAATCAATTAATATTTCTCCCAATTGGAAGCATGTGTCTTAAGTCTTTTGAATATAAGTTGCACTTTTCGTTACAGAGCAAAATAATTAAATTTTTTACGTTTTGTTTAATAAAGAAATAATCTTGTAGTTGTGTACGACAACATAGGTTTTAGATCGGAATCGGAAATAGCATAATCTCGGATAGAATATAAGACTCAATGCTGCATATGGTGCAGCAAATGTTGGTGCCAGTAATGAACGCATTAAAATTTATACGGGAGTGCATCGTGGATGTGTTCATTATTACTTACAGCATTACTTGTCATTATTATGAGATCTTCCATGGCCAGATAATGTTATTAAATGGGCTCTTTGTGATCATCTTGATGACTTTAACTACGCGATGATACCATGACGATATTTTCTTCCATCACTTATCAGATATGCAAACCAAAATTCAATTATGTGTGAAACACGTAGTCAAAGCAACCCAATGAAGACTTTGAGTGCTTATGCTGCCTGACGAGTTTGATATGAAAAGACAGAACAAGTTAAGTTTATATTAACAACAGACTGTGCAAAGATAAGCACGTATATCCTCCCAAAATTTAAGTGTATGATGCAATGATAACAAAACCTGTTGGCTAACTCTAAGACGGTAGAAAAGCCTGTAGGTTTGGCAACACCTTAAAGCCTCAAGTTAAAAAATTAGCTAAAAACATAGTTCAAATGTAGAGCATTTGTTGTAAACCTAGGCTTCACTAAACATTAAAGAGAAGTGAGAAGGAAACAATTTTTTTAGCATTGCTTCAGCTTGGTTAAGCAAGTTTTATTTTCCTGGCTACGAAGGTAACTGATGTCACTGGGTTGAAGAGGGTATCCTAACATTGTTTAAAATATTCGAATCTTTGCCAAAAGGTGTCATTGCATGATCTTCACATTATGTTTACCACTTAAAGTGTCTGAGGGCTCCCTTTTCGATTATTTGGAAGGCGATTGTGACTTTTAGTATTCGAAAAACTTCACCAGAAAATACGATATCCTGTACAAGAAAATTGCAATACTCTAGCAGATAGTACGTTCGATTATTAAACAAGAGAGTAAGCTATCTCCCTCTCTGAAAAATTTAGTAACTGAAGCCTACTCCTTTCACAATTTTATGCTGCCTATCCTCTTTAGGATGTGTGCCTGTATTCTGCCTGGGGGATGAAGGCTCTGGAGATTTGTTTGGAGAGGTATTGAAGAATCTCTACAGTTAAGTTATACGATTACAATTTTTCGTCTTCTTCTGGATTGTCGGGTTTATCAACCTTCTCTTTAAACACTCCACCATGATACATATATTATCACTCTATTGTAATTCATAAAATTTCAGGAATCAAGAAGAAGTATCAGGCATTTGTAGTCTTTACAGACTAGTATGTAGTGTGTTGGTTTTTTAGACGTGAGTCTCTGGTACAAACCCTAGCTAAGACATCTAGAATAAAACGAAATTTGAAAAAATATTTCCTCGGCGACTTCCTCTAAGCAGTCTTCTGGCAAAACCTCGAAGAGTAATGAAAATGCCATGAAAAGTTTCCAAAAAAAATTGTTGTTGGAAGTCGACTAGAAATTTGATTTCATTTATAAAATTGAAACACACAATATGGGTGGTGTGAGAAGTTAAGTCGGAATTCTGACTTAAAGGATAGTAATGACCAACTATGTATGTGTTTACAGGGAAGTTGTCATTGTCATTAGACGAGAGCCCGTGATTCAAAGCCTATATCAGATATCTCGAACTAAATATAAAAAAAAATTCTTCGCAACTTCCACTCAGCAATTTTCGGTCAAAAACCTTGAGAGTAATTAAAATTGCCATGAAAAGTTAGTCAAAAAATGTATTGTTCGGATTCGACTCGAAACATGATTGTAGGTCCCTCCACTCATGAATGAACACATACATGTGTGGTGTGAAAAGCTAGGTTTTAGAATTATGTACGTAAGGGGTACAGGAAACTAGTTTAATTTTACTTTGATTTCTGGTCAAATACGACAACCACTAAATAGAATCGTTTCTGCTAGTGTTTTAGATCTGTGCTGAGTAAAATTTTTCTTTCACATATGAGTTTACTTCAAAGATCGATATTGATGTTTTCCATTCAGGTGGTAAGGCAACTTCTCCATTGATATTCCTTTTTCCCTTATTTCTCTTTTTCAAATTCGTCAATTATCTGCCAAATTGCCTTAGCTGTCTTCAAATTTGCAGTACTTAAGTCTGTAGACATCACGCCATCACTTTATTCAACACCATCACGGACACAAGATACTGATACAACATTTGCTGATGCCAGACATGAAAAGAATTCAAATAATTACAGTTTATTTCACTAGTTTTTGTTATTTTTTATTTTTTACTTAATGGTTTACAAATTCTATTGCAGCATTTTTCATATTTTCATCACATTTTCTAAAATAAAAACAAAACAAAAATTATTTCTTAGAAAAACTGCAACTGCAAACACCCACATTCAATTGCCAACCGTAAAAGGTAGTGCATCATACAACCGACCCATATGTAGTAAAACAAATTGTTTTCGTTTTTTTTTTTTTTCTTACAAATTGTTTCATTTATAATTTAATTTATTGTAACGTTTTGGATTTTTCTTTGTTTTTTGTTTTTTATTTTCATTTTTATATTCGTTCCTCAATAGAAAACATTCCTTGTACAGTCAGTCGTTGAGCGTCAAATAGAAATATCAAAAGAAAATAAACGTGCCAGTGGTTGTCTGTCGATGATTGAGAAGCGATAGACAAACAAAAGATTTTTTTTATTTCGATCAAGATTTCATGATAAATTATTGTCAGTTTAAGGAAACTGAAAAATTTAAAACGAATAATTGTTGAGATTTTCTAAAATATTGCAAGAAAAAAATATTTCGTCGTTATAGAATTTCTTATTGTTAGAAAATTTAAACAAGTTTCCTTCAATAGATCTGTTACAACAAGACAAGGCGCAAAAACAAAAAATTGAAGTCAATTGAAAAATTATATTTATAAACCGCCTGTTGCGTTTAATATAAATTAGTCATGTTTAACATTAAAACTCAAAAAATAAAATAAAACTTTTAATTAAAATATACAAAAACCGAAATAAAAAACAAAAAGTGAATTATTTTTACAATACAATAAACAATTTGCCAAGTTGCTAGCCTTACAGACGACAATATACAAGTAATGTATGGTCACCATATGTCTGTTTGCTATGTTTGCTGTGTTTGTCTAGGGGTAGGGTCAAGTTTAATAGCCAGTTTATGTTTAGATGCGGCAGATATTCTCAGTTTACCTGTTTAGCTAGCTAGTATTGCTTTTTGTCTTGCAGTATTCAATAAAATCACAACTTAAATAACCTGCCATAAATTTTATTTTATTTTACACCCCACAACGCTGTAACTGGCTAAAATGTATTCAGTTTGTTCTTATGTTAGTAACGCAGTAGGGTATAATTTTTTTAAGACTTAATGCCTATCAAAAATTTTTTACCAGATTCTATTTGAACAGCTATGGATCGGAAACGTATAGCGAAATACTCTCAAAAAAAACCATCAAAAGTTTAAGATTAATTCTACAAGAAGAACGCGAGTTAAAAAATATTACGAACTTAGTATGAAGATATTTGGGATTTCATACGTCTGGACTGATATTCATATTCCAAAGTATTAAAATAGTTGATCAATTATTCTGAAAATAGCCTCAAGAACTATTAAGGGTTCCTAACCGTTAGTAAAAGAACACGAGTGCTCTGTAATTCTCATACGTTTTGTTTCAGGATTCATATAGTTTACAAACGCTTGCAGTGAAACTGAAACTATACACAAATGTGATGTGATATAAACATACATACATACATAATTGGTCATTACAACCTTTCAGTCAGGGTTACCACCCAGCTGCTCACACCACTTATCCTGTGTGTGTTAATATGTGGCGGGACCTACAAATTTTATCTTACTCAATGTGTTTATACTAGGGTTGCTAATTGCTAATATGTACATAATTGGTCATTACAACCCTTTAGTCAGGATTACGACCTAGTTTCTCACACCACTTATGTTGTGTGGATTAATTTTTATACATGAGTGGCGGGACCTACAATTTAAAGTCGACTCCGAATAACAGATTCTTTTGAGAAACTTTTCACGGCAATTTTTATTTACTCTCAGAGTTTTTGCCAGAAATCTGCTGAGAGGAAGACGAAGAAGAAATATTTTGTCATATTTCGTTTTGTTCGAGATGTCTGAACTGATGTTTGAACCGTGGCCTCACGTCTAATAAGCCAACACACCACGACGACATCAATTGAATATGATATGAAGCTAAAAAGAAAATTGGTTTACGTTGTTACGTAGCTTTAAGACTACTTAACTGTAATTTTCTTCGGCTACATGTTGAATAATAGAACTTTATTAGAGTAAGCAGCTTCATTTAACTAAAAACTCACTTGAGCTGACCTAGTGGGCTTTTAATGTGGCTTTTTAACGTGTCTAGATAGTTAGCATTCGATCGGAAAGTTTAATAAATAATACATCGGTCTGGTGTCGTGTATTAATAGCCCCGTTAAACTATCGAGAAAGGCTGAGTTAAGTGACAGTACTCAGCTTTAAGTCAAAAACGAACATTGACTAATGAAGTCAATCAAAACCTCTTCCACTGACCTCTAAGACCATGTGAGTGTGGCAATAGAAGTCGCCGTAGTCTAGTAGGTAGTGTGTTGGCTCAGTAGACATGAGGCCTCGGTTCAAACGCTAGGTCAGACATCTCCAACAAAACGAAAGCTCAGTAAATTTATGGCAAAAAATCTGAGAGCAAATAAAATTGCCATGAAAAAGTTTCTCTAAAATCTGTCGTTCGAAATCGTAGGTGCCGCCACTCATGTATAAAATTAACACACACAACACGAGTGGTGTGAGAAGCTAAGTCGTAATCCTGACTGAAGAATTGTAGTGAATAATTATGTGGGTATGTATGACTTCTTCGCAAGCATAGATTAGTCAACATACAATAAATATATTTGGTGATGGACAGCCTACTTACATATTTTCACATGTGAATTGATTTTCGGTAGAAGCGCATTAAATCTAACAAACTTATCGAATACACAATAATAGCCCTATGAGAATCAAACAAAATTAATGCGGGTGTGGATCAAGCTAGAGTAGTAGAGATCAATCTAAGTTGCTCAGATTTGAAGGTTGACTCCCACAGTAATCTGAATATCGCTACGCTTTCGGAGAATATAGAAGTGCAAGTTATAGGAGATTCCTTACTCAGGATCAATGACACAGCGTCTAGAAGATAAACAAATATCGCAAATACTACGCCTTTCCGAAAAATCCACTGCCTTACTTATTCTCAAGTTTAGAGCTATCTACGTAGACTTTTTCGGAAGCACTCTGAATAGTCATTTTAAATGATCACTCTTTCCTACTTGGGACTCTACTGTATTTTATCTAATAAAATTGAAGCAATATAGTTATGGTGAGACAGGCCCTTAAATCTAAGCCGTCCATGATTTGTTTATTACAGCGTCGCATGATTTCACAGTACTCCACTCAGTACTTATTCACGATTAGTTGAGCCCCTTGCTATTTGCGATAAATCATCTCGAATCTAAGACCGGTCCATGATTTTATTTTGTTCTCAAAAACCCATTGTCAATGAAACGACAATCGGCAACAGGATATCTGTGGCGGCTAGCACTTTCAAAAACAAACCAACTGTAGTGTAGGATATAAAATAGTCTTCAGATCAGACGAATTGTCATTTTGTCACTTTTTTCAGTTTTTACAACACAAACGCTTTCTTATGTGCGCTTCTATCATAATTTAAAGTTCAAAAATCATATGAAAATTGCTATTTTTTTAATATTCTTCAGACACTAACTACAAGTCATTAATCTATGATTGTAGCACATGATTGTGAGTAAGTAACCAAATATTTCTGGCTTTTTTAAACATCTGTGTTCTACGACTTCTACTAGATATAAAGTTTTCACATTTCGCATCAGCAGCAGCACTTAGAGACTAAATGCTTGTGACTTCACTGGCATCGTTTAAACAATAATTGCTACGTTTTGGTTATTTAATATACGATATAAATAAATAAAGATTTTTTTATTTTTCAAAATTCAATGCCAAAATAAAAAATATTTTATATCTTTTAAACAATTGTTATTGCGGTTGTATGTGTTTGACATTAACCTTTTTCCTTTTATGTTTTCTCGTGCTATTGTCTGTGGTAGTGATCATTTTGTGGAAGCAGTTAATATAAGTTGTGTTAACCAAACGCGTTGAAATTATTGATACTGCACTGCACCCATCTGTTTGTTTAAATGCATCTGCTTTTTCTTAATAGATTTAAATTTTTTGTTTTTTTATTTTATTTTATTAATTTATTATTATTTTTAGAAATCATTTATATTTTCATTATTATTGGCAATTGCACGAAATATGACCAACTTGAACTTTAACTGAAAATATGGTTTTATTTCCAGGCTTCAAGATATGAAATGTGAACAATTTGTTGTTGAAAACAAAAAAAGAAAAACATCTGCAAGAGATTTTTTCTCTTTTTTTCGCTTTTGTTAAGTGCTCATTATCAAGGAGTGTTCTTCTATTGTTCACAGCCAGTCAGTTGTTACCATAACACTATGCAACATTATTATTTTTATAATTATGGGTTAAAAAAAATTTTTTTTGCTTCTCTTAAGTAGAATTTGAAAAGAAAAGAAATTAATTCTAAATTGGTCATTTTGTTGCATAGTGTAACCGTTTGGTATTTGTGTTGCAATAAGGAGTGTATAAAATGTTGCATTTATATGTCAACAGTGTTAGATTCTAAAATTTTGCAATTGTCTTCACAATGAATATTATTTTCGTGTATGTTTCTTAAGTCTTTTGTTTTGTGAAGAGATTTCCATGAATTATTGTAACATTAATAAAATGCAACATCATCAGACTGATATTTAAGCACATTTACCCCTACATGGAGTGGGAGTTAATAATTTTAATTCAGAATCAAAAGTTCAACAACAAATAATGATGAGTCATATAAAGAAAGAAACCAACGAAGCTAAAGAACAAACGTTTTGATTAATCACAACGTATTTCTTTAGCTATGCTTTACACCTAAACAAAATTTATACAGGGACTTAATCGAATGGCTAGAGTGGAATACTCCTGTGTCAAGGATACACAGTATTCCAGACACAAGGACCAGTTGAAATTTAAATTAAAATTTAAAAATAATAGCCACTAGCCGGAGTAGCCATGTAAGATTGAAATGCTTTGTGGCAGTTACATACCGTCTTGCTGTCTAATGGAAATAAGACAGACAGCATATGGACAGCAATTTTACGATGCCTATGTTATCCGAGAAATTCGTAATTTTTAACATCTCCTCTTCAATGTAACGATTGCAAAATAGACCACATAAAATTATGATCACGGTTATTTTCAGATTTTTACAGGAAACTACACGGTAATTTAGAGATAACTATATCACACTAGGATCAATAAGATCATCTGTAACCCAAGGTTAAAAGAAATATATAAAGGTGACTTGTAGTTGGCAAAAGATGCCTTGCCATTTGCAAATTCAATGTGAATTCGAACATACGTAAATAACATACATAATTGATCATTACAACCCTTCAGTTAGGATTCCGACCTAGCTTCTCATACCGCTTATGTTGTGTGTAATAATTTTATACATGAATTGCGGGACCTTCAATTTAAAGTTGACTCCGAACGACAGATTTTTGAGAAACATTTCATGGCAATTTTTTTAAACTTCAAAGTTTTTATCAGAAATATACTGAGAGGAACCCACCAAGCAGATATTTTTTCATATTTTCGTATTGATGTCTGACCTGTGGTTTGAACCGTAACCTCACCTTTAATAAGCCACCGCACTATATACTAGACTACGGTGACATCGAGATATTCGGACATATCAAAATATTAGAAAAAAGACTTCTTTCTCAATATATATCTGGTAAAACTCTAAGAGTAAATAGAATTGTCGTTGGAAGTCGACTTTATACTCTAAGTCCCGCCGCTCATGGATAAAACTAACACACAACATGTTTCAAAAGGGAAGCTAGGTCGTAATCCTGACTAAAAGATTGTAATGACGAATTATGTAAGTTAGTTGACGGCATACCGAAACATATTCAGTAGATGTTGAATTATTAGTTTCATGCTATAAAAACGTAACCATGTTAAGCATCATCAAGTTTAATTGCTGCAAGTTAAGGAATATTTTGTACAGTCTTAAGTCAATATAATATTGCAAGTAGTCTAATCACTATGCTCTACTCTTATGTGGCATCATATTTGTAGTAGACTTAGATTTCATTAGTGATTATTATTATCAGTACATATATTTACGTTTTTACCTTTAAAGAACGTTTAAAATACGAGTTCGTAGATTGCAAATAAAATAAAAATAAATTTATGTTGAGTTTTAATTAAAATTCTTTATTATTCACACAATTCTGTGTGCCACTGCTCACAGTTTGATTTAATACCAGTAATTGTTTTGCTTGTTATTCCTCTGTTAACACTCTTTACATAAACAATAACAATTACTAGACAATTTTTCGACAAGTCTTTATAACGAAGATCTTCAAACCACGATTACTCTCCTCAAACGCACCACCTCTTGATACAAGACTGACTTTTACTCACTCAATTGCGTGCTTTGCCTTGCCTTTTATATGACAGAGTAAACAGTCTGACGAATGTTCTTCAAGGCGAATGTTCGTGGCTTCTCCTTCTCGAGATCTCTATAAATGTAAACATCGTTGTTTCATTATTGTTGTTTGCGTATTTTTTTACATTTATTCTTGTAGTGTTTGTTGTTGCATTATTGTTTATTTGTTTACCTTTTTTATGCTGGTGTTTGTTGCTTTATTACGTACTGCGACAATTTGTAAGCAAATTCATTGTTTTTGTATTTGTAGCTTTTGTTTATAATTTTAATGTTAAACGATGTAAAAGCAAAACACCAGTATCTAGATTTTGGCATTTTCGTAACAATATATTAAACCGTGGCCATCCGTGTTCAAATCTTGACCGGTTGAATTCAGGTACCATGTACGGGTATTGAATCTAATTTTATTAGGAAAAAACTCCATAATTACCATGCCGAATTCCTTTAAAGCAAAGCCAAGGCAACATTTTCAGTGATATTAAGCAGATACGCTTATTTTAAACTCGTATTTTTTACTTTAAACATAGACATGCCTCGCAGCCAGACAATATTAGTTTGGTGTATGACATAAACAATAAAAAAAAGATTTCCTTGATTCTAAAACCCCTTATAAATCTTACCATTTGACCTTTAAAACTAAAGTTTCCTAAGGGATAAGTTAAAATCTATCAAAAAATTTTAAAATGCTTGCGATTTTTGAATTTCATTCAAAATATGTATCAATTTCGCTAGATCGCTTAAATATCAACATGCCCTAGAGCTCTATATGACCCATATTCTTAGAACATTTTTCTTACATTCTTTTTTTTTTTTTATCAAAATAATATTTCATGAGAGCTTAAGATTTATACAAGAGATTCAAACTCAGCTCAGGCTGAATATTTGGCAAAAGCATTTAACGCCAACACCAGCAAGCAACAATTTGTTGCTACAACACAACGTGATTTATTTCATATTTAAATAATTGCAACATAAGTTTAAAGTTACTCTTGTACTATTATTACCATAAAATACTTCGTTTTTTTTTTTTTCTTCACTCTTTTGTTACAAAATTTTTTGTTTTTTTGCAATAATTTTACCATGAAAATATTTGAAACAAAAAATTCAAAAGAGAAAAAAATACATTTTGATGTAATAACCTTTAGACAGGCGTACCATATTTTGTTAACAATTTTGATTATAACATGACAGTTATTTGCACAACCGTAATATACAAACCTTCTGGTATTTCTAATAGAAATTTATTTAAATTGATGATGAATTATTATAGTTTTTTTCTGTGATAAATTTATTATAAATTACCTCGGATGCCAAATCAAAATCAATGTTAAACCAAATGTTAGCCAATACCAGCAGTATTTTGGCCGTAACATAAATAAATGACAATTAATTTTCGATTGTTTAAATAATGTTTACTTTTATATTTAAAATTATTTACACAATTTAGTGACTTTTCTGTTTGTTTTTATTAACATTCATCACTCAACTAGTAGTGCAACATAAGTATCATTGTCTCTTGTCTACGTTTTCATCAATTTTTTTTCATCAAAATTTTGAAAAAATTGTTACCAAGCAGCGTATAAAAAAATATGTCAAATGTGTTTGTCTAAATGACGCTTGTAAAAATTCAAACATGTTGAGTAATTACCGCAGTGTGATTGTAACAAAAATGTGTCAAAATGTTGGCAAAAATACATGCTGCACAAGAAACAAAAGACTTAAGACACATGCATGATATTTAAACCAGCATATTTGCTGGAACATGATTTTCATTGTTTTTTTATTTTTGAAATTTTATGAGCGTGTGTACAAGGAGAATAGGTTTTATTTGATAAGATAGAACAGCATTTTAATTGAAATATTTAAAATTTGGTTGAAGAGAGTGTTGATTTACTAGAAAAAATAATTTCTGTCGGCCTTCTGCCATGGAAGAACTTTTCAAATCTGCTTTTCGCATTAGTTCTGACTACTCAAGAATAAAATTAAATAAACGCCTTCAACATAGCTAAATAAGGTAGAGAAAGGCTATGAAGTCGTTCTTAGTCTAGTAGGTAGTGTGTTGGCTTCTTAGACGTGAGTCCACGCTTCAAACTCTAGATCAGACATCTCCTGTCTCTTCGCTAGTACCAAAAGTTGACTCTGGTAATTTTAAATTTGTTGTACCCTCCTCCTCTATCTCCAATTAGGGAAAATAAGGTTATGTTATGCCAAGTTCCAGATTATATGGGAGTTCTCGACAATGAGCAAGCCTAGGAGTGTGGGAGGAGGACAGCTTTCATGCTATTAATGAGACCAAAACTGTTCTCTGGAGTGCAGGCGAATGTTTGTAAGGTATGCTCAACAGAAGGAAAGACAAAAGACCCTTCTGAAATCAAGTGGGTAGGATTTAATCGAAACTTTTGTTGGGAAAGTAAAGCGAGGAGATCTGAATCATTATGGAATAACCCGAGGTTAATATCCGCTCTTTTGACAGGGAACTATAGGTTCAGAGTTCACTTATTTAGAATGAGGTAGTCTCGAGCCCAACATATAGATTCTCTAACGATGAGAATGAATCATCGCTACCTCTAGAATACTAATACACCTCCGGATGTAAAATCTACATGCATATCATGTGCTAAGCAGATAATTGTCAGGGTATTAGGTTTGTAGGTATTATCTAGCAATTGTAGGCTTTTATCAAATATATGACTCTATTGCTTTATTCACATATACATACATACATAACTGACCATTATAACAATTCAGTCAGAATTACGACTTAGCTTCTCACACCACTTATGTTGTGAGTTTGTATTTTATGCATGAGTGGCGGGACCTAAAGTTTAAAATCTACTCTGAACGACAGATTTTTTCGAAACATAGTTTCTGCCAGAAACCAGCTGAGAATTAGTCGCCGAGGGAATATTTTTTTATATTTCGATTTCTTGCAGACATTTGACCTGGGGTTTGAACCATTGCCCCAATTCTAATAAACCAACACACTACTAATTAGACTATGGCGACCACTATCCACATATATTTCCACTAATTAGCCACAATAGACCTGATGACTTAGCTTTACTTACAGAAAGTATGCTGTTGCACAAATATATTTCCCAAGGTTTTCTGGTACCTTTACTTATTTTGCTGCTAAATAATTCTTATATAATAAATGCTTAACAATAAAATGAAAATCATAAAATTAATGTTACCTTCATAAACATAAAACTCTTACATGTATTCATCTTGCCAAATATTTTTATTTTTTTTTTCACCAAACATCAATAAAAACGAAATTGTAAATCGTGTTAAAGATAACTCATATCCTAAAAACATAATGTTGTGCCATATTTCATCAAAATATTGATAAGAAATCCAACCATAAACCATAAAAATTACCTAATGACCCAAATATAAAATGTTTAATCAATCTTTGTGTGAAACATGATGTATCGTATACGTTACATTAACAACATTAGTGCCACACTTTTACTTTTTTTTAAGTTAATTTTCAGCTCTGCTGATAAAATGTTTCATATTCATGGCATGCGATAAACTGAACGCCAGCCTCATGGATAGATCTTCTGTTTCGCATATATTGGCATAAATGGTGAATTGTATACGAGAGACTTTAAAAATAATGAAACATTTTGCACTCAAAGTACTTTCAACTTTAACCCAATTAGGAAAAGTGTGAGCAAAGCAAAGAAATTTAATCGAAATGCTAATAAAGGTCGACCATAAATTGGCGCTAACAAAAGGAAAAGAAGAAAAACTTCAATGATTGAGAACTTGCTTATGAATTTCTGTGATAAAAACTTCTTTGAGGTAAGTTTCATATGAATTCAGTTCGAAATGTTGATAAGAAAAACGAAAGACTTAAGACACATGCATAAACTGAAAAAGAATTTGTTGCTGACTTATTCGTAAATATTTGTTAATAAAATCTAATAAAGGTTTCCCTCTAAAGTCGCCTTAGTCGAGTAAGTAATGCGTTGGCTTATTAAACATGAGGCCACGATTCAAGCCCCAAGTCAACAAAACAAAATATGGAAAAATATTTCTTTGGCGACTTCTTCCAACAGATTTCTGTCAAAAACTCTCTGAGAGTGAATAAAATTGCCATGAAAAGTTTCTCAAAAATCTGTCGTTTGGAGTCGACTTTAAACTGTAGATCCCGCCACTCGTGTTTAAAATTAACGCACATAACATAAGTAATGTGAGAAGCTAGGTCGTAATCCTGACTGAAGGGTTGCAATGACCAATTATGTATGTATGAAGTGTCAACAGTGTTAGATTCTAAAGTTTTGCAATTGTGTTCACGCACAATGAATAAAAAAATTAATATTATTTTCGTGTATGTTTCTTAAGTCTTTTGTTTTGTGAAGAGATTTCCATTTTATAACAATTTTAATTCAGAATCAAAGATTCATCAGATAATGATGAGGCATGTAAAGAAAGAAATTAAAGTCGCAAAATAACTAACATTTTAACAAAGCTTTTAACGCAACATATTTCTTTAACTATACTTTGCATCTAATTTAGAAAAAATTTATATTGGGACTAAACCGAATGACTGTGCTATAGTGGAATACGCCAGGGTCAGTAATACATTGAGTTCTAGGCACAAGGCCACGACGACTAAATAGCCTCATTTAATTAACAGCAACTAGCCAAAGTAGCCATGTAAAATTGAGATGCTTAGTGGCAGTCGTATGCTGGCTTACAGGATAATAGAAATAAGACAGTCTACATATGGACAGCTTACCCAAGAAATTCATGTTACTTAAGGCTTTTGATGCATCCTCTGCAATGTACAAATTACCACATGTATGTACATATGTAAAGTTCATGTAGTGTATGATTTAATAACCACTCTGCAAGCATAGAAAATAAATAAAAGATGGGAGAAGCACTGTGACAGCCTTATATTCCTTAAATCATGAACATGTAGAAATTAACGTCATAAGCAAATCTAGAAAAATCACCTCCTTAAACGTGGAAAAGAATAAGAATTAGCACAGAGTTCTTCAGTTCTTCTTATATTCTTCAACAAAGAATATAAGTTCAAGCAGCTTCAAATTAAAGCTTGTGATTATTTATGACAACATCGCCGTAATCTAGTAGGTCGTGTGTTGGCTTATTAGACGTGAGGCCTCGGTTTAAATACCAGGTCAGATATTGAAAACAAAAAATAAAAAAAAATAATATTTCTTCGGCGAATTCCTCTCAGCAGATTTCTGGAAAAAACTGTGACAGTAAATAAAACTGCCATGAAAAGTTTCTCGTAAATCTGTCGTTCGGAGTCGATTTTAAACTGTAGGTCCCACTGCTCACGTATAAAATTCACACACAAAACATGAGTGGAGTGAGAAGCTAGGCTGTAATCCTAACTGAAGGGTTGTAATGGCCAATTATGTATGCATGTATGTATGTATGTAAAGACAACACCAGTTCAAACAATATTTTTATATTTACGGACTACGTATTTACTAGCACGGTTGATTAGACACTCGTTCTGAAGAATTGCTATTCGACTAAAGCTTAGGCACTCGTTCTGAAGAATTGCTATTCGACTCATGCTTGTTTATTAGCTAGACCTTTCAGCGCCTCATACCGCAGCCATATGTATCCATCTTACAGTAAAGATGCCAAACTACCAACAATAGGAATATGTTCCACTAATAATCTAATTAGCCTTAGCCAATACATTGGAACAAGTTTTTTAAACAATTTGGTGGCAGCAAGTTTGTGACTTTCAACATTTTTAAACCATTTGATGAATGAAGTATATTTTAAAAAAAATTATTGATTTGGTGTCTTTCGACTTATGGCGAATTGTGTCATGGATCGTACTATAAAGATTATTAAAAATGGGATTCCCTCAAATGAATTCAGCCAAATCTTTTGTTTACCACAAAATTCTATTCAAATTCCGATTTTATTTCTAATTCTTCATAATGATCTGCGCTCATTAGCTACCATTCCCATCTATTCATTTGCAGATGACAGATGTTGTTATCATTTCTTTAATGGTAGACCAAGCCTTTCGAAACTGAGGCCGGAAAACCTTCATATGAAGGGCATATTGGTTTCGTCAGCGCCAAATTCAATACACCACACTATAACTGTTTTCAATCTAACCTTATGTTTCTTATCTTGGCAATAAATTTTAATTTCTTATGTGATCGTCTGAGTCACATTTTTTTGTACATCCCTTCTATTTGTTTTAATTTGCCCAGCATGGATGGGTAAAATGAATTGCTGGCCTTTTGAATGAAATCTTATTATCTTGAGAAATAATTAAAAATTTTTATTTGTATGTTTTTTATTTTTTATTTGTTATACAAAAATTAAAAACATACTGTCAGCAGGGGTTTACTGTAAATAAAATCGGCATAAACAAACTGTTGACTCTTCATTTTGTAAGAGAAAGTGTTTGTTTTTTTTTTTTTGTATGGCAATTAAATTGAAAGACAAACGAAATTAATTTTATGAAATGATTTAAAATCTTACCCAAAAAAAGTACTTAAAAGCATTAATGTCACTTCAATAAGCATGAAAAAGTGATGAAATGCTTTAAACTTTTGAGATTTCAATTATCTTAAGCTCAGATTTAAATATTTAGACATGATTTCAATTAAAGAAATTAAAACAAAACATTGTGACACCTTAAATGTCTTTTTTAAGTAGTTTTAATAAATGATTTATCTCCTTTTGCTATCATTTCTAAACAATTCAAACAGTTGCTCTCCCCATTTTCCCTCAAATTTGATTTTTAATTAAAAAATACTTTTAATTTTTCAAGTGAAAACAAACCAGAAAAGCTTTTTCAGTTTGTCACATTTTATCAATGTGTGCATCAAATAAAAAAATAAAAGCACGGTCGGGCATTTAATTAAAATTCCCCTGACATGAATGGCACTTGAAATCTGGCAGTAGCTGAAAACTAAAAACCTACTATTTATGCAATATTAAATAAATTAATGTTTAATTTAGGTCTCAACAAAATATGGTAGCCAAATCAAATTAGGTAAGGATATTATCATTTAATCGAATCAACTAAATGTCCCCCTACACTATAACTTCATATCAAAATGTAATAAAACTAACACAAGAGAGATCTTTATGCGCCTCAGTATGTATATAACTGGTCATTACAAACCTTTTGTCAGTATTACGACCTAGTTTCTCACACCATTTATATTATGTGAGTTAATGTTATACATGAGTGGCGCGACCTACATTTTAAAGTCGATTCCGAACGACAGATTTTTGAGAAACTTTTTCATGGGAATTGCATTTGCTCTCAGAGTTTTTGCCCGAAATCTGCTGAGAGAAAATCTCCGAAGAAAAATTATCTTTTATTTCATTTTGTTGAAGATGTCTGACCTAAGGTTTGAACCTTGGCCTCACGTCTAATAAGCCATTAAACTACCTAGTAGACTACTACTAGTTCATACGTCTCAATACTAATTAGAACGCCGTTGTGCTAAATTTCTTATCTCCCCAACGAAAATAGAAGAAGTCGCTGTAGTCTAGAACGTAGTGTGTTGGCTTATTAGATAAGAACTCGTGGTTCCTCTCTGGCAAGAACTCTAAGAATAAAACAAAATTGCCATGAAAAGTTCTCAAATTTGTCATCCAGCGACGATATTAAATTGTTGGTCCCGCCACTCATGGATAAAACGAATACACTCAATATGAGTAGTGACTGTAGCGCCTTCTTTACTGACTGAATCCATTGCTTTCCCACAATGTTGACTATCCTTTCTATAATATTCGTCTATATCCTGCCTGGGGAATGAGAGCCCAAAAGACTTATTTGGAGAGGTATATTAGAATCTCTACAGTTCAATTATACAATAAAAAAAATTCATCTTCGCCTGGATTTCAATGTGGATGGCAGGGTATATCATAATGCTTTTTAAACACTGCGTTATGACACATATTATTATCACTCTTTTGCAATTCAATTCATAAAATTTCATGGAACAAGTAGGAAAATTACCAGGCGGTTGAAGTCTTTATAGAGTAGTAGGTAATATGTTGCTTTATTACGCATGAGGGTACGGTACACACCCAGAAAAAAGGAATTTGAAAAAATATTTCTTAGGCGACCTCATCTCAAAACTCTGCTGGTAAAAACTCTGAAAATAAATAATATTGCCTTGATTTGCCTTCAGTATGTGCAAGAGTCGTAAGGTATTTTTATGGCCCTGATAATGAATAAATTTGTTCAATGGCCAATATAAATTTATTTCAGTTTTTAAAACCCTACAGACATACATAATTGGTCATCACAACTCTTTAGTCAGGATTACGACGTAGTTTCTGACACCACTTATGCTGTGTGCGTTAATTTTTATACATGACTGGTGGGGTCTACAGTTTAAAGTCGACTCCAAACCTAACACTAGCCAAGGTGGTTTTGACGTTTTGCATTGATTTTTAATTATAATCGATTTCAAATCAATGCGATTCACTATACAACTCGGATTCAAACGATATCATTAGAGATGTTACAAATCTTAATCGAAACATAATGTAGCACCCTTTATTTACGCTTGATTAGCGTATCAACATGGAACAAACAAGCTATTCAAGCTTTAAATTAGTAAATGAAATTATTTAATAATGTACGTATGTATGTATGTATGGGATGTAAAGAGAAAAAAACTGTTAATTAATAGTTTAAACATCACACATACTAATTGCATTCAAGCAAAATAAATTCATTAAAAAAGAAAATCTAAAAAACGCACATGACTCTTAAGGCATAATGATGGAAAATAGCTCACCATGCCATGTAATGAAAGAGGTAATCATTCATCAATTGAAACATCTGTCTGTCTGTCCCATTTCTTATTTTCATTTAAAGGTAGACAAGTTTAACAAACAATAATGACATCTACTGTCCATATGTGGACATTTCACTCACAGTCATTTAAAAATACTCTCATCATACTCATTGCGTGTATATAAAAAAAATCATTTGTTGCAATGCGTTTCTCCCCTTTCATTATTGTGGTAATTTTTTTTTTGCTTTTAAGTGCCTATAAAGAAAGTCATAGCCTATAAAACATGAGTCAAAGAAATAAAGATTTTCCATACAAATTTGCATAACGAACATTCATGCATGTTTCAGTCCCCATTGCAAATTGCCAAAATTGCAAAAACTGTAATTTCATGACATTTTGTTTGGCTCTTTGATTCGTTAGGCAACCTAAACAAAATGAAAATTTACTGCTTCTCTAGGCTTTTTTGGTTTTCCTCTTATTTTTTCTTTACCAAGAGAAATTTAAAATTTTCCGGCTTTAAGCATTAAGCATGTGGTTGATTGGTGAAAAGAGTGAACATCTTGCTAAAGTTTTTCAAAAGAAAAACATTTATCACGTAACAGGAAATTAATCTTCGTTAGCAGGGAAGGTAAACCTTAAGCACGTGTTGTGTAAACTAATTTTAAACACTCTACGAATGCAAAAAAACAGTTATTATTACACGAAACTATCGACTAAATTTCGATAAGAAATATTGGAATTGAAGCATTAAAGATAACGAAACTTATCCAATAAAATTGGAATGACATTCACACTTTAAAACAAATAAAACAAAATTAAATGATCAGCGATTCTTGTCAATCAAAGACCGACAAATAAAACCAGTTCATTCAATGAGAATTTAAGCAATTCCTGTCCTCTCGTCGTGTATGTGAATCTTTCCAAGACCAGTTCCTTCCACGAGAGTTAAAGCAATTTCTGTCCTCTCATCGCATATGTGAATATTACCCTGTATCTGCCATGAGCCCGTGTTACACAGTTAATGGTCCACTGCTCCATATACTACTCTTTCCAACAGTATAATCGTCGGGTGCTAGTAGATATGTCCATCATCTACTTGTGTTTATTGCATACAGAGTAACTTGTAAGTGACCAAGAAAATTTTCTTAAGCTTTTTGTTAGAATGGATGTTAACTATTTCCACCTCTTCAGGAGATTGCTGTCGATGTTGAGGACCCTCTTTTGCATAGATGTCCGTCTGCTCATTAAATCTTTCTCCAGATTTCCCTGCAGCTAAATCAAAGTATTTAATAAAGAATTTATTTTTGAAGGTTCAGATTGTTGAACACGTTATTTTGCTATAGTAAAGCCTTGAACATGTAAGAGGTAAGAGCCTTAGGGATCGAGATTATTTCTTACTTCTACATGTAGCCTTTAAGATACAATTCCTACCGTATCCAGTATTGCATAGAAGTTCATATGGCATTAGTGTGGTCCCTACTTGATCTGCGAGCAGCATTTTTAATCCATCCATAATATACCAAATTCGCGTGTCATGCCATAACAATATTGATTCCATGTTTCTATACAGACATACAGAACATTGTAGCTAATTTCTTATACCACTTATGTTGTATGTTAATTTTATACATGAGTGGTGGCATCTCCAGTTTGAAGTCTATGTCGAACGCAAGTTTTTTTGGGAAACTTTTCATGGCAATTTTATTTACTCTCAGAGTTTTTGCCAGAAATCTGAAGAGAGGATGTCGTCGAAGAAATATTTTTCGCATTTCGTTTTGTTGAAGATGTCTGATCTTGGGTTTGAACTGTATCCTCACGTCTAATAGTCCAACACACTACCAACTAGACTACAGTGACTTCTTGTATATGTTTCTATGGTTAAAAATAATCCCGTATCTTCAAATGAAACTAAGTAAACGTCACCCACTCTAACCAAAATCTATAGTCGACTAATAAGCTTCTTTGCGTTAAATTTTTCCTTTTCATGAATAAAGATTATCCTTATAGCAGTATTCCTTGCGGTTCATATCATAGAGTCGGTTCATATCATAGCAGATATAAAAACCTCTGGGCTCTACGAAGGCTCAATTTAGTTGTTATTTGTTTAATCTTTCCCCACTGGAGTGCTTTTTTATAACATATTGTAAATCTGATTAGATTTGTATCTAATGTCCCAGATTTATTCTTAAAATAGATTGTATCTCGGCTCTCTATTTCTGGCAAAATATACGAAGATAGTCTTCTCAGAATTGATTGAACCTTCTTGCAACTTTCCTATGTCCCTTGCTGGACCTATCATCTCCACATCGTATGTTATTATGGATTTAATTAAGGAATAATTTTATTAAGAAATTTCTAGTTGGGTGCCCTGGTAGTCTAGTGGGTAGTGTGCTAGACTATTAGCGTGAGGGTCGTGAGTTCGATTCTCACCGGAGACTGTTCTGTGACACTACACCGAATATATGGTCAAAGTTATTCAGCTCGTATATAATTAGAATATAATTTGCAATTGTATTGTAATTAATAAATTAATAAATAAATTTCTAAATTGCATTGAAATGCATAAATTTACCTAGACAGACTTTATAGAAACAGAAAGTATAACGCCAATAAACCCTTTAGACTAACATAAGAAAACCGGATTTTTAAATAGATCTTGTTGTTCAGTAATAGTTTTTCAATGTCCTAATAACTTCAGCATAAAAGCAATATATTTCTGTTAAATACAGTGCTACAACAACAACATCGTAATCATTGGAGGAAGAGATGAAAATTTTCCAAAAATAGTTTTCGCAAAAAATGTTCATGGTCATCATATCTACCCAAATCTGTTAATTCATGTGGATATGGTAATGTTAGTGTCCTAGACTCGTTTATTGATTGTAGTTTTATAAGTTTAAATCATTAGCCCAGTTCACAATCTTGGGCATTTAGATGGTAAATTTATACCATTGTAAATATTTGCCGTTAATTGTGAACGGTCTTTTTTTATTTCACTTTGCAACACTTATTGCAAACTTCTCAACACACAGCTGAATATCAACAAAAAAAATATTTCTACTTTATTCCTTAAAAAGTGCAGTTGTGCAAAAGAACAAATAATAGAAAAAATAATAATAATAATTTTATTTATTTCGTCCTCTGTCCATTTTTTATTCGGCTTTTCTCTTTTAATTCGTTTTTATGTTGTACGTTTCCATTTTTTTGACTCTCTCCTTCAATGTTTTTCTTTTATATGATCAGCTGTTCATTTGCTTAAGTATGGCAAATATAAAATACGGTTTTGAGTGTGGGATATTTGCCAAACCGTGGCAAGGGTATCTCTGTGTATTTTGTTAGTGTATGGTAAAAGAAATACCCAACATTTGCAAATGCCATGATGCCAGACCATTTGCTCAAGATTGTGAACTGCGCGTTTATTTTTTTCGAACTGAATGCCCTGGAGGTCTCATGGGTAGTGTGCTAGACTATATATGTATAGAGTGAGACTACTGATTCAAACCAGAGGCTCTGGTATATTACAATACACCAGCCATACGCTCTACGTTATTCAACTCGTAATAATTATAAATCTAATTTGTAATTGTATTCTAATAAATAAAAAAAATAAAAAATAAAGATTTTTCTAAGTAGCCACCAAAGCTTGTCCACCTCTGCCTATTAATGACACAAGTGCTTGACTACTTTTATTTTCTTCCAACTTCTTCGTTGTTGTCTTCCTCAATTATTACAAATTGAATTTTGTATGAAACTTTTGTGCTTTTATGGCATCTGCTTTACCTCCACTTGTGGGAAAATTTATTTCAGCTCAGCTCTCATTGCGCATTCGCGTTGGATGTTAATGGACCGGTTGTCGATATTAGGAAAATAATTTTCAATTACCTTAAATTGCTTAGTAAATAAAGAAAAAGTGTTAAACGAAATTGTTTATCATATAATAATATGGTTTGTTTATTACATATGACCAATACCAATAGGTTTATTGGCCTTTTTGAGGCTTTTAAAGTGTTAAATAAAGCAAGAGATTTTATGATACAGGCGCAAAAAAAATTATTGAAAATCTATTAGTAATAATATATGATGATATATAGACACATTAATGCACACTAGTATTTATAATTTAACATAATAATTGATTAAAAGTAAAAGAAAAAAATGGAAATAAAGAAATTTATTTACTGAGTACTCCGTATTGTTACGAAAATTAAAAATACGGATACTGATGTTTTGCTTTTACATCGCTTAACTTTAAAATTATAAACAAAAGCTACAAAAACATAACAATGCAGTAAACAAACCTGATTGCAAATTTTCGTACTGCTTAATATAACAATAAACACCAGCATAAAAAAGGTAAACATGTAAACAAAAATACACCAACAACAATACAAGAATGTAAACAACGATGCTTACATTTATAAACATTTCGAGAAGGCGAAGTCATGAATATTCGTCTTCAAGGACATTCATCAGACTATATACGTTGCCATATAAAAGGTAAGGCAAAGTAGGCAACGATTGATTAAAAGTTCAGTCAGTCTTGTGTGAAGGCGCGTTTGAAGAGAATAATCGTGGTTTGAAGATCTCCGTTACAAAGATCTGTCGAACAATTGTCTAGTAATTGTTGTTGTTTATGCAAAGGGTATAAACAGAGGAATAACAAGAAAGGCAATTGTTGTTGTTGTTTACATAAAGTTGTGAACAGTGGCAAACAGAATTGTACGAATAATAAAGAATTTTAAGAAAAACTAAACACAAATATATTTTTATTTTATTTGCAATATACGAGCTCATATTTTAAACGTTTTTAAAAGATAATAACGTAACAATATGATAAGAATACAACTAAACAACAAGCAACGTAAACTGCCTAATGGTTTAGCCATATAACTGATATCCGCAATATGACATGCATAACTTAATTGGCCATTACAACCCTTCAGTCAGGACTACGCCATAGCTTCTCACACCACTCATGTTGTGTGTGTTAAATTTATAAATGAGTGTTGGGACTTACAGGTTAAAGTCGACTTCGAAAGACAAAGTTTTTGAGAAACTCTTCATGGCAATTTCATTTACTCTCAGAGTTTTTGTCAGAAACCTACTGAGAGGAAGTCACCTAAAAAAAAATTTTCATATATCGTTTTGTCGGAGATGTCTGGCCTGGGGTCTGAACAGCCTACAGTAGAGCCCTCGTAGTATGGGCCACCAAATAACAATTTCAAGCAGATCAATAAAGACTGAAGAATGCAACAAAGCACTACCAGCCAGCGTGAGTAGCAATAATTTAATGAAAAGTGTGGGATACTTGGATTTTGTTTTATTATTTGTATATCCATATGCTCTATCTTAGGAGTAGCATTTAAATGGATTACTTAATTAATTAAATTGAAACAAATTTATTGTCGCCTAGCAATATATCTCTTAAATCCATTATAACTGTGCAATGCAATCAAAATACCTTTCACACTCATAAAGAAACAAAAGACTTAAGCCAGAAACTTATCATCATCAAATTGCAAATATTCAGTTTGAATGTGGGAGTTCTTCTTACAATTTTATTTCGTTGTTATTTTATAAATTTTTTTTTTAATTTTCCTCTTCAACATTTTTTAAAAAGCAAAACCTACCCATAAAAAAATATATATTATCTGTAAGCTCTTAACATTACTCGCTTCATTTTAAATCGCATTGGCTCATATAAAGACTGAATGACTAAGTCAGTCAGTCAGTTAGGCATCCCATTAAATGGCAGATAATCTAATGATGCCAGTATATTGAAATGCTGTTGCATGTGGCATGAACACAATAAAGCCAACCACAAAAATCAATAACTAAATTTCATTATTTCAAAATCTTATATTTTTTTATTATTACATTAAACAAATAGTAACCCATATACCAACCACACAGTATAATCATATGATTTTGGATATAAAAAGAGAAAAATATTTTGTAAATGAAATAAAATTTTATAATTCTATTGAATTTTAATTTTTAAAAATATAAAACCGAAAGACATAAAACGAGAAAACAAAATACTATGGTCGACTAGACTGTAGCCTACAAGTTTGTTAAATTTGGGTGAGGCACAATGTTTTGCCTTAATAAGGCATATGCTGACATTTAAATAAATTTGAGAAATTATCAAGACGGTTATTTTAGGTAAAGTAATCCCAGAGGGGGTAACAAATAATGTAATTAATTTAATGGTGCAGGAGTTTTTGTTTTCTTCAATATTGTTTAAATTTCGTAAATCAGACTTTTGAAGTCATGTGAGTTGGTCTTACTGTTTTTTAGTGATTAATTAGTATATATTCGTAAATCGACAAAAATGTATTTATTTTCCAGCTTAGAAATGAATTACAATTTTGCATAGACTGATTAAAGTCGCCGTAGTCTATTAGGTAATATGTTGACTTATTAGACGTGAAGCTGCGGTTAAAACCCCAGGTCAGACATCACCTACAAAACGAAATATGAAAAAATATTTCTTTGGTGACTTACATAACATAATTGGTCATTACAACCTTTCAGTCAGGATTAAGACCTAGTTTTCCACACCACTTATGTTGTGTGTGTTAGTTTTATACAAGAGTGGCGGGATTTACAGTTTAAAGTCGACTCCGAACAACAGATTTTTGAGAAACTTTTCATGGCTGTTTAATTTACTCTTAGTGTTTTTGTCAGAAATTTGCTGAGTGGAAGTCGCCGAAGAAATACTTTTTGTATTTTGTTTTGATGTCTGACCTGGGGTTTGAACCTTGGTTTTTCGTCTAATAAGCTAACACACTACCTACTAGACTACGGCGGCTTCGGTGACTTATTCTTATCAGATTTCTGGCAAAAAAAACTCCAAAGAGTTAATAAAATTGCCATGAGAAATTTCTCAAAAATCTATCGTTCGGAGTCGACTTTAAACTGCAGGTCCCGCCATTCATGTATAAATTGACACACACACCATAAATGATCCGAGAAGCTAGTAGTACGTAATCCAGATTGAAGTGTTGTAAAATCTATTTTTAACTAAGATGAAAAAAAAAACACCACAATAACTAATTGGCATATTATTGGTCATTTGCCAGAGAATTAAGCGGCTGTGTCCACGTTGCCAGGAATTGTAATGAAAGCGCTTAGTTTGCTACAGTTTAAAATGAAAACCAAACTGCCGCTTCCTTATCAAACAATATTAACTTTCTTCCAAGCAATAACAAGCCTGGTTCAAGATGACTATGACATGGAGTCTATAATATAAGCAGCGAAGAAGCGATTACATTACAAAGTGCACTTTGTATTTCTGTACCATCGTGATATACAATAAGAATCATTTCACAAACATTTCCATCATTTCATAGGTTTCTTTTTAAAAAAAAATTGGACATCAATGTGCTTAAGTCGCCCTTATTCAGACTCCATATGCTCATGGTTTTCCTCCCATCAGGACGCCGCATATTATCTCTGCAATTCTTTCTATTCCGTTAAGTGTTCCATAATGTTCATGAGAACTGTTCCGCCCTGAGGCATATAATGCTCTGGCTTTATTAGCTAAATTACTCACTTCCTTATTTCCGATCCCCACCTGACAACTAAGTGTCTGTATAATTTTGTAATGTGGCATGCCTGAAGAAGTTTTTAATTGGTTTCCTACATTCCAGGAAAGTTCTTGATACCATATACCTGGATGCTATTGTCTTAAATGATCTGAAACGGTTGGCCTAACTTTCATTAAAAAATCATATCATCTCCACTTGTGGCGGAATGAATACATGAACAAACATAATTATCGACCGCCCAACACCTTTAGAAAAATGTAACTGTTTGGTGTAGTTTTTGTATTGGCAGCATCAAGGGTCCATATTTCATTGAATACATCGCTGACCAGGCCATCTCTGTCAACGGTAAGTGCTATAGGTTAATGATAACCAACTTTTGTTGGCCTGAATTAGATGATATGAACTCCAACGACATGTGTTTTCAACAGGATGGCATTATGTGCAACACAGTTCTTATCACATTAAATATTCTCCACGAATACATGGTCACGTGCAGCAGAGAAGGCCTGCCCATCGAGATTATGCGTTTTGGCTGCTTAGACTTTTTCTTCATTGGATTTTCTTAAGCCGAAGTTGTATACGATAAAGTCGCAAACCACAGGGATGCTTAAAGCCAACATAACCCATGTTATCGATAAAATTGAGCCTGATTTAAGTGCTAGAGTTGGTTAAGAGCTGGACATTAAAACAATGTTATATTTTACACATAATGTCTGCAATTTGTGTTTCAAACGAATTCAAATTTTTGATGAAATCTCTCGCACACTTTGTTTTATTTAAAATTAAAGACAGAAGGGCACTTTTAAAAAGAATCCCTATATATTGAGGGCGTGATTTATATATTTCACATGTTTAGAGCCATCAGTGTAACAACAAGTCCCCACGGAAATGTGTGCAATGAGTTTGTTTGAAGATGCTATAGTACAGTAGGGAGTGTGTTGACTTATTAGACGTGAGGCCACGGTTCAAATCCCCTAGTCAGACATATGAAAAATATTTCTTCAGCTACTTCCCCTTAGCAAATTTCTGGCAAAAACTCTGAGAGTTATTAAAATTGGCATGAAAAGTTTCTCAAATCTCTGTTGTTTGGAGTCGACTTTAAACTGTGCCACCACTTATGAATAAAATTAACAAAGTAGTGTGAGGTCGAAATCCTTACTAAAGGGTTGTAATGACCGATTATGTACATATGTATGTGTATTGGTCTGAATTTGAATGATACGTAAGGCATATTATCGAATAATCTCTAGTTAATTGAATGTCCGTCCAGTGTCTTTATTATATCCCTCTAGCCTAGAAACGATTCGCCAATAACTTAAACATAAATACTTCCATCTTTGTAAGAAGACCTAATAAAGTATGTGGCTGGAAGTTAAAATCGAATTAAAAAAAAGAATTCTTTAAACAATCATTGTAAATTTCCTTTAAGTTTCCAAACGAATAACCTTTAAATGAAAAATCCCACAACAAGAGCTTGGCGTAAAATTCCAAACAAGACGAAGGCTTCTAAAACATAATGTAGCCAAATAAATACCATGAAAGAGAAGAATAAAAAATCAACGATTGAAATGTCATTTTAACAGTGCAACATACCATAAAGTCAACGCCAATAACTATAAGAAAATAAGCAACCGTAAGAAATGAAATGAGGCATACAAAAGCAAAACAAAGATTTCTTAAAATGTGCATTGAAAATAACGAATAAAAATCAAAACGTGAAAGGGCGCATTTGCAGTCATTTAATAATGACTTTTTAATTTTTTTTTTTTTTTCTTTTTCATTTATTTTTATTTTGGTTTCTAATCTAGCAATGGAGATCGTGTTGCTAAAAGTTGCTTCATTTATTCATGTTTTTCTGTGGTTGGATTTTTTCTTAGCATTGTGAGATCATTTGAGGATGGTTATGGAAACTAAAATTAAAGACAGAATACATATACATACATAAGTATGTTTGTTTTAGATATACAACATGCTGCATATAAACTGATACTTGCAACACTTGCTGCAAGATGTTAATGCTGTGGCTTTTGTTAGTTTTGTTTTTTCTTCTCTTCGGTTTCTGCCTTATGTTTATGCTAAAATTTAAACAATGCATACAGTTTCAGCTTAGTTTTCTGTTCTTTTTATTTTATTTTTCATGTTTAAATGTCAGGAAAAATCACCAAAATTGTTATAAAAAAATAGAAAAACAAACAAAAGCAAACAAAATAGGTCATTCGAATTTTTAAGTTTGTTGTTGTTTATGGTTTCCTATTGCTTTATGCTGTTGTCACTACAAAGTTTAGTTTATTAGCATTCAAACGTGTTTGAAAGTGACTTAAAGCCTGTTTATTTCCATGTTTATTTTATGTTTTAAACTCCATTGTAATTGATATTGATTTTGTTGACCTTTTCATATCACAATTGCAATTGGCAAATACAAGGAGTTTTCACACAAATTCAAGGTGATTATTATGAATACCGAAATGTATTGATTACCAGAAATAGGTCGTGTAATCATGGTAAGTGTAAAACTTGCATATTTTTTAGATTTATATTAACACAGACCACACCCTCGTATTCTAATATTGTTTATAATACGCTTAAATTTAAACTAATCAAACAAACAACAAATTAATAAAATTATGCATGAAAGAAGTCATAAGGTTTGTCCAAGCAATATTAAAAAAACCTTTTTAATCTCATAATTTAAGCAGTCATCAAGAAAGTTTCTATCAGGTGGATAATCTATCGATTTAAATTTGAACCATTGGTTATTTCAAATCTGGCAATACTTATGTCACTCTATTCTGTCACAAAATTCAGTATATTATCTCCACTAAACATAATGAATCGATTTACGTTTAAACAATATTGAGATTTAATGGAAATTTATTTCGGAAATTGCACTAAAATATCGCATGAAATTTGATCGCAAAGAAGCATGAACAGTTCCCGGTATAAGCAAGTTTACTGCAAAAGTTCGTAAAAATGGTTTCATTGTTGATGTGCCAAAACGTGAGCGTGCTCGTACGGTGTGTACACCCGAAAATATCGACGATGTAGCTAAGAGTGTGCGTGAGAACACCAACTCGTCATCGTTCTCAAGAATTGAACATTCAACGCATCAGTTAACGTTGAATTTTACGACAAGATCTCGATATGACGCCTAACAAATTTCAATTGGTTCAAGAGTTGAAGTTGCATGACCATCCGCTTCGTTTTCGCTTCGTTAGATGGGCCAACTGATATGTTCGGGTGAAGCTCACTTTTATCTTGGTGGAAAGGTTCATAAGACAAATCTCCTTATTTTGGGGTTCAGAAAATCCTCACCTACACTACAGAAGACAATGCACCCATTACGAGTTACTGTTTGGTGCGGCATGTGGAGCGGAAGCATCATCATTTCTATGAAAATGAGGACGGCGCAACCATTACGATTAATGGAGACGCCTTTCCCACCATGATAGCCGATTTTTTGTACACGCTATTCGTGGTAGTGATGTGAACTTGCCACACATGTCATGCCATAATCAATTTATTGCATCAAACGTTTGATGGCCGTTTAATCAGCCGAAATGGTGATGTCAATTGGTCGCCAAGAAGCTGCGTTTTGACACCGTTGCACTATTTTCTGCGGGGCGCTGTTTAAGAAAAGTGTTATTCCGACACACCAGAGACAATTGAGTATTTAAAGGCTAACATTCGTGTTGCAATTGCTGGGGTGCGAGCCCCAATACACTCGAAAAAGTGCACGAAAATTAGTGCGATCGAATGAGGTACTGTGAGGCCAGTCGCGGCAGCCATATGAATGAAATAATATTCCACTTTCCACCGAAACAATTATACTTCACAAAATGCAATTTTTGTTTTATGACCTTTTCTACTACTGTGAATAGCCTTCCCAATAAAGGACAGTTTTTTACATGTTTTTAACGAAGTTTAAAGTCTTTAAGTGCTTTAGCATTCAACTTCCATTCACTAATATCACTCCGATATTCGATGATGAGATCCCTCCCGAGCATAAGTATTATTCAAACCGTTTTTGTTTCATTGCATTTTTAAATTTAAACTTTGATATGGCCCACCCTTTACTTTTTGAAATTAAAATAAGAAACATAATCATCATAGTAAATTTAAATATTAAAAATAATCCTGCCCTCGTTTCTATTTTAATCGCACAAATGAAAACATTGTTACGTGCAAGCGTCAATTATAAATCAATTAATGGCTGAAACGCCATAAATTAAAACACACTCAAGATAAAGTAATTAATTTATAAAATCATTTAAAGTCATATTTTTTTTTAATAAAACATTTAAACATCTTTATATCATAGGCTTACCAACACATACGATGTGTGTTACAGCAAACATTTCAATATTTTGCTCAATAGCTTGCTACTGGGTGTCATCATCAACGCCACCGTCATCATTATCATCTCAATGAATGCGAATGTAAATGCAAACGTAGACACAAACACTTGAAATCAATTACAATTTATTTTAATCAACACTTTAATGACATCTTTTGTTAAATCATAATATGGACAGACAGACAGACGAACGTACAAGTACAAGTTGACTTACACACACAGACACTTGTGGCAGCATTAAATTGCAAAAGAAAATGAAAAAATTTTGGAGCCAAGTTACTGTTGATTTGAAAGCATATGTATATGAAATCATAAAAAGAAATACTTCCAAAAACCTGCTTCAAAACTTGGCCACATTTGAACATCTCTTAATAATTTGAGGCAACAATTGTTAACACATCATTGGACACCAAATAACAAAACTTGCAACGTTTAGATGTGAAAACTGAAAACCTGATTTTCTTAATATTTCAGAACGCAATTTTCGTTTTGGTTTTTTTTTTTGTTTTTGTCTTGAAGTGTTTAATAAATAAATTTTACGCGCTTAATTATTTCAATGAGTATGAGTTTTTGTTTTTCTTCAACACCAATACCCCAGAGTATTGCAAAAACCAAAAAATTTTTAAGAAAATAAAGAGGTGTTGCATTTAACATAATGTTTATAGCAACAATGTTGACAGCCTAGTCTATAAACAGAGAAGACGATGTGCCCGCTATGTTGACGATGTTGCTGATGTTAATGTTGTTTGCTATGAAACGGTTTAAAATAGTTGATGAGATGACAGTGCCTTTTTATTCATGCAATATGTTGGTTTGAAACAATTTTTTTTCTTTATTTTTATTTTATTGTCTACCACACAAAAAAAAAACTTAAATGATGTTTTTTGGTTGTATGTGGCAATTCCAAAAAATATCCCATAAATGTTCGTTGGTGGTTTTTAACACCTCTTCAGAATTCTTCACGTATTTATGCTGTGTGTCTGAATAAATCCATTAAAATCCATGATGAGTTTCCTTTTTTGCCATGAAAGCTATCAGTTAAGATCGGGAGAGATGCCATGTTTAAATTGTTATACAAATGTGGTCATCAATGCTTAGTTAAGTGTTAAGAAAAAAAAACTACGTTTGTTTACAAATAGCAAAAAATCATTACGATTTAAATTCCAAATGATCATAAAGAAATCTGCAATATTTTCATTGATTTCATATTGAAATACTAGGAAACCATTTATGGTACTTCAACTGGTACTGTATGGTGGTGAATGCGTTTTTTTTTTCTTTTTGTAACAAAATTTGAAAACGAAAGAAAAACTTATTGACCACCTTATAAGCAAACTCAGTTTGTTGTATAAGTTACTATTCACAACATTTGTATGAGATACTGATAAAGATACAAATTATGTGATTATAAGCATTTTTTTCTCCGCCATAACGTAAAAAGAGTTCGAATTTTCAGTTTTATACCAAATGATATTAAGGTAGCAGCGCGAAATTCTAGCGCAATTTGAGTTTTTATATATAGTAATAGGCATTTAATTCAATTAAGTTTCCAAACTTTTGCACTGTTTTGCAGACTGCGGTCTATGGGATAAGGGTAATCAACCACGAGCCAAGCTGGAAGGGATGCCAATACTACGACAGTTAAAAGGGTTTCTACCGGATAACAACAATAATAAGTCTTCTGGACCGTATGGTATTCCAGCACTGGTCCTGAAGCAGTGCTCTTCGACTCTTGCTCGTCCATTAGTTAAACTTCTCATATTATTCCATTTTACTGAAAGATAACTAATAACCAATTTCCAAAAATTCAAAGTTTAATACCCACGAAAACAACCGAGCAATAGCAATATGTTTCGCATTTTCCAAGGTTACAGAAAGTATGATAAACCACAAGCTTGTGAAATATCTAGAGTCCAAGACTTACGGTTTCCATAAGTATCGTTCTACTGGTTACATTTTGGTGTTACTCTAAGAGAGATGGAAACAAGGCTAAGTCTCAGAGTATGGCAAGGAATTAATTGCTTTCATTTTTATGGCGGGCTTTTGCAAGAATCGCGCTGTACAACTCGTTATGGATGGGATTCCATCAGATGTGTTCAATTTAAAATCAAATATACCACAAGGTTCTGTTCTTTCTCTAAAATAATACAATTCAGCCTGACTCCTGACTATTTACACCATGTTGTGATTTATCGACCAGGTACAGAAGAAGACGAATGTACTTATAAATGCCAGAGGGGTCTTCATGTTTATTGATTCGCTTTAATTTTAACGGAATGTGTATGAGAAAAATATAGAAACTTATTTTGAAAATCACATATATTTGCATATACTGTCACGTAGAGCATATTCGTTCATTTACGATTGACCAATGGATTGCTCAATACATTACAAACAACATTTGTTCTTTTGCCGTACTATGCGTAAATGTCCTTCTTGAAGAACCCTTTCCTGAAATTTATAATATAAAAAGCTTCAAATTTAATATCCACCAACACTAAAGAGGGTATTTTTCCCATAAACTACATATTTTCTTAATTCCAACACAATGCAAAACATGATTCAAGGGCATCCCCTGAGTGTCAGTGGTAAATTAAGAAATAAAGTGGATTTGGGGTGATCATCGGTTAAAGGTAGATGAGCTATGTTGGTAATTTCAAAATATGCTATACTGTACAATGCCTGAATGTGCTATACAGAAGAAGAATGACGTGTTTAGAATAAAAAAAACAGCACGATGAAGTTGGTACTGTAGAGCACTTTATGATCTTTCAAAGCAACAAAGATACAACCGGAAATCACTCGCAGACATTCATACATACATATGAAACTAAGAAACTTCATGTATGAAACAAAGAAACAGTCAGAGCAGTGCACTATATTAGAAGAATTGTTGCCAAAGGAGGGAACACTGTTACATATCTATTTCATAGGCGGGTAACTATGCTACCTTATTATAACGTTCAAGAGATTGAGATTTTAAAAGTTTTGTTTGATTGAAACAACACATTACTTCACACACTCACTATTGTAGCGGCTGAAATTAATGAATTAGTGCCGTAGTCTAGTTGGCAGCATGTTGGTTTATTAGACATGAGCCCATGGTTCAAACCCCAGGTGAGACATATGAAAATATGAAAAACGAAATGGAAAAAGAAAAAATTTTTCTTCGGCAACTTCCTCTCAGCCAATTTCTGTCAGAATAAATAAAACTGCCATGAAAAGTTTCTCAAAATTACGTCGTTCGGAGTCGAGTTTAAACTGTAGGTCCTGCCATTCATGTATAAAATTAACACACATAACATGGTTGGTGTGAGAAGCTATGTCGTAATCCGGACTAAAGGGTTGCAATGAGCCCATGTATGTCTGTATGGTAAAGTCGTGACTAAAAGTGCTTAATCATGTTTCAAGGCACTAAAGGCAAGACTTAGGAGCCATTCGTAGACGTTGATGAAACAAAAGAATAGTCCAAGCAGTGCAGTTCCAAATTCATTCAACAGGCACGTAACTATGCCAAATTACTGTAACGTTTAAGTTTACGAGGCTTGCTTAATAGAAAAGCTAGACAGATATTGTTATAAACCGACTTCGACATTGAATATAGCTGGGATCAAGCAAAAAAAGAATGAAAATAATGAAAAGAATGAAAATAATGAAGAAATGTTAACGTAATGTATTGAGTTTTTAACTGCCGTTTTATATGTATGTCTGTTATCGCGTTCGTTTCTTAAGTTTTTTGTTTACCCATGTTCAATTAGCTAATTAAGGCTACTTTGAGACTATAAATGAAATTGAAAATGTTGTTACAAATGTTATCCTAAATCAAAGATTACTTTTTAAGATGTAAATTTAAAAGATAGTAAAAACCAAAAATTTTATAAATTTTCTTAATATTTATCCACATTTTGTGGAATTTATTTACAAAAATTCTTGGATACAATGTAAGTTTACTCCAATTAAGACATTGTGAACAAGTTTAATGATTACATTGAATGATATTTTAATTCGTATTTAATATTCTGCTCAGCTTAAAAGAAAAAATTTTAATAGAAACCAAAACTTAACTGTGGGGGCTTAATTTTTTTTTTTAGATTCAAAAAATGTATTAAAAAAGAAGGAAAAACATACAAGAATAATAAATAAAGTCAACCATGCGACACATACATAATTATATTATAATTGAACAGATTATAATTTATTAATACCAATTACCAATTTATAAAAACATGCATCAAATTTAACAACACATCTACTGTTTGTCCAACTACCACTCTATCTATGTATGCCAGGCATGTACTTTATAGTTAACAATCAAAGTTGTTATATTTTTGTTATAGTTGTTGTTAGTGTTGTTGGCTACTTGAAAATATTGTTTCATTTTATTTTGATTTGATTTTATAACAAAATTTGTTTGTATTTATTCTTATGGCGTTGGTCATTGTCCCTCGTTCCGTTCACTTATAATCTACCAACCACTTGTTATTTTATAAGAGACAAAAATTTTAATACTGTAGAACTAAAATAATTTAACATGTTTTTTCGGTGAAGGCGTTGTTTGATTAAATGTTTCAAATTGTCTGTGAATATGCAAAAAAAAATGAAATAAAAAATTAACTCATAGTACGTTAAACAATATGAAAAGTTTCTTTAACAAGAGTTTATTTAATAGCAACTGGCCGTTTACTGAATACAAAACTGTGGTGATATTAATCTTAAATTGATAGTGAACTTAAAGTCAAATTGTCGCCATTATATATGTTATTCGAGTATAACAGATAGTTATTTATTTTATTCGTATGTCTTAATTGAATTTTATTACATTCGCTATGGAATAATTGCTTTATTGCACTGTCATATGAAAAGAATTCAATTAACGAAACAATTTTAAATTGGCTTAAAACATTACATTACATAGTATAGACATATTAAAAATTAAATATTTCGAATATTAGATTAGAATGTACGTTCCTTGTTCTGGTTCATAAGAAAATAGAAGCGTACTTTAGAAGAGTACGTTTCAAGAGCTAACCAGGAGTGTAAATTGTGAATTAATTAAAAATAATAATTATGTAATCCATTCTTTTTTTATACAGTAATCCTTCGATTTACCTCGCCTCGATTAACGTTATTTCGATTAACGTCGTCAAATTTTTTGTTCTCTCCAACTTCAATTTGCATCGCCATTCGAATTAAGTCGTTTTTTTTTTTTTTTTTTTGAAGCAACTGCGACGTAAATCGATGGATTACTGTAAATATCCAAAATTTTCGGTTGAAATAAAATATTCCTCAGTAGAGTATATGTATGCCTTAATTGTGAAAACTTATTTCCCAAAATTTGAAAAGTTATGCTGAGTCGTCTCGTAAATTTTCAGCCGAGAAAGAGGTCCCTAATGTGTCAACTATTAGAATGTCGTTAGAAAGTTTAGAGGACCGGGTCAGTTGTGGATAGTAAGTTTCCTGTGCCTCAATATACAGGTTGATCTCTCTAAAAAAAATTCCTTCTGTAAATGAGAGTGTCAACTCTTTAATTTCACAAAGTACTACGCAGTTTTGCCAGCTGGACGGCATAGATTTGTACAATATGAAAATAAGAAGTTCTGATGTTCAACTAGCCATCAAGATTATGAGATTAATTCCACGTGAATTTTTTCTCTGTGGTTTTGTGCAATCTCGGGTTTTTCCAATTAAGCCAGAAACAAATTCAGAATTCAAATCTGAGACACGTTATATGTGTCTTTGATGAGCCACATCTCCTTAAAAAATTCAAGGAAATATTCATGAAAGAGAAATGGCCTGTCATTGCTGAGGGCGGTTGATTGATATTTTATTCCAATCTTAATCGGAACGTGTTGTAACTTACAACACTTGCAACTTGTAAGTGTTTGTAATTTCAAAAGGAACAAAAAAAATGCTTACTGAGACACTCTTTATAGGTATGTCTGAGCCTAAGCAAATACAAGAACAAAAAACAAAAAAAAAATAATATCTGCCAGCCCTGCTTCGACCACTAGTTTGAAAAGAAGAAGAAGAAGAAGACTTGGTGTTTACATATATTAAGACAACACACTACCTACAAGACTACGGCATGTATATGCTGCCATTATCAAAATCATTATTTAAAAAAAAATATTTGAGGTTTTATGATAACAGCTCATTAAATTGCATTTCCTTATAGTTATGGAAAAACCACGGGCTTTTTACACATTGTATGATGCCCGTATTGTCATACTGTTCTCTGTTCCATTATCAAAGAAAAGAAAAATTTCGTTGATCTGTTTGAAGAGATTTTATTAGATTTAAGGTGTAAGGGGGCTATTTATATACATACATACATATGTGTAGAGGGCAAAAAAATATCTGTTAGCATGCACATCAAATCGCCTAATTTTGTTTCGTCTATATTTAAGAGTAAAGAAAACAATCTCCTCCAACTTCTTATTTTGGAATTTATGCCAACGAAGTAATATGATTTCCTAAGGGTCTAAATTTTAATATCAATGTCAATACTGTATATTTGTATGGCAAAAATTAATTTTCGACTGTAATTTGCGGAAAATAAACTGAGGACGGTAGTAGAAAAGGATTCTGATAACTACATACATAATTGATCATTACAATCCTTCAGTCAGCATTACGACCAAGCTTCTCAGACCACTTATATTGTCTGTGTTCAATTTTACATGATTAGAGGGACCTACAATTTAAAGTCGAATCCGACACACAAATTTTTGCGAATCATTCCAAGGCAATTTTATTTACTCGCGAAATTTTTGCCAGAGCTGCTGCTAAAGCATTCATTCGTGCTGAAGATGTCTGACTTGTAGTTTGAACCGTGGCCACACTACCTACTAGACTACGGTGACTCGGAATACTACATTGGTATGAAACTTGTCGTGTGCTTTTATCTGAAACGTGCAGTTTTGGAACACCAACCAAAATTTAGTAGATGTTTTAATGCTTTCAAATGTTTCTTTCTCTATTAAAAACAGAGCAGACAGAATTTCCAACAATGTGAATATGATTATTACAAGAGTGAAGTGAAGTGAACAAGTGAACTCAGAATTCGTATAGGAAGCCTATTAAACTTTCATCAGCAAGTATGTGAACATCATTAACAATCATTCAACGCATGCAAACAAAGGCATTCGAAAAACATTTTTTTATTTATTTCATAGGAGTCTGTCACATTATTTATAACGACAACAAAAAATCTGTCCGATGCATATAGAAATAGCTCATGTGCAATTTATTTTAAATTTATTTTTTTGATATACTCTTCAACAACAAATATTATGTGAGCCGAATCAGTTGTTATCAGTTGTTTACAAATACAAAAACAACAACAACAATTATAAACGAATTTCGCTTATATTTTATAAGCTGAACCCCACTGATAAGAATTAAAAGAGAAAAATTTTTGTCAAAACAAATATTAAGTCACAGCGTTTATTCAGTTTTTCTTTAGCAATTTAGTGAATAAGTTCTTACAAAAAAATCTCGTGTAAATGTTTGAAATTACCGCTCGTTCCTTACACTTCTTACTTGAGGTTGGATTACTATTGAAATGTTCGTGGCTGGATAGTAGCTGCAGAAAAGTTAATTTCCAACAGGGAGTACATATTCAAATGTGTATGAACTTAGAAGTTGAACCTTGTAATGATTTCTATACGTATGCCTGTGGCAATTGGGAAACAGCGTATGATGGGGCAGATACAAATATATTTGAACCTGTTACGCTGCTCGACTACAAAGTCAATGTGGAAATGCATCAAGTGCTGGATGAGTTTGTGATGGAAAATGAACCAAATTTTATACAGCAAGTTCGCAATTATTATGAATCTTGTAAAAATTTGGAGGAGTATGACATTAAAAACTATCATCAGTGGTTACAATTACATGAACAATTTAAATGGCCTACTGGGGCTTATCATAAAAATGGTGCGGAACTTGACTGGGTCAAAACTTTAGCTAAAATGCGCATTTATAACTTCAATGAAGTTTTCATACAACAGATATTCATAAACAAAGTAAACAATGTAAATACCTTCGTAATCGAACTTAATAAGCCTGATGATTTTAGCCTCTTAACAAGGACACACTTTGAAGATATAATGGGTTCTCTGCCAGAGACAATGGAGGATAGAGATTTGGAAAATCTATGGCAAAAAATCGAGGAATTTGAAAAGAATCTAACAAAATTGAATGACGAACAACAGTTTGAAAACAAAAGTGTTATTAAATTCAAAGATTTGCCTTTAGATTGGCTAAAGAAATATCTCCGCGTGGTACTCAATCAAACTGTTATAAATCCCAACATGGAATTGTTTGTACAAAACAAGTCCTATATACTGGCTTTGGATAAATTACTACAAGAGTACGATCAATATTTTCTAAACATGTATTTACAAATTCGATTTCTCTGCTATTTATGTTCACAAGGGCCAAACTATTTTAGCGAAGTTAAATGCTTATCCAGTACCAGAAGTCTTATACCCACGGCCATGCATTGGTTGTATGAATACCATCATCCTGAGCTAAGCAATGAATATACCACCATATTGGAAATTTTCAACAAAGTACGTCAACAGTTTCGTAAAACCATACAAAGGAATAAACATGGATTTAATGCCCGAATAGTAAAGCACTTACAAAGTAAGCTCAATCGAATGAAACTTAAATTCAATAATATACCACGTGTGGATACAGTAGCTACATTGGAAAAGTTCTATCAAGATTTGGATTTGCATGAAGAGGATTTCTATGGTAATCATTTAAAACTTTTAAGATTTAATTTTAATGCTCAGCGCACTCTACTGTACAAATCTAAGATCGTATTGGGCTTTACATATTTGGAAAGTGCCAACATTGGTGCCATGTCTACGCCATACTTTATGGAGACTGCAAATACAATTTTTGTACCTTTGACGCTACTACAGCAACCGCTTTATAATGCCCATTTAGATGATGTCTACAAATACAGCTCCTTGGGTTTCCTTATTGCACATGAAATGTTTCACGCCTTTGACACCGAGGGCCTATTGAAGGATGCTAATGGCAATGAGCGGCATATTAACTTTAAAGAAAACCATGTATTCAATAACAGTTTGAATTGTTTCTTGAATATCAATCCAGCAGTTATTAATGAAAAAATTGCTGATATCAGTGGCTTACATTATGCTTATCACGCGTACTTTGACTCCGATTTCGAACAACTGTTTCCTTTGCAACCCATATACCCGCAATTGTTCTTTTTGAATTTTGCCCAGTTCTTCTGTGGACGTACAACGCCGAACGAAATAGAAACGCATGGCTCCGATCGTGATCGCGTGATGGATGCTTTTGCACATTTTCCAGAATTTGCAAATGCATACAAATGCTCTCGAAGTAGTAGACTTAAAGAACATGAGCCGTGCGCCTTATGGCATTGATGGAATACAAATATCTTTTAAATATTTAAATTAATTACGTGTTAATATTTATTTTTAAAGTATTTTTGTTAATTAAAAAATAAAATTAAGTATGATTTTTAAGGTAATCTTTGTGATTTTTAATACAGTGCTGGAATTTTGGGTAATTATTTGATGTGAAATAGGCACATGACTTGAGTAGCTTTAAATTCATTTAAGATTATAAGTTTCTCAAAAAAATCTATCATTCGGGGTCGACATTAAACTGCAGGTCCCGTCACTCATGTGTAAAATTAACACACACAACATAAGTGCTATGAGAAACTAGGTCGTAATCCTGATTTAAGGATTGTAATGAACAATTGTGTATGTCTGTATGTAATTATTAAAAAAGCTGATTGCGATTCAACATTTTTTATTCGTTTGAAAGACTTATTTATGGCATTATTTGTGAAACACAACATCGAAAAAACGTCGCCTCTGCTTCTGTGGGTGCAACTCATCAAAAAAGTCAAATTTTCCACGACACTGGTGTATAAAACAGGCTGAATTTGAGGAATATTATAATAGCTTTGGTGCGTTTTTAGCACACACATGTGACTTAAGAAAACCTCACAAGAAAAAGTCCAATGGAATTTGGTAGTCTCGGTGGCCCGTTCACATCACAGCTTCATCTAAAAATGGGCCTCATCGTTGAAGATAATTTTTCAATGAAAATCTTGCGATCCCATTGTAGACTTAGTAGACTGGTTAGCCATTATAGATAAATGATATCGCACTCATTGTCTGGCATATAACACCATTCAAGAAGACTTAGAAAAAATCCGGAAAATTTTAAAAAACCTTTTTGTTTCGTTAAAAAGTTTTCAAAACCAATTAAAACTCTGTGATAGTACACAGTCGATTTATTTGGTGCATACAAGAGCTTTATGTACGGAAACTAGTCTTTACGTTTCGCAGGCTAGGGTTTATAAGCATCTGTTCAGAATGTGTTCTTTATTAAGGCAACAGCGAAGTTAAAAAAAATATTTACAAGTTTTTATAAAAAAAATCTTAAAAAATTGTGTTACTTTGAAAAAAATGAAAAAATAAATAAATTTGTTATAAAAACACAACATAATTAAAAAACAAAATTATTATAATTATTATTAAGCTACTGTAAATGTAAATTACCGCAATTTTTTTCTGTTCAGTGCTTAATAAATCAAAAAAATCTACAAATTTTTTTTGAAATTGAATTACCATTAAAACAAATTAAATAACAAGATCAACCTGGCAAATACATTTACAAGCTTGTAAAAATTAACCAACAGCAGCAAGAGTGGAACGAAAAACTAAATTTTTTTTCGTAATTTTTGTTTGCCTTCAAATAACTGCAGGTAATTTTTATGCAGGAAAGAGAATAAAAAGAAAAAAAAAAACTTTAAACATAAACTTAAACAAAACAAACATGCCATGCCATGCCATGCTTCAGAAGAAAAAGAAAACAAAAAATAAATGAATACTATTCCCATATTTAAGCATTAAATAAATAAATAAAAAAAAATATTTTACGGAATAAACTCGAACTTGCTAAATAGTGAGTTGGAAGCAGAAAATAATAGCAGTATAAGAAACAAATATGCAAATAAATAAGTTCATATTTAACAGTATGGATAAGTAGTTACTGTTATTGGTTGCTGCAACCATTATTTAGTTTTACGGTATTCCATTTGAATACCACAACATGCAAATAGTTTTGCATGCTCAAGCATATTTTGTTGAGAAAGATCAACTAAATTGTACGATTTTGAGATACAAAGTCAAAGCAGGCACAAAGTCATTTGTTGCTTCAACATCATTTGTGTCAAGATATGTTAAGATTACATGTTAATAAAATTTCAATGTTTTTTCTTTTTTCTAAATTTGCCTTTGGTTTATAAATTCTCCAGGGACGATACGATAAATTCGAAAGCAAATCCAGAGTATATATGTAGTTGTAGTTCGCCAATAAATTAATATTTTATATTTGACCGACAGTTTGCTAGGTTTTATGAAATGTATGAGCTCTTTTGATACTTTATGAGGCAATTATTTATTATCGTTCAGATTATATTGTAGGAAATAGGGAAAATGTTTAAAAATAAGAGAGAATACAAAATACAAAATTTTATAGGAATTGTGGTCATAAAATCACAAAATGTCATACCGTCATAAGGGTGTTCCAAAAATTTTTAATTTTTAAGATTGATGAGTGGAAGCAGACGCCTTACTGCAGCAGTTGTAAAATAGGAAGAATCTGTTTAGATCAACATTGCCTACAGTGTAGCCTAGATTTTTTAAAACAATGGAAACTTGATTTAGGCATACCCCAAGTTTCTCTATTTTTGGTGTGTGAAAATGACTGCAAGGAGAGAAATCCACCATCATTATGGCATTAGTTTAAATCAAAATATCATGATAAAGTATAGTGAACAGACAGCAGCATACTCGAAATGAAAGAAATATGACGTCTGACTCTGCACTCTGTCTTTTGAGCACATCAAGATCGCCTCAGGTGAGAGGTAGGTAGGTAGGAATGACATCTTAATTTCTATAGAATGTCTGCCGTTGTCTAGTAGGTAGTTTTTTGGCTGATTAGACGTGAGGCCACAGTTCAAACCCCAGGTCAGACATCAAAACGAAAATATGAAAAAATATTTCTTTGTAAATATAATTGCGATGAAAAGTTTCTTAAAAATCTGTCATTCGGAGTCGTAGACTTGTAAACAGTAGGTGCCATCACTTATGTATAAAATTAACACACACAACATAAGTGGTGTAAGAAGCTAGCTCGTAATCCTGACTGATGGGTTAGATTAACCAATCATGTATGTATGTGTATCTTGTACAAATTTCTTAACGTCTTAAAGTTTACTCCTCTGAGGCGAATTATGCCTGGTATATAGTCATCCGCAAAATACTGGGATCTCGAGCTTACGAACGCTTGTTGATAGTAATACAACAAGTGTTCTATCGTTTCAATGACTTCACCACATTCTATGCATTCATCGTTTTCCACCCAGCCAATATAACTCTGGTGTACCTGTAAGGCGTATTGTCCCATGGGTACTCAAGTCAGCCTTATTTAGTTTTAAAATACTCATGGTTCTCTCCTAATTAGGATCGCACTAAAGTGTGTTTGCAATTCTTCTTACTGTGTCATTATTTCACAATAGTCGAATCGACGTCTCTGCTCACTTCTCTAGCTTGGTTTTGAATGCACTAATCTAATCATATATCATACTTCGTCTCTATTAAACAGAATACCCGCTTTCTCATTCCCAACTTTTTGATGACTTGGAACCTATAGAAAGGCCTCAGATGATAATAAATAGAAGGTAATACATTTCATTCCACACCATACACTTCCTAGGCGTGATAAAAGTACCAATCAACGTGCTTAACTTGAAATTGAAAATTAATATAACTATGATGCTTTTTTTATTAATTAATTAGAATACAATTACAAATTATATTTTAATTATATATGAGCTGAGTAACTTAGACCATATGCTCGGTGTAGTGTCACAGACCAGAGTCTCTGGTGGGAATCGAACCCACGACCCTCTCGCCAATAGTCTAGCACACTACCCACTAGACTACCAGGGCACCCGTATGATGCTTTAATATCCGCAAATAATCGATCTAAGAAGTTACCTGATCCATGTCCTCAGGAATGATAACATAAACCACAAATAGCACAGCAAAATCAGGCAGTATCGGCACTTGGCTAAGAAATTTATCCTAAAACCACACACCCTACCACTGGGGATATAATTTAACAGCAGCGTTAGGTGGACCTGTAACAGAAACCGTCACCTTCTTGGCCTATAGAAACTGATTAATGAAACTGAAGCAGAGTAACAAAATTATATGAAGATGGGTGAGAAGCATTGTGGACTTAGTTAAAACAATTTTGATATATAAAAACATCACATGTATATACTGACATAATCAATACCTTTTGTGTGGTAATACCAAGGCTTTTCATAACCATTAACTTTTCCAAATCCAAGGCATCTATTCCGCTTTCATAGAAAACATTTTTAGCCCATGCTACTTTAAGTAATTTACCCAACCCTTGTTTGCATAATATTCGAGCCGTTCTTAAGCACTTTTTTACCAACTGATATTCACTGAGCTTATAAATGTTGCTCTAGTTTATAACTGTAAGGCAAATACAAATACAGTGAATCAGTTTTTAGAATAAATTTTTACAATTTCCAAAAACTTCTGTACAAATACTTTAAGCTCACACTGTTATCTTAACGACAACAATTGTAATGTAAACGCTTTGACTGCATGTGCCATACCAAATCGTTAAAATTGTTTACGCTCGTGCTATTTTGCCATCATGCAACAAAACCCTGACTTGCTAAACGAAATATTGTTTTGCAACATGACAATGTGGTTAAAGACATGGTAGTCATACATACATATATAGTATCGTTCAAAATGTTCTAAATCTCTTTAATAGACCATTAGTAATACTAAAAGGCCTGAATAATGTATGCATGTCCCATTGAATTTCAAAAAATGTTCCTTGTATTGTCAGTGTTGTTTTAAAATAGCGGAGATAAAATTTTATTTAAGGATTTTATTTAAGCGGCAGTGTTTACAAAATTTATTTATTATTTTGAGGTTTTTAGCTTAAATTTATTAAATAGATTAGGAAAACCAGCAATTAGTCAAAAAAGAATTATCGCTAACAGTATTCATAATAAAAGTTTTTTTATTATTTGTTGGATTTTTTTTTTTTGTAACAGGAAAAGGAAATTTTTTTTTGGTAATTTTAGTAACTAAAGGCAGCAACCCTTAATTCTTTCTAAAAAAAATTTAAGTTTAGAAAAAATATTTATTTCTTAAACGTCTTCTATTAATAATTACAAGATATGGTTAAACCGTTCTACAAATAAGGTCTTAACCTGCCGACATATGACACAGTGGTTTTGTAAACTAAATATGGCCATATGATGCTAAAGGTGGCCTAAATACTTGTTTCCAATACATCAAGAGATGCTGAATTTTAAACCCAATTGAGGCTTACCTGGTTAAATTTAGAACCAAATGAACTTTAACGACAGCCCTTGTTCGTTCCGAAAGAAATAAGAACTGATTCGTTAATTGCTTTGGGTGGTTTTTAATCGAGAATTACTATTCTCCTCCAAAATGATAAATAACTGTACGACTTTCTTTTTTACTAAAACCAATTATGTTGATCATTATATTTATGCATTGCTTCGCGCACAGATTTATTTCCTTTTATTTAATTATATTTCCCAATTTTTGAAGTGTTATTTTGACGTCAAACGATTCAGGATAAAAAAAAAAGCCAAACTTTATTGAACGGAAATGGTGTGTTCCTCAACATCCAAGGATTTTATAACGAACCTTATAAAACCAACAATTTTCATCAAGACTTCAAATGAAATGACCCTCTATATAAACAATCATACAGGAGGGCCTTTAATCATAAAAAAAATTTCGTCAATAATAAATAGGAATTGGAAAACGTTGGATTGAATGAGCAAGATTTCTCAGTACAAATGCCTAAACGGTCAAGGTCCCCTGTGGAGGTGTTGTTCCTATGCAATAAACATAAAACCTGCTACAGAAAACCAAATAAAATGAAACAATAATTATGTGCGTTGATAAAACTTTCCTTATCTACTTGAATGAAAAAAGTACTTGAGCAAAAGTGAAACAAGACTTATAAAATCAGCAACTATCGAGCAATAGTACTTGCCTTCAGGAAGCCCTATATTCCTTGCAGAAAACAAGGGAACCATATGTTCACGCCAATTTTAATAAGGAGCAGAGCACCTTTACTAAATCAGTGCATCTAATTCTGTTCATTGCTACCATTTTACTTCCAGCTAGTTTATATAGTCGAATAGGTAGTGTGTTGACTTATTATACATGAGGCCTCAATTCAAACCGCAGGTCAGACATCTGCCACATAACGACATATGAAGAAATATTTATTCGTTGACTGTATGTCAGCCGATATCTGGCAAGAACTGTAGGAGTAAATAAAATTGTCAGGAAAAGTTTCTCAAAAAGATCTGTTGTTTGAAGCCGATGTTGATCTGTTGTGTCAACCGTTAAACCAGAAGTCTAGCCACTCATGTATGAAATTAACACACACAACATAAGTGGTGTGAAAAGCTAGGTGGAAATTCCGACTGAAATTTTGAAATTACCAATGTATGTATGCATTTGTCTTTAAAACGCGTTGTTCTTTCGTAATATAAGTTTCAGAGTTAACACTTGCGCACCTACCCACTAAATTTAATAAGTGCACTTTTATTGAGACACCCTCTATAAGGTTATACAGTGAACTGACACGTATGTGCATCTTATGATGCTGTACAGACTACAGGTAATCGTCCTTCATTCTGAATTCACTGATAAGATGCATTCAGAACGTTCACCACTATTACAGTTTTCTGAGCCGGGTATCTTTTTACCTATCTTCTTTGGATACCCTGTTACTATAAGAGTTTTTCATATGAGAAAAGAAACTTTACTAGTTATTAATGTATACAAGAAAATATTTGACGTTTATATTTTACTTTTATTTTTCAAGAATTTTGCTTTGGAATCTAAAAAGATTTCTTTCTCTGTTTCAAAACTTTATTGCACTGAATTGCTCTAATAACCAGCACATTACAATTCCACAAGTTCTCACTCGGACACATATAGGCTAGTGCTGAAATATATTGTCTTAGTCTTATCACTCAAGGTCCCATTGCAAGAACAACCAACTTATTTCGGCCACATTTTCATAAGGACTGTGTATACCTAAATATTTGATATTCAATGCACATAACTTAAGTCGAATAAAACGTTACTTTTTTGTTTATCAATTTGACGTAAGAAAAATTCACGAAATTTATATCACTTCGTGATTTCACAAAATTAATAAAAAAAATTATTTTGAAAAAACAAAAAAAAAAAATGTAAACTTATAGAAGAAACAACTGAAAAAATTGCTTTATTTTGTTGTTAATTTATCGACATCAACACTTGTATGTATGTTCAACCCACATATTCGAATCATTACTGTGTACCGAAAAACATAAACATTTGATTGCAAATCAAAATCAAAATACGAAACAGTATTCAACAAAAAAATTTGCAATGAAATTATTTAAAATCCAAAGAAAACATGCTGAACATGAAAATTGTGGCGAAAATTATTAAAACACTCGTAACGCACATGCGTACCACGGGTATGTTTCTTCTATGTGCGAGGGTAATTTAAGAATTTTTGGTAAAAATTTTTATTAAAATCATTGACAATAGAAAACCTGCTAATTTCTCAAATTCAAGAACAAAACTAGCTAGGGAGCAGTATTATAAAGTAAATCGTATTTTTGTGAAAGCATTCTGCGTTGATCGAGAGAAAAGAAATAAGGCTGATAGGGGAACAAGTGCTACATACAGTGGTGGCCACGAATTTAAGACACGACATATGACTGACTTAGTTGTGATAATATTTACAATCCTGTAATATCAAAATTGATATTCTTTATTCTTCTATGTACCCTGTAATACTAAGAAAAATTACCATTATTTTATTTTGGTTCCTTTTACATTTTGTTGCTTTTTGATCATATTATTGTAAAAGCGTTTATTTGAAATTGGCCAAGAATTTAAGACATTTCAGATATATCTGGTTTTTAAGTGATTTTTTTGGTGTTTTTTGAAGCTAAACGTTGAGCAACGAATGTTTTATTTTATTTTATGTTGGAATACATAGAAATATTTAATTATAAATGGTCAGAGGTACTTGGAATACCGATGCCGAGCGAAAACTGATCCAACAACTAAAATTTGATGGAAAAATAATAATGGAGATATCCAAGCTGCTTAAATGTTCTAGATGCAAGATTTACAACGCGCTGGAACACATCAAGCAACATGGTACCACCAAAAATGTCAAACAGCAACCTAGAGCCCGAAAAACCTAAAGTAGCTGCTAATAATCCCTTCACGAGCTCAAGTAAAATAAAAAATAAAATTGTAATGGATTTTGGTATCGATATTTCGTCTAGGGCAATAAGAAGATGTCTAAATGGTAAAAACTTGCGTGGGTGTATTGCACAACGTAAACCACTTGTGTCAAGAAATATCAAATACCGACTAGCATTTTGTCTTGATCTATATAATATGTAAATAAAAATTCTTAACCAAATATAGGTAGCAAAATTAAATTATTAATTTTTCTTCCTAATATTATTAAAAGAAAAGTAATATTACTTAAGAAAAATATCATGGACCTAAAATTTTTATGATAAGATGTAAAAATTATCACAAATGTATAAGTAAAATGTCGTGTCTTAAATTCGTGACCACCACTGTATATGCATCGTAGGTATTTAATTTTTGATGTATGAAGTCTGTTTTTAGTACGTGCCTGAATAAATCATTTTCATTTCAAACGATTACTATACATACCTAAACAATGTATCAAATATCAATAAACTTATTATTTACGTCAGATCTTAACTTTATTTTCCATATTTTCTATGCGTGACTCCTTAGTAGCGATAGTGCACCACGTGCTTCTACAAACATACATAATTGGTCATTAAAACCCTTTAGTCAGCATTACGACCTAGTTTCTTACACCACTTATGTTGTGTGTGTTAATGTTATGCATGCCTGGCTGGACCTCCAGTTTAAAGTAGACTCCGAACGACAGATTTTTTGAGAAACTCATGAGCATTTAATTTTTTCTCAGAGTTTTTGCCAGAAATCTGCTGAGAGGAAGTCGCAGAAAAAATATTTTTTTCAGATTTCGTTTAGCTCGAGATGTCTGACATGGTGACAAGGTCTCACGTCTAAGAAGCCAACACACTATTGCAGCCGACCTACTCGTATGTTTCTGCACTTTTCGAAATAACCATCCATCTGCAACATTCTGCATCTGATGACACAAATTATTACTTGGCGACATGAATATTCAACTTTCATGTTGATTAGACATATTGATCGGCTTCCAAACATGATTCTTTGCTCAGCGGGTTATCATAATGAAGCAAAAATTAAATTTTTTTATGGCATGCAAATCATCTTTAAACCTCTCTCAGCTTCAATTCGTGCGGTATGAAAATTGTCTTTCTAGTGCTTGTTTAAAATTGCTGATTGAATGGCCGCTATCCTGGAAATTGAAAATTGAATACCAGTAATTCCTCATTTTTGCACTTTTTGGATGAAAATTTCTAAATTCAAGCCCATAAGAAGAACCATTCAAGCATGTGGTCCACCATCGCTACTTAGAAGTCACACATAGCAAATATGGAACAGCGAATTAAAATATGACTTGAATATGTATAGCAATCTTTAATCCTAGTCCAATATATAGTGTGTTGGCTTATTAGAAGTGAGGTTACGATTCAAACTACAGGTCTGACATCTCGAACTAAACGAAACATGAAAAAACATTTCTTCGGCGACTTCCTCTCAGCAGATTTCTGGCAAAAACTCTGAGAGTAAATAAAATTGCCATGAAAAATTTTTAAAAAAAATATTTGTCGTCCCACTACTCATGTATAAAATTAATACACACAACATAAGTAGTGTGAGAAACTAGGTCGTAATCCTGACTATAAGGTTGTAATGACCAATTGTGTATTGTGTGTACATAGAACTGAAATTAAATCCTGGGCGCAACTAAAAACATAATCAGAGGCATCAAAATTAAAATACAATGCATATCAATAATAAGAATAAATTACGATTAAAAAACTAAAAACAATAAGGAACCAAGTGATGTAAAAGGCAGAGGGAGAAGAAGAAGAGTAATTTGGCAAATCACAACCAAACCATCTCTGAAAGAAAGGAGAATCATTTCCAAATTACTCAAAACCGTTCAACAGTATAGATCCAAATGAAAAAGCTTTATAAAAACCTCGGCGATGTAAGGTAACAGAAATCAAGAATAAAGTCTCGTATAAATATTTAAGAGTCCTCTAATTAAATTCAATTAAAATTCACACAATCGATCAATAATACATGGGTAGTTTTCTTTCAGAGAGCAAACTCCATGTAAATTTATGTAGATGCTGATTAGATGCCATATCAGTGGTCTCAATTATGCTTCAGAAACGATCAAATAATTCATCGAGAAAGATATTTCCCTGTTTGTTAATGATAGAAATAGTGAATTATAGTTCCACCCTCTTCATGTCCATGAAGACTAAAAGAGACAAACATGCAATAGCCTTTGCTATGCTAATAGTGACTCTGTTGGCTCCCTTGTTCGCATACATATCTTTAATTCACCCCAAATATTGTTACGAAAATGAAAAAACCTAGACACTGGTATTTTGTTTTTATATCGTTTAACAATAAAATTATAAACAAATGCTACGAAAACAAAACAATGTAGTAAGCAAACTTGTTTACAACTTATCGCGCTGCTTAATATAACAACAAACACCAGCATAAAAAAATGGTAAACAAAAATATACCCTCAACACTACAATAATAAACGTAAACAACGATGTTTACATTTATAGAGATTTCGAGAAGGCGATGTCATGAACGTTAGTGAAGTTCAGTCAGTCTTGTGTGAAGACGCAGTGTGTTTGAAGAGAGTAATCGAGGTTTGAAGATCTCCGTTACAAACTTCAGTCGAACAATTGTCTAGTAATTGTTATTGTTTATGCAAAGTGTATAAACAGAGCAATAACAAACAAACCAATTGTTGTTGTTTACATCAAGTTGTGAATAGTGGCACACAGTATTGTGCGAATAATAAAGAATTTTATTTAAACCTGAACACAGATTTATTTTTATTTTATTTGCAATCTACGAGCTCATATTTAAACGTTTTTAAAAGGTAAAAACGTAGGAATGTCTTTAACCTAAGGCGTAACGGATATCAACTCAGAAATCTACCTCGTACGACAAAACTAATATTCTACCAATATTTTAATTATCCGCGTACTTCTTCGTGGCGCAGAGGTATGGACACTATTAAGCACTGATGTAGCAGCCTTGAAAGTATTCGAAAGAAAAGTCCTACGTAAGATCTTTGGTCCAGTGCGAGTTGGCGCCGATTTCCGCATCGGCTAGACATAGACGTTGTGCAGCATATTGACATCCAGCGGCTGCGCTGGCGCGTCGTTAGAGTAGAAAAAGCTGCTCCGGCGAGACGGATATTTTTTGCGGGGATTTATGGAAGTTGGCGAAGAGGACGACCTAGTTTTCGTTGGAAGGACCAAATCGAGGGAGCCCTGTTATCGATTTGTATGACCAACTGGCGAAGGCACACAAGAAGCAGAGGCGTCTAGAGGAATGTGTTAAGGCTTGCCGAAGTCCGTTAATCGGGTTCTTAATGGCCAAGTAAGTAAGTAATCAAATATATATCGAAGGCGACTAGGGGTGGTATTCAAGCAGTATATTTAGATTTTTCAGAATTTTAAATCGTTGAAGAATTTTATGAATTTTTTAAGAATATTGATCTCTCAATGATTGAAGACCTTAATGTTATTGATTTGGTTACAAAGTTTAAATTTTCCGTTATAATTACACTATCCTCGTATTTCTTCAAACACAATTTCAAGCAACAAATGTACAAATTTTTCTTTACATTTCTTGTGGCCACTTTTAACATTTTTGATTGCGCTAAAACGTTATAAATTTTGAGTTGGAAAATTTAAATCAATTGAATGCAATCTGACTTGAATTTTTTTATTTTCCACAGTTGACTTGCTTGCTATCATAGTCTATTTGATTTAATTAATAAATTGTTAGATTTTTAATAACAAGTAACTGGTCTGCTCAGAAACATGCTGCTGCGTATAAGAGTTGGTACGTATGTACATACGTCTATTATGGCCATACGAATATGGACAATTGCACTGCATTCGTTTACTCATTCGGTCATTCTCATTGTCAAGAACATGAAATGAATGCGAAACGCTAGTGTAAATTGCTGTATTGCCGGGCAATTATGGTAGAGTTTTTGAACGACTATGAAAACAAACAAAAAAAGACAACCTTTAAGAGATTATGCGTTGAAAATATTAATATTTTGTTGGCAAACAGCAAACACACACATGGCACTTGCTCTTGTACACATATGAGTGTCAATAAAGAATTCCGTAAATTTGATTTATGATCCGACAAGGTGTAGGTTGTCCAAATAAAGTTGTCAGGTGTTAATGAATTTTTATTTTATCTTTCGCATTTTCATTTTTCAATTCAATTTTAAGCCAAAACTAAAACAAAAAATTTAAAAAAACACTTAAAATATGTGAAGAAAAAATATTTACGAGTTTGGAAAAATCACAAAAAAATTAAAAATTGAATTTGAAATTAATGACAGTTAAATCAAGATAAATAGTTTCTAATGCAAGCAAATCAATAAAATACAAAAACAACAACAAAATCATGAACCGAAACATTGACTTTAAAATACATATGAATTCTTAATGTTGTTGGTGTTCAAACTATTAATCACATTAAATACGATGCATGTGTCTTAAGTCTTTCGTTTCGTTAACTCTCAATTGACATTTTATCACAATTGCAAGAAAGAAAACCAACTAGGAACTTAGTAACTAAACAGATACGCAATTAAAAACACGACTTTAATCGTTTTTGAATCATTTTTTTAATTTTATTTACGGAAAAAAAATTCGTAATTAGTAATAATTTTAAAAAATTGTTATGGAAAAACTGTCATAAAACAGTGAACATGAAATATAATATTGATATGGAAACATAAAAATGCCACATACCGTCATTGACAGATAAGCCTTAAAGTTATAGCTTTGGTGACAGACGCGTTATCGTTTTACAGTTTTATTTATTGAATAATGAAATAAAAAAATAACTTCTATGGTTAGTAGTTGACTGGCCGGTAATTGACTAGGCTCCCTGGTGTGAAAACTAAGACACTGAATACATTAAAATTAAAATATTAATTCGTTTGTCTAGTGACTTTCTAAAATACTAACAAGATTAAGTAGCAAGAAAATGAATTAAAATTTTGTTCTCTTTCCAAGTATAATAAGTTTATTTATGCTGAAAACTAATAAAAAAAAGCTTAAAATTTCTTATTTTACGTTACGAAAGGGTGTCTCAAATTAAAAAGGTGTTCCATGAGCCTTTTTTCGGAAGCATTAAAGAGAATATTTCTTTTGGATATTCGACGATTTCTTATTTCAGAAAAACTAATCAAAGATTTAGAAACTAATTTCGTTTAAAACGAATTGATATTCTCCTCTTCATTGAATAACTGCATACAGGTTAAAACAATATTTTAACTGGTGCAAGTTCTTACAAGAATATTTTTGAATTTCATTTCTGAATATGCACTTCCACTAATAAATTTAAGAAAATCGACTAACACATCATTTTAACCGCACACGATCATGATTGTCTTGATCTTTTTTTTGTCAATTTAATTTTTTGGCATAAGCACTTAAGCATCTGAAATTTTTAGCTCATAATGATCCATTACGCATTACAAGTATACATTTATGGGCTTTAGGCTGTCACGGAGCATCTTCCTTACCTTCTTATTGTTTTCGCTTTATTTCAGTTTCATTAAATAAGTGTTTCCACTTCAGCATGTTCTCGGATAATAAGTTTAACTCCTGTTGTTGTCCAGAAACAACTCGCTCTGTGAACTTGTGTTGGCCTTAAGGAACTGACTTTACTGATTGGAACCCTTTCTCAAGAGGTAACGCTGCCTGAATTTCCTTTATGATGTTACCCACCATGAGGAAGAGGAGTCAAGGACTTTGTTGGCGAAATACACGGCTGAGATTAAAACCTATTAAGTTTAGAAATTTCAAAATCAGTGGATAATTTTCGCCTTCTTCATTCATTTTTTACAAATGAAAATGCGCATTAGCATTGAGACACCCTTTATAATGCAACTCTCTTAGAAATCGTAAATATTTCATGGCCTGCAATGTGCTCCATGTCTCGACAATAATGTACATGTTCAGTTGAACCTGTCTTGTTTGCTTTAGATAGGTGTTGCCACAAATGCGAATTAAGGACTTGATTGTAAAATGGCAGTTCATAGTAACTGATCTCACCAATACCCAACAAAGCTAGCTTGACCATCAATACTGCCTTGTTCATCGCCTCGCCAGACTAGCGAAACTCCATCACGATCGTTTTGCTTAACGTTATCGTATGTGGCCATGAATTTAACAGTAATGAGGTGAATTTGTTTAACTCAGCAGCAATTCTCTGATTGAAATTCGGTCGCTGAAATCCTTTTCATTATTATTCTTATCGGTTTGGTATTCAGCCTCAATGTTTTGTATCTCTGCTTCCAGAACAATGTCTGCATTGTAGTCTAATTTTACAAAAGTCAGAGTAGGTTAGGTTGCGTTAGGTAAGCGGGTAGCTTTCCTTTCACAGGCAAGTCACGCGGTAGCCCATATGGTGATCCCTAGTGTTACCCAGTGTAAGGTAAGCCTCCCTGCCATGATCTCTTAGTGATGGGTTTGAACCACTCAGAGGAGCTGAGCCCTGTGGAGCCCTGATCTTCTGTTTCTCAAAAACCAATGACTACTGTTTTGAATTTCAGGGCACTCACATAAAAGGTGTTGTACCGATTTTGTTTCTTCCACAACCTGACAGCTTTTGCAGTAAACCTGGTTGGGCAGATGGAGATTGTCACTGAAACCGCCAATAGCTTAGTGTCCTGTTAGAATTCCTGTTACAGTGCTAACCGTTCTCTTATTGAACTCAAGTTGTTCTTTGGATTTCGTGCGGTCCACGGCTAGACACAATAGTTTTAAAATTCCCCAAATAATATATGTTGGACTACCCACGGTTTGTTCCACGTCAGAGTAACTCCATTCAAAAATGCTTGGCTTTATCATGGAAACCAAGAATAAAGACAAACCTGTTGACCCTTGATTACTATTTATACCCTAACAAATGCATCAAGTTCCGGTAAAGGTGTGTGAAAATTATTTGAAAATTCCTTTCGAAAATCCACTCTTCTTGGTACGAAATATGTTCTTTTAGAAATATTTCAAAATGTTAAAAGTTAAGAGTCTTTTTTATTTGTATTACTTTTATAGTGACCTTCCTGACAATTATGTTCTTTAAACGACAAAAAGGTTAGTGGAAAAACAATAGAGTATTATGGTTAGAACTAAGGCAACCTTTTGTGGCAATTATGTCAATTAAAATGGAGTATTCAATAATAAAACACGATAAACAATGATTAAGTCAATTTAATTGATTTAATAATAGTGTACACAAGTAAAATATGATACAAGTTCAATAGCAGAACCATGAATTTTAATTCATTGTTTGTATTGAAGAAAACAAAGTTAATTTTTTTTTTCTTAAAACGCAGGCAGTAAATCAAATGACCACAAACCGTGCTGAACGAAATATAAATTAAAAATTAATGGAAAAAACAGCTAGAATCTAAGAACAGAATAACTTCTTTGCGATAAACCTCTAACCTTTGAAAGATTCGCCATACAAACTTAACAAAACACCTGGAATCCAAACAAAAAAATTAATTTTTTTTTTAATTCGTTTCTTTTAATGTTCAAGTAGAGGTTAAAAGATACAACCACTCAACAATGTTCTTAACTCTCCAACTAATTTAACAAACAAATTACACTTGAAATGACATGATTTTCAAAATATTTTACATCAAATGCTTGCATAAACACGCAGACAGACAACCAAACTGACGGACGGCCATACAGGACAGACGTTTGGCTGCCTTAAACATCCACTTGTTGTTACAAAAACAAATTAAAACAGAAATCAAATTTATTTCAAGATTATTTTCGAAATTAATTGAAATTTTAGTTACTCTTTGCTTAGCACTTCGAAGATTTGCTACTGTTTTCGATTATTTTCAAAACATTGTTTTGATCTTATAGTAAAATCTGTCATGGAAAACTATCAAAATTAGTATCGAAACAGAATAATAAATTGTGTATATGTAGAGCAAGTTTAATGTCAAAACATTTTCAAACACTGGAGTTCAAATCATACTGACATTAAGTTGTGCCACACAAATTTCAATGATTTTTTTAAAGTTTACTGCACGAAATATGTTTTGCTTTTGTGCTTCGCTTGAAAAGACTACCTCCCACGCATAATAAGACAAAAGTTTGTATTTTTAGTCATAATAAAATATGACTAGAAATAATTATTAATTTTTTAGTGACTTCTTATGTTCAAATATATTGGATTTGTTAGAATGTTAAGCAAAGTAAAATCGCTACTGTTTTCAAAAAACTTAAGACACACGAAACTTATGTAATATTTTCTGAAGAGAAACTGTTATAGTCAAGGGAACATATCAGGAATTTTACATATAAATCTGAGATTTCATAAGACCCCTAAGAAAAAAAACAAACAGGGTTAAATTGCATGATCTTACTGGCCAATTGAAAACAGAATTTCATATCGTCCATCGAACCTCGAAATCCATTCACAGATGCAGCAATTCCTAGCGCATCAAAAGGTGTTAAATCTCATAACCTAACTGGCCAGTTGACATCAGAATTTTTTGATTTCATTTCGTTTACCGAACGTCAAATACCATTCACGGCCACAGCAGTTTCGATCTCATGTTCAAAAAATAAGTCCCAGTCAAAACATTATAACATCCACACTAGACAGTTACTTGTTGTAGGCACATTTGTTTATCATGGTTTACATGAGGATTTTCTAAACTCAATACTTCACAATTTTTTGCATTCATTAAGCCATTCAGATGAAAGTTGGTTTTACCGGGGAATGGATTAAAAAAAATGACTTCTTCTTGTTCTCTTACCATGATAACGCTTTTTTATAAAACGCTCCTCCTTCAACAATCGGAAAACCCTACGATGAGGCCCAATTCTGGACAAACAAAATTGTCGATTACGGCACGATATCATTCATTCTTTCATTCATAATTGGTCATCAAAACTTTTTTTGCGACCTTTCTCACAACACTTATGTTGGGTGTGTTAATTTTAATATATGAATGACGGACCTACAATATCAAATCGAGTCCTAACTACAGATTTGACTACCATATGGACCATATGGAAGTGATTTGAACTGGACAACGACATACATATGTTGATAGGTGTCTGTCTTTATGAAACAGTTTGACAGTTTATTTTATTATACTGACTAGCTCTTAAAGTTGCTGGGTAACTGTTTTTTGTTATCATTAACGCATTTTACGAAAATGAAAAGAAATTCTTCAGGGATAAATGACATCACATTCTTCGAATGGACTCCAATTCTAATATACACAGAAATTAAGCTAATGCGAGTCTTTTACAATAACTTAATTACTTTCGGTGACCTTACCTATTTAAGATTAATTGCGTTAATATAACCAACATAGTGTACTCATTTAAATCATAAAGAACGTGTTTCATAAATAAGAGTAGCCGATGTGCACCATTCCACCAAAAAAATTTTTTAAACCGATAGAAAAAATTAAATTCAGTATTGCAAACTAGCTTATGTTACTATCCACGATATGTGTTTTAATTTTATCCATGAATGGCGGGACCTACAGTTTAATACCGACTCCAAACGTCAGATTAAGAAACTTTTCATGGCAATTTTATTTCACTCTTAAAGTTTTTGCCAGAACACTACTGAGAAGAAGTTGCCAAGAGAATTTTTTTTCATATTTCGTTTTTGGTGGAGATTTATCAGTCGGGGGTTAAACGGCGGGCTGTCGTCTAATAAGCCAACACACTACACTAGACTACAATGACTTTGCAATATTATTTATTAACATAATTTACTCTATAAATTCACTCATAATTCACTCATGGCTAACCAAGGAAATAATCTTTTGATATTTAAGTTAAAATATTTGAATGCCAATACCAAAACCAGGTAAACAGTGTTCACTAGACGCTAATTTCCAGTCTTTGCTTATGCGTTTAGTGCTAAGTAATCATAAAAGTTATACAGACTCATGATGTTTTTTCGGAAGGCCATTCCATTACACTTTCAAGAAGTATTTTCATATTTTTTATATACGTTGGGTGGGCCATCTATCGGTTTAAAAGTTAACCATAGAGTATTTCGAATCTGGCAATACTTATGCCTTTCTATTCTGTCAGAAAATTCAATAAATTATCTCCAATGAACGTAATTAAACAATTTACGCTTGAGCAACGTTGATATTTATTGGAAATTTATTTCCAAAATAAACACCATTTGTCAGTAATTGCACAAAAATGTATAAAATGTGGTCACAGAGAAGGACCAACAGTGCTCGGTATACTTAAGTTTATTGCTAAAGTTCGTGAAACTGATTGTTGATGCGCCATGACGTGAGCGTGCTCGTACTGTGTGTACACCCGAAAATATCGAAGCTGTGGCTGAGAGAGTGCATGAGAACAACGCAAACTCGTCTCGTTCTTAAGAATTGAACATTTCACAAGCCAGTTTTTCTTACCAAATTGGTTTCTGAAATTATTTCTCAAACATATGCAATAGGTTTCAACATCTGCAAAACTATAGATAGTTATGTGGCTGAAGAAGAATACATATATTCAAATAAAACTATAACAACCAATAATATTTCTTTTGGTAAGGGAATTGATTCGAAATTAATAAATAATTATTCTGCTTGTTATTTTTATATTTCAATTAAATTTTTTTCTTTTACAATTTAAACAACAGACTTATCAGTGTACAGAATATGAAAAAGCATAACCCAGTTTATAAATTACAATTGCCACGATATTTATCACGTAATTGTAGGATTGTTTTAAACAAATTTTATTTTTGCAAATCATTAATAGTTTGAAATTTTAAAAACCATATGGTTTTTCCAATCGGATATACATACATATGCTGGCTATATTTTATTAATTAATATATTGGCCTGTAGCATATGTCTTCTGCAATTCAATGTCCTGTCACATAAATACCCTGTGGCTTATAGAGTTTAAAATATTAATAATAACTTCGATAATTGGTTAGAGGAAAAAGTAATTTCTAAGCGTATACAAACCGTAAAACGTCCTTTTCGAATGGAAAAAAAACTGCACAGGTCCCTTAAACCGTATAGAATAAGATAACTTGGGTTGAGTCGACGATAAGACTCAGACATGATAACAATTCTCTTAGAACGTCTACCATAATCTCTTTCGTATAGCATTGAGCTACACATGTTATCCCTTCAACTACTATAAGATTTCCATGTCTTTAGAAAATAAAAAAGGATTGTATGATATAGGTTGGGAAATTTAAAAGTTTAAATTTAAAAATGCAATGAAACAAAAACGGTTTAAAATTTTACAATTATTCCGGTTAAAAATGGGATATTATTTCATTCATATGGCTGCCGCAGCTGACCTCACAGTACCCCATTCGATCGGACTGACTTTTGTTCACTTTTACGAGTCTACAGGGTCGTATCTCGGCAATGCACATCACGAATGTTGGCCTTCAAATGCTCAATTATCTCTGGTATGTCGGCATAACACTTTTCTTTAACGACGACCCTTGGAAGTTGGTCCAACGGTGTCAAATCGCAGCTTCTTGGCGGCCAATTGACATCACAATTTCGGCTAATGAAGCGGTAATCCAACGTTTGATGCAATAAATCGTTTGTGACATGAGATGTGTGGCAAGTTCACATCACTACCATGAAGAGTGGGTGCAAAAGAATCGGTTATCATGGTGCGATAGGTGTCTCCAATGACCGTAATGGTTGCGCCGTCCTCATTTTTAAAGAAATATGGGCCAATGATGCCTCTGCTTCAAAGGCGTACCAAACAGTCACTTGTAATGGGTGTACTGGCTTCTGTATGACTATGTATGGGTTTTCTGAGCCCCAAATACAGCAATAATGCTTAGTATTCAAAGAAGTAAGTTTCATCATTCAGTAAGATAAACTGAAAATTTTCTTCAACTACAAACTTTTTAATACCAACTAAGCCCCATTGTAAAGAATTTGATTATTTTCATACGTTCAGGTTCATTTTCACATGACTAGTTCCTCTTGTAGAATATTTGCCACCCTTACCCAACATTTACATTTACATTTACTTGTGGATATTTCGTAACAATAATTCACTTGTTTCTGTGGTCTCTTAGTTGGTGCTGATAAACTTCAAAATATGAATTCATTTGAATTATTCACTTTTCAATTGAATTCCTTTGGACAAAAACAAAAACTATTTAAAAAACCATACCAAATACAGGCACATACATAGCAGCGTATCATATAAATTTATAGTTTCGTTCAAAAAACTGTTTTTTTTTCTTCACAAGCAAAATCAAGTGCACTGTTAGCAGAGCTAAAGGCGCCTGCCTGTTCAGCCAATTACCAAAAACAGTGGAAACGAAACAAAAAAAAAGAAAAAATAAAACAAAACAAGACACAGAACTCAGCTCAACTAACACTGAAGCCCACTTAAAATTGTAAGAAAATGTAACAGAAAGAGCAAAAAAAGAAACTGAAAAAAATTTTTTAAATAAAAGACAACCAGGCTCCTGTTTTTTTGTTAACAAAATTAAATTTTTACAATCTTATAATACCTGTGTACCACCATACAATAGTATAACAAACTTGTACAATCATAATACATTCCTGAGGCCATGGCTAATAGATGCTTACCACACTTAAGTGTCTTGTTAGAAAACGAAAAATGAAAAAAAAAGAACAAAAAAAGAGGAAAATTTTAAACATAAAATTTGTATTTTAGTTACACATAGTCAGATACCTAAATGGACAGACAGACAGACAGACAGACGGTCAGTTGGAGCAAGCAACGGTTAATTTTAAAGACAGCTACAAATAAATATAAATGTAACTAAGTTTTTCGCCTTTTTGTTTTTATTTCTGTTACTTCAGCTAAACTAAACTGTAAATGTTAAAATGTTTTCTTATGATTTTCATGCTATTTTTTCTTCTTCTTCTCCTTAGATTTTGGCTAGAAAATTATAGTTTAGCTTGGAATTTATTTTTGTCAAAAAAAAAAAAAATAGAAAAACAAAAAACTGCTCCGAACAAATATTCAATAAAATATTTTGGGCCAAAGTGAAAGACAACAGAACGCATTACACACATGGCCGTCTGTCCCAAAGCATGGGTATTACTAATACGTTTGACTACCACGTATGTATGTACATATATGTATGTACCGGTATGTTTCTAATGTCTGTTAAACTTCATGTTAAACTCAGATGATTGTTTCTTTTTTTTCTATATTTTTCTGTAGTATTTGAGCATATTTTTTTTAACAATTTTTGTGCATATTAATCCACAGCATTTACTTGGAAGCGTTAGACTTAAAATTAGAAACTGAACGGGGGTAATTGAAATTACCAAACGTTGGCCTCAACTAATTCGTTATGCTTTAATTGTTAAAACAAAGCTGAGGAGTCTAATTGGCCTGTATTAGGCAGTGGATGGCTATGCGGTTTAAGGATTGAACCGAGTCGGTCTCCTTTCTATTCATACGTGCGCAGCAGATTCTAGTAAGTATTGTACATACATATTGCTCCTGCTGCCAACAAGATTGAGTTTTCCTGTGATAAGTCGCTATAGTCTAGTATGTAGTGTATTGACTTACTAGACGTAAGACCACGGTTCTAACTGTCAGTCAGAAACAATATTTCTTCGTTGACTTCCTCTCAGCAGATTTCTCCAAAAAACTCGGAGAGTAAATAAAATTGCCATGAAATGTTTCTCAAAAAAAGCGTCTTTTGGAATCGATTTTAAACTGTAGGTCCCGCCTCTCATGCATTAACACACACAACATAAGTGGTGTGAGAAGCTAGGTCGTAATCCCGACTGAAGACTTGTAAGGACTAAATATGTATGTATGTTATGTACGTAGTAAGCGTAGATAATATACAAATTAACTGAGGCAATATACCTACGAGTATATACTGTAACATATTAGAGATTGATAGCTTCGTACCGGCTCTGGCCATCTTATCAGCAAAGCAATTTCAAACGATATCCCAATATCTCCGAACTAATATAAGAGTTACCATTGAATGATCCGAAATTTCTCTGAGAAATACTTATCATTAATTGACAAGGACGGACTTTGAAACCATGTTTGTTACGGAGGACTTAATAGAATCCTGGCTGTCAAAGTAAACCAAGAGATTTACAAAGAACATCACGTTACCCAACAAGCATTGTGCCGCTTTTAAAATTTCCATGACCTCTGCCTGAAAATCGTTGCAGTAGTAAGGCAGCATATAAGGAAGTTATACATTAATCATCTTAGTCCAGATATTGCCACCAACTTAGCCCTTTGCCTTAATAGGACATCAAAGGGAATTTAGATTTGCTTTGGCATGTGTGAAGCAAGCAGATATAAAAAATACGTCAATAAAATATGAACCACTACACTCATTAACAACACGGCAAAATTGTTTCATAAAAAATTGTCGATTGGTCTACATGAGTTCGACAAGAAAACGGTTCGCATTCTAACAGCTCGGTCTGCCCTACCAGGCTACTGCGGAAGCTGCCATGATGTGCAGGAGACCGAATCGGTGCAACACGTTTTATGCGAGTGCCCTACACTTCAAGACAGACGTCGTCGCTTTTGGGTGGCAAAACGTTTGAAGAACTCACTGGCTTCATGGTTCCAATCCACCATTGACGGATCACGACAAGGAGACTTACGTCACACTGGGCCACCGAGTCACTCGCATTGAAGCGTAGAAACAACATGAGATGTGGCGAAGCAGATGTCCTGCTGAAAATAACGCAGTTGTGGCTGCAGACATTGCAAGGATCAATAGGACGACATGCCATACATTAATCGCCAATTTTTGCAGAAAATTTTAAACTCTCTTTTCAAAATATTCCCTTACCAAGCACAAGTAGGGAACATTTTAAACACAACTCTACCTCTAGTCGTCTAAAGGTACATACACAACATAATAGGTCATTACAACCCTTCAGTCCGGATTACAACTTAGCTTCTCACACCACTTACATATGTTGTGTGTGTTTATTACACATGAGTGGCGAGACCTACAGTTTTAAGTCGATTCCGAACGACAGATTATTGAGAAACTTTCCATGGCAATTTTATTTTTTGTCAGAGTTTGTGCCAAAAAAAATATTTTTAATATTTCGTTTTATTCGAGGTCTGACCTCTGATTTGAACCGTAGCTTCACGTCTAACAAGCCAACACTCAACTTCTAGACTACGGCGACTCCCCCCTAAAGGTACATTTGCGTCTAAGTTATGAATTCTTTATGAATTGCTTGGGACCTTATCTATAAAATCTATTTACCGTACTCTGGAATAAATAAAACAAGAAATATTTTTTGGTGGAATATGCATCCACCCTAGCTGTTTAAACGTACATATATATTCTATTATCAACCTAAAAACGTTTAATATTAAGCTAATTACGTATAAAAAAACACTACAACAAAAAGAATTGTTATGAGACAGAACATGATTTATTTTCAACTTGGAATTTTGTTCTAAAAAATGTAAGACTATTTCAATATTCTTCTATGATTTCCAATTCAGCAGTTGTCTGGTTTTCTTTTTGTGTTGCTTCTTTAAATATGATTTTCACCGTACATTTCTTTGCAGACATCATCGACGACACAGCGTTTCAAGTTTTTAATTTCTTCGCGCCTCGCCCTTGACATGATTATGTAGTTAATGATCTTGTGCATTTCGTCGAAATATAAAAGACCAGCAGTGCCACAGGATAAATCCAAATAGCGAAAACGATTGACGTTGCAAGTGCAGCCATCAAAGAGGTAGTATGTCATTTTGTTGTCATTGCGTGCACGAAAGATAACGTAATTGCCCCAAGGTACCATGGCATAAATACGATCAGCACAACGGAAACCCGAATGTATTAATTTGCAGAGGCTGTCATAACTGCCGCACTCAGAACCAATAACGGCCATAGTCTTGGGTAGCTGTAGTAAGCCGGGATAAGAATTGGGGCGATATGAGATTTTCTCTTGGGCACAATTAAATATGCAGGGCTCTTCGATTTTTTCCTCTTTTACTTCAACTTTTTTCTCTTCTGTTCTTTCTTCTTTTTTGGGTTCCTCTTTCTTCTCCTCCTCTTTTTTCTCTTCTTTTTTGCCTTTTTTTCCTTTGCCTTTTTTATCCTTTCCCTTTCCTTTTCCCTTTCCCTTGTCTTTTCCACCCTTCTTAGCCATTTTTACTCTTTACTCTGGTTAAGAAGTTATTTGCTAATCATGCCGTTTTCGTAAGAATTTGTAAAAATTTTAAATTTTTGATGCCAAATTATGATTGCGAAAGATTTTTTTGGTTTTATTTTAAAATTTTGATTTAAAAGAAAAGCAAAAAATTTTTTTTATTTTATTTTAAATCAAATTGATAGAATAGAATGAATTCTTATGAAGTTTTTGAAAGAAATACTGAAAATTTGTTTTTAAACTCAAGGCAAGTTTTTCGATCAAATATTTCTATTTGTGGAGGCAAACATGAAACACATGTAAGATGTAGGTACGCACGTATATGGTAAATATAGACAACAACTATGTATGGAGGACATTCTAAGTCTAATAAGTGGCGTATTTGCTTAAAAACTAAATCACTTAAGAACAACAATTTCGTAGGATATAATCGATCATACAAAAGAAGTTTCAAATTGGCATCTTTCATAGAAGCTGTTGCTTTACAAAGGTAACACCAATCGTTGGGCAACCGTTTAAATTCTTTAAGTTCTTGTAGATTCTTCCACCGTCTCACACCGCTTATGTTGTGTGTGTTAATTTTACACATGAGTAGCGGGACCTACAGTCGACTCTGAAGGACAGATATTTTTGAGAAACTTTTCATGGCAATTTGTTATTTACTCTCAGAGTTTTTCCCAGACTGCTGAAAAGAAGTCGCCGAAGAAATATTTTTTAATTTTTAATTTTGTTCGAGATTCTCTGCATTAAGGTTTGAACCACGGGTTGGCTTCATAGAATCCAACAAGCTTCCTACCAGAATACGGCAACTTTAGAACAGGATATCAAGTACATTACCAACATATTCACATATTCATTCCTTCGAATATAGGTCAAACGAAACCTTCTCAAGCTGCTTGTGGGAAAGTTTCTACACGGATATCTCTTAAAACAGATATCGGACTTGACCAGACTATGCTTTTGTCTACAATACGGTTTTCCAAGTAATTTACATGCATAACTAGTGATTACGGCCCTTCAGTCAGGTTTCTAACACCACTTGTGTTGTGTGTTTTAATTTTATACATGTGTGGCGGGACCTACAGTTTAAAGTCGACTCCGAACAACAGATGTTTGAGAATTTTTTTACTGTCAGAGTTTTTGCCAGAAATCTGCTGAGAGATAGTTCCGGAAGAAATATTTTCTCATATTTCGTTTAGTCTGACCTGGGGTTGAACCGTTGCCTCACGTCTAATAAGCCAGCACACTACCTCTTAGACTACGGCGACTTTCTTGTTCGTATGCGTATATGTAAGTCGCCGAAGAAATATGTTTTCATATTTCGTTTTGTTGGAGATGTCTGACTTGTGGTTTGAACAATGCCTTTACGTCTAATAAGAGAACACACTAGACTACGGCGACTTCAATTATCGCAGTTATGTCGCTTACATTAGTAGTTATTAGGAGAAAAGGCCACGTATTTAGATACATATTTATCTACACTACAGGCAACAGCAATAGCACTTTATAGATATCGGAATAGCATTTACAAAAATTATGTTTTATATTCCGTAAGAGATATTACACAATAATTGGATGTATGAAATTCCATCGCGCTTTTCCAACACTTTGTCAATCTCTATTAGAATATCATGCCTTTTTTATACAGACAAATAATCGCTTTATTATGAAACTCGATTTTATCACGTTGTCAAAAAAATGCTCATTATTGTGGTTAGATTTTGAAATAATTTTCAGTCTGTCTGTCAAATAATTTTTTTTTTTGGGTTTTATTAACAATAATTTGCCATAAATAAGTAAACAAAAAATATAATAATCAAATATGTATGAATGTATTCTTGTATGCATTGTGTTAATCTATAATCGATTCTTACCATTTTCATAAGTTTCTCTTTCATATCGTGTTGCAGTATTTCTTTAGTACGAGAGCATGTTTAAGAAAATCTAAAAAAAACAAAAAAAAATTTTTTAATAACACACAAGATAATGCAACATACTGCTGCTGCATGGTGTAAGAGATGCAGTTGATGACTATGCTGATGTTGATGATGAGGGTTATTGTAATTCTTGTATGAATTCTTGCAATCGTACGTCTCTTAATACTCACTGACCATAGAGTGGTTGTGAACAAAAGATGTCTAGACAAGAAGCAGACATTTTTTGCTGAGGTTAAACCAATAGAGACAGGGAAGTTATTATGAAGGCAACAAAAATGAAAAAATTGCACAAGTGAGGTATTTTGGTCGAATTGCAAAACATCTGCAATTTAAAGAAATTTTGAAGGCGACAATACATACATAGTTCAAATCCTTACAATTTGAAAGGATGAACTCTCGTAAATATTACCAGTAGATTATTATGAGAATCTAATGTGTAAGCAAAAATAATTTCAATCAACTTAAAAAAAATATTTCTCCAGACCTATGCAATTACGTACTCACTCTCTTAATTGGTCATTACTTCCCTTTGGTAAGGATTAAAACCTAGCTTCTCACACCATACAGTGTTAAGCCATACATTTTAACGTCGACAGAAATTGACAGATTTCAGAAACTTTTTATGACAATTTTATTTACTTTCATTTTTATTTACTTTACTTTTTGCTAGAGGACTGTACATACAAATTTGGTCATCACAACCTTTCAATCAGGATTAAGATTTAGCTGCTCACAGCACTTATGTAGTTTGTGTTAATTTTATACATTAGTGACGGGACCTACAGCTTAAAGTCGACTCCGAGCGACAGATTTTTGAGAAACTTTTCATGGCAATTTTATTTTACTCCCAGAGTTTTTGCCAGAAATCTGCTGAGAGTAAGTCGACGTAAGAAATATTTTTCAGTTTTATTGGAGATATCTGACCTGGGGTTTTAACGGTGGCTTCACGTCTAATAAGCCAACACACTATCTACTAGACGACGGCTACTTCAACACTTTTATATTTCGTTTTATTGGAGATGTCTGAGCTAAGGTTTAAATCAAGGGTTCCGTAATAAATAACTAATCCACTATAATTCCTAGAAGGCACATTAATCCCTTGATACATTCTTGGCATCCACAAGTCGTCATCAAGTATTTGTCCATCATCTACTTCTGATGGCACAGTGTAAGTACAAGTTGAGTTCTTCCTTTTTTCTTTATTATTAAGTATCACTGACTTTGAGAAAATACTGGAATCTTAGTACTTTGTAGGACGTACATCACCATACGATGTCGCCGTAGTCTAGTAGGTAGTGCGTTGGCTTATTAGACGCAAAGCCCGGGTTCGTATCCCAGCTCAGACATCAAAACGAAATATGAAAAAAAAATATTCCTTCGGCGACTTCCTCTCAGCAGATTTCTGGCAAAACTTTGAGAGTAAATATAATTGGATTACGACCTAGCTTCTCACACCACTTATGTTGTGTGTGTTAATTTTATACATGAGTAGAGTGTGGGACCTGCCTGTCCGAACGACAGATTTTTGAGAAACTTTTCATGGCAATTTTAATTTACTCTCAGGGTTTTTGTAAAAAGTCTGCTGAGAGAAAGTCGCTGAATAAATACTTTTTTTCGTTTTTTTTTTAAATGTCTGACCTGTGGTTTGAACCGTGGCCTTACGTCTAATAAGCCAACACTCTAATTACTAGACTACGGCGACTATTACTCGGCGACCTCGACGACGACCTCTCTTGTTGTCATTGTGTGAAAAGCAGAGCGATTTCACACATTCTATAGGACAAGCCCGTCAACGAAGCATAGCTTCAGATATCAATCAGCATACCTTCTATGCATGTGTGCTTATATATCATCGACGAAGTCAACATTCCCATGTTATTGCTTTATTACCTCGAGATGTACCAATCATCGACATCATTAGATCACGATCTTAATACATTGCTAGACTACAGCATCCCAAGTATATGTGCACAAGGACTTTAGGGGTTGCTCATCAGATCTGCTAAGTGAGATTAAATGAGTAGCGTGATATTGGCTGCCTGATTTTGAACAATGGCAATAATTTTCTCTCCAACTATGCTGTGAAGCCACCGTTATCTAGTGTGTTGGCTTATTGGATGTGAGGCCACGGTTCAAACCCTTGGTCAGACATCCCCAAAAAAAACGAAATTTGAATATTTCTTAGGCGACTGCCTCTCAGCCGATTTCTGGCTAAAACTTTCTGAGAGCAAATATATTTGCCATGACAAGTTTCTCTAAAAAATCAGTCGTTCGGAGTCGATTTTAAATTGTAATGATGTGAGAAGCTAGTTTGTAATCCTAACTAAAGGGTTGTAATATCCAATTACGTGTGTATGAGAGGCTGCATTGCTAGGAAATAGTTTGTATGTCAATATTTTGTGAGTTATAAAATGAAATTAATGCCACTACGTCGCCGTGGTGTAGTAGGTAGTGTGTTGGCTTACTATTCGTAAAGCCCGGGTTCGTATCCCAGGTCAGACATCAAAAATGAAATATGAAAAAAAAATATTTCTTCGGCGACTTCCTCTCAGCAGATTTCTGGCAAAAACTCTGAGAGTAAAATAAACTGCCATGATAAAAGTTTCTCAAAATTCTGTAGGTCCCGCCACTCACGTATAAAATTAACGCACACAACATGAGTGGTGTGAGAAGCTAGGCCGTAATCCTGACTGAAGGGTTGTAATGGCCAATTATGTATGTATGTATGTAATTGAAACATCTTATACTTGGGGATTGCAGAAAACCATTGAAAATGTCTATATTTGTAGGGTGTCTTAAACCGCAAACATTCTAAACATAGCAACGATAGTTTTTGTACGATTCTTTACTAGACCCAAAAATAATACTGAAATACTGACTAAACAAAATGAAAAGCATATGAAGCGACAGACGTACAGACAGACTTGTAGACATTATCTCTACATTGTGTAGAAAACAATAAAACAAATGTATTTTATTGTTTTACTTGTTATTGTTATTTATTTAACAACAACATACCATATGTACATACATTTATGGTTAAAACATGAACTTTTGAAATGTTTTTTTGTTTTTTTTTTTTTAAGGAACTTCAAATTTAAATAAATTCATACAGAGTTGGAACGCTTGAACGTTTGAATTGCTACCACAACACAACAAGAAAAAGAATCGAAATTCTATAAAACGGTTAAAGAAAATGTTTTTGACTTAGTCACCACCACTATTCATTCATTCTGGCATTGGTAGTTTATCTGATTATAATTCTGAATAGTCTGAGTATGTCTTCCTGATGAACATGAATAGTATGTTTGGAAAAAAAACTAAAAAATCTACTGTTCAGTTAGATTTTGGACTGTTGAAAGAAAAAAAAATATATTTTAAAGAAAAATACATTCAACCGCACAAAACAATAAGAATCCATTCACTTCACTTCTCTTTTTTTCTTTTTCTTTTGGAAGTCTGTGGTTTAAAATTCGCCAAAAAATTTTTTTAAAAACTTATTATAACTGCGGTAATCATTTTGAACTGATGAAAGACATACAAAAAAAAAGAAGAAAAAATACTACAAACATTTTGCAAACTCTTTTTTATCTGTAGTACCAAACAACAACAACCAAAGAAAAAAAAACGACCATTTGCTTAACGCAAATAATTCTATGAACATTGATCACGCTAAACTCATGTTAAAATGTATTTTAAAATTCGTTTGTTTAGTTTTTTATTTTTTTTTTTTATTTGTCTGATGAAATTCATTTTAATTTAATATTCAGTTACACGTTTATTACATGAGGGACATTTAGCATGAGAAGATTTTAATTTGAGTCTCCATACACTCGTACGCTCTTTATGAAATTGTAAATGTTTTCTACGAAAAAGAAAAATGAACAGGTTTTCCCTGCAAATATGGCGAAATCTCCTGTTTTCAATATTGAGCTTTCATGATGATTATTGAATTGAAATTTTTTTATTTTGTATTGAATTACGTTTCTGGGAAAAATCAATTGAAAATTGGTGTCAACAATTTTTAAAAATTCCACAAAGCCAATGAAGATATATTTGAAATTATGATCAGTGTTACGAGAAACTTTCTTGCCATAAAGCCACTTAAAACGCATGTGATAGGAGAGGCTTTGAAAAAGCTCTAAACAATAATCAAGCAAAAGTAAATTGATGTGATTGTTATCAAATGAAAGAATATTTACAAAAAGATTTGCCACATTACTTACCTACTTAATTGGTCATTGCATCGCTTTAGTCAGGACTACGACCTAGCTTCTCACACCACCAATACCATGTCTTAATTTTGTGCGTGAGTGAACGACAGATTTTTGAACGACTTTTTATGGCAATTTTTTTATTCTCTGAGCTTGAGCCAAAATACTGCTGAGAGAGAGTGGCCGAAGAAATATTTTTTCAGAATTCATTTTCTTTGAGATACATGAGCTGGGGTTTGAACCACGAGCTGATGTCCAATCTGCTAGATTAGCGTGACTTTTAGTCATATTACGTCTGTAATTTAAGAAATCCATTGAGGTTAATAACCTATGTGAACGAAGAACGTCCGAACTAGTGTCCAAAGTTTATCTTTGTCTCCCTGACAACTGTGTTTAAAGTCGATGTAATCTTCATAAATCACTCTATAGGCCTTATTCTGAGTAACAAATCTGCAACGAATAGCATTTCTATCTTTCGTGATAATCAAATCTGTTTCGCTTCAGATCTAAACTGGCAGTTTTATGACAGTTTACGTCAATCTCCCTGGTTATATCCCAGTTATATCGAAAACTAACCCGCACCTGAAAATAGATATCTCAGTGTCTGTCTATTAGGCAAGAAATCTTGGACAGATTAAAGACCTGGCTTCTTTATTAGGGTCATATGGTTTAAATTACACAGGAAACATGCCAACCAACAATTTTTGTTTGATCATAGGAACATTTTAGTCACTTAATTTATTATCACGAGTCATCAACTGAACTTTCAACAAAGCTACCATTTCCTCCTAACCTATTCTATTGTTAGTAAAGAATTCAGATAAAGTCAAATATTTCTTGTAAAATATTTAAAAATCTTTTAAAGTTACTTTAGAGAACAATAGATTGCTTCTCAAAGTAGGAACATGTGAACAGGATCATTGAGTCGCATTTTCTGTGCCGCAAAAGTGAAAATATTTTATTCAAATATTCACAGGGATAGCTCTTGACCAGTAGTTGGTGATGGTTTTCGATGTCGACTTTCAGGATAGCTTGAGCTTGTTTTACGCAATTGGTAACTGGAATTTGATGTACTGTCTGAACTTTGTGAGATAAGACCTTCAAGTTTATCACCAAACTTACCATATACATATATACTGTATCGCTTTATACTTCGATGTCCTCTCCAACATTTTAAGTCACAGCATGAAAGCATGTCATGTTGAGTCATACTCTTTGTGTTTGATGATCTAGAAATTTTCCTCTAAAATCACTCATCAACACCTCCATTCCTCACGTTGTTTTCTGAAGTCAAGTTCTTAGAAAAGCAAAAAATAAGATCAAATTTTTGAAGATGTCCTGAAAAGAAGATAAGCATCTTAAAGGATTGCATAAAAAACTATTAAGATTAGCATTGCCTCAGCGTTAGAATTATCTTTATTCCTAAATAAAGTAAGAGCTCTGAGTTTTGAGGTTTAATTGCTACTATAACAAAGTATGAAATCGCCGTAGTCTAGTAGGTGGTGTGTTGACCTATTAGACGTGAGGCCTCGGTTCAAACTCCAGCTCTGATATCAAAAATAAAAAATATTTCTTTCTCGACTTCTTTTCGGCAAATTTCTGAGAAAAACGCTGAGAGTAAATAAAATTGCCATGAAAAGTTTCTCAAAAATCTGTTGTTCGGAATTGACTTTAAACTGTAGGTCCCGCTACGGATGTATAAACTTAACACACACAACAGCAGTGCTGTGAGAAGCTAAGTAGTAATCCGAACTAAAGGGTTGTAATGACCAATTAAGTATGTATGTATGTATATAACAAAGTAGGATTGTATTTTGCTGGTGTAAAGTGCAAGTAAAAATTACTTGATGGAAAGTAATTAATTCCTGCCAAACGACAAGAGGCTGCAATATCTTAAATCACTCACGGCCAAGAAATTGGAATTGTTTCTGCTCAGGACGGAGCCATGTTATGTTTTTTATTATTTTGTTAGACATGTTAGAAGAATTTAAAACGAAATTAGCTTGTCGCATGGATATCATTCCGCCGAATGACAATTCCGATTTGCATACAATTGAATAGTATATGTTCTTTGAAATGTGGGGAAATCAAATTCGTTGAACACGTAAGTATTTTTCTAGACAATAATTTTTAAAGTAACCTTGTAATCGGAAGAACACCAAAAGTCTCACAAATTTTATAACAAAATTTATGGTAAAACATAAAAATGGTACTAAAAAGTAAATAAAATTTTATAACCGTAAACGAAAAAGTAAAAAAAACGATACTCATGCGTAGCATTTGCCAATATAAGGTTCATATCAATTCGACCTTTAGGTACTGTATTGGTAACTTAGAAACCCAAATGAAGCAAACTGAAGCAATGAAGCAATTTCAATGAACATTATACGACTAATAACGATTATTTGCAAAAACATTAAAATAAAAATATTTAAAAATAAATAAAATTCAAAATAAAAACATAGAAAAAATAAAATTTAAAATTACAAAGATAAAAAGCAAAATTTAAAAGACTCTATAAATTGTTATTGTTTTTTGCCGGCAACAGAGCAATTACTTTTGAGGTACAAAATAGTTAAATTCATAAACATGTTGCCGAATATCCATTAAAGTACAAACATAGTTAGTAGTGGTGGTACTACAATTTGAAGAAATAAAAACAGAAAACCTCCTTCATAACACAGACAGTCAGTATTAAAGGTACAAAAGAACGCAGTGTTTATGTGGTCAAAATAATCAGATATCAGGCCAATAGATGGTTCGGAAAACAAACAAACAAACAAAATGAAAAGCAAATTATATGCCAAAATCAAACATGTTATTACATGAATATTGTTTGTTTTTGTTGTTGTAGTTATAAATATTTCCCAATTTTATTTTTATTTTAGCGTATGAATAAAATAAAATTGTATGGGTTGATTCAATTCAATTCAATTCAATGATGATGATGTTCAATTTACCTTCAACAATACACGAATAATCGAATGATGTAACCTCCTAGTCATTACGTTTCTAGGAAAGAAGAAAAAAAAAGAAAATTGAAATTGAAAACACAAATTGTGGAGTCACAACGGCTATGTGATTAACTTATGAAAATTATTTATTTTGAAAAAGGACCACAATTTTGTTAAGAACATCATAAACGGTATTATATGGCAGTACGCTTGGTTATTTTAATTTCATCTAGTATTTCAGTATTTTAACGATGTCGTCTTTTCGAAATAATCTCTTATATAGAATGCTTCATTCTATTGAAAAGTCATATATACAAATTCTGCCAAATATGAAGCACTGCAATGCAGAAAGTGACATTTTTGTGAATTTTTCCTAGCCTTTAAATCTTTTTCGAAAAATTCATATTTTAATGCCCTCGCAACAATGGTTCTTCTCAATTTAAAAGTTCTTTAAAATGTTTTCTATTTCTTTAGCTTTGCAAATCTCTACCTTTTAGAAATCTTTTCAGTGTAAATATTTTGAAGTCGCCGTGGTGTAGTAGGTAGTGTGTTGGCTTACTATTCGTAAAAGCCCGGGTTCGTATCCCAGGTCAGACATCAAAAATGAAATATGAAAAAAAAATATTTCTTCGGCGACTTCCTCTCAGCAGATTTCTGGCAAAAACTCTGAGAGTAAAATAAACTGCCATGAAAAAGTTTCTCAAAATTCTGTCGTTCGGAGTCGACGTTAAACTGTAGGTCCCGCCACTCACGTATAAAATTAACGCACACAACATGAGTGGTGTGAGAAGCTAGGCCGTAATCCTGACTGAAGGGTTGTAATGGCCAATTATGTATGTATGTATGTAAATATTTTCAGGCTGTCCTTTAACTTCTATTGAAGCATAGAGTATTAGAATGATACCTTAACAAATTAAAAGTTTGAAGCACTGTCTAACCAACAAAATTTCCTTTTTACTGTCTGTGTGTAAGTATTCCGGGTCAATTATATTTAATTGGCTTTACGTGGACCTGTCAGTTTGAAAACACAGTACAATCAAATCCTAATGAAAATAGGTAGACCTCCCACCTCCGTTAGGCACAGGGATTTATTGGATACTAACAAATCATCGACTGTGACGGGAAAAATCCTCGCTTACCTGCAAATGACTTTTGCAGATGTTTTAGATCAGTTAAAGTGGAAGAGAAGTCCAGATTTACTTCGATATAGATTTCTCACTTTTGTGAGAATTACTATCTAGCTTCTCACTTCAGCAATGTCATTTCCGTTAACTTCATCCATGAGTGATCGGAAGAAGTCGCCGAAAAAAATATTTTTTCATGTTTTGTTTTGTTCAATCTCTTTGTGATGGGGCTTGGACCACTTGCTTCTGCCTAATATACTTAATAGACTACGAAGCTAACGTCCTAATGCCAACTGCCGATACCGATTAAGCAGATATTTACAATTACCTTTTGTGATGGCACAACGAGTTGCTATGTGGGTTCAAGTGAGCTTTGCGTTAGACAAAAACCTCAATTCTCTCTTATTTTAACAATAGCCTTGTACGCATTATATCTTATTTTCCAGTTTTGCATTGTGAGTAGTGTCTCATTAAAGTACTTAAAGTTCTGCAGCCCAACGATTCATTGTATTGACCTTATACGATATACGGACAAACTTCAGAATGCTGTTGGATGAAAATAAAAATATCTCGTTACCGAGTCTCCTAAGTTGTCGTAGTAAAGTCGGTAAAGTTTTGACTTAATAGACGTGAGGCCACGGTTCAAACTGCAGCCCACTAATCTCGAACAAAATAATGAAATACGAAAAAATTTTACACTCAGCATAAGCAGTCTACTGTGAATAACTCTGAGAATAAAAAGATTCTATGTAAATTATCTTAAAATGTGTCTTTCGGAGTTGACTTTAAACTGTAGGTTCCGCCACTCATGTATAAAATTAACACACACAACATAAGTGGGTCGTAATGCTGACTAAAGTGTTGTAACGACCAATTATGTTTGTTATTTATGTAAGTTTAATATTTGGACGACTAAAAAAACTTCTTCATATTAGGATCCGTATGCAAAATAAAGCTTGTCTGGTGTAAATTGTTGGTGAAATATTATGGGACTATTGCACAGTTCCACTGGCATTACACATTAAATCTTTAAAATAGTTTCATATCGATATCGATTTTTCTTTCATTTTATTTCTTTCCTTTCATTTCCATTCTACACAGCCTTTCATTGTTATTGTAGGTGATATGTATCATAGCGATTACAGTAATCATATCGATGCCAACTCTCAAATCAATCGTACTAGTCTTTGCAAAGAATAAAAATAAAAAACAAAATAGATTTATTTGGTGTGCAATCGTTATTCAAGAAACTCAATTCTTAAAATTGCTTTCGACTCCGGCTAACGGCTTATGGTTGCCAATAAAAAAGCCCTCAAAATGCATTCCAATGTAGGGTGTTAAAGTTAATGGAATTGTAAAAAAATGTTGTACACAGACATTAAAATTATGTTCATAAAAATCGTCTCTACCTTCCTCCCTTCCTTTCTTCTTCTCTTTATTGCCAAGATGTCAACGAGGTAATGCCAAAATCAAAAATTTTCCAATTCGATCCCGTTGTAAACAAAATTTATAGAAATTCAATGAAAATATTTAAAAGCGAAATAAAAAATAAAACGAACTATTGACAGCGTAAAATATATTTTGGCGGCGTGCGAAACATTTATTCCAGTGCCATTTGCGGAAGCTTTAATGCCACCAACACTGGCTATGGGCAACAGTATCGTTTAACATTTGTTGTCTGTTGCTTGGTTGTCTGCCTTAATGTTGGCTGCTGTTGCTTTCGTTAAACTCATCTGCCTTTTTCAGACCATAAGCATAATGTGGGTTTCCAATAACAACAACAACAACAATCGCAGAAATTGTCTGGATATACGGTAGAATCCATAGAGACCTGAATGTTGTTGCCAATTGTCTGACAAAAAAGGCATGTTTCGGTTGATTTTTCTCGTGGCTCAAACAAAATTAAACGTTTGCTGATGGTAGCATAGTCTTATATCCGTGGCATTTAAGCTTCGTTGCTGTACGAGTATAACACACTATTTTTTTAATTTTTTTTTCCTTTAATTCTATTGGAGTAAAGTAACATGGCTTTATTAATGTTGATTTAAACTTATGATTGTGTTGAATGATTTTTAATGAAATACCATTTGTAATATGCTAAAAAAACCAATCTGAAGTTGTATAATGAAATGGTATTTAATGTAGAGATATATCACGCTTTCTGAAAGGGATTTGTTTTTTTTTTCACCCGTATTTATTACATGATTAAACATAATATGATGGTAAACTGATCTAAACAGTCGTAATGATAAATTGTTGCCATTATAACTGTATATTAAGCAGTGTTTCAAGTTTTACTAGTCAAAAGAAATGAAAGTCAATGAAGTTGTGTTATATTTATGGAGGGCGTAAGATGAACTAATCACGTCAAGATGTTGATGGTTGGATAGGTAGTGTGTTGGCTTATTAGACGTGAGGTTGTCGTTCTAGCCCTAGCCAAGACATCTTGAAGAAAATGAAATATGAAAAACTAAGCAGATTTTTGGCAAAAATTCTCAGGGTTTAATCAAAATTGCCATGAAAAGCTTGTCAAAAATCTGTCGATCGGAGTCGCCGAAGAAATACTTTTTGTATTTTGTTTTGATGTCTGGCCTGGGGCTCGAACCCTGGCTTTACATCTAAGAAGCCAACACACTACCTACTAGACTATGGCGACTTCAATATACCAAGACAGTCTTTGTAAAACTATATAATCCAAGTGTTGGAACACTTTAAAATGACAGACAATCCGATTAAGAATTGTCTGACAAGGGTGTACAGCAAACTGTTTGATTTGAACATGAAGCAGTAGGTATGTAACCCATTTACAACGCTTAAAGCAAAAAAATGGCCAATATAACCGGAACTGTAAAACTCGGATAGCATACCTATACAGTGGAATCATATTGTAGGTCAAGGTAGTGGTAAAAATTCACATTTTCGTAGAAAATTTGCTACATTGATGTGTAGTATGAAGATCCTTTGGGTTTGGTGGTCCCTACACTCTTTAATATAGATTTATGTTAGCAGAAATGATCTCTGCTCTAAACAAGTTATATATTAGCTTCCTATATGTTGGCAACATATCGTCAGTAAAAACATAAATGTTTACATCATAGCTTTGAAATCGCCTTAGTCTATTGGTAGGTAGCAGTGTTGAAAAATTCAGTACTATTGAACTTTTTTCAGTACTTTTTCATTTCCAAAATACCACAGTACCCCCGCGACGCTTTCAGTACTTTTTTATTATTACATATTTTGTCTTGAACGTACGTTAGTTTTTAAAATACGAAAAGCATTGAAAACGCTTGCCGAACCGTAATGTAATTTCGGTAAGCATTTTCATTGCTCTTCATATGCTAAAAACGAACGTATATTACGTTACGTTCCATCAACGTTTGACTAAACGGGGCTTTTACGTTTTGTTACGTTCCCATTCAGCTGTTTTTGTCCTGTATGTGAGGAATGAATAAGTCGTTAGTTTTTCTGTTCCATGCCGTATGTGTATTAAATATAAATAAATAAATAGTCTAGTAGGTAATGTGTTGGCTTACTAGACGTGAGCCCACGATTAAAACCTCATGTCAGACATCTACAACAAAACGAAATATGAAAAAAGTACTTCTTAGGTGACCTCCTTCTGGAGAAAACTCCGTCGTTCAGGGTCGACTTTAAACTGTAAGTGCCGGCAATCATGTAAAAACTTAACACAAACAAAAGAATTGGTGTGAGAAGCTAGGTAATAATCCTGATTGAAAGGTTGTAATGATTAATTCTGTATGTATTTATTTACAAAAGTACCATTTAATGCAAAAAAGTACTGTTTCAGTTGTAGTTCAGTACCATTTCAAAATTTTAATTTTGCAACACTAGTAGGTAGTGGACGGTCGTTAGTGCAAGGACAAAAAGGTTGCTGTGTGGCAGTACTTTAGGAGGAAGGTGCGTCTTTGTTTAAAGCAAAGCTCAAGAGAACCTACATACGTCAGCCAAGTGGAAAACTGAATCAATATCGATAGTCAGCATTAGGACATTAGGACATTAGATATATTTATTTCTTTCTTACTCTCGAAGACTTCTGACTAAAAGAATGAGAGGTAATAATTGGCATGAAAAGTTTCTCAAAAATCTGTCTTTCGAAATCGACAATAAACTGTATATTCCACAGCTTATGGATAAAGTCAACACACACAACATTAGTGGTGTGAAAAGCAGGTTAGTGAATTTCTATAAAACAGTAGGTTTGAATTTTTTGAACAATAGAATAACGAAAGAAAATACTGCATAAGTGGTTATGGATCGAAGATGAACATAAGAAGTACTGCTGCCACTCTTTTCATCGAATATCTGCACATTTTTGGGTCAATGAGCATAAAATTATGTTTTTATATCACATACAAATTAAGGCTAATACCATATACGATCCTAACACTTATATAATTGACCAAAGTATATATCGGGTGGGCCACCTATCGGTTTACATTTGAGCTATCGGTTATTTCGAATCTGGCAATACTTATGTCATTCTATTTTGCCACAAAATTCAGTATTTTGTCTCCACTGAACGTAATGAAACGATTTACGCTTGACTGTATGGTGAGGTTTGTGGAGCTGAGGCATCATTGGACCATATTTCTTTGAAAATGAGAACAGTGCAACCTTTATGGACAATCGAGACACCTATCGCACCATGATAATCAATTTTTTTGTAGTCGCTCTTCATGATATTGATGTGAACGATGTTTGGTACCAACAGGATGATGCAACTTGCCATACATCTCATGCCGCAATCGATTTATTGATTCAAACGTTTGATGACCGTTTAATTAGCCGAAATTGGGAAGTCAATAGGCCACCAAAAAGCTGCAATTTGACACCGTTGGACTATTTTCTGTGAGGCGCCGTTAAAGAAAAGTTTTGTGCTAACGAACCAGAAATAATTGAGCATTTTAGAAAGTGCACGAAAATTGGCCAGAACTATTGTACTTTACAACAAAAAAAATTAATTTGGTAAAATTTCAAATTGGCCCACCTATACAATATACGTAAGCAGTCATCGACATAGAATAGAAAGCTTTTTGTAGATTGACACACGGCATTATGATAAATGTTGAGCGATCTTTGTATATCGTCATAGAAGTATTCATAATTTAATCTTATAAACCTTAAAGGGCGTATGTCTAAGTGCGGGTATAGCTGAACTTTATTAAGTGTTTACTCTACAGCTGCTTAAAAAGTTTAAACTTTAGTAAATTTAAGACGAATGTTTATTTATGATACCATTTTATATACATAAGCGTTTGGCCGAATAAAATATTTCTTACTTGTTAATGTGCAATAATACCTATACTTCCACTTGATAAACAAATTCAATGGATACTTTAGTATTTCAATCCTAGACAACAACCTTAACTTATCAACTAAAAACTTTTAACTTGGTCATAAACAATACTATACCACACTGCTTGAAACAAATAATTGCTGAAAAAGTTTTATGCCGCTAAGAGTACTTTAGCAAAAAGCTCACATTTGCTCTTAACTTTTAAGGCATATTTTAAGAGCATTTATGCTTAGCACAATACAAACAAAGAAAACCAATCTCTTGCAAGAAAGAAAGAAAGGTTTTCAACTTTAAGAAGCAAACAAAAAGAGTGAAAATATTTAACACAGAAACCAATAATCACCGAAAGTGATAAGAAAAATTTCATATGATTTTAATGCCAAACACAAATACAATAACAACAGCTCAAGAAGCAGCAACCAGTAGCAGTAATAACTAAAAAGCTTTATTGCTTCAAAAACCAACAATAAAAACAAGTGAAATATTTTTTTGTAAACGCTCTACGAAGTACAATTGAATGTAATGGGTTTGGTGAATGAGCTGCATGCATTAGCAGAAGTAAACTCTCTGGTATATTTTGTATTAAAAAATGCTACAATTGTCTATAAAACAAAATACACACGCAGTTGTAAGTATTTTACTTATTGTCCTTTTGATACACACACGCAATCATACACATACACAGACACACACTCATACACATACTGTAGCTTAACGTTACACAGAAAGCATATAGAAGAGGCACTTACACGCATGGGAAAGAAAAATAAATTGGAAGAACACAGGTCAGGGAATTACTTTTTAATTTTTGTTTAATGCCCTACACTATGATATGTTGTGTTTGTATTGGTGTAAAACCTTGAAATAATTCTGATCGAGATCGGTGTCGACAGAATTCATATACAACATAATATTCATGAACGTATTCTTGATTTTCCATACAAAAATATGATCAACAAAGTGTTTTTTACTTTCCAAGAACGTATATTTTAACTGAAATCGTTCGCGAACTCACATATGACCGGCAATCGACTTGCCTAAAATTTTAAATCTCCAACTGAACAAAATATGCAAAAATATTTCTTTGGCGACTTAAGCGTTGTAAATTGCTTCATGTTCAAATCAAACAGTTTGCTGTACATCCTTGCCAGACAATTCTTAATCGGATTGTCTGTCATTTTAAAGCAGCATCTGGATTAGCATCTGGATTAGATACTTTTACAAAGGCTATCTTGGTATATTGAAGTCGCCGTAGTCTAGTAGGTAGTGTGTTCGCTTATGTTGGCACAACATAAAATATTTTTTCATATTTTCGTTTTGATGTCTGACCAGGGGTTTGAACCGAGGCCTTACGTCTAATAAGCCAATACACTGCCTACTAGACTACGATGACTTCATTAAATAAAATTTCCTTCCGGCAAATCGCGTGGTTCAGTGTTTTAGGTTCTGGAGTGATAAAGCTGCCATCTTAACATTTTTAATAGTTAGTAACGTTGCTTATCCAATTCTACATTTTTTCGAAAGGTGTCTTCGCCTGAAATTTTCTGTGATGTTCTCTAATGGGGTTATCATCTTTGCCAGAAAAAGACTTATGAGTGAAGGATGATGATTAAATCCTTTTAGTTTTTCAAATCCTAAAATGTTGTATTTGAACTTGATATGCTTTAACAGACTGACTCAGTTACAACCAATACATACATACACATACATAATTAGTCACTACAAACCTTCAGTCAGGATTACAACCTAGTATCTCACACTACCTATATTGTGTGAGTTAATTTTATACATGAGTGGCGTGACCTACAGTTTAAACTCGATTCCGAACGACACATTCCTTTTGGGAAACTTTTCATGGCAACTTTATTTACTCTCAGAGTTTCTGCCAGAAATCTGCTGAGAGGAAGTCGCAGAAGATATATTTGGCATATTTTCGTTTTGATGTCTGTTTGAACCGAGGCGTTACATCTAGTAAGCTAACAACCCAATAAACTACGGCAATTTGATTCCCAGAATAAACCATCTGAATCCATTTATTTTATTTATTTCAACACCATTTTCAGACATTAACTACACAGAGTGCCTTTAGCAGTGTGTTTATAATATTTTGTATGCATCTGATCTTTGAGTCTTTTTGACCTTCTTTTCATGAAATGCTATCAAGTCTGTGGCAACATACTCCGGTAATTTTGTGCTTCCTTGAAAAGAAAGCACGATTTATTTAATTTGCGAAAACGAAAAGTATTTGCGATTGTGATGTAGAGTATCATGTAGTCGTACTTCACCGTCTTCAACTTGTTAACTTGTTATAAGTCTGTTTTTTTTTAAATTGCGTTGAAAGCTAATGCGTACAGAAGTCAAGAAACGACAGCCGTAACAACTACAAAAAATACAAAAACAACATTGGATATCAACAATATGAATAAGAAACCTAAGAACAATAACAACAACGAAGAATGTCATACAATAACCAGATAAAATTCAAAACCTGCCACAATTTCAAGTAAAGGCTCAACACCTTTCATTGAAAAAAAGAAAAGAAAAAAAAAACAAATATAAAATGAAAAAAGAAATGAAATAAAATGGAACTGGAGACGAAGGATGCGGGCATTTAGGTTAGGCCAACATAAAATAAAAAATAGAAATAGAATAGAAAAAGCCAACATTAGATTCATTTTTTTTTTATTTTATTTTATTTTCATAGGCGGTTAATATTAATGGCCAGGACAAAGAAAAAGGTTGGCAAGCGGGTGAAAGTAATGTGCTTATTCGAGTGTCTGGCTAAAATACACGACCAATGGGATTATTTTTATAATTCTTGGTCCTTTTATATTATTTTTTTTTGGTTTTTGTTTTTGTAAGTATGTCGTCTGCTATAATATTCTTGTATATGGAATTGAGTCTGTCTGTATCAAATTGCACAGTTTCAGTTCTTTTTTTGTTGCGGTTTTCTTGACAATTAATTTTTGTGGTATCGATGAAAATGAGACAATTTGGCAAATTGTTTTCGAGCAACAACAATAACAACATCAACTTGTTTAAGATGAAAAAAAATTAATTTCATAATGTGGGTTATGCCAAGGAGTGTGTCATTAATAAGAATAATAATTACAGTCATTAAATATTATTGCGTATTTAGCACAGATTCCTTTGTGGTTTTTGGAAATCATATGGTGCAGAAAATTATGGAAAAAGTGTTACAATTTAGAAGGATTTAAGAAGGGTTAGAGATCTTTAAGACATATCAAGAGAACTGCAAAAGATCACTGCCAGTTAAGGATAAAATAGAAATACTGGTAATCAATGTTGATAATCACCTCAAGCAATAGAAAGAATATTTTCAAAGTCCTTTAAATACAAATGATGGAGTATATGCAACAGTAAGGTCCAACACAAGCTGATTTCTAATTAAAATCAACCCCACCTATGTATATAAACACAAATTACAAAAGCTATGAAATCATAAAAAATTGGAAAATTCCGTAAGGACCGATCTTCGATCAATCGAGGAGATTCTTAACTATTTACAAACAATCCTTATCCATTATTTAGCAAAGTATAAACAAAAGGGGTGTAGTTGCTAAAAAAAAGAAAGGGAAATGGTGAGGCTTTTTTAACATAATATTCTACAAAATTTTAAAAGATATTTTACGACAAGAACAAACTAGTTTTTTCGGGTAGTTCTTTCTCAGTCAACCAAATCAGTATGCTACGAATTATAATGGAACTTACTAATGAATTTCAATTACGATGCATGTTATTTTCGTTGATTATGGAAAGACTTTGGGTTCAATGAGTAGAGATTTGAGCGCACCTGAACAAATAATGCATCCTAAGAACATCAGCTATGGTAGTCTTAAAACAACAATGCTATACTTCGAAAAGTTTTCCGACACCTTCCTCATCATTTCGAGAACGACGATGTCTATCATCTCTACTATATAAATAAAGATTTACGGTGAATTGTGTGGAATCCATTTGACTCCAAAGTAAGGGCAGATTTTGTAAACGACAAGTTTTTTAATTTTAATTACACATTTTGTCCTTTATTTACATTTTCTAATAAACTAAATATTTATAATGAGATCTTATCTTAAAATATAGATATTACAACAAATGGTTGTTTTGATTTTAGTGAGGTAAAGAAGTTTTATTTACATAGTTGAGGATTTTAAAGTCAAAAATGGGTTTAAAAACCTTTATATGAATTGGTAGATATTCCAAACATACGAAAAGTTAACGTGGTTACAGTATGACTATTATTTTCAATAGTCTAAAATAAGCACTAGCTTTTCATTTGATAATTTATAAATTATAACATTTTAAATAGAGTTATTACACTCTCTTATTGATAAATAGGAGGAAGTTTCATTTTTTTTCAAAGTATTTATTTTTTAATCTGCTTATAAAATCTATTATCTTTTCGTAGATACCACCAAGGTTTTTTATTAATAATTTTAAGGCACTTGTTTTGTATCATTTGTAAACGTTTTAGGTGGCAATTTGCTGCTGAGCTCCATATTCGGCATGCATAACTTAAAATTGGCCTTATAACGTTCTTAAAAAGTAAATTTTTGTTTTTGTAATTTGACAATGATCGAGTGTTTAACAGCGGCCATAGAGCTTTGAAAGCTTTCATTGCTTTTGAACATACTTCGTTAATGTGGCTCTTAAATAAAAGTTTTTTATCCAAAACCACGCCGAGATATTTCACTTCATATACTATATTTATGTTGTTGGTTCCAATAACTAGATGGCGTCTTGGTAGCCTTTTTGGAGATGTATTAAACGGAAAGATGATTGCTTGCGTCTTATCAGGGTGGATCTGGATCTTCAATTTTTTGAGGTATTCCATACAATTTTTAAATCCATTTTCCATTTTCTTCATCAGTTCTGTTGTAAGTTTGCTTGAGAAAATTAAGGCTATGTCATCAGCGTAGTATGCGATTTTGAAGTAGTTATGTATTTGAAAGTCAGATGTGTAAATGGCATATAGCAATGGTGACAGAACTGAACCTTGAGGTAAACCAGCCGTGATAGTTTTTGCTGACGAAGTTTCATTATTAAAAGCCACCGTAAAAGTTCTAGAGTCGATAAAAACAGCAATTAGTTTACAAATGTATTTTGGAATATTTGCAGCCAATAGTTTGTAAATGAGTCCTGCATGCCAAACAGTGTCAAAGGCCTTTTCTATGTCCAGTAGTAGTAGTCCAGTAGATTTTCTGTTTTTCTTATTAATTAGTATTTGGGTTTTTATCCGGTTTAATTGATGAGTTGTGCTATGTTCTTTTTTTAATCCAAATTGTTCTTTAGCGACAACTGAGTTATTAGTAACAAATTCATTGAGACGAGCAAAGATTCTTTAAAAATTTTCCTAAATTACTTAGCAAGCTTATAGGTCTATAGCTATTAGGATTATTTTTTGGTTTGTTAGGTTTACATATGGGTATTATTTTAGCATTTTTAAAGATGTTTGGGAAATAGTTCAGTCTTATGCAGTTGTTGAAAATATAAATAATACTAGTAATTTCAGAGCTTTAGCTGGCAGTTTCTTTAGAAGTAAGTTAGGTACATTATCCAATACTGGGGATTTCAAAGTGTCCATCAAGTGTTTGTAATTAATAGTCAGCTTATTGGCTTGGGAAAACGTATTTGCTAGTATTTCAACTTTTTCAATATCTGAAGTAACTTTAGTATTTCCAACGTTTATATTTGGTATTATGATTTTGCCTTTCCCGCGCAAGCTTCTGCTAACTTTGCAGAAAGACTTGTCGCCTGGTTTTAACTTAGTCAATAGTTGGTTCCATTTTTGGTTACGCTTTTAATTAATGCTTTCGTCTATCATTTTACTTAGGAAGTTGGCGTATTGGTTATAAAAATGTATTTCATTGATATTGCTGGATCTTCTACTTTTACGTTTATAGCTTCTTCTTAGCTTTATATATTTTAATATTTTATCGGGCATCACAAAATTATTCTGTTGAGTTCTGTAAACGACAAGTGTGCATAAGAGTATAAGTAAAAAAAAATATGATGAAGGAACTTGATAAGTGGAACAAAAAATTTTCGAAAAAAGGTCCAAAAAGTGCTAAAGCAATACCCAACTTGAGATGATCCTCCTATTATAAGTCGGCCAATAAAAGATAGGATGAACGAAAACCAATCCTTTGTCAGTACAGTAAGCAGAAGGCTTATTAAGGCGGTTATAAAGGCTATTGAAGCATTCACTATACAGAGCTACAGAATTCATTAACTGCAAAATGCATTAACTGCTGGTTATACACACTTCTTAAAATATGCTGGCCAAATATAAAGAAAACAAGCATGAAGAAGCCGACAACTATAAAATATCAATAGTAGTTGCCGTAGTCTACTAGGTGCTGCGTTGGCTCATTAGACGTAAGGTCACTGTTCAAACTCCAGGTCAGACATCACCAGCAAAACGAATAATGAAAGAATACTTCTCCGGCGACTTCCTCTCAGCCGAGTTCCGACAAAAACTCTAAGAGTAAATAAAATGCAAAGGAAAAGTTTCTTAAAAATCTGTCGCTCGAAATCGACTTTAAACTGTGGGCCCCTCCACTCATGTATAAAATTAACACACACAACATAAATGATGTGAGAAACTATGTTGAAATAACCAATTATATCTCTCCTAAAATTGGACAAATATGCATTAAAAACTTTCTAAATTAATTCAATATTGTCATCCGCTGTTCACCTGCTGAACTTCATATTTAGGTATTAAATATTCGTCTGATTCGTTTCTACGCTCAAAGGATAAAATGTGACTTTAAGTTGAAGAAACATATTTTAACAAAATTTCTCAGTCAGGAAATAAGTTTTTATTTAAAATTTTTCGCTTTTATTTGCTTTCTTTTTCATTGTTATTCTCCTCCACCTTCGTACAGAGAGAAAACAAATTGAGAAAAGTTATTTGTACAGAAATGTCAAGTTCACATTGCAAACAAATGCTTTTTTTTCTTAAGAAATAAACATAAAATAAAATCAAAAAATATAAGAAGAGGCGTTATGACTATCCAAGTGTGAAAAACACCTTAGTTGAGAGAGAATTGCTATAAAAATCTTTCTTTCGAGTTGTATGAGTGCGATAGAATCACAATACTAAAGTGTTCCTTAGTAAGAATGTTTTTGGAAGAGCAACCCAGTGACAAACGATTGAAGCTAGCGAATCGAATCGAGGCCTGTAGATCTCCGGTAAGTTTTACAGAAATTTGTGGAAAGTCCTTATTTGCCTGAAAATAAAACCGTTCCCAATTTATTGCCTTTATTACAACCCTTCAGTCAGGATTATGACCTAGTTTCTCACACCACTTATGTTGTGTGTGTTAATTTTTATGCATGTGTGGCGGGACCTACTGTATAAAGACTACTACTTTTTAAATGCAATAAAACAAAAACGGTTTGAAATTTTCCAAAATTTATTTTTTTGTTGTGAAGCACTATTATTCCGCTTAGAAATGGAATATCATTTCATTCATATGGCTGCCGCAGCTGGCCTCACAGTACCTCATTCGATCGGACCAATTTTCGTGCACTTTTCCGACTGTATAGGGAAGTATCAAACGGCGCCCTACAGAAAATAGTCCAGTGGTGTCAAATTGCGGCTTCTTGGCGGCCAACTGACATCACCATTTCGTTCATTAAATGACCATCAACGCAATAAATCGATTGTGACATGAGATTGTGTAATGAGATGTTGCACCATCTAGTTGCGATAGGTGTCTCCATTGACCGTAATGGTTGTGCCATCCTCAAAAAAATTTGGGGCAAAGTTGCCTCCGCTCCACAAGCCGTACCAAACAGTCACTCGTAATGGGTGCACTGGCTTCTGTAAGACCACTTGTGGGATTTCTGAGCCCCAAATACGACAATTTTGCTTATTAACGTATCCACCAAAATGAAAATGAGCTTCACCCGAAAATATGATTTTTCCCGGAATCTACATCATTGTGCAGTTTCTTGTTGGCCGAATAAATCCCAATGTTGCTCAATCGTAAATCGATTCATTACGTGCAATGCAGACAATATATTGAATTTTGTGACAGAATAGAAGGACATAGGTTTAGGTTTAGGTTTAGGTTAGAGGACGTGTACTTGCTAATTACGACAAGTACAGTACCCGGAGGTCCAGTTGACCCATTGTAGAACGTCCTAAAGGGAAGACGATAATAGGGGAGATAGCAAAAAAGGAGAGGAAGTAGAAAAGGAAGAACAAGGAAACAGATTAATTACACAGACTATTAAAACACACAAGAGAGCGCGACTACGCTATTAAAGACTTCTCAACCAGCATAGAATGACATACATAAGTATTGCCAGATTCGAAATAACCGATCGTTCAAATTTCAACCGATATATGGCCCACCCGATATCTTGTAAAAAAAATAAAATTGTGACAGAAGAAAAATTTTCTATAGCCTTGGGTAGTGGGATCCTTTAATCCACTTGATTGTAATGTTTCTAAACAAAAACTTGAACTTTTTAAAAATTTATTGGTTAAGTTAACAATAAAGTGTTGCAAGCGCAATGTCCATTCCAATTACAATTTTTAACCCTCAACTGAAAACACCTCTGTGAACAATTTTTATTTCAAGAAGATATATTTATTATTTAAATAACAATCTAAAGTTGCAGAAAAGTTTAGAAAGTTATAGGAAAAGAAGAAAAAAAAACAACGAAAAATAGAAAACAAATGTAACATTGAATTTTCTTGAAACCTGTAAGGGTTGTATTGTATTTAACGATTGTGTAGAACAACTAGAAAACATCTGCAATAATGCCAACAAGAAAAAAATTTAAAAATATTAGAAGAAAAAAAAAACAGTTAAAAGTATAAGAAGTTAAATAGAAATCGAAAAAGTTACTTCAAAACAATACATGCAACAACATGCTGAAACATGATCAAATAATGAATGGAGGGAGAAAACTTTAAACGCAAACCAATAAAAGAATGGAATTTAAACAAGAGCCATAAAAAATGGCAAGATTTTTATATCATTTAATTAATTCCTATAAATATTACTAAGGACAGTGATTTGTATTTTCATATTAATTAACTTTTTCTTAATCACTTCATTTGTGTTTAAAAAGCAATATTAAGAGTGGCAAAGAAATATTTTTTTAATTCCTTTACGCAGAAGGAAATTGTGTTTGAATTTCAGTTTCCAGGATTCTTTTTCATTTCTGAAATATTAGAAGAAGAGATTAATAAATGAAATCTTTTAAATCAGCTGTGGAGATCTTTTTAAAGTGTATAAATACATAATTGGTCACTACAACCCTTCAATCAAGGCTACGAAATAGCTCCTCACACTCACTTATGTTGTGATATGTTGTTCTTAAAGTCGATTCTGAACAGCAGATTTTTTTGAGCAACTTCTTCAAAATCAAACTTTCACTGTTCCAAAGTTTTCTCCGCTTGGGTTTAAAGAAAACATTTTGATACGAGATATTCGGTAGAGCTGGTACTGGTACACATTTTGTTAAGCACTGTAAGTTCTCAAATAAAACTTGAAACATTTGAAATATGAGCTCGTAGATTGCAATAAAAATAAAAATAAATTTGTGTTTAATTTTGCTTAAAATTCTTTATTATTCTTTATAATTCTATGTGCCACTGTTCACAAATTGATGTAAACAACAACAATTGCTTTGTCTCTTATTCCGCTTTATACTCGTTTGCGTAAACAATAACGATCTGTATAGCGGAGACCTTCAAACCACAAGTATTCTCTTCACACGCAACGCGTCTTCACACAAGACTGACCGAATTTTTTTACTGACTCCGTTGCCCGCCTTTATCATGCCTTTTATATCACAGGGTAAACAGTCTGATGGATGCTCTTGATGTAGAATGTCTTCACGTTCTCGAAATCTCTGTAAATGTAAACATAGTTGTTGTTTGTGTATTTTGTTTACATTTATTCTGGTAATGTTTGTTGTTGATTCCTGTTTACTTGTCTATCCCCATTTTTTTATACTGATAATGTTCCTATATTCTTGTTTATTTGTTGATCATGTAAAGAAGTCCATTCTTTTTGTTTATGTAGCTTTTGTTTATCATTTTAATGTTAAACGATGTAACACCATTTCCATTTTCGCAACAATATTGATTGTGGCATATAGTCTGCAAACTAATAAGTTGACTTTGAAACGTCGCATTACGTTTTCAGTATATATTGGTACTTTCGTACACACAAACGAGAGCGACCATTGTTCAATGCATGTTTCAAAGTGGTGTCATGGGTACTGTACCGTCTGCTGTGCTTTGTAGATTACTGCCAAAGCATTTTGATATACTCTGTTCCGATTCATTTGTACAAAGAATAGCTACAAATGTGTCTAATAGGCTCTCTAGTTCTTTCTTTAAATGTTATACAAAGCAACCATGCCGTTACACTAATCCATACTAATACGAGCCCCACGTTTAGGTATCACTCGTAAGAAAATGTAGAGTATGTGCCCCAAGCCTGCAGCGTTAAATTATCTCATCTCATTTAGCTAAATGTCTAGAAATTACATATAGTGATTCATTTATTTAGGAAACGCTTTGAAGTATTTGAAGAATTTATTTTTTTTTCGAGTAACTCTCAACACATGCCTTTGAAGACATACCCGCGTGCAAGCAGAAAGTATTTTGAAGAATTTCTTACTACAACTTCACTGTTTCATTTGGTTAAATTAAGTATGAATGCTTTTATGTTCGCTTTGCTCTTAAAAATATTTTATTTTATTGCTGCTGTTGTTGTTGTTATTTGTTACTGCTATTGCAGCAATTTAATAAAAAAAATAACTGTAATGAATTGTTAACATTTAAGCACAACACCAAAAATCCAGACCCGCACGCTTTCTACACACAGACACTTCGACGCACATGCTTGTGATATAAAGAATTTGTTGGCATCTTTATGCTTTTCTCAGAGAGAGAGTGAAAGTGAGAGAAAGAAAAATAATATTTATTTTAACTGTTATTACAACTACAATCGCATACAAACATGCACCATAAGTGTGATATTCTGAAAGCAGGCAAAAGTGTACACGTGTGTGTATTCCATTTTTACTGTTATTTATAGTGTTTTTCACTTTTAAATCTTAATACTCTGAGAAGTGTGTGAACGTGTATGAGAAAGTATGTGATTGCAATTGTGTATTGTATTGTATAATGGTTTTTAACACTTTCAATACACTAGTTTTTATGGTAGCACACGCACACTTTTACAAACATATAAACATATACTACATACTGAATAAGCATGCAAAATTTATGGCATTCAACACATGTAGGAGTATTAATGTTTATACCTATACCGTTTCCATCTCTATTCCATACATAAGAAAGAATACAGATTTCAGCAGTTCAGTGTGACATGATTTCTTAACTTCATTTGCTTTTCTTTTCTTCTCTCCTCTTTTCTTTTCTTTATTTCTTAGGCCAGCTTAGTTTTATGAATTTTCTGTTCATTTAATTTTGTTTCATTTTGATTTATGTTTTCTAGAACTAAGCGTGATTTGTTTGGTTACGTGTTGCGGTAGAAAAAAGCAAAAATTTGCAAATCGCAGGAAACAAAACGATGTTTCTTTTTTCATCCATTGAGCCTATTAAAGTTTTCATTGCTTTGCCTTTTATGTACAGTTTGTGGAGCTTTTCGTTTTTCCTTTTATTATTATTGTGTCTGATAACGAAATATTAAAAATATTTTCAATTGCTCTTGGAAGTTTTTTAATAAAAGCACAATAGGCGCTGGGATTGTATTGATTTTATACTTTTGTTATGAAATGAAACAAAAGAATAAAATAAAAAAAAAAATAAAAACAAATAAAAAATAAAACTTTATTGGCTCAGAGGCAATGACAATGAATTTTTATCTCTCCGTGGCAAGCTGTATAAGAATTTAATGTTTACAGTAATGCTACTAATTTAAGGTAAACATAAATTCCGTTTTAAACTTTATATTATTTTTTATCTTCAAATAAACATAAATTTTATGCAAAAAGAACGTAATTTTTAGTTTTCATTTTATGGCGAATAATTTATTAATGTTTTTCATCAAATCTTTAAGTATTTCTAACAAACAATTTTTATCTTGACCGTTTTCAGTGATGACTGAAGTTGCCGTAGCTTAATGATTTATTACAAAACTCATCGTTTTTTGCTGTACAGCGATTGATTTTCGTAAAAAAGGAATTAAAAAAAAACAGTATATAACAGAATTGATGCATAGAGGTATTGCGGTACAACGACCAGACGATTTATTGTAATGCCCTCAACCTATGTACGATATCCCTGCAATGTCTCATACAATTGTGTTGCCCTGGCAAACTTCAGAAAGCTATTATTCCCAATAGTCTGATTCTCTTTGTAATTACATTATCAAACACTTTCGATCTCACAAGAGATATACTCATTCTCTGCATTGCGTTGAAGGAACCCCTCGCAAGTTGGTTTGCTTTTCGTCTCGACTTCCATTCTAATTTCGAGTCAAACTTTTAAGTATATTCTTCCTGTTCAAGTTGTATCGGACACATCTTTCGATAGCTTAAACTTGGAAACAACACATGAATATTTCACTTTGAAACCGAACACTCTGCTTCTCCCCACTTTACTTTTACTTTTTTTACTCCTTTTACATCGCTTAACATTAAAGTTATAAACAAAAGCTACAAAAACAAAACAATGCAGTAAGCAAACCTGTTCACTAATTATCGTACTGCTTAATAAAATAACAAACACTAGCATAAAAGAATGGTAAAAAAAGTAAAAAAAATACAACAACAAACACCAGCATAAAAAATGGTAAACAAGTAAACAAAAATATTGTAATTGGTATTCGTATAAGCAAAGGGTGTAAACAGAGGAATAACAAACAAGGCAATTGTTGTTGTTTACATAAAGTTGTGAACAGTGACACACAGAATTGTGCGAATAATTAAGAATTTTAATTAAAACTAAACACAAATTTATTTTTATTTTTATTGCAATCTACGCGCTCATAATTTAGACGTTTTTAGAAGGTAAAAACGTAACAATATGTTCTCGACCCAATTGATATATCACAGAATAATCTTTCACTTAAAAGATTAACTAGTAACCAAATTATTCCTTCCACTCTTATTACCCATTCTCATTGCGAAATATTTTCCAAAATCATCGAATTTACTGGGACTGTCCAGTAGACAATTAACTGCCAGTCAATTGATTTGTCAGGTGGCAATACCTTGTGATAAACTTGACTAGTCTATGATAGACTAGGCTTCCATTAACCTAAATCTAACATAGAACGCAACGTTTATATAAAATTTTCTCTCAGCAGTATTCTAGCAGGAACTGCGGGCATAAGCAAAATTGCCATGACAAGTTTTTCAAATCTGTCGTTCGAAGTCCCTCCACTCATGTATAACATTAACACACAACATTGGTAGTGTGAGAAGCTAGGTTGTATAGTTAAGTTAATATTTTAAATTAAAATGTATTTTTTTATTGTGCAAATGCTTGTACAGCCATGATGTTTTAATAGTTCAAATGCTAGTCTAATATTAATGATAGGAGAGGGTAGTGTTTTTGTAAATTTACACTGAAGATTAAGAACGAATTTTTAATCAACGCAATATGCATTCTTTCAATTATGACTTACGATGCCAAGTACTACAGAATTAAAATCTAAAAATATCATACAGTTTAAACCAGGTCAAACATATCCAGCAAATTGAAATCTATGGCGACTTCTTCTCAGCAGATTTCTGCCAAAAACTCTGAGAGTAAATAAAAATTGCAACGAAAAGTTTCTCAAAAAGAAATCAGTCCTTCGGAGTCGACTTTAAACTGTAGATCCTGCCACCATGTATAAAATTAACATACACATTATAAGTGGTGTGAGAAGCTAGTTTGTAATACTGACTAAAGGGTTGTAATGACCAATTATGTATGTACATATGTAAAACTGAATATCCGCTTTATCACCACTGTATGTGACTGTTGCTCATATAAACAGAAACTATTTCAGTTATTTAACGTGTAGTACTCAACCATTTGAAAACAACCGAAATTAAATACAACAAAAAATGTCATGAAAAAATGAAAGCATTTGGAAATTTGATGTACTTCATGAGAATGTCCATGTGCTCAAATATTTATGCAGCACATTAGTTTTGTTGTAACAATAACTGACACATAAACGAACATTAACGCTATATCCCAGCAGAAAAATTTTTTGGTGAAATATGCAAACCTCTCTCTAGCTGTCAACGCATGTTGACATTTGATTCGTTGTTATACTCAATACTTTTATTATTTTTTCTATAAGTAAGCGCTGTAAAAGACTCATAGACTTCGGAATACTTTCCTATAACTGCGCTGGAAGCGTGGTAGTAAACACATGATAGTGTTTGTGTTTTAACGGTTTCTCTTATTCACTTATATACCATATAAACACAAACACATACAAACATACAGACACTATACACTAGCACTGTTAAATAGCAAAATAAACAATCAGTTTATAGTTATGGTTTGTTTTCTGTCGTTTTATGGGTGTATATGTATGTATATGCCCTAGTGTAATAGTGTAAAATTCTATAAGAACAATATTAGAATGCTAAGAGAGAAAAGAAATATCAACCATTTATGGTAAAAAAAAGCCAACAAAAACAATAACAAGAACTGTAATGAAGTACGAAGAAATACGTTGGGTTAACAAGCAACCATGTATAGGTCTCTTAAAGTCAAGTATTCTGCCGTGACTAGTTTAACTACGATACTTCTTATGCTGTGTTCGTAATAATAAAAACAACAGCATACTTGTACTTACATTCATAATGTAGTAACAATATGTATACACACACACACGCACATGTAGATTTTAGCTTAAAGCACTTCAACATTGTAACATACTATGACTGCCATTAGCAAAGTATGGAAAGTCTATGGAACAGCAACGTACACTTAATAAATGGTGTCATCATATTCCTCTTTAATATTTACTCAGTCATTGAAAAATCCAACGTATGCGAGCTAACAGTAGATGCAATTACAGTCCGGTTCATAAGGGGAAGTCGCTGAAAGAAATAGTTTTCCATGAAATATCTGAGACAAGGGTTGAATTACGGGCTCTCGTCTAATAATGTATACCAGAATACGGCTACATTTTGTAAAATGATTGATGAGGATAAATAATGAATACCATTCTCTACAATTACTACTACTACTGGTCATTACAAGTCAAGATAAGAACCTAGCTTCTCAAGCTTTTCATTTTGTATGTGTTAATTGTGTCTATGAGTGGTGGGACCTAATGTTTAAAGTCGACTGCGGCCGACAGATTTTTGAGAAACTTTTCCAGGCAATTTTATTTACTTTCAGAGTTTTTACCAGAAATCTGCTGAGAGAAAGTAGCGGAAGGACATATTTTTTCATATTTCTAAGACATTTCGAACATCTGAGAGGTTAAACCTCTCGGTTCGATGAGGTTGAACCTCTAAGCTACACTACCTTCTAAATTACAGCAACTGTTTGCTGTTATTGTCTATAATTTTATAAGGCTAGTCAGAATGGTGAGTTGAATGAAATCTATTTTACTTTAATAAATGATTTTTTTAACAGTCTAGTGTTAAAATACTGAAAAAAAATAATTTTTTTGTTTTAAAGATTATTTCCCGTAAATGTTGTATATGACCACGCCGTAACTGGTCCAATCATACACACATAATTGGGAATAAAAAGCCTTCATTCAGGATTATGACCAAGCCACTTATGTTGTGTGTGTTAATTTTCTACATGAGTGGCGGGACCTACAGTTTAAAGTGGACTTCGAACGACAGATTTCGGAAAAACCTTTCATGGCAATTATATTTACTCTCACAGTTTTTGTCAGAAATCTGCTGAGAGGAAGTCGCCGAAGAAATATTTTTATCATTTTCCGTTTTGCTGGAGATGTCTAATCTGGGGATTGAACCGTGTCCTCACGTCTAATAAGCCAACACGGTACCGACTAGGCTACGGCGACTACACGGTCCATCGCTCTTTTCGTGAACTTCAATTCAAGCATTTTGCTAAGTAGCTGACAAACGGCAGAATTGGGAATGGCTTGTGTCTGTATATAAGAGACTTCACGTGTGTCCACAAAAATATTATTGGCGTTAAATTCAATGGCGTGCAATGGGTTCCTTTAAAACGAGAGATTAATTGCTCTCCCAGCTTCATAATATTGCATACTGTGCCACATTTTCAATGCGATCACTTATTATTCATGTCAAATTCTCCGATGTTGGACTATAACCTTGCGATTTTCATCGTTTTTACAGAAGTAACACAAACCGCACAAAACGGTTTGATACTGCAAACTTCTGACAAACTTCTCTCAATAAATTCTTTAGTTCGGTTTATCGTTTACCTATTATTTACCTATTGTTTACATATTGTTTACCTATTGTTTACATATTGTTTACCTATTATTTCTCTATTATTTACCTATTGTTTACCTATAGTTTACGTATTGTTTACCCATTGTTTACTTATTGAGTCAAGGTAAGCTTAGTCGCTGAAGATAATTTTTCTATAGAAACATATGTATTTCTCTCACAGTAAGAATTTTGATAATAAAATTCGATGAACTGCAATTGTTGTTTGTTAGTCCACTCATGGCGACTGGCAAAACTAACAAAACTTTCAATTTGATTTACAATAAGAGAAAGAGGTTATTATAGAAACATTCCAAAGACCACAAGGTAAAGTACCTTAAAGCAATGATCAAAACAGATGACAGAAATAAGAATAAAACTGGAGATGAAATATTCCAATCTAAGAATGTACAAGTGCTGACTATAATAGACCAGTTAGTAGAACAGGCACTTAACGTCAAAGATGTTATAAAATTGTTCAGATTTAACATCGTATTATTAAATTATAGGCTTTGATTACAAGTTTTTCTGAAGACAGTTTTCAAGTATCGGGTGGGCCATATATTGTTTTAAATTTGAACCATCGATTATTTCGAATCTGTCAATACTTATGTCATTCTATTCTGTCACACAATTCAATATGTTATCCCCAGTGAACGTAATGAATCGATTTACCCTTCAGTAACATTGCGACTTATTGAAAATTTATTTCCAAAACAAAGATAACTAATCGGAAATTGCAAACTCATCTCGGTGGGTATGTTAATAAGCAAAATTGTCGTATTTGGGTCAGAAAACTCACACGTGGTCTTTCAAAACCCGATGCACCCATTACGAGTGATTGTTTGGTGCGGCTTGTGGAGCGGAGGCATCATTGGCCCAAATTTCTTTTAAAAGCAGGACGGCGCAACCATTACGGTCAATGAGTGACACCTATCCCATCGTGATAACAAATTTTTTGGACTCAATCTTCGTGGTATTGATGAGAACTATGTTTGGTTTCAACAGGATGGTGCAACTTGCCACATGCCACAATCAATTTATTGCGTCAAACGTTTGCTGGGCGTTTAATTAGCTGAAATGGTGATATCAATGGGCGGGTAAGAAGCTGCGTTTTGACACCGTAAAGAAATGTGCTATGTGATGCCATTGCCGAAATAGGAGCGCATAAACTCGAAAAAGTCCACGAAAATTGGTCCGATCAAATTGGGTACTGTGAGGCCAGCCTCGGCAGCCATATGAATGATATAATATTCCATTTCTAACTTTGGCAAAATTACAAACCGTTTTTGTTTTTAAATTTAAACTTTTAAATAGCCCACCGATTATTCGGCCCTTTTTAAACCATAACAACTAATGAATGCTTCTACTTCAAATAGACTGATCTATTATAACTTAAGGTTAAGCTGTCATAATTTTTTTTTGTTGTGCTGCAAACATCATTAGAAATGCCGTATAAGCCTCACACTTCAAACTGAGATTTAGCACATTGATAATTTGAGGATTATTACGACCTGCTATGCTTTTATATAACTTATGATATACACTGTATAGACCACATGCGAGTGCATTAGTGTTGCCTCATATTAGTAGTTGTTGTCAACTTATTACATGACACTAATGATGACAACGTTAAATGTGCTCAACAAACATAAACATAAAAACAACAACCACATGCAAAGTGCAATATACAATAACAAAGTGGAGATACTTGTGGCAACATTAGCCAGCCAGTAACATGTAATTAATTATTATTAATGGTAACGGTAATGTTAATGTTAATGGGACTTTTTTTTCTAAGGTATTAACATTTTAATTGTGGTTGTCGCCAATATAATCATGCTAACCCATAAGGCTCAAAAGCACACATAATTTTTAGCATGTAACCCAGTACCATAAAGGGATTCTATTCAAAAAAAAAAAGAATTCTGTTGTTTTAAATTCGTTTCTTTCAAAATGTTAATTGCATTTGTGTATGAGTGTAAGTGTATGAGTCGTTCGTTTAACCACAATGTCAACTCATCATTACTGTAGACAGTGGTTTTTAATTGTTCTGCTTTAGAAAACATTGCCGCCAATTTGTCATTCTGCTGTATCCGTTTTTGACTGTCTATCTTTTTTTTCTTATCATCATTAAAAACCCTCTCATTTACTTAAAGCACACCTGTTGTGCTGTGCTTTCCCTTGACTAGCGTTCAACGCTTTTAGGCCTTATTTTAAAGTTGGCGCCACATTTTACATAAAATGTCCATAAAATTTAATGGCCGCCTTTGCAAACGTGGTGACAATTTGTCAAATTAATTTTTGCCCTCCTTTATTAAATATGGTATAAAATGTCATAATAATCTGTATCTAGTTGAACGAATTTTGTTGTTGGGTTGCGTCAATGACAGCTGTTGACCTGACCTTTTAATTTGTTAGAATTTATTGTCTGCCATTAATTTTAATTTAACTGTCATTATGCTTCTCGACTAATTAATAAAAATTGTTCAAAAACAACACATTTTTTTTTTTGGGGGGGGGAGAGGGGCATGGTGTATAAATTTCATTTCGTCTACCACAAAATGGCTTAAATTTTGCAACCATCAAATAACTAGGATTTATTATAACAAAGGAACGATAAAATTACACAAATAAATTCAAAAGGAGTTAAATTTTGAAGACGAATTTACAATTTTTCTAGAAAATTTTGTGATAATCGTCCTACCAAGATTACTTATTCACAATTCGAGTCTATAGGTTTAACAAATCATCGACAAACAACCATACGTCAACGAAACGCATAGATCTCCCGAAAACATCACCGATAATCGGGAGACCGTGTAAGATAATCCATGGCACTCGATTTTCTGTCCTCCACAAGAATTCGGTCTTTGTAGACTACAACTTGAAGCCGCCTTAGTCTAGTAGGGAGTATGTTGGCCTATTAGACGTGAGGCCACGGTTCAAACATCTTCAACAAAACGATATACGAACAAATATTTCTTCGGCGACTTCGGCGACTACGCAGATTTCTGGCAAAAATTCTGAGAGTAAATAAAATTACCGTGAATAATTTGTCAAAAAATCTGTCGTTCGTAATCAACTTTAAACTATAGGTCCCTACACTCATGTATAAAATTAACACACACACCATAAAGTGGTGTGAGAAACTAGGTCGTAATCCTGACGAATGTGCGTATGTAGACAACAACTTTGAGATATTTGCGTGGTGACTTGGACCTTCCAGTGACCAAGGGACAGAAGATAAACGACCATAAACAATGATGTGACCAGACCATTATGATGTGGCCAGACCATAATTTGCATTGGAATTTGGGCGTACAAAATTCAACTGACCTAAACTACAGGTAAGCGACCATAGACAACGACTTGTGTTTGCTGAATGGCCTCTGGGGTGGTTGACAACTGACTCCAATTTTGATCGAAAAATCATTTCAATGATGAGGCCTATTTCTAGATGTATGAAAACAACCAAAATTATTGAATTTGAGACGATATTAAGCCATACGGCATATCCAAAGGCATCCCATGCACTCCGGAAAAGTCCTTATTTCGTGTAGATTTTGAGGTGGCTGCGTTATGGGCCCATATTCCTTTGAGAACGATGTTGGAATCAAGTCATCGAAAAATCCATGCTGTGCGATGAGTCTTATTTCTGGATGAATATGTACGTGAATACACGACATTCAAGAGAGTCCAATGCATTCCGAAAAAGTCTGTGCATGGTGTGGATTTTGGACTGTCTACATCCTTGGTTCATATTTCTTTAAGAATGACATTGGAGAGGCCATGATTACCACGCTGAAGTGAATGATCTGGACATCTGCACAATGCGGTTGCAATAGTATGGCGCTACGTGCTACGCAGTTCAAGCAACATTGGATATTCTGCACAATCTCAAGTGGAGGAGATGTAAACTGGCAACCGAGATTGTATAATTTGACCTCATTAGACATTTTCTTGTAGGGTTTTTACAGTTGCAGATGCGTGCGAATAAACCACAAACTACAGCAGATCTCAAAGTCATATTAAGCCTTATTTGTAAGCCTGACTCATGAAAATGTGGATACTTTGGATGCCCTCCACCCAGGAAAGCCATGGCGGACATTTCCACATAAAATAGCATCAACAAGTCTTTTAACCAATAAAAAAAAAATTAAAATTTTCTGCAATTTTCAACTTATTTAGCTTGGTGGATAATCTGGAACCAACATCATGTGATTTCAATAGAATCGCGCTACATGTCACACAGCTAATGCCAATTGGATATTCGCTTTGAGGACATTGTCTTGATATCGTTCAGTTTGACCCCATGAGACTTTTTCCTTTGTGGCTTGTTTAACTCCCAAGTGTATGCTAATAACCCAGAAACGATATCGATTCTCAAAGCCATCTTAAACCAACTCACCTTTTAAATTCAGCCTGATTTTTAGGGCATAGTCATGGGAAATTAAATATTTCTGATACGCTTTAAACACAGGTTGCTTTGCCCCGTTCGTTAGCCATATTATGAATGACAAATACTGTGCTTGATTTAGTAATGTCCGCAAATATTTCGTAATAAAACAAATCCCCTTCAAACAAAGAAAAAGTTTAAATTGACAAAGAAAACGAACAACAACAAAAATTAAACTTACTTTCTGAAAACATTCTTTCATGCAGCAATCAAAATTAAATTGTCTTCTTTACTTTACTGATACAAGACAGTTTAAGTTTTAAGGAAAAGAAAAGCAACAGCAAGTATTCTCCTTACCTTCTAAACGTATATCCAATTGTAATAACAAATACCTTTACATACATATGTACATATATGCTGAGTACAAAAAAATGTCATTTTTTTACATCATCAATAAATAAAATTGATCCCCTAAATACGGCCACACACTCTCCCACCACTTGAGCGTTAATAGTGGCCCACATGAAAGCAATTCCCTGTAAGCAGAAGCAACAATAATAATAAATAATCCCAAGGAAAAATAATATAAAGAAAGACAGAGAGAGAGAGAGAGAGGGAGAGAAAAAGAAAGAGACATTTCATTATCTCAATTTGTGTCAATACGAGTATCATTTCCCATACAAACGTACACACATACAATACACAGATTCTTTTTTCCCAAACACTAGACCTGAAAAGCAAATGACTAAACAGCAAAAAATAAGTGATTTAAACCAAAAAAGCACACCCACCCATATACATACATATGTATATGGTATACTATATGTACATACCTATACAGAGAAACATTTACTTGTTAGTCATGTGTGCGTTAAAATGCTCTCTACCATAGACAGACACAAATGTTGATGATGATAAGAATAAGATTAAGGAAAAATAGTATTTTCGTATTATAATCGGGAGCTTATATTTGTGAACAGATGAAATGGAAATTATTCTGTATTATTCAGCAATATTTATAGTCTTAAGAGTATAAGAGCTTATAAGAATATTTTGGGACACAAAACTATGAAGTGAACAAGGTTTGTACAAAGTTTTTCTATAAAACGCAACGTAGGAATGAATAGTTGATGTAAACCAAAGAGTATTTATAAAAAGATTGAAAAAATCTCTACTGTCTAGACATTAAGAAATAAATTCGTTTAGAATTTTATCGTAGATTTTTGCAACAGGCAGACTGAAAAAAAATTCTTTTTATTAATATTAGTTATGTGAGTGAGAACTTCAATGTTTGTATGTAATTACATACATAACATAATTGGTCATTACAACCCTTCAGTCAGGATTACGATCTAGTTTCTCACACCAATTATGTTGTGTGTGTTAATTTTATACATGAGTGGTGGGACCTACAGTTTAAAGTCGACTTCGAACGACAGATTTTGGAGAAACTTTTCATGGCAATTTTATTTCCTCTCACAGTTTTTGCCAGAAATCTGCTGAGAGGAAAGTCGCCGAAGAAATACCTTTTGTATTTTGTTTCGATGTCTGGCCTGGGGCTCGAAACCTGGCTTTACGTCTAATAAGCCAAAACACTACCTACTAGACTACGGCGACTTGTATGTAATTGCCTTATTGAAATCCAATATCGATTTAAACTATGTCTTCAACATCAATTTGTCTAACCGTAGATTGAGCTTTTGTATCAAAAATGATACATTTCAATTTTTAAGACTATATAACTTTAATTCAGAAAAAGTCGAGATGCCTGATATTTTGTTAATTCCTTAGTATTGTTATTGGCATTATTTTAAACCAAATAAAAAAAGAAAATTTTAAACAAGGCTTAAAAAATTCAAAAATCATTTTTGATACATACGACTTTACTAGGTATTCTTTGGTGTTGTGTATGCAATTTTTTAAAATTTTTAATTTTTTTGTAAAGTTTTATCGTAAATAATACATTGTTTATGGTATTTGAAAAGGAATTGATAGTTAAGTGTTGGATGAAAGTGAACAGGTTGAATTTTCTGTTCTTAATATGTTCTTGATATTGAGAACAGGTTGAATTTTCTGTTCTTAATATGTTCTTGATATTGATTGAAGTAGTCGTAGTCTAGTGTATAGCGTGTTAGCTTATTAGACGTACAACCAAGATTCAAGTCTCTGATTAGACATTTCCAATTTATAACGAAGGGTTGTAATGACCGATTATGTATGTATATATGTAATATTCCTGCTGCTGAAGACTCTGAAGAAGAAGAAAACAGAACCTCGTCGTATGAACTGACAAAAGTATTGGCAGCAACAAAATCTATCTATAATCCTAACAATTCCATGTACTGCAAGTATGTATCAAAAGTAATACATAAGCTAGAATTATGAAGTTTTTAAGGCTCGATCTACGGTTAACAAGACAAAGAAAATTTTACCCATAATCTTTGCATAAATACCACAAGCACCCGTCTCCTACCAAAAATTTTTTTGAACATTGAACAAGAAAATTCTTTTCTTCCATAAAAAGGCTACGTATGCAGGTGTTGTTCTAGTGGCGTTGTTCCATTGGTTGTATCGGGTCTTTCCTCAAGGACTTCCAAACTTTCAAAGTTGCTATATGGCCATCTTGTTAAAATTGCATCTGCCAAATTCGTTGGCATGTACGCATCATACAGCCTTCGACACAAGTTTTTCTTTTTTTTGTTATGTTCTATTCTAATGTTCTATTCTAAAGTACCGCGCTATCTCCATAATCATGCTACCATCCTATTGGCAATATGGTGGAGAAATTCAAGTCCACTGTTTCAGTAAACACTTGCACGTCGATGAAACGCAAAATCTATCGAAAACATCGCCACTGTCTGTGAATCAAAGGCAGTTGATTTCGAATCGCTCATAGAAATATAACAGTGAGCAGACTCCAACTGAGCGTCATTTGCTTCATGACTTAGGCCCGTATCCGTACAAAATTCAATTGCCCAGACTCTAAAGCTAGACGACCATAGACAACGACATATATTTGCTGAATGGACTCTGGATCAGGTAACAACTGTCCCTAGTTTTCATCGTAAAAATCATGTTGTGTAATGAGGCCTATTTTCGGTTGAATTTGTACGAGAACACATGATATCCAATATCGGCCAATGTATTCCGAAAAAGTGAGTGTATGGTGTGGATTTTAGGCTGTCGACGACATCGGTTCATATATCTTTGACAATGGCGTTGGCCAGGTCAAGATCATTAACATCTTTTAGTCTGCAGTGGATGATTTGAACACAAAGAACATAAGGTATAAACAGTAAGACGCTATGTACTACACAGCTCATGTCACATTGTATATTCTGCACGAGCGATATGAGGGCATGGTCACCGACATCGATCAATTCGAAACCATTAGACTTTTTCTTGTGAGGCTTTTGTAAGTCAGAAACCACAGCGGTCCTCAAAACCATCTGATTTATGTGCCAGAGTCATGGAAAATTGGATATTTCTGATGTGCTTCATCTAGAAAAGTCCTGGCGGATATTTAAACGATGTTATGTTCTAACGAATAAAAAGTTTGAATCTTATCACACACACACTTACTTAAATTTAAAAATAGTAAGCCTTTAATGGAAAACACGATAGAAAATTTATTTCCAACTTTTGTATATTGAAGAAAGTACACTGCAGGAAGATTAGAGGACGTGTACTTGTCAAATGAGACAAGTACAGTACCCGGAGGTGAAATTGACCCATTGTACTCCAGAAAAATAAATTAAAATAAAATAGTTTAATATGCCAATTTAAATATATTCGAATCTCTTTACTTTTGCGCTTCAATAAATTCTTTCTTTAATATTATTTCCATACACCATCAATCCTATTAATGCCAAATATTTCCCCAAAAAAATTAAACATAATCTGATTAAATAAATAAATAAATCATCTGCATAAGAAAGCTTAGAAATCGCTTTTGCCCATCACCAATACAACAATATTGATTGTAATGACGATGAAAACAATCAACCTTTAGCATTTAAAACTCTACTACGACTACAACCACTACTGGCAGATAACTTCTTTGCCTACATCTTTCACTTACTGTATGTACTGGCATACACCACTCTTCGATCTCATTAGGAATCGTCTCTTTTGTAATTTACTTTCGGCTTCAACATCTATTTTGCTCCCTTATTTTGTGCAATTTAGTTTCAATAATGTCAAGAAAATAAAGCCAGTATCTCTTTATCCCCTAGCTTAACTTATTTGACATATTTTTTTCTTTTTTTTACGTTTCTTCCCTTTTGCTACTTTTTGTTTTTTTTTCTGGAGACCTTTTGTGGCAATAAAACCGGATACATGTGTATGTGGTTAAACACTTCTTTGTTGTTGCTTTAGCTCTTGGTATACAGATGCGACGTTGGTGTAAGTAATTTCGATTTACTTTAGAAGGCAAAAACCAATACAATTGCTTGAGAAGTTTGTGAGACCTTTAGATTCGTTATGGGGAATGGGACATGTTTTAGGTTTATGTTTTGATGAATTACGTCTTACGAGGTAATTGTAATACTGACTATTTTGTTTAATAAAGCAAGCTGTTAAACTCCTCTTTGTAGATTCAAGACGCAAAAATTTAAAAGAAATCAATAACCGTCACTCCTTCAGCTGTTAGTGTTAAATAAAATAAAGCTTGCCTAGCAGCACTCTGTAACTTTGTTCGAGGCTAATAAATAATGTAGACGGTCTTTCAACTGCCAGGCAAATATAAAATTAACCTGTAGAAAGAATGTCCTCCAACTGATAGATATTATGCCGGCTATTTGGCAAGGAAGATTACTTTTTAGGTTGGTGTAGATAAGATCGAAATTAAGACAATAGCAGATAAATTCGGACATTAGTGAGCCTACTGCGAGTGCTTTACAAAAATTAAATGTTTATAAGCCAGAACAAGTTTAAAATCTGTCCATTGTTCTGAGATAAAATATAAGATTATTCAAGATCACCTTACAAAACATATATTCTAGAGATCTTGAAAAAATTGTCACTCAAGTCTTCGTTTCCTCAAAACCTAGCTTCTCACACCATTTATGTTAAACTCTATACTCTGTATGTATTAATTTTATTCAAAATTGGCGGGGCCTACAGTTTAAAGTCGACTCCGAATGACAAATTTTTTGAGGAACTCTTCATAGTACTTTTATTACTCTCAGAGTTTTTGCCAGAAATCTGCTGAGAGGAAGTCGCCGAAGAAATGTTCTTTCATATTTCGTTTAGTTTGACATGTCTGACTTGGGGTTTAAACCGTGGCCTCACGTCTAATAATCCAACACACTACCTTATAGACTATCAATTGTCAATTCATCATGACAATTTTATTTAGTCCTAAAAATTTTGACCGTTTTTGTTTGTTTGTTCATAGTTACGAGCTATTAAAGTAGGAATCTATTTAAAGATACACATTTTAAATCTCTTTTGGACTTGACTGGGCTCATGAGCAAATCATTCGATGTAACAAATTACGGATATGTCAGATTAATGTGAACTACCACAAAAATCTACATAGCAGTCCTAAAGTTTTTAGATTCATTTACTGCTCTGCAGAAGAAGAAAAATGCTGATTTCTGACAACTGTTTCCTTTTCTAAAAATTCCCTTAAGATCGTATTTTATCACTGAGGTAAACAGCTGAATGAAAAAAATTTTATGGCATGGTGTGTGGCAACCCAGGTTCAAACCACAAAAAAGTTGAACAAATACTTGTCAAGGTTTTTGGAATTTTACAATTAAAAACCTCATAACTAATTCGTTTAAGACACCTCCAGTGTCCTTGAATTAAAGACAAATACGAGAGCAACTAAAATTTGTGTCTTTTTAATTTTCTGATTGTAATACAGCGACCTCTTGTGAAGAAGTTACACACGATCACTGCACTGTTGGTGGCTTCAAGGCTGAAGAAATTGTACAAAAAGATCTAACGAGGTACTTCAAAACAAATTGAAACGTTACAATTTCTGAGCCGCATACATGCATAATACATACAAATAATTGGTCATTACAACCCTTCAGTCAAGATTACAACCTAGCTCCTCATAGCACTACATGTTGTGTGTGTTAATTGTATACATCAGTGGCAGGTTTAAAGTCGTCCCCAATCGACCGATTTTTGAGAAAGTTTTCATGACAAATATTATTTACTGTCCGTGTTTTTGCCAGAAAACTGCTGAGAGTAAGTCACTGAAGAAATATTATTTCATATTTCGTTATGTTGGAGATGTCTAATCTGGGGTTTGAACCGCGGTCTTACGGCTAATAAGCACAGCACACTACTTACTAGACTACGGCAACTTCAGTTTCAGTATCCAGGAACACATTAATTTACACATCAAATACGATTTTTCTTTCGGAATATATTGTTTAGATTTGTACGTTATTCTCAGCTATTCAGATTACAACGTTGTGCACAGAAAACATATACCTAATATGGAAGACGGATGTCATGAAATATTTTCAACGGAAATATGACGGAAAGCATTAACTCCACGCATTATTTTCTGTCTGTAAGAACCATTCATATACTGAAAACTCAACTACTAGGTGATCCGCAAACTGCAACAAACAAAACTTAATTCAATTTCATAAAGTTATTGCATATTCGTAAGCATAATATTCAATCTTCTCTGTGGAAATAGAAATGTTGCAACCGGGTCTAAACCCCAGAAAGGGTCAACAAATATTCATCAAGATTGAAAACCTTAAAAATAATTCTTCCAAGAAGGTTTCGGTTCTCTTGAATCGAAGACAAATATCAGAGACATTGAAAGAAACAACTTTAAACTGAGATGGTAGAGGATATTTTTGTTATCCTTTTCAACCTCTAGTAAAGATGTTGGACACGTACGGCGAACTGTTTATGGTGTCAAGTCTGAGAAAATTTTACAAATAGATCGTAAGGTACATCAATACTAATCTCAATATCCAGGAACTCATTAATTTTTGCATCAAAAACGATCTTTCCATTGGAATGTATTGTCTAGATTTCTACAGGAAACATAAATCTTACACTGTCTGCTTTGCCATCTAATAAGGGAAGATTCCAAAAATAGTGTTCAACAGAAATACGAGGAGCTCAATTAAGAGATGATTTCCGCCTTAATACAATTTAATAAAAATTATTGGAAAACATTGCATACTAGGTAGCATTTTTGAATGCAGTAGACTCCTAATAGCGCCGCATTTTATGAGGCCAATCTGGTTTATAGAAACCGATTTGGTTTGGTTTGGTTTAGTTAGATATCTCAGATATGTAACAGTTTGGGCTGGTTCTACAATAAACTTAGACGCAGGATTTACTTTTTAATGGGTACTATTGCCATCATTCTAATCGACAAACCAGTAAAATATATAAAATATTGATGTTGATAATGGGACCAAACGGAGGTAATTATATTCTTCCAGCCTTTTCTACCATGTGATATCCGAATGGATTCGTTCCATGTATACCTTGCTAAGGCCTACTGGTATACAATTATTATGATGTATAACTGCTGCACAATTAAGCCAAGGGTATAATACATTCGATAATACCGATGGCTTATATTTTTCTTTTTCAAAGACAGATTTCTTTTTTTTTTTTTTTGCCATTTACAACATTAATGAGGCACCACATTGAAGCAATTGTCAGTGTGGCAACAATGTGTACATAGTCGGGCGTATTTCGCCTGATACAAATTATGACAGTTATTGTGTGTAACATGGTGTATTGCCTTTGTTAAATTTCCACTTTGATTGCTGAAATTAAATCCAATAAATTTAAGAAACACCAGAAAGAGGAAGAGAATATATTCGATGTGATTAATGATAAACGTTAGTCAGATTGGTTGACTGGTTGCTGAACAATGGCATGGCTATACATATGTACATACATGTATGCCTTTAATGTGGTTTAATACAAAGAGAAAACCCCAAATACAACTACAACTAAAATGGAGGGACTGTGACAGGTGGTGGTAGCAATGTAGAAATTAAGATGAAATTTCAATTTTTATTTTGATTTTGTTCCTTAAATTCTCACATTAATTACTCTTGGTAACCAACAAAAATGTAAACAATTTTGCTCTCTTTTATTTTAAATTTCTTGCTGTTTTATTGATTTGTTTATGAAAAAAAAATTGGAGAAGAAATTAAAGTTTTCTTTCCTCTTTTATAAGGGATTTTGGTTTTGTTTTATTTCTTGAAAATTGTTTCCTTTTTTTTTTTTTGCTTTATTGACCTAACAAAAGGGACTAGTTGGTGTCCCTTTTTTTTTGTTACAACAAGAACTTTAAATTACAAGAAAAGGTTCACACACATATTGTTTTAGTTTTTAAACCCAAAAGTTATGTCGTTACTGAAATCTAAGCAACAAATAAAAAATGAAAAAAGAAATCTAAAAAAGTATCCTTAAAAAGTTAAACTTACAATTAAAGAACTTTTAAACATTTGATAAGCTTTCTATAGATTTAAATTAATACAAAAGAACAACATCCTTCTTAACAGAGCTCATAGCAACTGTTTGACTTTCTATAACACAAAATCATTAATAGTTCTTTTATAAAAAGTTACTTTAAACTTATAATTTTGATATATATTGTGTGTGCGATGTAGAAGTTGTGACCCTTTTGTACTTCTGTAAAAAGTTCGACTCAAAATGATTGAATACAATAACTTAACGCTTAATGGATGACAGACAATTCTTAACTTGTAAGATGTTATGTTAGCTTAGATAAGGAATCTTTGTCTTAAAGAGCTCATTAAAAGATATCAGAAAATGAGACGTAAAAATTCCTCTGACCCTTATGACAAGAGCAAGGCACTGATATCTAATGTGAAAGAAAGTCTCTTGGAATTCCAAAAATAAAATGTTCTTTTTAGAAATTTGTAAGGAATCATATAATCGACCCTAATGTCTGTCTTCCCCGAATAGCAGCATGTCCGTAGTCCAGATTTAGACAGGATTTGTTTTCATAGAGTTTTACTTACTTACTTAATTGGCCATTAACAACCCGATTAACGAATTGCGGCCTACCTTAACACATCCTTCCAGGCGCCTCTGCTTCTTGCTTGCCTTCGCCAGTTGGTCACACCAATCGATAGCAGGGCTTCCTCAACTTGGCCCCTCCAATGCAAATAAGGTCGTCCTCTTCGCCGACTTCCGCAAATGTCCGCATCAAATGCTCGTCGAGCCAACGCATCCGTTGAGTGTTAATACACTGCACAACGTCCATTTTCTTGAGTAGGTTATACAGCTCAATGTTGGATCGAATGCGGAAATCATTGCCAACTCGCACTGGACTGAAGATCTTATGTATTAGTTTTCTATTTTTCTAGTTTTACTGCCAGCAACTCAGTCCTCAGCTTTAGTAGGAGGTCAAAGGGGAGCCAATTGAGTATAGCAAATAATGCCTAGGTTGGAGTAGAACTTGATTAGAACAGCTGACTGCCAGGGTATTCTATCCACAAGTCGACAGGGACATTAATATTTGTACCCAATAGCGCACCACAGCCTGATAGAGCTAATAAGCGATGTCGTAGTGTGATAATTTTATTATCCTTGTGGATAAGGAAAGTTCAACCCTTTGATAAACTTGAGGGTTCTAGTCTTTGGTATGGTTTGTGGTAACATTTTATGATCTTTATAAAGTCAGACAAATTCACCGACATTTACATCTTTTTTCGATAACGAATTTTTCCGTAGAATAATGAATTCATTGGATTGTTCTATGATCGTGTGTTGAACTTTGTGTATTCATATGTTGTTGATTGGCTTGCTTCTGAAGCTGCTCTAAACCAGAATAATTAGCAACATGTTGCCAAGGCATTCACTTACGAATTCCATGATATATTGCAGTTCTCGAGAGGTAGGGTTCTGTAATATCGTAAATTAGTGGTTCTATCGGGTGGGTCATCTATCGGTTTAAATTTGAATCATCAGTTATTTCGATACTGGCGATACTTATGTCATCATGAATTGATTTACGCTTAAACAACGCTGGGATTTATTGGAAATTTGGGCCAACGAGAAACTACACGATGATATCGATTTTGCAAAAAAAATCTTTTTTTCAGATGAACCTCATTTTCATCTTGGTGGGTTGGTTAATAAGCAAAACTGCAGTATTAGGTTTTCACAAAACAGAAGCCAATGCACCCATTACGAGTGATGTGGAAGCATCCCTGTGGAGCGGAGGCATCATTGGCCCATATTTCTTTGAAAATGAGGACGGCGCAACCATTACGGTCAATAGAGACACATATCGCACCATGATAACTGACTTTTTTGTACCCGCTCTTCATGGTATTAATGTGTGCGATGTTTGGTTTCAACAGGATGCTGCAATTTTTCACACATCACATGCCACAATCGAATTATTACGTCAAATATTTGATGGCCATTTCATTAGACGAAATGGTGATGTCAATTGACCTACAAGAAGCTGCAATCTGACACCGTTGGACTATTTTCTGTGTGGCGCCGTTAAAGAAATGTTCTATGCCGACAAACCAGAGACAATTTTGCATTTGAAGGCCAAAATTCGTGATGCTAGTGCCGAGATACGACCTCATGCCCTCGATAAAATGCACGAAAATATAATGACGCTCTGTGAGTCCAGCCGCAGCACCTCATTCAGCTTATTCGTCAATCACGAAATTTTTCATGAATTATATTCTCTGTGAATATTCAATTCGCCAGAAAATACTCCAACATTTCGAGTATAAAGTTTTCCAAAAATATTTTCAAATTGAATACAAATTTAAACGTTTCAATATTTAATGAAAATCGTTTGCTTAACTCATATGTTGTTGGTGTGCAAAAAATAAACAAAAATTAAGAAAAAACTGAATATTAAAAATGATGTTTTGTTTTAATAACAATTACAAACAAAAGTTTTATTTTCATGTTACCTGCTACAAATAAATACATTAACACAAGCACACCTACATACACATCCGTCCGTCTGTTAACAATCATTTGAACATGTGTTCATTTAAGAATAGAAAATCACATTAAAACGTGATCATTCATTCAGACGTGACAAGGTAGGAGGGTAGTCAATCATTTTAACAATCATATCCACCCATTCTATTCATTATCTGCTGATGATTATTTGAAAGCAACAGAAGACGAAGACGAATTTTAAAACAAATCAATATTACTTACTTATGTTTCCTTTTTACACGTTTTTTTGCAGTTCACCATTGAATTCAGCAAAATATGCAACAGCGGTATTTGAAATGTTCTGTATTTACATACAAATATGGAAGAAGAAGTTTGCATTTAAAATGTATCTTCGTCTAGATTTTAGTTTAAGTGAAATGTTGTCTTGTCTGTTGCACTATTTCACTCATGTGAAAGCAGGAGAAATAAAAAAGGAATGAGAAAACAGTAATCAGTCAAACTGAACATAATGGCCCTACGGAATAATGTTATTTATTTATATCGACTATTGAAACGTATTTATGTAAAGCAAAGCAAATATTAATGTGACCGGAAATCCTTTTCAAGTCTAAGATCTACTCTACCTTTATCCAGAGGCTGGTGTATACAGTCACTTTGACGGAGTTAGGAATTCCGTCAAGGAAGGTATAATTCTATAAGCGACATATGAAAGCTGCAACTTATCATTCTGAGATCACGGTAATTACAATAATCCTGGTGGCTTGGAATCCGCAATAGAGCCCTATAATTTCTTCATCTTCTAAGGTTCTAAGGAGTATGTTATAGGAGCATGTTAAGAGCTTGCAATCGCCTAGAGATAGTGCTGATAGCTGGCAGGATCGGATGCTACAGGCCAATCACCTATACATCTTAAGCCAAATCCATTCAAGAAATCAACACGATCCGTAATATACACGGCTCGAAACATCAGTATTAGTAGAGGTCATAAAGATTTTCTAATGTCTCTGTGAATCCCTATTTACGAATAAGTCGTATGGCAATAGCGCAGTGATATACTCTGGCATAGACGTTAAATTGCCAAGGAGGAGTGGATTCGTATGGTGTTATTTGTTATTGGTCATTAAAACCCTTTAGTGAGGATAACAACTTAGTTGCTCACACCATAAATAAGTATAAAGTCGACTCGGAACGAAAGCTTTTTGATAAACTTTACATAGCAATTTTATTTTACTTTCAGAGTTCTTAGCAAATGTTTGCTAAGAAAAAGTCGTTTTGTACGGGATGTCTGACTTGGAGTTTGAACCACGGCCTCCCGTCTAATAATTCAACGCACTACTTATTAGACTACATCGATTTCAAAGAAAGCCCAAAGCTGTTGTTTAATATGGCTAGAACTCGGTTAGGCAAGACAAAATTCTACGAAAGATGACAACAGAAAGTGGTTTTATAAATTTGCAAACGAATACTGAATAAAAAATTTAAAATACATATGATTTATATCACTAAAGAAAAAATAACCATTAAAGTCCACGTACCTCTTCTTCAGCGAGATTAGATCCAAAAATTGCTGCTATTGCACAACCAACCAACTCAGCTTGACAAGACGTTCCTTTGAATCATCTCGATATCGTAGAAATAACCATCAACTGCATCCATAATAACAAGTAATCAATGCTTAGAGAGATTATAACTCAATGCTTAGCATGAGTTTTGAAGGGAAAATTAATTGTGACTTAAGGGACATACCGAAATCAGCCGAACAAGCTGAAAAACTGGCAAGTGACCTTTTACCGCACAGCGGTTGCCAAATTACAAGCACTATCCTTTGAAGCACAGGTTAAATTATCAGTGCATGGTTATCATGGCCATTAGATTCCATTTATGCATCTCCTGTCTCCCTAATATTGGAATTACTGTTCAACATTTTTAAAAACTACGTTCCTGTTTACTTGTCAAGCCAAGTTTCCCAATCTAGTAATCCTTAGGAGTATTTAAAAGCCGCTTTCCTATTAGTGATACGCCCATACTCTAATTAAACCAGTCCTCTGCTTATAATTCTCAATCAGTAGACGTAGGCTAGAAAGTAGATATCTGTACATCCTTACTGTCTGTAGTGATGTAGAACATAAAAGGGTGACATATCCTGGCAAATATGCTGAAACGTTGCTACAGTTCTTCATTTCGAAGTGCATATATATTTCAACATCTCTTTCAGTGTGTGTTTTACAAAAAAATTGTAAGGAAGAAGCTATTCTGACATTTTGTACTATATTCTGCACATCATATAGCGATTACTTCCAGTCGTACGCAATTTACCCCCACTTTTCCTTTCATTGCTTTGTTTCTTTTTTTTTTCTTATGTTTTAACATGTAAATGGGGCAATAGACAAAGACATTTTACTTTTACTATTTTCAGACATTATTTATATCTCGCACACTGCATGCACAGGGGGCACAGTGGGTGATATTTGAGTATAATTTTCAAGCTTTTTGGAGTGTTAATTCTATCGAATTAAGAACTTATCTTTTATGAATGGATATTAATATATAATAACTGTAATGTCAATTTGCATCACATATATTTTGAAATTAAATATGTTTCTATCTCGCTACTTATCAGCACCACTGTTTACAACCATTGAACATCTGCCAGTACCACTTACATGTGCACGCAATGCCAGAGACAACGAAAAAAATCCCTGACATCATTAAACAGTGCATCACTTCTTGATGACAGATGCTGTTAAGTTTTACAATGATACACTGGCACAGACTTAAGGATACATTGATCTGATTATACTTATTCTTTACACAACACTTGTCTTCTTTCCCTTTTTGTTGTATCTTTGTTTGGTGCTGTTGATTTTTATTATCAAAATGTTGCTGATGTTCGTTAAAAGAAAATACACAAGCAGTTTCGTTTCATTTTAATGCTCACATGGGAGTTTTGATGAATCCTGGTGATAGAATTGAAGCGTTGAAAAAAACAACGCAAGTGCTTCTAGCATTTTGGAAATTATTCATCTTATCAGACGTTGACATTGTATACGCTGGCATGAATTTTTTTGCCTTAAAGTCATGTACACTTTTACATAAATTGCACACAGTTTTTTTCTTTACATTGACAGGCAAGTTAGGTTTTGTTGTTTTCGAATATTTTCGAAAGCAGAAACATTGTACCAGCCCCATCCCTGGATGCCACCTTTCTTATGTCTTCTTCTAAGAAACTATAAACCTTTGTTCTGATGTATCAATTATTTTAAAATTAAAACTTCTTTTTAAGCAAGTTTTAAACCCAAAAACGTAAAATAAAAGTAAATTTAAATATGCGGTGTAAAATAACGTTGTTTATAAAATTATGCGGGTGTATGCCAAAAAAGAGAAAATATTTGTTTATTTATCACCAGAAAGCTTTAATTAAAAACTCCATTAAAAGTTTTCACTTCTCCTTTTATTCCGGTTTAATTATCCTTGTGTATTATTATGGTAGCGGTGTATTGGTATTTGTATAGACATTGTTTTTTTTTTTATTTGCTTTGGTAGTTTCTTTGGCGAATATTTGTTTTTTGCACCTTTGCTTTGTAAGTGGGACGTTATTCGTGTTTATTTGTCAACAACTTTAGTCATTTATTCCTTTATAAACAGAAAGCAATTATCCTTATTAAATTATGAATACTTAACAGACTTATTACCAGTGGAAATGGAATTATTAAGGAAAGTAAATAGTTGTTTATATGTTCTGCGCCAGCATTAAAATATTTGATGATTTCCGCAACTTTTCCAACAGTAAGCTGTATGAGCTTCTCAAATACCTGGACATTGTGCAGTGTGTTAACATCCAGCGACTACGCTGGCTCAGCCATGTTGTCCAAAGGAGGAGGATGCTCCGGCAAGACAGGTATTTGATGAGGAGATTTGCGGAAGTCGGCGAAGAGGACTACCTGGTTTACGTTGGAAGGACATCGAGGAAGCCCTGTCATTTGACATAGGCGCGCAAGTAGCAGACGCTTCTAGAATAATGTGTTAAGGCAGGCCAAAACCCATTAATCGGGTTGTTAATGGTCAGTTTCTATTTTTAATCTAAAAATGCTTTAAAAACTAACAAAAGTCTCCAATAATACTGCGAAGTGATATGATGAAATGTAAGTTATTGTTTGTCCAGTTTTTACAGGTCTTTGTATCCTATATACACACATGCACACATAATTGGTTATTACAACCCAGGATTACGAGCGAGCTTTTCACACCAATCTAGTTGTGTGTGTTAATTTTATACCTGATTTGCGGAACCAGCAGTTTAAAGTCGATTTTTGAGAAACTAATTTACTCTGCTGAAAGAAAGACTCCGAAGTAATATTTTTTAGTATTTCATTTTGTTAGAGATGTCTGTCCTGGTGTTTAGACCGTGGCCTGACATCTAAGAGGCCAACTCACTACCTACTAGACTGAAGCGCTCAATTCAGATATTATACTCAGGCATTATCCAAGCAAATAACTATACTGTGGTATAAACTTACCAAACACCCTATTTAATCTTCTAGTCCATAATGATGTCGTTTATTTTAGGCAACTACGTCACTCTCTTCACATAGAGGTTTGCTTGCCATCCTCACACGGTGAATAATATATTTCAAATAAATACTAATTTGTGGACTTTCTTATTAATTCTGTCCTGGAGATTTGGTCTGATCGACAATAAATTTGTTCATGTTGGCAGCTCATAAGAAATCGTTTTAAATGCTCACTATTTTATAGTAGTAAACTAAAACGCAACATCCAACAGAGATAATTGGCACGTCTTTTGTAGCACTCCAAAAAAAAGTGGCACATAGAACGTTAACTATTGCCAGACAATTATTTCAAACTGTTGTCTGCTGGCATTTATTTCTTAGGCCAGCAAATTTTGTAAAAGCCTTCTTAATACATACGATAAACAGACTGAATCTTCATAAAGGAATCTCTGCAATGTACTTTAATTAACAGTATTTTAGCTGATAGCCCGGATTAAATAAGCATTCCCCAGCGGAGATTTCTAAGTCTAAAGAATTTGGCTACTTACCAGGTTTTCTGAAAAACATTACATTACTATTAAATAGATACTAATAAAATCACGATTCAAAAAAAATATAGGAATTTACCTTTGACCAATATTCCGACTACACTATCTATGAAGACATTCAAATCAAAGAGCCGATGTTATATCGGGTGGGCCATCTATCGGTTTAAATTTGAACCATCACTTATTTCGAAAATTTAAATACTTATGTCATTTTGATCTGCCACAACATTCAGTATAGTATCTCCACTGAACGTAATGAATCAATCTACAATTGGTCAATGTTGGGATTTATTAGAAATTTATTTCTAAACAAAGACAATTTGCCCGAAATTGCACAAAAATATCGTACAAAATTTGGTAGCAGAGAAGGACCAACAGAGCCTGGTTGCTATATCAACATTGTTCTCAAGAATTGAATACTTCACGCACCCGTCTACGTCGAATTTTGCTAAAAGATCTCTGTATGCGAAAAGATCTCGGTTGAATTGGTTCAAGAGATGAAACCGCAGTACCATCCGCTTTGTTTTCGCTCCGCTGTATTGGTCAACGGCAAACTGCACGATGATGTCGCTTTTGCAAAAAAAAAAAGAATCATATTTTCGAATGAAGCTCATTTTCAACTTAGTGGGTACGTTAATGAAGTCGCCGTAGTCTAGTAGCTAGTGTGTCGGCTTATTAGACGTAAGGCATCGGTTCAAACCCCAGGTCAGACATCTCTAACTAAACGAAAGACGAACAAATTTTTCTTCGGTGATTTCCTCTCAGCAGATTTTTAGCAAAAACTCTGGAAGCAAATAAAAAGTTTCTCAAAAAATCTGTCATTCGGAGTCGACTTTAAACTGTAGGTCCCATGTATAAAACATACACAACATAAGTGGTGTGAGAAACTAGGTCCATAATCCTGACTGAAGGGTTATAATGACAAATTGTTTTATTTATAGGTATGTTAAAAAACATAATTAGCCGAAATGGCGATGTCAATTGGCCGCCAAGAAGTAAGGATTTGACACCGCTGGATTCTTTTCTGGGAGACAGAAAGGAAAAGTGATCAAAGAACAATTGAGCATTTGAAGGCCAAAATTCGTGATGCCATTGACGAGATACGATGCCCCTTACTCTTGAAAAAGTGCACGAAATTTGGTCCGATCGAATGAGTTACTGCTAGGCTAGCGGCAACAGTTATATGAAAGAAATAATATTCCATTTCTGACCAGAACAATTGGACTTCACAAGAAAGAAAATAAATTTGGCAAAAATTCATAGCGTTTTTGTTTTATTGCATTTTTAAATTTAAACTTTTGAATAGCTCACCCGTTATTAATTTGTAATTTTCTACTAAATCCTAGGCTACAAATATTTTAATGTTATTAGGACCACAATTCCAGACTTCCCAAAAAAAATAAAAAAAAATTAAAAAACTTTCCTAAAGAATATCCAAATTGTGGTGGATATTTATTCAATTTTCGATAAAATTTAATTTCAGCTATTATTTCGTATTTAAGAATTATTTTTCTTTTCTAACACATTGCTTTGCTTTAAGAAATAAACAAAAAACAATTCTTCGCTTCTTTCTTTACCTTCTATTTTATATTGCAACCACATAGTGTAGCGGTGCGGTGCGTATATTTTATTTATAAGGCATGACGAAATGTTACTCATACGTATAGGCGGCTTAATATTCTATTTCCTCATCACGTAACTAAGTGAACAGTAAATTTCATTTTACAACTGCTTGAAGGCAATAATAATGATGACGATGATGGCGATGATGATGATGATGCCATTTCAATGGCTTTTATTTCAATAATTTTCGAACCTTAAAAGTGAAAAGTAAAAGGATTTTTATTTGTTTCAATAAATCTAAAGCCACTGGGATATATATATATATGTATATGCTTCATGCATTTTAAATACATTTTTTTAGGAAAAGTTTAATAAAAAATATAAATACGATGCCATAATACATTTATGCCGCAAAGTAATTTTTATATTAACTTATCGCTTGTATGGCATTAAGGGGTATTCTGGACTGATAAAGTTTATAACAGATGCTAAGGATTATCTTGCAAGGAATTTTAATGGTACATATTTCTTAACATTTTAATAAATTTTAATGTAAGTTTTGTTACTTTATTTACCATCATAGTTAAATATTATTCATTTTCTTTTTGTAACATATTTAATCTTTAAATTCCTTCATTAATTATTTAATTAAATTTAATTTACTAACTTCATATATCAAGTTAAACAAACTAATTTCGAAATAAAGTTCTTAACAGAATTTATTATTTATTTTGTTTTTTTTACATTCTTTATTTAAAATATATTTTGCACTTTGTTTTTGTTTCTCTATGCGGAAAATGTGAAAAGTTTCAAGTATTTTGTTCTATTTTCATATGTTGATGCTGTTGTTGATGATGTTTTTTAAACGAATAATTTTCTGTTAAGCCGTCACTTCACGTTGACACAGTTTTTAATGCAACACTTTAAATATTTCCCAAAGAACATTTAAAGTAAAAAAACAGTTAATGTAAGATATCGTTTACCTGAACACAATACTATACATATATGAAGAATGTAAAAAGGCCTCGAACTATTTTTCTCAATTCCAGACCCGCTGTAGAGAAGATTGAATACACTTACGATCATTGTTTCCTAAAATTTTAATACCTATATAAAGAACTATTTTAGAGTGCCTAGCTCTCTTGAATTCATGCTACAATGGAAATTTTAATTATGAAGAAGAGCGACTGGTTAGTTTATCGTATTTGCTCTTCACATTCATAATATTTGGTTAGTGGATCGCAAAAGGTGTTACAAAAATAATTTGTTCTAAAGCCCAAGTATTCTTCCCTTTCACAGTTTATTTGACTGATTGTTGTAAAGAAAAAGCAAAATATCGTCAAACTAAGATCACAGAAACTATTTTAATACTACATTGCATCGAATATCCCTTGAAAGGAGAAAAACTTCGATAATATGCTTTAAACATATACCATTAAAAATGGTGGATTTTAATTGGATTCTTGATGTTGCGAAATAAACATGTCGATGTCACATCAGTGCTAAGCGAAAGTTTGTTTCAACACATCGCTTAGTTAATAGCTACGGAGAACGATTGTCATCTACTAGCATTATAAGGGACACACTGGCAAATCAAGTTTAAGTCCAGAAACCAACACACCACACACAACTTTTTGCATTCACAGTTGATTATAAATATTTTTTTTTCTAGAATTATATGAAAGTGAAGTGCAACCTCACCGACTGTCTGCAGACTTGGTAATCTCTGTAATCGCTAACACTACTCTATCTACCGATCATCAGCAGTATAACCGTATCATTCGGTTTCAATATGCTTTCTTACAGGCTGCGAGCAAACCTAGCACCGGAATGGGATGCGGCAGAGCAATCAGTTATCCAAAATCAACTTAATCGACTAATGAAATTTCAAACCAAACAACTCTGGTGATGACTTTTGTATTACGGAGATGACACGAATTCGATAATGGAACGTATGAATGCTTATTGAGCCATCGCGGTTGTCTTAATAAGAAATGCAAATGGAAGCATATAAGATTGAAGTTCTGGTTATTAGCGAAATGAGGTGGACACGTTTGGAAAAACGAACACTGACAATATCAATACAGTTTTGTATAGTAGAACTCCTTTAAAATGCGAGTTGAGCGTATGCTTCCTCATCTCAAAAGACCTTCAGCTTTTGCTTCAGTTTTGGCATCCAATATCAAACCGTACCATCACAGCCTGGTTTTTTTCTGAAGCTGTACCGCTTGAACAATGTTATGCATCAACAGAAAATACCGATGCAAACATAAAGGAGGAACAGTTTACGGCAACAGTCGCGAAGATAAATAGGGGGAGTATTATAGTTTTTGTGGGCAATTTTAATGCTAAAATAGTTAACAACAATCTCGATCTGGAGCAAACTTCAGGCGCGGAGGGCGGAAAAATAATGGCGAATGTTTCATTGACCTTTGTCAATTCCACCAATTGTCTGTATTGGATGTTGCTGATTAAGTCCTATTTTTTCTAAAGCTGAATTACTGACTTCTAATGTCATCCTCTCAAAGGCAAGCAGGGATATGTTTTAATTTGAAAACAATGAGAAACATTTTTTAGTTCTTAGTGCAATTACATATTTGTTCTACTCCGTGTTGTTTGGACTCCCTGCTTTGAATCAGGACTGCATGCGTTTACAATCTATCACATTATTAATTACACTATGCCACATACTATTAAGGATAAAATTATTTTTTGCATACAGCTGTCCATTTGTTGTCCTCAATTGATTTTCTTTTAATCAGTAAACAGTAAATACAGAGAAGTACTAATATCTATACATTGTATATACGGCTTAAAGTATTGATATGACCTACGCAGCTTCTATTTGGCCATTTGACATATCGCTCTGTATTTTAACTTGAAGTATTCCAAATAATTTTTTATTATTCGCTGGGAAAATCTATCAGGTTTTATTCGACAGACAGATAAGATATGTTGTAACATGTTTTTAAAAATAAATATGTAACAAAAACCTCCAGTTATACACACACATTTGATAACATTATCATTGCAAAAGTGCAGTGCATGAATGTGGGTATAAAACAGAGACACATTCCAAATGCAAATACATACTCATCCATGCTACCAACTTATCAAGTATGTAAGGCTATGGTTATGGTTGCATATTCCCACGAATCCATACATACATTTGTTTATGAGATTTTCCCATACTCACTTGTGCATGCATATGTATTTATAACATGTGGAGTAGGATTTGAATACACAGTTTCAATGAATCACTACTATTCCGAATGGAAATTGTTTAAATGAACGAATTTTTTTCTTTCTCTGGAACAAAAATTCATACATTTTTTATGTAGTAAGCGGTAGAGGTATGTATGTATACATCTACATATAACTAACTAATGTGTAACTAACTAATGTAAAGAAAATAGAAAAATGAAAGGAAGTGAGAAAGAGAGAGACTTAAAAGTTCATTTACTTCGAATATATCAAACGTAGCAGACATTTCAATGTTATTCTTTCATTGAAAGGGACAGAAAAATAAAAGTAGAAAGAAATTAAAGCCATAAAATTCATATTTATAAGAATATTAATATTCACATACGCCTGCACAATATATGGGTTGTTCGGGGTATTGTTACAAAAAATGTATATGCATACTGCTGCTACAATTCTTCTATTATAACATTTTAGGTCATACTGGGCTCGATTTAAAAAAAAAGAAGAAACTCTTGTTATAGAAAATCATTCTTTTTTCTTTTTTGGTTGACATTTAAATTCATGCCAGTAGACATAAAAGAGGGTTCATATTGTATTAAATATACATTTAAATTTTGATTTTCTGTACATTTTTGGTTCTTTTTTTTTCTAAATGCCATGCATGTCATCTGCTGCTGTTTGGTTGCCGCTGTGCTTTAATGTAGATTTGAATAATAACATCTGGTACATGATAACCAAGGCTGTAAAACCACAAGAAAATTTTATCAAAATTTTTTATTTTACATTTCATATTGATTTTAGAATTTTCAATTTCCATTGCATTTCATTGATTTTAATCAACATATTGATCGGTTGTAATACAATGAACAGAGAAGAAAAATTTTGAAGTAAATTCCATCCGAGTCCCTTTTCTCTTGATAACGCCATCACTGCAGTTTTTCTTTCCATTTCAACAAAGGCTTCCTTTGGAGGCTTCTTAATTTTCGACCGTATCTGGGTAGTGAAGTCTCCGTAGTCGAGTAGGTAGTGTGTCGGCTTATTAGACGTGAGGCCACGGTTTAAATCCCAGGTCAGAAAATTCCAAAAAACTGAAATATGAAAAAAAATTTCTTCGGCGAATTCCTCTCGGTAGATTTCCGAAAAAGTTTCTTAAAAATCTGTCATTCGGAGTCGACTTTAAACTGTAGGTCCCGCCAGTCATGTAGAAAAATTAACGCTCACAACATAAGTGCTGTGAGAAATTATGTCGTAATCCTGACTAAAGTGTTGTAATGACCAATTATGTATTTTCTGCATGTAGTTAGTTCAGATAGGAAGAAAGTGACGTATTTCTTCCTTCAAGATAATTGAATGTCGTCTTCGACAAATGAACACTAATTTCTGTGAATCAATAACTACTGATCCCGCAATATTTAAGTTACCAAGAGGCAAAAAGAAGCGCAGTAAATGAAAACGGACAACTTAATTTAATTTAAACCAGCAGACGACATAGTTTATAATTTATCTAATGTACTGACCAACCACAATATAAAACGAAAACTTTTGAAAGAAAGAAAGTCAGCTGCCAATTCATGTGAAAATTTGACTGTATTTCCCAGGTTAGCTTTCGCCTGGGCAAATTAGCGCAAAAGAGCTGCATTCTAGATCACCTGAGGCCTACCAATCATACCTGTCGATCTGTTAAGACCTTAAAATTCAATAACTTCGTTAGAAATGGTTTCAACAAAATGAAATAATAAAAGGAGCGTGGAATAAATTTTTGGCAATAGCAGCCTAGTTTCTCGCCTCACTTATGTTCTGTGTTTTAATTTCATACATGAGTGGTGGAACCTATAGTTTAAACTTTACATAGTCATTTTATTTACACTCAGAGTTTTTGCCAGAAATCTGCTGAGAAGCAATCGCTGAAGAAAAATATTATCATTTTTTGTTTTGTTGGAGTTGTCTGACATGCGGGTTCGATTTGAACTGAGCCCTCATATCTAATAAGCTAACACACTACATCATGATATTATTACCTGCTTTAAGTTTCCTAAAGAGCAATAAATCATCTGAAGAGAATAGTATCTATCAAGAATTGTACACTATTAAGTACACGAGAATGAATAGCATGGGTAAGAGGAGATATAAGAGGGAGATTTGATAGAGTGTAGTTCTTACAGAGGCAATAGACTGCCTGTATTTTTATACAAAAGGTATGTGCGCTATAGAGTTTCTATAAATTTTTAAAAGAAACATGAACAGGTTACCATTTATACCATAGTTGGGTGGACTAATTCATTATAACTACGTGTTATCGATAGTGAAAAACTCTTCAACATCATAATAGGTGCCGATTAAATTAATGAACATTATGAAAGTTCATAAGTTTGGTGCTGGTGTGATTTATGGCGAATAGTTTACAATAAAACTGATGCAAGGTTTGTGGTATTAGTATTGTATTAGCAGACATTTATCTAATAAATACAATATGGGAACGAATAAAAACAATAAAGCACAATAAACACATGTGGAATAATATTTTAGAACTCCTTTGTTTCAAAGTAGAATAAATAAAGCAATAAAATTGACAGACGCTAAGTTAACTCAGACTAAAAAATTTGCTCTGAGTCGTGGTAGCATTTAAATCAATTCTAATTGCTCAACCCTACTCGCATAATGAACGGGTATATCAATCCTAATTACCCATCCCCACTGACATAGTGTACATGGATCACACATGAGTATGAAATTTTAAAGCTAACGAAAAAGTTTAAAAAAAATTAAAAATCTTTTTAATTTATAAATGAAATTAAAGACGAACATTTAAAAAGAAATTACAGCATAAATTTAAAAAAATATATATATTAAGTTTCACAATGTTTAAATGTTAAAATTTCAGCTCTGCTGTTATAAAACAAATTAATACAGAGTTTACAGAGAGGCTCAACTAAAGTATGAAGTATTTCATAAATTTTATTTAAATCTCTCTCTCTCTCTCTCTCTTTATAAAGTTCCCAAACTGTTTAAACCATCAAATATATTTATAAAAAGAGACTCATACCATTTACAATACACATGTCTTTATCGCTTATCTAAATTGAAGAAATAAAATTTTGTTCTCTTATCTGTTTAAACTCAATGGTGAGTATGAGTAATAAAATTATATTCATGTACGTCATACGTCCTGGGGGATATAAATACAATTTTCAAATGACCTTTTTTTCATAATTAATAAAGAAAAATAAAAGATTTTAAATCAAATTACTTACGACACAAAAGAAAAAGCCTGATTCAATTTAAATGGGGGGAAAACTTAATGAAGCATTCGGCAACTAATTCTGCGTAATGGGCGTTTACTTTTAACAAATATGAGTGTGAGGAAAGGCAAGTTTTTTTTATTTAATTTAAATTCGGATAAATTTATTAAAATACCTAATATCTAGGAATATCACTGAATGGTGAATTGACATGGACAGCTAACATAAAGAGCAGACATTCCATAATGTTATGTAGAAAGCTTGCAGTGAAATCCTGTGGCCTCAAGCTGGTAATAATACTCTGGATGTATACCATGATGGTCTGACTAACAGTAACCTATGCGACAATCGTATGGATAAAGAGAACAAACCTGTAAGCAGCTCAAATATAGTTGCACAAGATATATAGACACGGTGAGTGTTAGAATGGGGGCTGAAATCTCTGCAGAATTTAAGTCCGCTGTTCTTGGTAGTAAATACTAAAGGCTTGGTTAGGTTGATGAACGACAAGTCTTACATAAAGTTCATTAGGGTCCCGAAACATAAAAAGTCGATCACAACGACACCTAGTAATACAAATGAAGCTGCTACTTTGGGGTACACAGATGGATCAAGAACAAATCTTTGGACAGGAGCGGAAGTTTTGGTCCCAGAATAATATCAACGTCATACGTCAAGATATCCATAATTTTACTTTAATAGGATGTACAAAAGACAGTGTATAGTTGAACTAGCTAGGTAGGTAGATCATGTGGGAATTCACAGCAATGAGCAGGCATATGAGCTTACAACTGCTAAAGCCAGAAGCTTTCTGTGGACTGGGGTGTATGCTCAACGAAAGAGACGATAAAGAGGGGCAAAGACTCTTATCAAATCTAGTAGGTTTGAGTCAATCGGAACTGGAGAAGGAAGAGGAGGTCTGATGTCATCAGGGTATTCAGGAAAACCTGAGGTTGATAACCGGTCTTTTGACAGAGTAGACTCAGAGTACACTTATTTAGAGTGGAGCTCTTCTCGATCCAAAGGTGTAAATTCAGTGGCAATAAAAACGGATCAATGGAACGCATTCTTAGAATCTGTAGGACATAACTCCCAGAAATGCACACCGCGGTGCATATCAGGTGATAAGCAAGAAATTGTCATTGTTAGGATGCCGCTCAGATCCTACAGTTTGTTAGGGTGATAAGCCTATAGGAGATGTTATAAGGATACCCTATAAAATTTAAGGGAAGTACTATAGATCATATGATCGCAGTACTAAGACACCTTTTCACAATAATATAATACTTAACACTAGAACTATTATTTGAAATGAAATTTTTATTCAATTTTCAATGCCTGTTTTTGATTTTCAATGTGATTTCGCATTCAGTTTGGAATATTTACATTGTAAAGCATCACAATGCCGGCAAGTTGGCATTTATTAATGTGATGTTACATGCCAGTATTTAAAATTTATTCATATCCATGAATATTTACTTACATATGCATTGAGTAACGTACTTAACATTTGCAGTTACACCCGAATGTACATCCTATGATGGTTTCAACAACTGGCCGAATATTATTCTGGTTACTATAACATTAACATTTACATACACCCACATTTATGCAAACATCCACCCACTCAACGTATACTGGCTCACCCATAAGCAGGTGCTTAAATTATGCATATTTTTTTCGCCTCTTCTGGGACAAGAACTTCAAAAAAAAGGTGTGAAATGTGTCTGCTGTAGTGCAATAATGTGTTGGCCAAAATAAAACATAAAACCGTGGGTCCGGTTTGGTAAACGATTCTTAATGGTTGGTTGGTTTTTAACACGTTTGTTATGGAAATCGTTTAAATGCCAGGTTTTTTGTTGACTTGTAATATTTTCTTAATGGCCGGCAGGATTTCAGCTTCAATTTTTTTTACCATAATTTTTGTTCTTTTTTCAATTTTTTTTTCTTAATTTTAATAAAGCTTTAGGGCATGTTATTTTAAGAATTTGTATAAAAACAACGCAATAATTTTTAATTTATTTAGCTGGCAAAAGTAAAATGTTGCATTCACTTCTGTGGAAATGGAGAATAAATTTTGAATTAGAGTAAAATTCGCAAGAATTGGTGTAAGTTTCGAATTTGTCTTGAAGTTATTGTTTCTTCTCATAACTAAAGTTTATAAATAAATAAATAAATTATATAAAGATAAGTATTACGAAATTTGAGAATTATTTGCATTTAAGCTCCATATAATAACAATAATAAATAAGCCTTACTCCTGTTCACCAGAGACGGTTACATAGGCAGATTAGGCAGTCTCACCTCATGAAAAAGAATACGATTCATTCTGCTCGCCATTCACCACTTCAACCAAAATGGATGATTAACCTATAAACCAAACTGGAAAACCTAATTAATGGAACTAAAACCGCTATAGTTTAGTAGGTAGTGTGTTAACTTATTAGACGTGAGGCCTCGGTTCAAACTCCAGGTCAGAGATCTCCAACAAAACGAAATATTAAAAAAATATTTCCTCGGCGACTTCCTCTCAGCATATTTCTGGCAAAAATTCTGAGAGTAAATGAAATTGCCATGAAAAGTTTCTTAAAAACTCTGTCGTTCACGATCGGATTTTAACTGTAAGTCCTGCCATTCATGTATAAAATTAACACACGTAACATAACGGGAGTGAGAAACTAGATTGTTATCCTGACGATAGGTAGAGTAAAGAGCAACGCTTTGCGGCTGCCCTAAATTTCTTAATAAAACGGTGGCTTCAAACGACATTCGGTTTAAACTGGTCAACTTCAAATGCAATACTAATTCTGCAACGAACAAGTTTTTGTGGAAATGATTTCTGTTGGGTCTTCAAACAGGGTCTTCAGAACTTTCACAATTGATAATGGCCATCTTGTTGAAATACATCTGCTACATTGTCATTTATTCAGTCCGTTTTGACAAATCATCATGAACGAATACAGCATAAAATTATTTTATCAAAATAGATGTTCTATTCGGGCAATGTACCGTACTCTTCGACCTTTATACTGTCACCATAAGAGTGAGAGTATGAAAGAGAATCCAAGGCATTCTATATAGAATCCCGCCTTTTTAAAAAAATCTTGTGCCATGGTTTGGGCCACAAAGCATATTCGCTGAATGGTCTCCGAAGCTGTTGGCAACTGATTCTCATTGAAAAATCATCCATTTGTGGATGAATTGGTACGTGAACAAACACACGATAACAATCCAATGCATAGCGACAAAATCACTGTTTAGTGTGGACTTTGATATGGTGGCCTCATTGGTTCATATTTTTTTGAGAAGGACACTGGCAACTGCAAGAACAACAGATTGTAGGTTATCAACTTCTTTTAAACTGAAGGGTTTCAACACCTCTGCACCACATTCCATACAGCTCATGCCACATTGGATATTTTGCATGAACGATTTGTTAAAATCATAAAAACTGGCCACGGAGCACATACGATTTGACTTTGAGATTCTTCTTAAGTCGTGACTCTTCTTAAGTCGCAGATGTATGCTCATAAGAAACAAACCACAGTATTCCTTGAAACAAATATAACCCATGACATAGGCCAAAAACCTGCGCCTGCTGGTTATGATAATTAGAAATTTCGGTTTTCGAAAATTAACAACATTTTTAAACAGAGAATTCTATACTTCATTCTGACAAAAAATTTAACAAAAACTGTTTTAATTACCTGATTTGTCTCTTTAAAATATTCTTGCAATTCCTTATGTACAGAATTTAACCAACTTACACTTGCACACAGTAAGCAGAATATGAAGTGCAACAATTGTACAAAAAATTCTGTACAAAACTATGTTCATTTATGTTTTCTATTTCATATCCTTTGCTCTTCTTACACTAGTTTTAGTTGTAGAACAGCCAGCAAAACCATTTTAGTTTTACTTGACTATGGTTATACATACGGACACAGAAGACATTTTCATCGAAATTTCAGAAGGGAAATCATGTGTGTTGTGTAAAAGAAAATGTTGAAAAACTAGAAAAACTAAATAACGCCAACATATTTCAAGTGTTAAAAGCAAATGTGAAAAATATGATTGGCTCTAATGAAATTTCAAAAGGAATTCTTAAAGTTTTTTGCTCACATTTTTTTGTCAAACATAATTTCCCACTTGGCATAGTTTCAATATGAGACAGTGGTTGTCATGTCTTTGGGTGTATGATGTGTACCACATACACCCCTATTTAATTACTCACGTTCAAGAATTATCTCCACTTTAAGGAATTTCAAAATTTTTAGTTGTTTACTACAGTTTTAAATGAAATACAAACGAAATCATTTACTACTCCCACATACCATTTATAGCCTGAAATTAAATTCGTTGACCTTTTCTAAAATTTGTGCCACAAAAACCAAACAAATTCTATTGAAATGCTTCCCACTGTCCTTTTGGCATTTTGTCAAGAACATGAAGAAATTTTAATCTCCGCAAAAAACAAAAGAGAGAATACTTGGAGAGTGACAAAATAAATAAAAGAAACTATTAAGCCTGGGTAACAAATGACACAACGTCGCCGGGTTTACTTACCTTTAGTCTTTAAAAAAAAATCAAAGAAAAAGAAAAATAATTTTTAAACCTTAGAAAACGCTCAGTTCTTAGACAGACGAATAAAGATTGCTTAAATAATGAAATTTTTATTAAATTCTGCGAATAGATTTATCTGTGATTTAAGAAATTTGATTGGAATTGTTTTGAAATAATTTTAAAGGTAGGTTTAAATGGTGGGTTTAAGTCGTGCTAGGTTTATACTTGGTTTTTCAATTTAAAAAAATTAACACGATTTAAAGTAATCTCTTAAGGAATCCTTAGACATTGCACCATTGTGCTCTGTAGTGAATTCTCTACATTGGCACCCCTTTAAAGACAAGCCAGTGGTAATTAATAACACTATAATGCTCCTTTGGACTATGGTCAGAGATATTGTTGGAGGCATTACTGAACATTGTAGTGTGGACACTCATGGGAAATCTATAGGAGTTAAATACTTGGTATTTATTCGATGCATTTCCAGCCCTCTGTCGGATAGTTGGTGGCAATAAAACTCAATGCAATCAAATACAGGCGTAATCTGGACTATGGACATGCTGCTATTCTACAGCTTATAGGCTCGTTTATACAATTCCTTACAACTTTCTGAATAGAACATTTGATTTTAGAATTGTAACTAGGAACTTCTCTTCCGAAGATTCGGAGGTACCCAATAGAACCCTTGAGATTTACATTGATGACTTAAAGATGAGTGACAGGGTTGACTGTTGTATATTTATAAGGGTTCTAATATTAAACTTCCTTAAAGGCTACCTGACCACTGTAACGTTTCCCAGGCAGAGGTCATGATCATTTTGAAAGCAGCTTAGTGCTTGGCGGGATTTTACGTGAAAATCTCTTGATTTACTAGGACATCCAAGCTAAGCTTAAGTACCTAAGAAATGTAGTTTCAACGTCCGTCCTTTTCAATAAATGTCGAAGATATTTCAGGAAAATTTCATATCATTCATGGATTCCGGGACATAGGGATATCCTTACAAATTGCATTGCTAATGATCTGGCTTGAGCTCCGGGCCCGAAATCTCCGAAATGTTAAAAAGCGTAGGTATTCCGCTGGCCTGAGCTGATTAATTATCCACTCATTTTACAGGGAAGTTCAATCTTGTTGACAGCAAAGACTGACTCCCAATGTGAGCTAAGCCCCATTGTCATGATCCGTTAGTGGTGGATTGGAACCATCCATAGCTCCGATGGTAGCAAGAAGATAAGAAGAGGACTCAGTTACTTCTGTCCACAAGTTGCATTACCATCCATCGCACAATGGCGATTCTTACGAACCCCTGTCCTTTTGGCAAGCATAACGAAAGATTTGGGGTTCCGGCAAATGACTTCTGCAGGAACTGTGGGTCTCTTCCTCAGACCCACACTGTCCTCACCTCATGTGTCTGTGTCCTGCTCTTGACACAAAGTGGCCAAAGTAGTATCTTTTCATATTTCAGATTGTTTGAGTTGTCTGACCTGGGGCTTGAACCACGGCTAATGTATGATAAGCCAACACACCAACTCTGACTTCATTTTATTTTGGACATGGGTTGTTTGATCCCAGAGTAGAATTCATTATGTTATTACAATAGACCGAAATGCTGGCTTAAATGATATCTATTCCTTGAAGGGGGTTTGCCACCTAATCTATCCTTGTTTTTGTCAGCATAACAATATACCCACAATCCAGTGGATATATTGTTATTGTATAAGTGTTAATAATTAAAGAAACACATTAATCCTCATAAAATAATACATTTTGAATAAATAACAATTTAACGCCAACATTTAACATGGATTTAAAAATTTAATTTTGTTGTTACGTATTCTAAACACTGTTGAAATTCCTTTAAAAAAGCAAAAAAAAATATTTCACATTCAAACTTTATTAATAATTTTAAGTTGTCGCCTTTAATGAAATTATGGTTGTTATTATTTACAGCGTGCCTTTGCCGTACAGTACAGTACCGTACAGTAAAGTATTCCGTTGCTCTCTTTCAGATTCTTTATCCCCACGCCAGGGGTGAGCTTAGTTTTTTTTCTATTTTCTATTTCTTTCCTTTTTAAAGCTGGTGCCACATCCCCTTATTAACTTCATTAAGTAGAAATGTTTTCTTAACTGTATTAAAGCTTAAACTAACTTTTCATTTCGATAAAGTTATCTGATTGCCTTAAGCGAGGGGGGAAGAGGACATTGCAAATATGATTTTAAATTTATAGCATAACTCTCGACATTCTCTTTTATGTATGTAAGAAAAGAAAAAAAAATGATTTTATTTTCTTTAGTTTTTCCTCAATGTGTGCAATACACTAATGAAAACGTACTTTTCACTTTTTTCTATTCGTAGTTTTTGGTCTCCTTTTGCTTTGAAATTTCGTTTTACATTCGTATTTAAATGCTGCAATCATTTTCTCATTTTCATTCTCAATGCAGCAGATGTGCAGATGATTGAGTTTACTTACTTACTTACGTCTTTCAAAATACAATTCTCTTTGCAATTGATTTTCCTGTGTTCCCTGCTATTATATGTTTATCAAAACTTGAATAGGGGGAAAATGACAAGAATGAAAAATAGAAATAAAAAACAACATCATGTTCTTACTAGAAAATTTTGTTAAATTTGCTACCACGTATGGTATTTTGTTGTGTGGGTGACAATAACAAGATGAGAATTTTTTGTTGAAAAAATTTAAATTTTTTAAGAACTTTTAGCATAAAACTGTATTTATTTAAAATATGTGGGAAATATCTGTACACAAGGAACATCGTTTACGTTTTAGATGGTGTTAAAATGCCAAGCAATACAAGTAATATCTCAATTACTTGTGATGAAATTGCATTTATTTTCTTGAAGAAATCTATTCAGCAATCAAAAAAAAGTTCCTTGGGCTTCTTAAATCGGAACATAATTAACTGTTGAGCGATTCTCTTTTGATATGATTGTTGTTGTGCATGTTTTAGGAGAGGTATTATTCAGTGATATACTAATATGTTGTATGCAGATTATAGAAAAGCTAGCAAACATTCTCCAAGTAGGCGGTTACTCCACAGAAAAATGTGCTCAATTCTACAAACTCACAATCATTCATCAGCTAAATTATGTTCCTAATAGCGCCGTGGTGTAGTAGGTAGTGTGTTGGCTTACTATTCGTAAAGCCCGGGTTCGTATCCCAGGTCAGACATCAAAAATTAAATATGAAAACAAAATATTTCTTCGGCGACTTCCTCTCAGCAGATTTCTGGCAAAAACTCTGAGAGTAAAATAAACTGCCATGAAAAAGTTTCTCAAAATTCTGTCGTTCGGAGTCGACGTTAAACTGTAGGTCCCGCCACTCACGTATAAAATTAACGCACACAACATGAGTGGTGTGAGAAGCTAGGCCGTAATCCTGACTGAAGGGTTGTAATGGCCAATTAAAAAAAAAAAAAATAGCTTCTTAAAATGTAAGACCTAGTAAACCTAGCTATCATAAGGAAATTATTTTTTATAATTTTATTTTTATTATTATTTTTATTTTATTTGTGATGGCAATATTATTTACTCTCAGATGTTTTTGTTCAACGAACCATTTCTTCTAGGGTTTCGTAAACGTTTATAACCGTAACCGTAAACGCGGTTATTTGTGCCCATAACCGTAACCGTAAACGGATGAAAATCGGACGCATACGCATATTTAGTAAGCCATGATTTTTTAAATTTTTAATTTGTAAAACTAATTCGTGAAATAGGAATTGGTGGAAAATGTCCTAGAACTGATTTTGATGTAGATGTGAATAAACTTAATGACCAGTTTGTACATTCAAGTGTTCCAACGGCAATTGGTGATATGTATGATGACCTTTGTTGTGTCCCTCCACAATACTCCTTTAGTTTTCGTTGCGTGGATCAGTTCAAAGTTTCGGAATGTATTTCAGCGGTAAAATCGAACGCAATTGGTTCCGATGATATAGATCCTGTGTTTTTGAAAGTTTTGACACCTAGACTTTTGCCATATTATACCCACTTATTTAATACAGTGCTGACTAAGTCTACTTTTCCTAATGAATGGAAACTTGCCAAGATCCTTCCCATTCCCAAGTCAAACAATGAGTTTAGGCCAATTGCCATTCTTCCTTTTTTGTCGAAGGTAATGGAAAACATTATAGCCAGACAGATCAATGGTTATCTGGAAGGTCATAATTATTTAACAATCAGTCAGTCAGGTTTCATGAAAGGTAGGAGTTGTACTACCGCTCTATTAAATGTAGTTGAGGATATCAGGTTGGAGCTGGATGTAAATAATGTAGCGTTTTTAGTTCTTCTCGATCACACAAAGGCTTTCGATACAGTCAATCATAAAATTTTATTGAATAAGCTCCGGAAGCTGTTTAATTTTTCTAATTCTGCCGCTAGTCTAATTTTTTCTTATTTGTTAGACAGATGTCAGAGGGTTCACTTATATGGGAAGATTTCTGATTCGCTTAATATTTGTAGAGGTGTTCCCCAGGGATCAATACTGGGGCCACTGTTGTTCTGTATATATATTAATGATCTACCGGATGTTTTGGTTGACTGCCGTGTTCATATGTATGCTGATGATGTGCAGATTTATGCCAGTACTCGTAAGGAGAATATTGATTCTTGTTTACATTCTGTTAACCGTGATTTGGATAGGATTGACCGTTGGGCTTCGGCGAATGGACTGTGTATTAATCCCTCAAAGTCCAAATGTTTAATGCCTTCGTAGACCAATGTTTCGTTTGCCATACCTGGATTGAGTATCAGGGGAAATAAAATTGACTATGTCAAGTCTGCTACTAATCTGGGTATTGTATTTAATGACAGATTATCGTGGTCTGACCATATAAGTGTCGTTGTTGGCAGAATTTACAGCATGCTACGGAATTTATGGGCGGTCATTGATTCAACTCCTTTTGCAATTCGTATGCAACTTGCTAAAACTTATTTGATTCCTGTGCTATTGTATGGGTGCGAAATTTTTGCAGACTGCGATAGTAATGACAACCGAAAATTAAACTTGGCATACAACAATATAGCAAGATACGTATTTCTTAAAGGTCGCCGGGATCATATTTCTCATTTAGCGTATCAGATATTTAGTGTGAAATTTGATAATCTTCTGAAAATTAAATGCCTCATTCTATTCCATAAAATTATTAATACGGGACAGCCGGAATATTTAGTAGACCGTATTAAGTTTGCTAGGTCATGCCGAGGCATGAAGATTATTCAACAACGTTACAGGACTCTTCTGTCACAGCGACAGTTCTTTATACACACCACTAGTCTCTGGAATTCCCTACCAAACTACATCCAAAAGTTAGGCAATGCAAACGCGTTCAAAAAGGAGTTATTTAAATTGTTCTCTTAATGAAAAGTTTGTTACGTTCTTAGCATGTTTATTATATCGGTTAAATATTTATCCTTACTTTTCTATACCAATTTTTGTAAATATTTCTTTTTTATATCTTTAGAATTCTTTATCTTTTTTAACTTTTTTATTTTCTTTTTATTTCTGTAGTATTGTTAGTTTTCCTAAAATAATTAAATCAATTAAATTATATTTCTACTCAATTTTAATATTTTAATTAATTTTTTTTTTATATTAATTTGTTAGTCTTACTTAATTTCGTACATTTCATAATTTTTATTATTTTTTTTATGTATTATATCTTATTGATCCTAAGCATAGCACTATAACTTATAAGATTAAAATCTTGTTGTGTTATGTTAATTATAATAAATAAATAAATAAATAAATAAATAATGTTCATACATAAAAATATATTTGCAGTCACAAGCATGTATGTGTTAATACTTACATAAACTAACAAATATTTACCCTAGAAAATGTCATTAAAAAGACCGACATCATCAGTTTGGAGTTATTTCAAGAAATTGGATGAAGAAAATAAAGCCCAATGTTTAAAATGCTTTTCCAAGGTGACAAATGCAAAAGGAACAACTGGCGCTATGATAAATTATCTGAAGCTGATACATAAAATATCATTAAGCTCTTCTATGGAAAATGAATTGCATCAATCAAAACTACAAAAAACTTCAAGTTCAATGCTATAGTTTGTTAATCGAGAGAGTTTGGTGGATATTGTCTCAAAATTGGCTGCAATTGATAACATCTCAATACACACTATAACGAATACAAAATTTATTCGAGAATCAATTTCAAATCGAGGTTATTCTTTGCCACGCTGAGAAAGTGGTGTCATGAACTTAATTCATAATAACTTCGAATTAAAAAAAAATTGATATGATTAAAATCATTCAAAAGCATAAAGTAGATGGGAGAAAATTCAGTCTCACTACTGATGAATGGACAAGCCTCAGAGGACGTAGATATATGAATGTAAATGTACACGGAGAAAACAATGAATTCATGAATTTGGGCCTTGTTCCAATCAAAGGATTTTGCAATGCGGATGAAATGGTTGAGAAAATTAAAAATCATCTAACTGAATTCAACATAGATTTTGAGAGTGATATAGTATGTACTACTAATGATGGAGCACCAATAATGCTCAAGTATGGAAAAACTTGTCCAGCTGAACTAATTGTATGTTTAAATCACAGTATACACTTACGTGTTTGTGACTACTTTTATAAAAAACGTGAGTCTACCCAAACATCTTATGATGAAAACATGGAGGACAATGAAGAAGATATTTTTGAAGATTTTTGTGTTGACCATGAAACCGAAGATTATATAGAGGATAATATCTCCATTTTTGAGCAACTTAAGTTGGTGAGAAAAATTGTAGGTTTTTTAGATATTCTCCTGTGCGTAATAGCCTACTTCAAAATCATATTAAAAAGGAATTTGAATGTGAATACGAGTAGCTGTTGGACATCAAAGTGCGATGGAATTCAATTTCGCCAATGTTAGAAAGATTTTTGAAGCTCAAAACATCGATAGCACAAGCTTTAAAAGATTTAAATTCATTTCATTTGATGGACAAAGTAGATTTGGAGCTGATAAATAACGTTTGCATTGCTTTACAGTCCATAAAACTTTCCGTAGATGCATTAAGTCGAAAAGACGCAAATTTATTTAGTGCTGAGGGTGTTTTGTCGTTTTTGACCAATAAAATGAAAACTCACAACACAGAAATAAGTCGTGATTTGTTACAGTCAATTCAACAGCGGATTGAGTCCCGGAGAAATAATAATATTGCTAATTTAATAAAATGTCTTGTTAATCCAAAATATTCTTCCAAATCCGTGGTTGCTTTTGCTAATACTCTCATTAAAAGACTTTTTCCGAATAGTAACATTCAAGATCCGGACAACGAAAGTCAGGATAAAGTAGCTGTAACTGATCACCAAGTTGATTTAATAGAAGAACTGAACTCTTACATAACAAAAGCATCAAATATAAAACACTTGGGAAAACCTTCAGATAACACTTTGAGGCAAGAATTCAACATTTTCAAAAGAACGCTGAAAAGAACTCCCAATCTTGAAATGCTCTATAATGCTCTAAACACGGTTAAACCAACATCAACAGACTCCGAGAGAACTTTCTCAGTTTCAGGAAATTTTTGCTCCAAAATTCGTTCTCGTTTATCTTGTAAGTCACTGAATGCTTTAGCGTTTCTAAAACATTATTATATTAACCATGAAAAACAGCAAAAAAAATTTTAGGTACTTATGTATGTATTTCAAAGTAATATATATTAGCAATAAACTATTTCTACTGAAATTATATATTTTTTTAAATTTTTCATCGGTTAACCGATAACCGCGGTTATTTGGAAAATTACTATCCGATAACCGCGGTTACTGAAAATGCGGTTATTACGAAACCCTAATTTCTTCCCGTCGTTACAATGTGCAACATGAGCCGAATGAAAATATATTCCATAAAAATCCATCGCAAGCCTTCCTGTTCCTCTGTGGATTTTACTCAGTTTGTGAAAGTGTATGTATTTATTTGCTATTTTACTATACCACTCGCATATCAAAATGTTGGTTCTCAATAGTGTTTGATATATGTATGTCTGTTCATATGTTGGTAGTGGCTAAAAATGTTGAATACCTCGTGAGATATCGGTTATCAAACATTTGCAGTACCACACACGAGAACAGCGTGGTTAACTTGATGTTGAAGTTGAAAAAAAATTATTTTTGTTCTCCCAAAAATATAGGATGCTTCCTCTTTTGTAATCAAAATAAAAAATGATTTCACACTACGTTTGATGTAGTAAAATATTCTAGAAGTACATTCTCATGTCCTTATGAACAAACATAACAGTTTCCAGAATAATTTTGACTGGCTTGAAATTTTCTAGTAACTGATGGATTTTATTTTTGACTGATCTGTCTGAGAAACTCCAGGTCACCAGCTATACAACCAATAGAAATATTTGATCAAGTTTTTTTCATGAATTTTCCCAATTTGCCTGCGTTAGGTTAGTAAAACCCCAACTCGTTTCTACCTTGCACTTGATACAAAAAACGAATTTATTCGATATCCTCAACTACATTCAACACTAAGATATTTTGAAGTTTCTTTTACTCTATCTATGTACAGATATTAAGTATGTACTCTTAAATATTTTCTTAACAATTGAAGCTATAATCAATCTTAAGCTTCAGAAATTTCATTTCATCTTAAATATTTCAATTCACCAACAATAAATGTAAATTAATGCTCGGGGATATATTGCTTGCCATCATAGTAAATGCCCTCTAGATCCATTGACTAAACATGCTGTTGCTCCCAAAGCCGCTTAAATAACTTTTCGGTTAAGGGAAATATTTGATTCTCCTAAAAAACAAATCAAAAGTTTTGCAAACTTTTATGTATTCCTTGTCGTTCTTCTACTATTTTTGACTTGTAAAACTATTCAATGCCATTCAGTGTTATGGGAATCCATAAAACTGTAATGAAAAGAAGGCAAAGGTAGAACCCCCCCCCCCTTTTATAATATTAAAATTTATTTAAAATTTATTTTTTAGTTTTTATTCCATTTTGCTTTTTTCATTTACAGTCTTTGTTTTGCTTTAGTAAAGTTTCTATTTTTTATTTCTAAAAATTTTAATAAAATTCCATTACAGTACTGTGAAAAGACGAACAAATTCTTACTTTTTAACCAAAAACTCTTCGTTGTTGTTTGAGTTTTCGTAGTACAATACTCGTATACCTTTACATAGATTTTATCAATAGAATATTTAAACAGTGGTTGGAGAATTCCTTATAAAAAATTCCCTATGAAATGAATTTTTGATTGCATTGTTTTGATTTCGGCATTAGGTGTGGGCAAAAATATTTGTTCTTTCTAAATTCCAAAATTTTGTTAAAAATATTTTTTACCCACGCAATTACTACCAACTATAATTGTTTTATACCTGCTTGCAATGCTTTCAAGTAAATTTTTGCGTAGTTATTGTTAAAAGGAATTGCTTTGAAAAAGTTTAAAATTCCAATTTTCAATCGAAGCTGGTAAGTTCACTGTATTTTTATTTTCATTGCTGGTATCCAGAACTTTTAATAAAATTGCCATTCACAATCTAAAAAAGATTTCTATTTTGTCCTAAGACATTGGAGAGAACGTACAGCAAACCCTAACTCAGACATTTCAAACAAAAAAAAAATATAAAAATTTTTTTCGGGCACTTCCTCTCAGCAGTGGTCTGGCAATAACTCTGAGAGTAAAATAAAAGTGCCATGAAAAGTATCACAAATTTAAATATTATTATTTATAAATAAATAGTCCCAGCATTTATGGATAAAATTAACATTCACAACATGATTGTTTGAATTGACATGTATGCGCAGGTTGCAGTTCGGACTAAGGATTGTAAGGATCAAATGAATAGATAAGTAAATAAGAAATCGCCGTAGACTAGTAGGCAGAGTGTTGGCTTATTATACGTGAGGTCACGGATCAAACCCCAGGTCAGACATCTCCAACAAAACGAAATTTGAAAAAATATATCTTCGGCGAATTCCTCTCAGCAGATTTCCCGCAAAAACTCTGAGAGTAAAAAACTCTCCGAAAATTTGTCTTTCGGAGTCAGTTTTAAACTGTAGGTACCGCCACTCATGTGTAAAAAATAACATACGCTTGACTAGGGCTTGTAATCTTTTAAGATTGAAAAAATAAAACCGTATAGCCACTCTAATAAAGGGAATTCTCAAACAACTGATTAAAGTTTATTGCCTTTTTATTGGCTTCTTAATAAAATACTTCGTAATACACAAAATGTTACTGAAAGTCAATCTAGCAGAACCACAACGAATAACAGAAGCTTCTATTGTCTAGAAATTTCTGACTTCTTGATCAAGACATAATACACCTCATGGGGAATAAAGGTACCAGGGACTTTAATTTTAACAACAGCGCTACAGATGTCTTAATTTTCGATTTAATCATACTTGGTTACCGCTAATTAGTGGGTAAAATTTTGACTTACTTACTTGTTTCTTTTATGTCAGAGCGCAAGAGTTAAACCTGAGATCTTTCATAACTTCCTGTTATTATTGCGTATATCATATACTATATAACCATATATAATATAACCATATATAACCTTCATTGGTTAGGTTATGTTAGCAAGTAGCTTGTAGATCGCAAGCATGTTCACTCGGTGGACCACCTGGCCCATTGTGGTGCCCAGTGTGAAGTAAGTACCCTTGCAATAGTCCGTTAGTGGTGAGTTTAAACTACTCCGAGTTTCGGATGAAACCGGCCAGTTTCCTTGGCATGGCAGTTTCTGCAGTAATCCTGTTGGAACAGACCAAAAACCGATGACGTCTTCTCTGAAGTGCACTCGCATAAAAGATGCTGTACTGATTCCATTTCCTCCAAATTACGGCAACTTCTACATCAATCCTGCTGGGTCAGACCGAGCCTGTCAGCAAAACTGCCAAAAGCGCAGTATCCCGTTAGAATTCCTGATAGAATGCGAACCATTCTCATTCTAATCGAATTCTTACCCACTAAATATACATTTGCATACCCAAGACACTCTTCGAGTAACAAGCTAAGGTCAGAGTCGTATTTATCCATGCTTAACTTTTTCCAGGTTTTCATTCACTATATCATTCCAGCCATAATACACGCCGCTTTCAAAAAATAGTTTGCTAAAGCAGCTTCTTCTAAATATTGGAAACATATTGGTATGGTGGACAATTATTGGAACTGATATATCCAACACTTGAGAAAAGTCTAAAAACAACAGCCGACAGAATCTTTAACCCAAAAACAATTTCACTATTTAGCATATTCAATCATTTTCCACCAAGAGTCCAGTTAGCACAGAAGTTCTCCAATGGTCTAGGGTGCAGAAGTTCAAGTGCCGAGGCCAGTAGTCGCACACCCCCCTCTATGATTTTTGCAGTACCTATCTTTCCTGTATTCCAACACAATCCACTGCATGAATAGGAACCATCTCCTGAGTGTTGGTCTCAAAAAAAAAGTAAAGATATTCTATTGTTTCTACTTCCTATTCATCGCTGCTTAACCTACAGGACTCCAACCCAAATCTATAAGAGATATTCTTCAGTGACTTTGCTTCAATCGTTTTATATTTCTTAAAATTGTAACCCTGATGGAATAATATTATCTGCACTTATGGGTGATGTAAACATTATGGTAGCCATAGCCAAACTGTTGTATTGAAATATGTGTGACGGTATTTCCGAACGATTTAAAAGATATTTTAATGTGCTTGTTTACAATTCCTTCGACTGTATATTAGAGAAACTAGTGTGTTCATACTTGAAAATTAGAAACATTAAAAAAAGTACTTTTTTCGGTGATTCCCCTCTGAGGCATCACAACGGGCCGCTATGCGTGCTCAAGTGAGCTTTTTGGTAAATTAAAGCGACCACGCTAACCTAACCTAACCAAACACCTCTGAGGAAACTTGTGACAAAAGCGCTGAGAATAAATTAATTGTACACACCACTGATAACATGGATAGCGTGGGAAGTCAGTCCGTCAACCTAAGTTTAAAGTGTTATTACGATCAATAAGGTATGTAGCTGTAAATGGTACACCTTTCCTAATCTCACTCGTCACATAAAAACTATTTCCGCGTTCTTACCTAATATTACAGATGCTGTTTCATCCATTTTTCTTAATTAACCAAATAAATTATTTAACAATTAAAACACTTTGATTACATGATGTGTACTCCTACACAATCGTAGGAGTACAATCATTGGCTTTTGTCAAAATGAATACTAAATTTTCCACTGTAAAGGAATTTAATTTTTCTTTAAAAGATTTTCAATTTTCATGAACAAAACGACGACAATGAATGTGAATGTGAATTAAATATTGCACGAACAACGTAGAAAACTAAGCTGCCAATAAGAAGGTGGCGAAGGCATTGAGGGAGGCATTGTAAGAGGAAACAGTGAAAAGTAAAACTATTATTGTTGTAAAGTTTTCAATTTCCTTTTCTTTACTTAATTATGCGGTTTAACGTGTACAAAAAAAAAGAAAAAAGAATTGAAAATAAAACGAAGAATAAAGAAACTGAAACATGACATTTATTCATCAACCGCAATAAGAAACATTTTTGTTGTTGTTGCAGCGGCATCAGCTACTGATGATGATGATGATGATGATGATGCCACAGTACTACAATTCGCTCATGTAACATTGTAGCTGCCTTTGCTTAACATGTTTTTGAAAATAAATTTTCTGTTCCTTTCCTATCTGAAAATGCTTGTCGAATGCGATGTACATGTTGAACATAAGCTCTATCAAATACATATAAAAAGGACGTCGATTGTAATACACCTAAGACTAGTATTACAAAGCAAAATAGAAAATTTAAAATACAATTTCGATACTAAGAACTGAGGCTAAAATAATGACGAATAGAATTTAAATCTCCAATCAAACACAATAGTAATGTTCCCTTCAAAGGTTCAAGTGTATTCCCCTATCCAAAATAGGCTCTGATGTACTTTTCTACGTAATATAGTTTGTCTCTCTGGCTACTTGTGTTTTTTTTTTATTTCAAAAATATTTCATTTGCTGTTGTTGTTTTATTGATTGTATGTGCTGCCTTTCTCTCATCAGACAGCAGTTGTATGTATTTCAAGCAGTGTTTGGTTCTGTGGCTTACTGGTGGTGCTGTTGTTATTAACTCAGGCTTCCTTTCATCCTTTGGTTGTTTTTCACCAAAATGTCCATAGTTTTTCTGGTTTTATTAATAATGCAAGTATTTTTACAACATTTTTTAGTATTTGATTGAATTTAACAACAAGACTCCCAAATGTTTATTTACGACTGTATTTCATGACCAGCTTTTGTGGATTACAAATGATATTTATTGTCTTCCATTTTATTAAAAAAAATATTTTTTAAGGGAATACCTTTTTTTATTACAGAAATATTTTAAAGTTTTCTTCTTCTTCTCTTTTTTTCTCTCTCAGAAGATTATGTTTTATTGTATGACATTAGGACCGAATTTATGTGTCTACGCATGTTGTAACATTCAATGTTGCTGACCCTTCTTAATGCGTTTGTGGCTCGTAAACTAAAAAGTTAATATTAAATAATGGTAATGCAAACAAGTCTAGCACAGTTTCTTTCTTTAAATACGTATAACAAAATGAAAATGTTGGCTTTATTATATTTGCATAAATTTTATTTGTTTAAGGAATATTTTAATTTTTTTTTAAATTGCGCCTTAAGTACAGGCAGCGCAAACTAATAATTCTATGAGGATTAAGTTCTTTGCACAATCCTGGATCAGGATCTGCTCTACTGCCAGGTCCATGAAGGATAGAAGGCATTCCATCGAACTACTCAAACTTGAGCACAATCTCGATCACAGTGGTTTACAGGTCACTGCGTCATGGGAAGACACGCGGAAAGATTGCAGTTCCCATCAAACGACTTCTACCGAGGTTGCGGGTCAGTTGAAGAGAAGGAAACTTATGCACTTTATTTTCTCTTGTCTGGTGTAGGTTTAGCTTGTTTGGCTCTCTATTGCTTCGTTTATCAAACATTCGGGCTGGTTTCCAGCATAGGGGAATCGAGTCCTGGTATGCAGCCCCTGACCTGATCAACAGCAGCGATAAGCTTGGTGGAATTCGGTCAGTGCAGAGACTGAGTATTCTTTGTGGCATCACGACGACACGCTATATGTGCTCAAGTGAGCACTGGTATGAAAGCTACCACTCCAACCTACCCACCTACCTAAGTCTGCTTGCTGATTCGATCAAATTACAGGATCATAGGTATTCGTCAGAGAACCTATATTGTAACTATTTAGATCTGGAGTGCTCATGAGTTACATACTTAACATAACAGGTCATTACAACTCTTCAGTCAGGATTACGACCTAGCTTCTCACATCACTCATGTTGTGTGTGTGTTAATTGTATACATGAGTGGCGGGACCTACAGTTTAAAGTCGATTCCGAACGACAGATTTTTGAGAAACTTTTCATAGAAATTTTATTTACTCTCAGAGTTTTTGCTAGAAATCTACTGGGAGGAAATCGCCTAAGAAATATTTTGTCATATTTTCGTTTTGATGTCTGACCTGGGTTTAGAAACGTGGCCAAATGGAGGGAAGTATTTCTTGCACCTTCTCAAGAAACCGAGGCACTTGAATGCTTCTTTCGGCACTTGATAAATTTGCTGGTTCCAGCGACCAGCATACAGAATTCCCATGCCCAGAACATCGAGAGCTTCTGACACCCTAATATTTACACCACACGTAAATGCAGTTGATGGAATATTATTCCTGCGTTTATGTGTCAATAAATAGTACTGGGTTTTTCGCGCATTAAAATTGGCCCTATTCATCCGACCTCATTCGAAGATTGACAGTATGTTGGATGTGAGCGTCATTCATGTTAATCCTTTGCGCATCAATCTGCAAAGTTTTCGGCCTACAATTAAAAGAATATGAATGACAAATACTGCTGTAATCGGCGAAAGAGTAAATAGGATTAGAAGTTATAGAGAGAAGAAAGTTAGTGAAAATAAGGAATAGAATTGGAGAAGGAACAGAGCCTTGCGGTACACCTGATTTTAATTTGAACTCGTCAAAGGGGTCCCATCTATAACAACCCGTATTGTGCGATACCTGAGAAAGCTCGATAGAAATCGAGAGAAGTGACTACCAACAATGAAGGCAATAAGTTCTGAAGTATAAACATTCCCGAGTTATAATTTTATGAAGGTTAAGTCGTCTGGCTTATTCGATCAAATCACTGGATTACAGAAATTCGTCAGGGAGCCATTGATCCCCTTTTTAGATCTGGCGGTGCAGCCCTTGCGCTGACCAACTTCTTCCTTTTCCCTGATTTTGGTGGAACTTGGTTAGTACAGGGACTGCGTTCACAACGGGCCGCTATGCGTGCTCAAGTGAGCTTTGTGATAACAGAGCTACCACTCCGACCTAACCCAACCAAGATCTGGCGCACTCAACCTCAACTCAATCCTATAGAGTGTTATCAAGGCAACTTGCCTCTATTCTATTCCCTTCAAAATATGTCCAACCTACACTTATGCTGAAATCACAGTTTTTACTAAGCTTCTCTCTGGTCTTTCCTATGATGGCATTGAAGGGTCAATTATTTATAATCTTTACAGTCACTGTTTCCGTTTTAAAAGAAAATAACACAGGAGGTGTTTATATAACAATAAAATCATCAATCAGTTTGAAAATCAAACTGATATACGAGAATAAATAAATGTATATACATACATATGTGTGTGTGTGTGTATTTCTAAGCATACCTAGGGGATATGACAACAAAAGAGTTAAACAAACGAAAGCAAATGTTGAAATTAAGCTACTCTGCTTTCAAATAGTTTCCGTAACATGTGTCTTACTAATGCTAACGGAAACGGATAGCGGATATAAAACATAATAATTCAGGAAAAAAACTTAAACAGTAAAGTTCATAAGAAAATGAAAAATTATTCGTAGAATTTATGAAAGTTTCACGAAAGGTCGCATAAGCAGGCGAAAGAAATTGAAAGTATATGCGGATATCTTAACGCTTAGAAAATGTGACGAACTGATTCACAAATAATTTAAGGAATGCATTATTTTAACGGCTAGATGGACTTGGGTGTAGCTCTGGTAGTAAATAAAATTGCCATGAAAAGTTTCTCAAAAAATCTGTCGTTAGAAGTCGACTTTAAACTGTCGGTCCGCCACAACATGATGGTGTGAGAAGATAGGTCGTTATCCTGACTAAAGGTTTATAATGTATGTATGTAGGTGTGGGAGGTATCAAAAATTTGTTTTATTGGTTTGAAGGACCTATTGATGCCAGCGTATGCTTCGAAACCCAGGGCAGAAATCTCGAACAAAACGAAATATAAAAAAATATTTCTTCGGTGACTTCTTCTCAGCAGATTTCTTGCAAAAAGTCTGAGAGCAAATAAAATTGCCGTGAAAAGTTTCTCAAAAATCTGTGGTTCGGAGTCGACTTTAAACTGCAGGGCACGCCACTCATGTATAAAATTTAATACACACAACATAAGTGGTGCGAGAAGATAGATCATAATCTTGACTAAAGGGTAGTAATAACCAATTATGTATAGAGTTTGCTGTTGACAATGTAAACCTGGCCCACTACTTATATAGCATTTATCCTCCTGCCTATATATTAGATTAAATTAGGCGTGAGCCATAAATGAAGCTAACATTTACACTTCATTTCCAAACAATTACCGCATTGTTCTTAATTGCTTTTTAATTGTTCAACAATAAAAAGAAAACATATATGCATTTAATAGATTTTATTTTATTTAATATTTATGCATTTTAAATGGCGTTAAATGAAATACAAATTCTTATAAAATTGTGTGCATGTATGCAGGAATAAAAATATGAAAAAACTAACGATTTGTGCACATGAATAATTTAAAAACAACATCCGGTCGGCTGATTTGAAGTGGAAAATTATTTTCTGTTTAAAAAAAAAAACGAGAAATGAAAGAAAGAAAGAAAATAAACTACAAAAACTGTTATTATTTTTCAATTTATTTAGTGCAGAAGTTATGTTATTGCAATATAGAAAGAATAAGGCACAAAGAATAAAGTGCTTAAAGGACTTCAATTTGAATCAATAGAATCAGTTTGAAAATTTTAACTCACACAGTTTGTTTAGACTTAAGGTGCGAAGAGTTTACGACCAAAAAAAATTGATATTTTCGTCATTTTTGGCGGCAAGCATTGTAGAAACTCACTTCATTTCATGGAGGTCAAGTAGAGTACGACATGGATAAGCAAACAAATTTAAAGTTGATGAAATGGCTCTGTTTAATATAGTTTGGGCCTTCTATCGCTTTAAATTTGAACTACCGGGTATTTCGAATCTGGCAATAATTATGTCATTCTATTCTATCACAAAATTCAGTATATTATCTCCATTGAACGCAATGAAACGATTTACGCTTGAACATCGTTGGGATTTATTGAGCCAACGAGAAATTGCACGAAGATGTCGATTTTGCCAAAAAAAATCATCTTTTCAGATGAAGCTCGTTTTCATCTTGGTGGATACGTTAATAAGCAAAATTGGTATAGTTGGGGCTCAGAAAACCCACAATTAGTCTTACAAATGCTAATGCACCCATTACGAGTGAATGCTTCGTTGGGGGGTCATAATTGGCCCATATTCCTTTGAAAATGAGGATGGCGCAACCACTACGGTCAATGGAGACACCTATCGCTCCATGATAACCAATTCTTCTGCAACTCGCCACACATCTCATGTCACAATCGATTTATTGCGTCAAACGTTTGATGGTCGTTTAATTAGCCGAAATGGTGATGGCAATTGGCCACCAAGATTTTGCGATTTGACATCGTTGGACTATTTTCTGTGGGACGCCGTTAAGGAAAAGTGTAATGCCGACAAACCATAGACAACTGAGCATTGGAAGGCCAATATTTGTGATGCCATTGCCGAGATACGACTCCATGGAATAGGACATCACTCAAATGAACAACATCCAAATATTTCCTTTAATTCAAATAAAGGTTGAAATAACTTTTCCGTTAAGTTTGGTTATTAGAAAGTAAATTATACGACCAAATTTTTTCGTGCACCCTCCTCATAGTTAATCACTCATTAACAAAATTATATATAAAGTAGTAAACTGTAGTCTTCTCATTTACTCGTTTTACAATAAATAATTATTTATTATTCATTTTTATTTTGATATTAAAGTACGCTTGAGGTGATTTCTGAATCAATATTTTACAATTGTATCACATGTATCATTCGTTTTTCATTTTTCATTGTAAATTTTCAATTTTCCACATTGTGTGATATTCATTTTCTGCTTTCCAACAAAAGAAAAATAAGAAAAATATTTATTTTAATGCGTAAAATTAATATTTTTGAAAGGCATAATTATTTAATTGTATTTACAGGTGGCATACGAGAATAGAACATTTATGTCTGATATACATACGTACACATAATATATACAGAGATATCGTCAGACTTCCAAGTAAAAACAATATTGAATGCAAATACTGTTAAGAATTTATTGAATAATTAAAAGAAATTAAAATTCAATTAAAAACAAATCATTTATACTTTATAAGAGTAATGTTGGTGTAGATGTATGGCTAAAGAGTTTGGAACTTCATTAAAAAGCTTGACTTATATAAGAAATACATTGATACGAAGCAAGTCCTTGTCTCTGTCAATAACATACGTTATATGATTTAAAGCATTTCTATCAGCCAGGCAACAGTGGGCTTAGTGCTCTCCTATATTTGTATGCCTCGACATTGGTGTAACGAAATAAATTAGTTTTCCTGTGTCTGCATCAGATTTTAAAGGAAGATTTTTGTTCTTGGTAAAGATGTGTAATCGATAAGAAAAGTTCTTAGTATTTTATTTACCGAGGCACCAACACACTAAAGTCGCTTAAGCTTTTCTATAACAAACACTCTTTGGAATAAGGTGGCGGAAAAACCGGTATACTAACTTAAAGATATTGGATTTGGATCTGCTTATATTGAAAGTGACAAGACAAACATTTCATGGCGAATATTGCGATATTGAATATCTTTTGAATCATGATAGATGAACCTGTGTTTGGTTCAAAACTAGTATAGCACTGTCCTTGGAAATAGAGGGCATAAAAGACCCAAGTTTCTTATTCTTACTTTTATCATTTTCAATTGCCTCATACCTAAGAATATTATTTGCTTTCACATCGTTTAAATTGTAAACAAAAGCTACATAAACAAAAACAATGTACTTGTTTACTTTATAAACAAGTAAACAAAAATATACCAACAAACATCAGTATAAAATAGGATGAACATGTAAACAAAAATACCACAACAAACACTGCAAGAATAAAAGTATACAAAATTACACAAACAACAATAATGAAACAACGATGTTTACATTAATAGCGATCGCGAGAAGGCAAAGCCACGAATATTCGCCTTCAAGAACATTCCTCAGACTGTTTACGTTGCCATATAAAAGGCAAGTGAAAGCAGGCAACGGAGTTAGTGAAAGTTCAGTCAGTCTTGTGTGAAGATGCGGTGCATTTGAAGAGAATAATCGTGGCAAGAGTGCAAAGTGGAATAACAAACAAAGCAATTTTTGTTGTTGTTTACATCAAGTTGTGAACAGTGGTACACAGAATTATGCGAATAATAAAGAATTTTAATTAAAACTAAACACAAATTTATTTTTATTTTATTTGCAATATACGAGCTCATATTTTAAACGTTTTGTTAAAAGGTAAAATGTCATAACCGCTCTAACTTACTTTTATTTGCTTATTAAGTAATTATTCTAATTTTTTCAATATTAATCCATAATCTTTACCACAATAATTATATTATTAGTCAGAAAAAGGCCTTTAAAACAAAATCCTTAAAAGAAAAATCGAATACTTTGCATGTGGGTGTGTTTATAAACCACAAACTTTTTTGTATGAGCAATTAAACCACTTTTTTAACGAAATTTTTTACAAAAACGAATTTAGTAAAACGTTTTTGAATAAGAAAACATTTCAGTTCAATAAAAAATTTATTGCAGATATTATTTGAAATTAAAAAAAAAATTGGAATATAAAAATAACACATGAATAACAATTTTAAAATTCAAGTCAGATCAAGAAAAAGTTATTAAAAACGATGGCTATGTATATTTTCTTTTAAATAACATTCAAATACACATTAAAATAAAATTTATTTTATACATTTGCGGCATTTGTGGTTTTCCAAATTCAACATATTTTCTCTCCTTTTTTGAAAAACAATTTATGTCGGTATGTTTAAAATTTTTTAATAAGGCTTTCTATTAAAAAAATGTTGCCCACTTTTTTATGACCATTACACATAGTCGCCGTAGTCTCGTAGATAGTATATTGACTTATAAGACGTGAGGCCTCGGTTCATACCCCACGTCAGACATTTCCAACAAAACGAAATACAAAAAAAATTTTCTTCCAAGAAGTCCTCTCAGCAGATTTCTGTCAAAAACTCTGAGAGAAAATAAAATTGCCATTAAAAGTTTCTCAAAAATCTGTCGTTATGAGTCCATTTTAAACTGTAGGTTCCGCCATTCATATGTAAAATTAGCACACACAACATAAGTGGTGTGCGAAACTAGGTTGCAATCTTGACTGAAGGTTTGTAATGACCAGTTATGAATGAATGAATGATTTTGTTCCATAGTTACCAATTTGGTTTGTCCAGAAATCGTCCTCATCGTAAGATTTTCCGATTGTTGAAGGAGGAGCGATTTATAAACAAAATACAAGGCGTTCAGAATCGACATTAAACTGTACGTATAAAATTAACACACACAACACAAGTGGTGTAGAAAACTAGGTTGCAATCCAGTTGAAGAGTGAAGTACGTAATTGGTCGTATGTGCGTATGTATCGATTGAACCGAGTGGCATAAATTTGTAAATGTTTTTCAGTATCTTGAACGCAAAAGTGTTCTGTAAGATTTCCAAGTATTCCTGGAAATAAAAAAATTAAAATATATTCCAATTTAACCTTAACTTGCTCACATTAACATTATGCCATAGCCTGCATACGAAGGACTTTTTTAACAAACCTTTGTATAGAGCTTTGAGTCCCCTTTCCAAATATTTCTTTCTCTCTCTCTCTCTCATGCCAATACTTTCCATTCCATAAAATATTCTGTAAAATCCTTTATACTCTCATAATTAATTCACTAACTTAACGCTCTGCCTAATTATCCTTTAAACAACTCATTGTGAATAATTAAAATTCAATTCTATCCTTACAGTAGGCGTATGAATTATCTTTCAAAAATTAATTACAAACTTTTGCTCATAAACTATTTACATAACATTACCTTTACCTGTGTTATCTGCGTAATAAATTGTTACCCTTTCGTTTGTAGCCCAAATCTGATTTATGTGTTGGTGTTCTTAAGGAAATTGTATTTAAAAATAATAAATCTTTATTAAATCACAATTTAATTTAAAGTTTAACAAAAGAGAACACAACATAAAAATCGAATAAAAAAATAAAATAAAATAAAATTGAAAGATTTTTCCATCAGGAATTTATCCAGAAATATTATAAGAAATCCTTTAGATTTTCTTGTGTACTTTTAAGTTGCTTTTAACTTTCAAGCCTTTTTACATTTTCCTTAAGTTGCTACAGAGGATAAATGTTTTTGTAAAGCATATGAGTGCAGAATATTTTATAAATATTTTATGAAATTATGTTTGTTTTATAGATTTTTATTTTCTTTTTATTTTGTGATTTTTTTTTCTCGTGTACCTATTGATTCATTTATGTGTAACCTGGAGTCACTGGCTATGCAGTACAACGACATTATTATTGCAGGTGATTTTAACTGCAACTTACTGTCTAAGAGTACAATGGGTCAATCTGACCTCCGGGTACTGTACCTATATACATTGTAAATACTGTGCAACCTACTCACTTCACTAATAGTAGCAGTACTTTACTTGATATATGTCTAATTTATTACTGTTCGATCAGATTAGCGCACCAACTTTTTCAAGACATGATCTTATTTTCATATCATATGATTTCAATTTCCAAAAGGATGAAACTTTAACTTACTATCGCGACTTCCGTCACGTTAACTATCGGTTGCTGGAAGAATGCTATAACACGATAGAATGGAGCAACATATATTATATACCATCTGCTGATGAACAACTCTACTTCCTTAATAGTAGCCTTATCGACTTTGTGATATTTCCGTACCCTTGAGAGCGAACCGCGGTAACGGCCCTGGAAAAAGTTGGTTTAATCTTACTATTAAACGACGAATTAAAACTCGTGATGATATTTATAGGCGTTGGAAAAGGTATAGAACTTCTGATCTATACGAAGAATATCGCGAAGCCCGTAGAGTCGTAGACTTTATGATGCTAAAACTTCTTATTATGAGAACCGTTTTAAATCAGCCGTAGATTCAAGGAGAAAATGGCAAACAATCCGTGAGATTGGTATTGGAAGCAAGGCTGCCCCAGCTTACAGCATTGATGCAAATAAACTTAATGAATCTTTTATAAACTTTCCATCTCCAATGCCCTCAAATGGGGTTCAATCAGCTTTTGCCTCTGGGCCATTGCAACAACCAACGGAAATTTCTCCTTTATACCGTTTCAAGTTTTCTCGTGTCTTTGAAGATGACGTTATTTTATGCTGTAAATCAGTGACTTCGAATGCAGTTGGCTTTGGCCAGATCCATCCTGAGTTCATTAGACTTTTATTGCATAGGATATCACGTTATATTACGCACTTATTTAACACCGTTATCGCTACCAGCCACTTTCCTAACTGTTGGAAGCATGCTAAGGTCATTCCCGTGCCGAAATCGTCGGATGAGTATCGCCCCATTTCGATACTTCCATTTTTATCTAAAGTCTTGGAACGACTGTTACACAACCAAATTATTGCTTATTTGAATAACCATCAGCTGCTGCTTGGCAAACAATCAGGATTTAGAACAGGTCATAGCTTCTTCACTGTTAAGTGTATCTGAGGATATAAGATCCAATATTGATAATGGTGGTATTACGCTTTTGGTACTTCTTGACCATTCGAAAGCTTTTGACTCTGTGAACCATGATATACTTTGTAGGAAGATGTACAACAATTTTTATTTTTCTTCGAGTGCATCATCGCTAATGAGAACCTATCTTGCTGATAGATACCAGTCTGCATCTGCTGGTTGGACTGTATCTACTCCCTTGCCTGTGCCTAAGTGAGTACCGCAGGGCCTTATTCTTGGACCATTATTGTTTACTTTATACATAAATGATTTACCTGATTGTCTCCTGTATTTATATGAATTGTAGAAGAGACTCAATCGATGACTGTTGTGCAAGACTTAATGAGGACCTTGACAGAATACACTACTGGGCGTCGTCGAATGGCTTATACCTGAACCCTACGAAGTCAAACTGCCTAATCATAGCACGGCGAAATCAGGATATTGTCGTTGATATACCGATCACATTGGGAACTAGGAACATTTCGATAGTAGATTCAGCGAAAAACCTTGGTATAATTTTTAACAAATCCCTTCAATGGAATACCTATATAAATTCTGTCTCCGTGACAATTTTTTCTATGCTTAGGAGGACGTTATATCCTATACAACACATTACACCTCTTAATATTCGTGTGCTTCTTGCGAAAACCTACTTAGTGCCAAAGTTGTTGTATGGCTGCGAAATTTTTGCTTATTGCGATTCAGCTAGTAAAGCTAGATTAACAGTAGTGTATAACGCGATTCTTAGATATGTCTGCGACGTACGAAGATATGATAGTATGTTGTTGAGTTAATGGACTTACTTAAAATTAAAGCATTACTCTTACTACACAAGGTTATCTACACGCAGGAACCGTCTTATCTATTTAATCGTATTCAATTTGCAAGATCAAATAGAGGAAGACAAATCATTCAATTAAGATATCGAACTTTGATATCCGAGTGGCAGTTCTTTACAAATACAATACGGCTGTGGAATTCGTTACCAAACTCATTACAAATCAATGGCAACGCTTTGCAGTTTAAAAAAATTTTATTTTCTAAATTCTAACGTAAAATTATTACATATTTACATGCATATATTTTCGTTCTTGTTTTTACATATTATTATTTCGATATTATTTGCTTTTACTAGTTTTAATTATTTGTCTTATATATGTATATTTCATTCTTTGTAATAATATATTATATAATCATATACTGTAATTTAAAAGATTAATTTCTTGTTGTATCTGATATGCTATAAAATAAATAAATAAAATAAAATAAAATATATTTCCATTACATATATTATGCAGCAGTAAATGTAGAAGACAACAACACCCGCAATTATTAGACAGATAGTGCATTGCTATAGGAATAGTTATAGAAAATTTAATGTTTACTTTTAGAAAACATAAATAAAAATGTTTAGAGTGCTCACATATACAATTTATAACTCAAGTTATCCTTCAGACATATGAGCGCCTTGCGGATGTAAGAAGGGTACGTGTTAGCATTTCATTTGTGTTTAATATTTCTCCAAAAATAGTTTTTTATCTTTCTTCTTATCGATCATAACTTTATTTAATGAATCTTCTATTTCAAATTGAACAATTACTAATCAAATCTTAAAAACTATAGGGTCTTCCATTAAGCGTCTTCTATCTTAAAACAAATTGTGTATAAGATATCATCGACATTTTTTATTCGTTCAAAGGTCCGTCACAGCTGCTCTGAGTAAAGCGCATTAAAAATGTTACTTCCCCATTACATAGGCACAGATAAATCAGACTGAATTTTACCAATGGCATGAATTATGCTAGCTTTGAGGACCGCATACTCCTCTGATTTAAGAAAGAATCTAACCACAAAACTTTGATATCCAGATCATCATATTCAGGCCAAAAGAAGTTGGTAATCATCGAACAATAGTGCTCGTAATTGACAGTGATGGTCTGGCCAACGTAGTTCTGAAAGAAATATGAAACGATGACGTCGTCAGCTCAAAATTCACACCAAACAGTATTTTTTTAGGGATGCATTGGGCACTCTCGAATCTCATATGAATTGAATTCACGTGCCTATTCATTCAAAAATAGGCTCCATCGCTGAAGATAATTTTTCGATGAATATTAGGGTCAGTCATCAACTGATCCAGTCCCCATTCAGTGAACACATGCCGTAGTCTATGTTTGTTCACCATCGATTCCCGGGTGAATTTTATACGGCCCAAGGTTGGTAGGTAAGTTGGACTGATAGCTTTGATGTCAAACCTCATTTGAGCACTGATAGCGGTCCGTTGTGATGCCACAAGTCATCGCAGTCTCTGTACTAATAAATACCACCAAGCTATCGATGAATTCGGTGAGCTCAGTGGCTGCACTATGGCCCAAGTCACGACATAAAATTCGCCAAATTGTGGTCCGCGTAAGGTCGAGTTCTTGTATGCAACGGGAATTTGACTGCCTCCGACTCTCCTGCAAACTCTCAGAGACATCATCGATTTTTTCAACAAATCTTACATATCGTTGACGTGTAGATATGTATGTTTGAAGGTTCACTAAAGCAGTGCACTCTAGTATATCAACAACATTACGAATAGTCTCCTCGGTGGAATGATTATGGTGATCGTGAATTGAGCGCAGCGTGCGGTGCAATGCTAGGACAGCAAACCCATTTTGATAAAAAACGAATGGCCATCCATTGTGATTTGGTCTAACAGCCTTTATAAATGACAACTAGTTTAACAGATATAGCTTGAACGAGATGGATATTTTCAACTATTAAAGTGCGGAAGTCCCTGTCGGAAAATGCGATATATTCTATTACTGTGCAACTAATTGATTGTTTATTTAAAAGGAGGAGCAGATTTCTCTTCATAGTGTAAATGTCATGTAAATAGATTCTTATTCATTCTCCTCTATCCTAAATATGTTCACATTTCCACCTAAAAGATGTTATCTTGCGGTTGCCTAGTTACTTGGTGAGGATTTTCACACATATGCACAAAGGTTGAATTAGACTATTTAGTGGCATATCTGAAGTATAGGTTAAAAATAGAACAGAACCCAAAATTTTATAATCTGGCATACTGACTGTACATTGGTAATCGGGAGCACATACAAAGGCGCCTTCATTATGGAGTTTTCCAATTTCTTCAAAATTCTAACGTATAAGTTTGAGGTCAATTCATGAAATAGGCCCTTCTCGAAAGAAAGAGAAATGTAGACAAATAGAGAAGAACAATATTTTTTACCTCTCATTATTTGTACTAATCGGTGGGACTGTTGAATAGTTCTATGGTTACTTCTGAAGCCAACTTTTGGGCAGTGGGGCAGTGTTAATGCAATTTCGTAAAACTCTAGTCTGGTGTTATTGTAACCAGTGCACCCTTATATTCTGGACTGGACTCTCTCAATAATTATCATATACTGTTGCCACATATAATAACCAATTTGTTACTAACTTATGCTATGCCAGCAGCTATTTTCGGATTAACGAGGGTGATAGTTTGCTTGATCAATTAAAATCTTAAACTTATGGATGCTGAAGATATAGCAAGAGGAGAAGCCAGATCGTTGTATGTCTTTACAGATATTTGGTGTTAAAACAGACATCAGGCTGTCAGCAGATAGGTTAACTCTCTCAGCAACATTCCTCACTCAACTACCTTCACAACTACAGTTGGCAGATCATAAAATTGACGTGTATATAAAAGCCTTTTTAACAAGTTGGCTGCTGAACAATAAGATAATTGTTTTTCTTTTCTTTTCAGCCATAGAGGTCATGTTAAAACCACAATCAAAAATATGAGCCTGATGTACCATCAAGAACTTCCGTATATGTTATACGAAATTCTGTTCTTTGACATTTTAGCAGTTCCCTGAGCTGATTTGAATACAAGTCTATCATTTAGTATATCATTCCGTATATCAATTAAAACTTTCGGAAAAAATTTGCATGTCACAACCAATGGAAATTTAAACTTAGACTTCAACATAATCAGCAACTGTTCTAGTGTTCATATTCAAAAACTTTCTTTAACCATTCCTTATGGCAAACGAGTAGCCGATATTTGCATTTATCATTTTCTTCTTTCCTCTTTTACTTATACGAGTATATGTTCTGTTATTTAACTTACTGTACCAATCTTGGCAAAATAAACACACAGAATAAAAAACTTATGGTCAAAAGTTCATAAAAATAGAAGAAAAAAAAGAAAACAATTTATTTGAAATATTAAAATGGATGCAGGGATGGACATTCACTATTATTTATTCCTTAGGGCTTATATGCTGTAAAAGTAAATTATAGAAGAACAACTGCGTGTGGTAAGTGAAATAAACATTAGAAAATAAATTTAAATGCGTGGGTAGTAGAGTAGAGTTAATTATGAAATATTATTTGTCTCTTCATATATATTAGAACCAATCAGGATTACGATCTAGCTTCTCACACCACATATGTTGTGTGTGTTAAGTTAATACATGAGTGGATCAATGGGGTTTTACTATCATTTAAATTTTACAAGGAGACTCACCTCACACTGGGAAACACAATGGACCATATGGCCACCGAATAAACTTGTCTGTGGAGGGCAACCTTGATTTTACTTTTTACAGTCCCCACAACCCTCGTATCTATGCTAAACATCATTTTATATTTGCATATGTGGAATGAAAACAAAAATAAAAATCTAATAAAATATAATCACATGCTCAGACATTGCATTGCAAAGCATTAAAATCTAAATTGCATACATTTGTTATGCATGAAGCAAGCTCTAGGGTAAGGAAAATAGTCAATATGACACCATAAACCATATCCGTAATTTCTTTTCCGTTTTCTTTCCTCTTCGCAATAAAATAAATACAAAAAAAAAGAAAAAAACAGACTGTAATGGCCAGCCACTAATCTCTGATGTAAAATTTGTTATGTTAACTTCAATTATAAATTCCACTCTCGACGATATTTTAATTGTGATGGAATAATATTTTCAAACAAAATTCTATCAGTCTGCACTTGCATGTGCAATCATGCAACCACAATTAAATTTTTGTATTAAATAGCAACCACAACTAACATTTGCACGTTTTTCTAATAATTTAAACGAAAAAATTACGAACCATTTCTGTATTATAATCCGTTGAACTGCGATTTCTTGGCAAGAACAAAAACATGCTGCATTTGAATGCATCTGTTGACTTTACTCCATTTGCATACGAGTAAAAATTTGCAAAATATTCATACGCCATGCACGAGCTCAAATTCGGGCAATAGAACTGCATCAGAATGCATATGAGTATGCATTTGCTTTTATGTTTCGCAGTTAAATCCAGTTGCCAGTTTGTCTCTTTCTCTCTCTTCTCTCTTGTTCGCTGCGTATAAACAGAAGTTTGATTGTATGCCATTTCCCGTTCATATGAAAAATGATTTTTAATTTCGATTTAATAATGTGTTATTCAAACATGTTGTAAAAACCATTAATTTCCCGCCACAGAGGCCAAAATGTTAATGCCAACTTTTATGTATGTGTGTTGATGTTGGTGATGTTGCATGAATACATTTTTAAAAATTTTTAAATGCTTTCTAATTAAATGTTAAATGGCGTATTTGCTGCACATATAAATGCACTGATTATTAGAATTCTAAATCAAAATTGTAACGAAATTTCTATTTGCTGTGATACATACCATGACCATTAGTTTTTAATTTAAAAATTTAATTTTAGCTTAAGAGAATTTAGGCATTTGTAAAAGATTAAATTACATTTGGTATTACATTTTACGGAATACAAAATATGTTGAAATTATAGGCTTAAATGGTTACACAATTATTGAATTATTTTGTAAAAGTTTTCAAAAAATATCCAAATTAATCCCAGTTTTTACAGGCGAATTTTTTGAATTTTTCAATAAAAACAAATCTTGTAACCTAAGACACTCCTAGTGATTGTGGGATATGAAATTTAAACGAGCTCAAAAGAATCTTAATTCTATTATTCTTCAATGGCAAGAAAACAATTGAATTGAAGATAGACACATAAATTCAGATCAAAAACTAAAATGAACTTCCAATCCCAGCTATCCTCACAATCAAGACTTCCTCAGTTAGTATGTGTGTAATAGTTGTACTATATTACGTATTGAATGTTAAATTCGTATGTTTGCTTTTAGGCCTTTAACTATTCAAATTTTTGTTTCAAAAATTTTTTTTGCCTGCTTAGCGAAGACGAGTATATTCGCCATAAACAGTTAAAGAGTTAAAATAAAAGCTTAACAGTAGATTACTACGACTATTATGAATAAGATACCCTGCTTTGAGTAGCTACAACAGTAGAGAAACTGCTTACCTAGCTTATAAGTTGTTGAACCGTATTGTGAATAGTTGAAAATTTGTTTTCAGTGTACTCCTTCAACGCAGAGTATTCAGTATCTCAATTATTAAGTATAGTTTTTTTTCGGTAACAGCATTAACCACTGAGATCTTGTAGCATCACCTGAAGAGTGGTGATGTCGCCGTTGTCTAACGTGTGGTGCGTTGGCTTATTAGATGTGAGGCCATGGTCCAAACCCTAGTCAGACATCTCCAACAAAAACGAAATATGAAAAAATATTTCTTCGTCGACATCCTCTCAGCAGATTTCTGGCAAAAACTCTCTGAGAATAAATAAAATTGTCCTGGAAAATTGCCTAAAAATCTGTCGACTTTAAACTGTTACATATTAAGAAGGTGCAACGAGTCTACTGTGCATGCGAATTACGTAAGTACACTGAACAGAGACTAACCATCTAAAAACAAATTTTCTGAAACTTTTATTAAACTTTGGTATATGATTGTCTCATAAATCCCACAACATTATGCTATAACTACATATAATTCTTGTATATCACCGGTGAAATATTGTATTTGTTGCTGGTAAATTTAGCCAATATTTCTTGGTCTATACTTTGCAACCGTAAAACCAAAAACGGTTGCCAGTAAATAATTTTCCGCTTTGCGTGCCTATAACATTGTTTTTGTTTATAACGCAAATTGTTTTGGGTAAGTTCACTACTGTTGTGGCTGTTGTTTTCTTTAATAATTTCTGGATTTCTTTTCCGTATATTCATTACCTAGTGTCTGTCTGTCCGCATAGCCTACTAATGGTGCCTGAAAACCCATGACTATGGAAACAATTATGCATCGTTCCTTATCTTAATGTAACACTTGGTTTTTTTTTGTTCTTTTTGTTTCTGTTTTTGTATTGATATTGTTTTTGTTATTGTTTATGAAATGTTTATACTTTGGAAAACGTGTTTTGCTTTTTAATGGCAATTTTTGTTTCTTTTTTTTGGCAATATTTAGATTGTGTTCTATTTCGGTTGGTTTTTGGCAGCGGTTTTTATTCATTTTTAAGTCATTGGGTTTACGCACTACTAAACCAAGTTTTTGGTTCCACTAACATGACTACAACAAGAAAAACAAATACAAGTTCAAACATGCGAAAGAAAGTTGAGTAACTTATTTGCATAGGCAAACTGAGCTTATATTGATACTTCGAAAAGATATGTGAGTTTAAGCGTATTACCATAAAAACCCACAACGTTTTCCAGACATTGATAACGTAGACCTTTTCATGTTCTTTATGCTGTGAGAAAGGCTATAAAATATTCAATTCAACTCTTAAATCATTTTAACGATTTATTCTTGTGTTAAATTCTAAAAACGTGTCAATGGCTCACATAGATTATATTTAATAGAGGTCGTGGATGATATTTTACTTAAGTTACACTTAAAATGTATTTGCAGAAATGGAAATATTAAAGTTTGGTATTCAAATCTCTTTAATTGTTATAAAGGTATAGTATGAATTGTGTGAAGTCGCCGTGGTGTAGTAGGTAGTGTGTTGGCTTACTATTCGTAAAGCCCGGGTTCGTATCCCAGGTCAGACATCAAAAATGAAATATGAAAAAAAAAAAAATATTTCTTCGGCGACTTCCTCTCAGCAGATTTCTGGCAAAAACTCTGAGAGTAAATAAAATTGCCATGAAAAGTTTCTCAAAAATCTGTCGTTCGGAGTCGACGTTAAACTGTAGGTCCCGCCATTCACGTATAAAATTAACGCACACAACATGAGTGGTGTGAGAAGCTAGGCCGTAATCCTGACTGAAGGGTTGTAATGGCCAATTATGTATGTATGTATGAATTGACTGATTTCAATTAAAAATTTATTCTTGGTTAACTTGGCTGATCTTACCTAGGTTAACTACAAACACCCGTCTATAAAGTATTGGACTTCAATTAGAAATAATTTTTTGATTCGTAAAAGAAAAAATTTACGGCATACTTGGCAATACACTAAATAATCCATAACTATAGAAAAGTGATGTGATATAACGATCTTCACCGATTGCTCAAAAATGGAATATGGAACTGGACCTGAGATCTATTCCGGTAAACTGGCACTGAACGAGCCATAGAGATTACCTAACCAGGCCAGCGTATTTCAGGTGGAGAACCCCTACTTCGATCTTGATCATATGTGTGGACAGTCAAGTAGCAATATAAGCGCTGGGTTCCCATCTCAAATTAAAAGGCATCAGGAGTTGCAGGAACTCTCCGCACAATATACGTCGGCAAAGCATCCGCCTTTGCTGAGTTCACTGGCCTCTAAGGCAAAGAGGAAAACGAAAAGCCAGACTAACTCGCACGGAAGGGATTGAAGACATATGAGGAGCAGACCGTGGGTGGTCCAATGTACATGGTTTTCGAATTTATTAACTGCGGTGTTCAGCAGTGGACAGCGGAAAAACCAGGGGACTACTTGAGTTCGACATGAGAACAGTTCGCATTCTAACAGGAATTCAAACATGCTACTACGCTATTGGAAGTTTCCCCTGCAAGCTCGGTCTGCTTCACCAGGATTACTGCAGAAACTGTCATAATGTGGAGAGAACGGTTCCGATGCAACCTTTTTATGCGAGTACCCTACACTTCAGAACGGAATCTATAGGTATTTGGGTGATAGAACGTTTGAAGGTCTGGGCATAGTGACGAATGTGCTACTGGCTGGTTTCATCCAGAACTAATCATCCACCACTATCAGATCCTGACGAGGACCTTTCTGAACACGGAGTGACAAAAAGGGCCATATGAGGCAGCGAGTGAACTTGCCTGTATACGGCAAGTTGACCGCTAACCTAACCTAACTATAGAAAAGCGATTTCTGACAGACTAAATCATTAAATTATATACTATGCATAGGCATACTAAAGCTAATCAAATAAATTTCTTTAAGGTCATTCAGATGTTCGATGGAGTCAAATGTAATACTATATCTAGTTCATGAGAGTACAACAATATTCGTATTGTCTTATGATCCTGTCAGGGTCTCATGGATTTTGAGTTTATAAAGGAAGTGGTAGACAATGATTTTCGTTCAAAATTTCAATTATTTTCAAACTTCTCTCACTCTGTGCTTCTGAATATCTAAAGTTTATCTGGCTTTATCACATTCACAGGGCATTTCAATGCCTGCATGTGTGGCATTGTAATCAAACTAGCATTGGAACTGAATGATCTTGGGCCAATAGATAAGATAACATATATAACCGTTATATATATATGCTGCCATAACTTTAGATGATCTGCTCAGAAAAACTTTACAGAATCTAGTAATTCCACAACGTCTATAATGTTACTGTGATAAATGCCCAAAATAGTGCTGCTAAATGATGGTTCATTAAACGGGTTAAGATAGAATAACGTGAACGTTAACGCAAGGTAACGAAAAGTACCTTTGTTTATAGTATACGAAAATAATGCAAATACTTACAAAAATTCCATTACGATAATCGTTTTCATTGTCTTTCATATGCTAGAAACTAACATACGTCTCGTTACGTTTTGTGAACGTTTGGCCAATTCTAGCTTTATATCCAAACTGAAAACACTTGACACGTTGTATTGTTATACTCAAATAAATTATATACATTGAAATAAATACTAGAATATTTGTTGAATGTGCTTGAAATATAAGGCCAAACAAGGGAGTTCTGAATCTGCTAAAAGTATGCAAGTATAGTATCTTATATATCTCTATATGTGCTGGGGTTTGAAACGTGGCCTTACTTCTAATAAACCAACTCACTACCTACTATACTACGGGCACTAGTAATATACTATTGTAATGCAATCCACAAGTCCGCTTACGTCTCCGAAAATAAAAGAAACAAGGAAGATGCACCAGTATAAAGTGGCTTTACCCTTAACCAATAATGAAAACAAAAAAAAATTTACTATACCCTTAATGGTATTCATGTAAGGAAAAAGCTCTCTTTAAAAGCTTTAGCAACAATTCAGCCATTGAAACCCTTTTTGGTTACTCTTTAAAAACCAAGAATAACAAGAGAAATTTTTTCTAACAAAAGCTTTTAACATTTTCACTACTAGCGGGCATTATGCTACATACACTAAGCTTTTCCCGGAGTTTTTCCCTTTTCCATGGAATTGCAAAAAAAAAGCTTCAAAACATGCAACATGTTTATGTTGCCTTAGCTTTTTTTACTATCGCAATTGCTAGACGAACCTTCACACAAACCTAAATTAAACAGAACAAAACTACAAATTCATACTTTTGGCATTTCACATGCATCAAGTGAAATCAGTTTTTCCCGGGTATTCCTTAAGAAACGTTGTCATTCGTTTCAAAAGCGGAAGAATTTCTAATAAAACAAAGGAAAAAAATATTTTTTGAAAAATTTCAAATTAAAATTGAAAACAAATTTTTAAATAGAATTCAGTTTATAAGAAAATTTTAATTTAAAACTTATTTAAAAAAAAAAGGGAAAAAAGATTAAAATCATAAAAAAAAGAATTTTTTGGTTTCTGTGTCAAAGTTTCAAGTGTTTGCTCTCTGTGCCAAACAACAAACAATAGACGTGTGTGCAATTTCAATAACAAAATCAACAGTCAGTGTGGTACTTAAATCTCAAAGGAGAATATTTTCTAATGCCAATTGAAGGATAAAAGCATTTAAAGAAGGTATTTTATTCTACTTTTTTCTCCTCGTATCGTATTCGTAATGGTAACCAAACACTTAAAGGTGTGTAGCATGTGTTTACTTTTTTTTTGTATTTTAAATATTTGTTATCTCACAAAGGGAGAATGTCATCACAAATTGTAATTCAAAAATTTATGGCTTTTAACCCCGAAATCGAAATAAAAATTATACGAACATTACTTGCTTGGCATGTGTTGAATATGATCACAAAAAAACAAATGAAACAGAAAATATAGAAAAAAAAAAAATAAATCATCATAAAAAAACGGAAGCCGTCGCTTATCATAAAAATTATATTTTATTTTTTCATTTATATTTTATTTTTTATTTTTATTATGATTATTTATTCCCCATTTTTTCATTATTTGCCTCATTTCACAACTCATAAGCAGGTTTAGTAATTTGCCTCTCAAAAAATATAACATATGAACAGGTTACCCTTGATATTATATTGTGTTGTTGTTTTGTTTCTGTGTTTGTATATATACATTTATATATATTTACGGTTATATGATTAATTTGTTTTTCAAGAGATACACTTAACCGTACATCTGCTTTTATAAATAAAACGCCAAATCAATAAAAAATAAATCAATTGTTATGAGTTAAAAATAAATCCGAATTGATTCCAATTATGGTGTTAAATGTGCTTTAATAAAGTGACAATGAGCAAGTTTTTGAGCCTAAGGGCTTAAAGTCATCAAAATAAAAAAGGGATGAAAATATGTATGCGTTTAGTTTATTAATGCGGCAGTTATTTGAGGACGCCGTAGTCTAGTAGCTTGTGTGTTGGCTTATTAGTAGTGAGACCACTCCAGATCACACGTTTCCAAAAAATTGAAATATGAAAAAATATTTCTTCGGTGTTTTCCTCACCTCTCAGCAGATTTCTGACAAAAACTCAGAGAGTAAATAAAATTGCCATGGAAAGTTTCTCAAAAATCTATCGTTCGGAATCGACTTTTAGTCGTAGGATCCGCCATTCATGTATAAAATTGACGCACGCACCATAAGTGATGTGAGACGCTAGGTCTTAATCCTGACTGAAGGGCTGTAGTGACCAATTATGTAAGTATGTAAAGTATTATTCTGATACAAGTAACCAAACACACTAACCACTAAACTACCAGGTCGTTTTTAAGAGGCTTTTTAATGGCAATTATTAGCTCTTACAGCATTTGTACGTAGTGTGGATCGTCAAAAGAGAATTTTTTAGGCTAACGTCAAACGAACAATTGTTAGCTTGTTTACGTAGGTTTGTTTATTTACAAGAGATAAGACTTCTAAGACAGTTAAAACCAGTTACCAGTTATCGATTAACAAGTGGATCGCACACTGCATTACAGAAAAAAAAACTGTTTTATTCGTATTTATTATTAGTATTCGTTCTTGCAATGGTCTTTCCTATCACTTATGATTTAAAGAGATTTAAATCTAGTGTTCAGAAACACTACTTCCTTTTTCTTCCTTCCCGTAACATATTTTCCTAGTTCCAATACAATGCACTGCATGAGTAGGAGCCAACTCCTGAGAATTGGTCGTATAATTAAAACGTTCTAAGTATCAATTTAAACTTTATTCTTAGGATCGGATCTATCAACAAGGACAATTAAAAGGTCTATCATGCATAAGCTTTCAAGATGTGGATGAGACATTTAAAACTCACTTATACAAAAGCCATAAAGGGCGACAATCATTCAAAAAAAGCCCATTAATACGAAAGAATGATTGTTGTTCTGGTCTGGATTAGGCATTTTTACTAGAAGAGTCCCTTCAAGCTTTCATATGATAGCCCAAATCTGCCTTATGGGAGAAAGAAGGGCTGCATTAATGTTCGGCTTCAAATGAGAATTCCGTGCGAAGTACCCACTTTAGGTTTTTGTTTACAGTATACGAAATTATCTAATTTTTATTTTTTTAACAGGACCATAAACATTAGCTTAAGTAAGGATCTGATTATCAATTGATCTGCAAAGCCTTAAAGTGTAAGAAAATTCAATTTAAAACATATTGAAATAGCTCAACACATCCAATGTTCACTTACTGGCAACATGCTGCTATTTGAGATATATTATAATATAAAAATATCCATTATTTCAAGGCAAGTTCCGCTTTCAAATTTTTAAATCTATATGTAAAATAGATTTGACCCTTAAAGATAGGGTAGAATAATACTTTGCTGACATCAAAATTATTTAATAATACATAGCGAGACATGTCAAAGTCTAAAACCGTAATGAGACACGAAGGAAATGACGTTGCTATGAAAACTATGGCAGCTTTTGCATTTCAAACAATGTCTGACTTTTAAAACTTTAAACTTTTAAAACTTTTATCGCGAGAATGAAATGACAGACAATATGAACAAAATCTTTGAAAAATTAAAATATTTGGAAAAAAGTTAAATTTCGTCATCATACCAAATGCAGGAAAGAATATTTCATACATAAGATTATTGGAGATTTGAAATCCGAAAGATTTTAAAACATTAAGACTACATTACATTACTAAATATTGCCCCAAAAAGGAAACCTTTTCTAGATTTTTGTTTGTTTGCTCGAAAACCTTTTAAATTACTACCCCTACCGTGAGCGTATGAGTTATTCAAGACAGACATTTAAGGATATGCATTAAACCTTATGTGTAACAGTATCCATTAAAACAAGATTTTTCAAGGTTAAAATAATTTCGCTAAAATATGAGTGTGTGTGTGTAGGTCTTACTTACAACTCATTTGTCCTTATTAACATTTGCAACATATTTCTGTCTAAGAAATCATTCAAGCGTATCGACAATTAAATCCATTTTCCCTAAAGATTTTTGCTGTCATTATTTTTCATTTTCATTAGAAGGATTTTAAAAAACACAGATAATAATCACCATAATTTAATAGAATTAAATGTTTGAAACCATAATTTTGTTGTAATAAATAAGAAAACGGAACGTCTCTATAAAGTGTATTAGAAGGTATAATTTTTGAATTCTTTGCTACAATATTTCAAAACTAATATGAACATTATTTAGTGTAAATGCTTTTAATTTTAAAGACTTTTCTTAAATAAATTTTCTTTTTTAAATCTTAAAATTTCAAAAGAAAAAATTATCAAGAAACTGCAAAACACATTGAGGAAGTACATGTTCGGATGTCTTCATTTCATTAGCTTATGAAGATGGTGCTTCCTCTGCAGCATTCTACATTTCAGTTTCTTTTTTTTATTTATTTCATTTATTTTTCTTCTTTTTCATTTTTTATTTATTTGTATATTTTATTTCTCTGTCAGTTTTAGTTACCAGCATCACGTAAATGACATGTTCACATGTTCGCTTGAACACTTGACAGGATTTGAAAGTTTAGCAGGGCAAAACGTGAAACAAAAAAAAACGTATTTCTCATGTTTTTATTACTGTGTTATCAAATCTTTAACTACCTGTCAGGAATATTGTATTTAAACATAAAGTTTTTGACATTGAGAAATTTAATATAAAAAAACAAATACAGACAGACAGACAGAAATTCTAATCGATGAAAGCCAACTTTAAGGAACCCTTTAATATTATGAACATAACTTTAAAGCAAAAAAAAATCAAAAATCAGTATGAATCATATGTTCTTTCGGGATTTCTGAAAGACTACTACTCTTTCAGTCACCGTAGTCTAGTAGGTAATGTGTTTTCTTATTAGACCTTCAGGCCACAGTTCAGTTGGCCTGGGGACCAAATAACTCCAACAAGTCGAAATATAAAAAAAAAATTCTTTGGCCACTCCCTCTCAACAGATTACTGAAAAATAAAAATGGCATAAAAAATTTCTTAAAAAATCTGTCGAGCCGACTCGACCTAAAACTTTAACTCCTGCCACTCATGGTAAAAATCGTGCTAAATGGTTGTATTGACCAACTATGTATGTATGTTTGTATTGCTCTTTTAATGAAATTTTTTATACACTTTCTTTAAAATTGTGGCCATGAGTCACCGATCCTTTTATATATTTTAATCTGCCACTCAGAATTTTTGTTTTTTTACACCCGAACGCCAAAGCAATGCAGACGAATTGTCGAGCAACATAACTTAAAAACGTGTCATTTTTATTGAAAGAAAATGCTTAATTAAGATAGTTTTTTTGTCCATCGGCAGCTATGAGTTTTTCACATTTTTTTTTGGCAATTTATAGATTTTGTCCCAAAAATATTGCTCATATTTTGAGGCCAAGGAAAATGAAGACAATTTGGGATACCCTGCTCTGAAGTGAAGCGTATTTCAATGAGAGCATCCTTCATTGATTGAAAGAAATGAAAGTCAGAAGGGGGACTACTAATTTTTTGTCCATTGCAGTAACATTGCCGAGTGTTGTTATGCTTCCATCATGACCACATATTTAATTGTAAAATCTGGATGTATTTCGACCAATAGCTGCAAGCGAATTAATTGATGTTTTTTGGGGTTTCTCGTGATAATCTAACACAGTTTTAGCAACTGATAATGGATTCAACTCTGCTAAGCCTATTAAATACACACCCTGGCATAATGGATATTATGCTTGACCGTAGATTATACTCGTTGCCGACACTTCACATATAATTTCCTGCAATTGGAGTTGTCGTTATAAATCCATTTTTCGTCGCTAGAAAAAATTCGATCCCAAAACTGATTTCGTTTTAAAACGATCAGAGTTTTAATTCAGAGATACAAAATCGTCATTCAACATAGCTCGGCTTCAGCTTATGTGGGATCTTATTTCCTTGCCTTTAAATGAATCCTACTCCTTCTAAATGATTGCTCCTGCCTAATGATTGTGGAAGCTTTTCTTTCGTCTGACACGAATCTTGATCCAGAAATGTTTTCAATTTATGGTCTTAAAACTTGTTTGGCTGTTCCTTATGCTCTTTGTCTTTAATGTCAAAATCGCCATATTTGATACGCTTAAGCCTCGCGATAAAATGTGTTTTTAAAAGGAAGTTCTCATCGTATAATTCCACAAGCAAACGATGACACACAGGTGCCATTTTCTTCGAGAAATAATTTCTGCAAAAGCTGTTTATCAGCAATTTCAAAGATTTTTAATTATGAAAAAAAAATTTATGATGTGCACGAGCAAACCAAACAATATTATTTGCTAAGAATAGCACTTCTCTCCAACAAAACGAAACATGAAAAAATATTTCTTTAACGGGTGCCTCTCAGCAAATTTCTGACAAAAACTTTGAAAATAAATAAAATTGAAATAAAAAATTTCTCAACAATCTGTCGTTCGGTGTCGACTTTAAACTGTAGGTCCCGCCACTTATGGATAAAATTAACTCACACAACATGAGCGGTGTGAGAAGCTAGTGCATAATCCTGATAATCTGTGATAAAGCAACATATGTGTTAGGAAGTAGTGCCAACTAATGCAACGTCCTTTGCTTTGTTTGGTAATTTTGGCCACAAAAATTTACAGTGGGCTGTGCAAGAAAACTAGGCCGCAGGTCTAGTGACTCGGTTCGAATCTTTTGTTTGCCATCTCATTGTGATGCGGTCATTGATAACTATTTTCGATGTCATTATATGATATTCCCCCTATTATCCAACAGTATTCAAAAGACTTTCCTAATAATTTTTAGAGTCTGCCTGAAAAACTTTGAAAGCCTTCAGTACCGAGCACCCTAACTACGATATCTTATGCAACTAATGCCATTGGTATTCATTAACTCTTCCTCATTTTCAAAAAGGGCAGGATCTATTGCTTCACCTAATCCTATACTGACGGTGGTGATTTCGCTATTAAATTGGGATCCAATATTCGAATTGGTATTGAAAGGGTGTCAGTATTGAATACATACCACCTTACAAAGTCTCCACAATGGAGTTGACGACAATTTAAACAACTTTTTCCATTGAGATGGAAATGATGAAAAATTTGTAATTCCATGCATACCACTTTGCCGTTAACCATTAAATAAATATGCCGCTGAATTGAAACGCTTCCCAAAAGTTCTTCTCATAAAATTTTAAGAGATATGATTAAGATTGATATGTATACATATGTTAAAATGGAGATATATTACCACAAGAAAATAGGACCCATTTTTTAAACCATGTTTATCCACATTGTAAATGCCTGACAAATAAAATATTATTGCTACAGTAAATTCTATGAAACGCACTTCTTATGTCAACTCCACTCAATTTTTTAATGAATTTTCACTTTTAACAAGATATTCTGATTTCTTGTGAATTTTAATAAGCAGAATAAGGATCACAGGCGACAGCTATTTAATATAAGATTTAACATTTCCAAGAAAAGAAAAAATACACCCTGAAATGTTAATGTAGCGAAACATCCGCATTCGCACCACCACTAGTAGTGTAGGGGGGTATAAGAAATAAAACGATTTTAAATTATACTTTCAAGCATTTTTCAGAAATTTCTGTTGACATTGAAATTGAAATGAAATGGTGAGGAATACAACTGTCAAGTAAAAAACGGTTTCTGTCACAAAATGTAATTTGGAATTTAATTGTTTGGAAATTTTTATTTTTATAATTTAAAAAAGTATTTTCTCTTAAAGTTTTTGTCACACATTGGCTATAAATAATATGTTTAATAATTCAAAAATGTAAAACAATTTATTAAGATTATAGTTAAGAACCCAATAAAGTTTAGAGCACAATAATACAGGCTTTAAAATGAGGAGATGAAAATTGAAAAAAAAAAAAAATTATCAAAGATTCTTATGGCCTCTTAAAGACTGACAGATTTCAAATACAATTCAAATATAAACAAAAATAAATGAATATTAATCGTACATTTCTTTATTGTATTATTTTTTCACTCAAATATCAACAGTAGAGTATGGAAAAGATGGAAAAGGCATCATCAAAGTAAGAATCAAACAACGCTGTTGCTATAATGCGGCAAACAATCATTCGATTTTTATACCAGAGATATGCCTGGAAATTTGCATTATTAAGGTCATTAGAAATGCTTTTTAAAATTGCTTACAGCAATAAGCAGTTGTTGCCAGAATTTCTGCCAGAAACAATGTACAGAACAAAAAATTTAATTTTTTTTAATTGTTATAAAATTGAGTCATTGTAGGCAATGTGTTGGTTCCAACCACATGACAGACACATCAAAAAAAGGACATTCGAAAAAAAATTTTTCTTTCGGCGACTTTCTCTCAGCAGCCTTCTTGTAAAATCTCTGATAGAAATAAAATTGCCATGAAAAGTTCTCAAAATCTGTCGTTCGGTATCGACTGTAAGTTCCACCAATTAAATAAAAATTAAAACACACAACATGTGTAAGTAAATACGACGTTCATTGCAGGAATCGAATTATTGTAAACCAAACTAGACAAAAATAATCTGAATGACATGAATTTGTAGTAGGAAAGTGATTTGTTAGGCTAGCTTACGTTTGAAAGGATAGGCATCACTGTAAACACAGTTTCATGCCTTCAGCCAGAGACCTATTTGTCTATTGTGACCACTCATATAAGAAAGAATGAGAAAAAAGGAAAAGGAAAAGAAAATAAAACGGGAAAAAGAAAAGAGAGGAAAGGAGATAACTAACACAAAAAAAGAAAGAGAAAGAAAGAAAGTTAAAAACAATGTTATGGATATCAAACGATATCAATCTAGTCGAATCCTGTTAGCTCCTCAAGTTTGCAAACCTTTGCGTCGGTCAAAATTTATTTTCTACTTTTTTATGGTTTCTTTGATTTGTTTTATACATTCATACATAATTATTCACTACAACCCTTCAGTCAGGATTACAACCTAGCTTGCCACACCCCTTATGTTATGTGTGTTAATTTTATATTCATGAGTGGCGGGAAGTACAGTTTGAAGTCGACACTGAACGTCAAAGTTTTTGAGAAACTTTTCATAGCTATTTTATGTACTCTCCGAGTTTTTTCAGAAATCTGCTGAAAATAAGTTGCCGAAGAATTTTTTTAATATTTCGTTTTGTTAGAAGTGTCTGACCTGGGGTTTAGGCTGTGACCTCACGCCTAGCAAGTCAACACACTACATATTAGACTACGGCAACTGTGTGTAACACCCTCTCTGTCGATTGGTATGATAAGTATAAATATTCAGACACAATTATATACGTCCTATATTTAGTAGAATTCTGATATGCGCCCATTAAAACTGTTTTTAACAAATTGTTCTTTAATTTCATCTCAATTCTGTGCAATTCCATATTTAACTTATGTGGGTAAGGTTGCCATTGATAACACACATTATTTGTAAATAATCGTTTCATGCAATTTGTTCACTTTCTTGGGCGTATTATAAAGTGATTAATTTAAATCACGTCTCTAAGCTGGCTTTCTTTATTTTTATTTTTTTACTGAACAGAAAACGTTTAAAAGTTTTATTGTGTGGAATTTGTAAAATAACTGCGAAATAAATAAAACTCATGAAAAAAACGAACACATACGATTCAATTATTGTAACGTTTTTTTGCGTGTTATTGTAACATTTAATCTTTTTTATTTCTTTTTAATTTTTTCTCCCCTTTTGCCATGTAACGTTTCGTTTTTTTTTTCGTTCTATCCGGTGGCAAAGATTACGTACGATTTCAATTCATTTTTGTGGTTCGAAAATAAATTAAATCTTTATTTAATGGCTGGTTTAACAATTTAAATTGATGTTTTAAGCTCAGCTACACACACGCACACAACAAACGTGCTTTTGTCGTATGTGCAAGCATATACATGCATGAATACATATTGTTTATGTATTACACATTCTCTGTTGCAGAACGATAAAGAAACAGCCTCTCGGTCCCATAAATTCAATGTTTTTCCCCTAGTGCGTATAAGTATTTGTGTTGTGTTGGTGTTTAATCTTAAATTAATCATACGTACACGAGTACAAAAGCATTTACAATTCTGTTGTTCTCTTCTTTCGTAAGCCTATTTACAGATTGTAACAGATTGTTGCTCAGCTAAAATTAGCAAATAATGAAAGCGTTTTAAGCCGTTTTAATTGAAAATTTTTAAAACAAATCATTTCATATGTCATTTGTAACTTATTTTGGGCAAAATTATATTAAAATTTCATCTTAATTGAAGTGCAAAGAGGCCAGAAACATTTGAAGTTGCTATGGAAATAAGAAAACTTTTAAGATCGTCTATAAAAAAGGTGGAAAACAATTGGCGTTTAAATTAAACATATTAAAAAAGAGTTTTTAATTACATCACGAATTTACGAAATAAAAATAAGTAAAATTTAAGCTGCCATAGAAATCGTTTTAATAATAAGGTCACAAAGTCATAAAGACGTTTTATGAACGTCATAAAGACGTTTTATTAACAATTAAAAACAGTTAAAAATTATTGGCCATAATTTATTTCCTTTTTACCCTAAGCAAGATGAGAAAGAATGGTGTATTGTTTTTGAATATTAGATTTGAATCTCTATACATAAAAAAACACAAAAGGCATATTCCATGTTATTATATCTACTGATCAATAAATTTTTAACGTATGAACTGATAAGAAATATTCAATTTCGGGTATTAATAAACTAGTACTCGACGAAAAACCAATCAACTTTAAGATACATTACAGCATTATGAAGGTAATTTATATGCCGGATACACACGGCTTTGAGAATTAAATATGTTACGCTAAATTATACCCAAAGTGTGGAACACTATAGCCCTTCCAAAGAAATTTGCGATAACTTTTTTAAGGCTGTAGTAATAAATCGCCGATCATCTTATGAATCTTTGTCTGAAGCTCAGAAATTGTTTATGTTTATACCCAGATTCTAGAAAGTGTTGGACACTAAATGATATGTCATAGCCAATTGAATTCAAAATTATTGAAGATATTGTTATTGGATATATTGGCTTACCAATGAATGACACTCAATTCCTTCGTATACTAAAGTGGTTAGGTGGACAGTACTGCTCCCATACGAGCGACATACATAGAAAAAAATCCATTCACAACAGTTCAGTGAACTTGCTCCCATAGTAGAATACGAACATACGACCTAGTTTCTTACACTACTTACGTCTCACGCCTAAGAAGCCAGCACACTGCCTACTAGACTAAACACACTACCTACTAGACTACGACAACTACGAACGCAGTAGAATTCAAGATACATTTTCCGAATTGTTTACAACTTCTGAAGAAGGAGAGTAGAATATAGTTTGATAACCTATTGACAATTCTTTGACATCTTTCAATAGTAGTCTTCACAGTCTAGTAAGTAGTGTGTTGGCTTATTAGGCATGAGGCCATGATTCATAACACATTTCAGACATCTAGAACTAAACGATATAAAAGTGAAAAAATTTTACGAATCTGCTAAAAAAAATCAGCAAAAAATAACTCCTGATATATTTTATTAATTTATTTTCCCTCCTTTAAGGGCTCCCGTATATCATCTTCCTTTTATTCTCCTTATTTCCTACCTAAACTTCAGTTACATTAATCATATTCATCATGCCAAGCAGGAGATTGGTTTTCCACAGAGCTCTCTCTCTGTTGCTCTACACCAACTGAAAATGTTCTCCGTGAGCATGAATTGGGTATAGTAGGAAACGACTTTTGCTAATGAATTTCTACTTTTCCTCATGAGAGCATGCTTTCTGACCTCCTACAATGTTTGTTGATAATTTTATTTTATTTAATTTGGTTGCCAAATTCGATCTGATTTTCTATATTGATTATTTGAAGGAGTATTGAAGCAGTCTTCAAAAACATTCTTCCGAATTCCAAACGAATAGCTCAGGTATATATTTCAAGTCTTTCATTAAGGGCTTCTTATCTTTGAATTTAAATAAAACAACCATCGAAGTTTTTCATGCCATTATGTGTGGTATACAACACTAGAAAAAGTATAATGAGATCGAATGTCATGATATTCGTCACTTGTGCAGAATATCCAATATGGCATGAGGGGTACGGCACGTAGTACCGTCCTATTGGAACCGCAGGTTGTTAGTGTGTAGATCATCCAATTTAGACTAAAAACAGTTGGTAATTACGGCACTATAGTGCTTATCATCATTAAAAGTGATGACCAAACCAATGTCGTTATAAAAAAAAAATCGCTTTCAACACAAATTTTTTCGGGATGGTGGATTTGATAATTTTAATTGGAAGTCGTCGTAGTCTAGTAAGTAGTTTATTGGCTTATTAGAGGGAAGGCCACCTTTCAAGCTACATGTCAGACATCTCGAACGAAACAAAATATTAAAAAATATTTCTGCGGCTAAAACACTTTGAGTCAAAAAAAATTACCATGAAAAGTTTCTCAACAATCTGTCGTTCGGATTCCACTTAAAACTGAAGATCCCGCCACTCATGTAGTGGAGTGAGAAGCTAGATCCAGATAATTTGTCGACGAGTTGCCAAATGTGCAAGAGCCCATTCGGCAGACACACCTTGTTGTCCATGATCGTTTTTCTTCAGTTCCTGGGTCAATTGAATTTTGTACGGATACAGATCAAGTCACTACGAAGAATTCAATAAGTTGTGGTCTGATTAACGTTCATGGACAGCGGTAATATTTTCGACAGAGCTTGCATTTTATTGAAATACGGGTATTATTCCTTCGTTTAAACTATCAATTAGAAACTCCTTCTGCTTCTTTCAATATCCAAAGGAATGAAAATTAATTATTTTGCTATGTCACCAAAAAATAAACCCATTTTAATATAATTTTGACGAAAAGAATTTCGTTTTAAAAAGCTGATTGTAATAAACAAATATAAAACGAAGCAAGTCTACCCCGTACACTTCTGAAAGCAGAGCTCTGTATAATCAATAATATGTATATCAGATATTTTTAATTATCAATGAATATCAGGGAAAGAACTTTATTTAATAATAATTTATAATTTAGTTAAATGGTACACACACACGCACACACGTTTTCTTCTTTATTTTTCCAAATAAACAGGCATCAATAGATAAAAAAAAGAAAAACAAATATTTTATCTCGAAACCAAACCAATGAGTGAGTAAAAGTAAATAAACGATAAATAAATAAAAAATAACAAAAAAAAAACTAAAACAATAAATAAAAAATGGAATGAAATAAAAAAAATATAATATGAATGGTAAATGAAGTCGAATAAAAAAGCTACACTACAATGTAGTGTACGATAATAGGGCAATTGTTAGGCAATACGCATAGAAAATCTAATATTTCCGAATCTGGATTACATTTCTGTGCCGTTTCCAAAGGCATTATACAGATTACACACAGCTTAGGCACATCGCTTAACATTAAAATTATAAACAAAAGGTTTAAAAATAAAACAATGCAGAAAACAAACCTGTTTACAAATTATCGTACTGCTAAATATAACAACAAACACCAGCATAAAAAATGGTAAACAAGTAAACAAAAATATACCAACAACACTACAATAACATATGTAAACAACAATGTTTACATTTATAGAGATTTCGAGAGGGCGAAGTCCTGACGTTCGCCTTCAAGAACATTCATCAGATAGTTTACCCTGCCATATATAAAAGGCAAGGCAAAGCAGGCGACTAAGTTCGTGAAGTTTAGTCAGCCTTGTGCGAAGACGCGGTGTGTGCGAAGAGAGTACTCGTGGTTTGAAGACCTTCGTTACAAAGATCTGTCGAACAGTTGTGTAGTAATTGTTATTGTTTATGTAAAGGGTTTAAACAGAGGAATAACAAATAAAGCATTTGTTTTTGTTTCAATAAAGTTGTAAACAGTGGCACACAGAATCGTGCGAATAATAAAGAATTTTAATTAAAAGTAAACACAAATTTATTTTCATTTTATTTTCAATCTACAAGCTCATATTTTAAACGTTTTTAAAAGGTAAAAACGTATCAATATTTTATTCATCGTGTTAAGGATTGCATATTTTGTAACAGCATATGGTGATCATGCCCTACCAGAAGCAACAGGCAGAAAGTTTCAACTGTTCAGGGATGACGATTTTGATGTGAAAAATTAAGAACGAGGAACACCACCAAAGAAGTTTGAAGATGCCGAATTGCAAATAATTTTAGTGTGGAAAATGGGTGCCACTTGAATTTGATTACAGACAGAGAGAAATTTCACTTCAAAGACACGATAGAAAATCAATGTTACATCGAATTGCTACTGGTAATGAAGTCGCCGTAGTCTAGTAGGTAGTGTGTTGGCTTATCAGACATCAAAACAAAAATATGAAAAAAATATTTCTTCAGTGACTTCCTCTCAGCAGATTTCTGGCAAAAACTCCGAGAGCAAATAAAATAGCCATGAAAAGTTTCTCAAAAATCTGTAGTTAAGAGTCTACTTTAAACTGTAGGTTCCGCCACTCATGTACAAAATTAACATACACAACATAAGCGGTGTGAGAAACTAGGCTCATAATCCTGATTGAAGTGTTGCGATGACCAGTTAAGTATATGTATGTATGATGATGTAGTTTTAGAATCTTAAACGTAAAAAAAATCATGGATTAATCCGGGACAACCATCAAACTCGGCCGGCAAAACAAGATTGATTTGGCAAGCAGACAATGCTGTTTATCTGGTGGGAACCACAAAAGTTTTGGTGTACCAACAGCTCCTAAAACCTGGTGAAATTAATAACACAGATTGCTACCGATAACAAATGATCAACTTGAGCCATGCTTTGATCGAAAAGCAACCAAAATGGGCCTCAAGCAATTTTGCAACATGGTAATGCCCCTGCACATGAAGTAAAACTTGTTCAGGATAGAATCAAAGCGTTCGGCTTGGAGCTGATACTCCACCTGCCGTATACCGGGGACATGGGTCCTTTCTAATGTTCTTTGATTTCAGAATTCTTACAAAGAAGTTGAAAATTTTGTGACCATTGGTTTGCTTCAAAAGATGAACAATTTTATTAGCATGAAATCCACAAATTGCTTGAAGGGTGCTAGAAATATTTATCAAAATTAATGTTTTATTTTCACAAAAAACGCTCATTTTATATCGGTACATTTGGTAAACAGATTTATTTAAACTTAGATATGAAGCTAAAGGCGTTACAGACTTAAACACCAATTCAACATACCCATTATGATGGTGTAGGTTATAAAAGCAAACTCTAAACGCTACAGTAGAAAACTAGTCAGTCGCTTACCAAAAAAGAAAAGAAAAACAGAGCATATATGGAATGAATTATTGATTGCCAATGATTCATTTCATTTAGTCAGCGTGTTTGTTTTGAAAATATTGGAATAGGAATATAACGAACAAGTATTTCCGCAAATTGTGAAACTAAAACAACAACAAAAACAAAAAATTATTAATCATTTAGATAGGAATACTAAAAATCAAGTCAATAATGAATAACGATGGAACAAAAAAAAGGAAACTACAACAACCTGTGAAAGAGGTATGGTGGGGATATACATTATAACCTAGTTATCTAATCAGCACAAACGACAAAAGCAGAAAATTAAACGAGTCAAGTACTATGTAACTAATGACGATGATGGTTTGGCAATTATTACGTGAATGACTAGAAGTTTTTATTCCATTTTTTTGTCTGTTGTATTCTTCTATGGATCCTGTTATCCTCTACCATTACAGGCAAGTAATTAAAAGTAAAACTTAAGGGATGAATCTCAGATTTGAATGATTGCCAAATTAAAGCACTTGAGCAATACGTTCAAGTGACTTGAGTTTATTAGCAAAGAAAGAGATTTTAATTAGAATTTCAATTCGAGAAAGGAGTGATTATTAAAGGATTAAACAACGTTTTGTTGAAATTCATGTGCGTGTTATATAAGCCAGCAGTTCCAATCAGATTACCTAGTCATCATATTAAATGCTTCCACGATGGCAATTTTTTCTTTATATTTGATGTGAGCATATCGTTTAATAAATTTAAAGAAGGGTATCTCCAGAATGTAAAACAGATGTACCATCCATTCTCTACCACTGTTTTCTCTGCAATTCCTATAAAAGGAATTGTAATACCGAATGCCACCATAATGGGCATGTTTTTCCAGAGACCAGTGATTTGTGTATATACCACTGCGTTAGATATATTTTTTCTCGAATGTTTTATACGATTTTAAGCTTTCCATTTGTTAAGTTAGGAACAAATTTGCTTTTTCCATCTGCTATGGGTCTCATGCATGAAGCTGTGCTATCGTATTTACTTGATTTTACGAATTGGGTAAAAGGCCTCTGAATGACTCTAGTGGGATAGCCCTTTGCGAGAATGCTCATCAGTTTTCCCATTCTAATTGACATAGATATGCCATGTAACCCAACGCAAGATAACTTTATTGCCTTACTGATGTATATGATATTGTATCGGGTAGGCCATCTATCGGTTTAAATTTGAAACATCGGTTATTTCGAATCTGGCAATATTTATATCATTCTATCCTGTCACGAACTTCAGTATATTATCTCCACTGAACGTAAGCAATCGATTTACGCTTGAGCAATGTTGGGATTTATTGGAAATTAGGACCAACGAAAAACTGCATGATGATTTCGATCAAATTAATATCATTTTCTTTTAGGTTAGTAAGCAAAATTGCCACAAAACCCGCACGTGACCTTGCTGAAGCCGATGCACCAATTACAAGTAACTGTTTAGTGCGGCTTGTGCAGCGGAGGCATAATTGGTCCATATTTCTTTCAAAATGAGGACGGCGCAACCTTTACGGTCATTGAAGACACCTATCGCACTATGATAAACAATTTTTTTGTACCCGATCTTTATGGTATTGATATGAACGATGTTTGGTTTCAACAGGATAATGCAACTAGCCACACATCTCATGCCGCAATCAATTTATTTTGTCAAAAATTTGATTGCTGTTTAATTAGCCGAAATGGTGATGTCAATTGGCTGCCAAAAACCTGCCATTTTCTCACTGTTGGACTATTTTCTGTAGGGCGCCGTTAAAGAAAAGCGTTATGCCGACAAACCGCAGACAATCGAGCATTTGAAGGCCAACATTCGTGATTCCATTGCCGACATACGACGCATACACTCGAAAAAGTGCACGAAAATTGATCCCATCGAATGAGGTACTGTGGAGCCAGTCGCGGCAGTCATATGAATGAATTAATATTCCATTTCTAACCGGAACAATTGTACTTTACAACAAAAAAAATAGATTTGGCAAAATTTCAAACCGTTTTTGTTTCATTGCATTTTTTATTTTAAACTTTTAAATAGTCCACCTTTTATTGCTGCCTTCTTTTCAACGATCTGAAGTTATTCCTACACCTGCAGCTTCATCTAGAGAGGACTACCGCTTGAAAAACATTTGCATAATCCGAACATTTATTACTTTTTAATGCTCAATTCTTTGGAGTAAACTCTTGCATCTACCTTGTCGTTCATCTCGTTAGTGCTCTTCAGCGTATCATCTGTATGTCCATATAGTTTCTATTGCGACTAGTTGCTCTGAGTCAATCGTACAACGTATGAGTTGTTAGGTCTACAGCTTCGCAAGATTAATGCTCTACTTAATTAATAAAATTTATTCCAGAGCAGAACGGACAAAACGACTACTACGTCGTAAAATATAATTTTTTATATCTGCTCTCAATACTCGAACAAGGGTACTTTAAGCATCGCATGTTATCACACAACATTGTAATACGCATACCACAGTTTGACAAAAATTACTTCAATTGGCAATTGAATTTCTTTCTTCATTTTTCCCCATTTAATTTAACTGAAACGGTTATAATTACATTACTTTTGGGTTTTATCGATATCAACTGTTAAAGAATCTGAAACTCTTCTCGCTTGTCATTAATTAATTCTGCTTTAATTCACTGAAAAAAAAAAAAAACAATTTTCATGTATGGCAGGTATATGTATGTGTGATCAATTTATTTGTATATGATAACATATACTATCATGCAAATAAATACACATTGTAATATAGGATTACAATACTTTTTTCTTTGTAACTTTTATTTGTTTTTATTCCTGCACAACATACTATCATATACATACTCCCAACTCTGATTTTACATAATATATTATGGTGAATATAAAATGAAATTTGCGTGAGTGTGTGTTTATCTTTGGTGGAAAAAAGTCGACCACAACCGCACTCACGCACAAAGGCTGAGCGTTGTTTTCTAAAACAAACAAAAACACCTCAGTGTGACAGCAGCTGTTGTGTACAGTGGGCGAGTTTTGTAAATATTTACTTGATAGAATTTTTATGGTGTCAAATATGTTTTAAAAAATTTTTTATTATTTTGTTTGATGGATTTAAGAGGGCGTCTAATTACTACCGTGCATAATAAAGGTACTTTTTGTCAGCAGTTCGTAAATCACATTTATTTCAATATTCCTAAATTTCATCTTATCCCATATTATTTTCTTTTTGAACTAAATAAAGATTTCTCCATTTAGGCCCTACTTAAATGGCAACCAAAAAACAAAACACTGAAATGTTTAAATGTATTACTCCTCTCGAGTTGCTGTATATTTCTTGTAGATACTACGTTTTTTAATAAACACACAGACTGAATTGGACGCCTATGAAAAATCAAATCCACAATGTAACTTCTAGCTTAGACGATCGTGTATAATAGTCAATACCAGCGAAATTCCACAATAAACTTCAGGAAAGAATGAACGTTAAATACGGACCAAGGGTTCAAAAACCACTTCTTCTTCTACTAAGAATCGGACTACAAATTCTCTTCACATTCACATACTCATGCAGAAATCAGGCTGAGTTCTGTGGCAGATCCCCGTTAGTCTCAGTAGCAAATTAGTCAATACATATTGATTCGCAACCAATCTAGCTTCCTCTGCTTTGCTCCTCTGATACTTTCCTTGAACTTATTATGCGATGAGCCCATAAAGTAATAAATTTGGGGTATTGGTCCAAAAATCTCCTCAGTAACCGAATGAGAACACAATCTTGCAATGGCTTTAGCTGCCTCTTCCCAATCTTGTCGAAACATCCTTATTGAGTCCTTACAGTAATAAACCACTCGCGACGGTAGTTTATTAACCAAAATAGTGTCGAAACCCGTATTAGAAGAAGAGAGAATGGTCACGTCTACAGAATTTGCGTAAAGATTTCTACCTAAAAATAGCTGAAGTTGCCATATAGACCTTTAATCCATCCGCATGGGTATACCAATTCGTGTCTAAAATTCACCATTGTTCCATGAAACGCTATCGAAAATCAGAAGCCCCAAATTAAAGGCAAATATGTCCTCAGGAACCATATATTCAATCTCTCTCCACCAATGGAGGGAAATTGCTTTCCGGCTACACCAGACGCCGTTCAATACTGGCCATAAAAATACAATCCTGACGACGAGCTACCCGTCTAAGTGCTAATAATATTTAAAGAGAATATAGGTGTTCACAATTTGGAGCTCAGATTTTAAATCATGTGTTTTAGCATTAGCTGTCCACGTTGAAATAGGGCAACCATACTTCATTGACTCAATAAGTGATTTTAAAATCACATACTGAGCTGATAATTTAATTTTAGTACGAAGATAAGGCCACAATTCTTAGAAATCAATTTTTTTGTATTGAAAACAAATCTTTACTGTGACATTAACTGCGACATTATTGCAAGAATTCTTTGTCAATCTGCCATAAACTTATGCGGTTGGATTATGTTTATAATTTGTAATGGATAAAATCGATTAAAAGCTTATAATTTTTAATGAGGTTTCTTTTTTGCAGTTTTATTTTTACACACAAATTTATTTACAGCCAATTATGGCCATGGTTATGGTATTTAAAAATACTTTCATGTTGTTATTATTGAAACTTTATTTTCATAAAACCATAGAAATTTCATGATACAATACAATGTATGTATGTATGTTGTTTACTTTACTAAAAGTAACGGTATTAATTAATATCAATAACAATGCCGCTTACAATAACAATTATTTCTTTAAATTTTAAGTAATTTATTGAAAAAATACCATTAAAATAACAATTAATTTTAATTAAAAGTATAATTAATCTACACCCACAATCCAGAAAATGAAATGAAAAAAATTATACGACAAGTATTAAAAATTGCAACAATATTGTGACGGCTATTGTTGAAAACAAACAAAGAATTGCTCAAAAATAACAAAAAATACGAAAGCCATTACAAGAGGTTATTACAGTATGGTACAGTACAGGAGGGAACAACAATAAGCGTTAACTTTTTAAAATTTTTGTAATTTAATGTGGTACGTTGATCGGTGTCAAGAGGCATTTTGTAATATACATCGAAGTAGTTCTAGGAATGAAAAATATCAAATCAAATCGTAAACAAAACTATTTAGGATCTTTATTAATGTCGATTTATCAGCTTGAGGACCAGTTATTATTGAAGTAGCTTAACGTTTAGCCACTCTGAGGGCACGAAATTCATTGGAATGGCATATCTTAAGTCTAAGGGCAATTATTACAACTTGCCGTTAACTAAAGGGAGGATTTTCATTCATTTCATTTTTCATTATCATAAGTGGACAAATAGGTAGAAGAGAACGTTAATATAAAGGGAGGATCATCCTACCTTTAACTTTTAAAGTTCACTTTATATTAAAATTGCCATATTAAATATTATTTTGAATATGGCAACTTCAAATATAAACAAAATGAGTTGCCACTGAGTTTAAAAAAACCTGTTTAATTGCTCCGCCACTGCCACATTTTTGAAAAAGTTAACTTTATGTTATCTGTAGGTTGTAATAACGAAAAGAAGTTAAAGGTGACTTTAAAGTTCACTTTATCTAAAGTTACCTTTAACTAAACCCAACTTTAACGGTATTTGTAATAATAGCACTAAATGAGTTAAAAATATATATTTTTTTTAATTTTGATTGAAATATTTTAATAAATTTAGATGGAACAAGAGTTTTATTATTTAGTTACGGGCTACTAGATTTCGGCACTCAAGTAAAGTTAAAGTTTACAAAGCACAACAGTTTTACGCTGATGAATTCTGAATTGATTGAAAACTTACTATAAAAATTTATAAAGTTTTACTGAAATCACTCACACACCCTCGGGACATATTCAATTGAGAATGTGCAACTTATCAGTTAAGCATTTGAAAAGTGGTTCAAAAATTTTAAGAGTTTTTATCATTTATGGTCAATAAGACTTCTGTGCGTCCACATACCAGACAACCTCTTGAAAACATTGCTGCTGTAAGCTATAGCAATTTCACAAAACACTACGCAACGCATTTTAACAAAAGACCCCATAAACATGCTTCCAAAATTCTGTTTACTACATAAGTAAGCACCGTAGTCGACTAGGTAGTGTGTTGGCTTTATAGACTGAGGCCTCGGATCAAACACCTGGTCAGACATCTCCAATAAAAAGAAATCTGAAAACAAATCTCTTCGGCGATTGCCTTTCAACAGGTTTCTGGCAAAAACTCTGAGAGTAAATAAAATTGCCATGAAAAAGTTTCTCAAAAAATCTGTCGTTTGGGGTAGACTTTAAACTGAAGGTCCCGCCATTCATGTATAAAACTAACACACACAGCATAAGTGGTGTGAGAAGATAAATCGTAATCCTAATTGAAGCATAGTAATGACCAATTATGTATGTATGTATGTAGGTAGCTCAAAGCAAAAGACAATATCAACTGCACTCAATTCACACAATGTGTAATGGAGCAAAGTGAAGTCAATTTAAAAAAAAGTATTCTCAGAGGAAGCCTATTTCCATATAAACTTCTTAGTGACATGGCGTTTAGAAATTTTCATACAATCTGCTAGAAATAAATACACCCACAACACTTACTTTACTTTTACTTTACTTTTTTGAAAATGAGGCTGTATGGGCTCCTCAACGACATGGACTGTGTGCAGTGTATTAACATCCAGCGGCTGCTTTGATTCGGCCATATCGTTCAAATGGAGGATAATGTCCTGGCGAGACGGGTATTGGATGCGTAGATTTTCGGAAGTCGGCGAAGAGGCCTTTCGCGTTTACGTTGGAAGGACCAAATCGAGGAAGCCCTGTCATCGATTGGTGTGGAGTATGTGGGCAAGAAGCAGAGGCGCTTGGAAGGATGCATTAAGGCAGGCCGAAATCCGTTAATTGAATTGTTAATGGCCCATTAAGTAAGTAAGTAAGTGTTTTTACTGAAACACTCTTTATTTTATCAACGACTACACCAATTCGGAGACATTAGAACAAATTTTTTGCGATCAATTGATTCCTTTCCTTTGGTCAACTGGATTATACGCTCAATTTAAATCAATGGGAACATTAGAAAAAAATATACTCCACACTTTTAAAAATATTCTGATCTGAATGAAGGCAATGTAGTGTGCTGCTTAGTGTGTTGTGCAGATATTTGCAATAGCAAACAGAACCTGAAATTATTTACTGAAAAAAAAGTTCACTTAAATGATTTTTTTTATTTCAATTTAGAATTAGTCTCCCTCTGCTAATTAAATTGACTAGTTTAGTTTTGTGATGGAAAACTCCTGCCATTTTTACTGGTTTATTAACTGTACACTGGTGTGGTATTTACTGGTATCTTAACTATCCTTACCTAACTGCCACGTAAGCAACATGTAGGAATTAATTTAAAAAATTTTCTCTGTACTAAAACTCTAAGGGTTATTATTACAACTTGCCGTTAAACTTGGGTTTAGTTAAAGGTGCCTTTAGCTAAAGGGAACTGTAAAGTTACCTTTAACTTATTTTCGTTATTACAACCTAATGATAAAATAAAGTAAACTTTTTCAAAAATATGGCAGTGTCGGAGCAATGTCGATAACAATGCTCAAATTAAACAAGTTTTATTTAAACGCAATGGCAACGACGGGCTTCTTTTTGTTGTATTTGCTCACTTTATTTACATTTGAAGTTGTCATATTGAAAATAGTATATATTTATTTATTTATTAATTATAATACAATTACAAATTATATTCTAATTATATGCGAGCGGAGTAGCTTGTACATATATTCGGTGTAGTGTCACAAACGTGGGAATCGAACCAACGACCCTCACACTAATAGTCTAGCACACTACCCACTAGGCTACCAGAGCAACCTCGAAATAGTATATAATATGGCAAGTTCAAACATAAACTTAACTATAACCCTTTCATGCCCGATGTTGCCTATAGGCAACATTGTACATTTTTGTTCATAAATTCCGTAATTTTTAATTTTTTTAAATGATTTTTTTTGCAACAAGCTTGGTTAAAAACGTGTAAAACCAGAATACGTAGGACTTTGAATTTAATATCACTTCATATTTAGGGCATGACTAACAAACACATGTCCTTAAAAAAATTTTAGCTCTGGCCCAAAAAATTCGGGCATGAAAGGGTTAAAAGTTGCCAGTAGGATGATCTTCCGTCTAGCTTAACACTCACTTCTACCTTATCGTCCACTTATAATAATGAAAAACAATTTATCTGCCCGTTAAAATCCTCTTTTTAGTTAACGGCAAGATGTAATAATGGCCCTAAAATGAATATGCGATATGACCTTTATGACCTACTTGTTGCATTCAACGAAAAACAAGTATTGAATTAAGCTATTTATTAACGAATAATTGATTTTATGCAATAGATTTATGGCCTAATTTGTAATGAATGTATCGCTGTAATGCCTGAGCATTTACAAACCTAATCCCTTTTAATTCCGTGACAGGCGTCAATATCTATTGGAGATTATTTGTTAGCGGTTGGCTTAAAATAGAGGAGTTTTTTCTGTATTAAATGTGATTAAATAACAACAAATTGTACTTGTCATGTAAATATGTTAGTTAAAGCAGTAAATTCCTGGTAATTAATGATGTAATTAGAAATGACAGATTAAAAGCTTTTAAATAATGTGTTTATAAAATATATTTTAAATACTCTCTTTGAATAAAAAATATGGATTTAATCTGTATTTTTAATTTTAAGCGGAAATTTTTTATTACGGAAATTAAAATTCAAATAATCGATTGTCACTTTATTTCATTTATTTATTTAATCCTATAATACGTTATCATAAGAGTATGGGTACATTGTGTTAAAATGTTTTCATTTCCCAGTAGATTTGGCAATTCTTTGTTTTATTTATTTGTTGCTTAACTTAAGCAGCTTAAGAAAACATTCTTGTATCGGACATATTTTTTCCATTAATAATGCATAGATTATCAGAAAAATAAAGTAATTTTTTTTGTTTTTTTTTTGTATCTTTAAAAATAAAGTAGAGGATATACAACTTAATAAACAACAAATAATGGCCAGAACAATTTGTACAAACAAATGCCTTGGAAAGTATTTGGAGATGAGACTTAAGCTCAAACGAAATAAATAAAGCCTTTAAACAAATGATTCTACAAATTTTTATTTGCTAAAAAAAATTCAAAACATTTCGATTAAAAAACAAATAAATGTTTAGTCCTAGTATGGCAGGGTTGCCGTTTATTGTTGCTGAAAATAAACATCATCTGTAATAAAGCATAACACTCTTGTATTTCGTGTAGTGACAATATGCCGACCCATTTGTTAATTCGTATGAGTGACTTACCGACACATGTTCGACTCCTTATAAAGGGTGGACTATTTAAAAGTTTAAATTAGAAATGGAATGAAACAAAAATGCTTTGAAACAATTGGGCAATGAAACGTAATAAAGGTTCGACTTATGCAAGTATTTTTCTCTACATAAAGCTGCAAATGTAGCTACGGGAATATAAACGGGAATATAATGCTATTCTTTGAAAAGAATTCAGCAATAAAGTGTGGACCATTTAAAAGTTTAAATTTAAAAATGCATTAAAAGAAAAACGGTTTGAAATTTTGCCATATTTATTTTTTTGTTATGAAGTTCAATTGTTCCGGTTAAAAATGGAATATTATTTCAATAATATGACTGCCACGGCTAGCCTCACGGTACCACATTCTATCGCAGCAATTTTGAACACTTTTTCGAGTGTATGGGGATCGTATCTCGGCAATGACATCACGAATGTTTGTCTTCAAAAGCTCAATTGTCTGTGGTTTGCCGGCATAACACTTTACTTTAACTCCGACCCACAGAAAATAGTCCAACAGTGAGAAAATCGCAGGTTCTTGGCAGCCAATTGACATCACAATTTCGGCTAATTAAACGGCCATCAAATGTTTGACACAGTAAATCGATTGTGGTATGAGGCGTGTGTGGCTAGTTGCATTATCCTGTCGAAACCAAACATCGTTCATATTAATGCCAAGAAGATCGGGTACAGAAAAATTGGTTATCATGGTGCGATAGGTGTCGCCATTGATCGTATTGATTGCGTGATCCTTACTTTCAAAGAAATATGGGCCAATGCCGCACCAAACAGTCATTCCTAATGGGTGCATTGACTTCTTTAAGACCAAGTGTCTTCAGTCGACATTAAACCGTTGATCCCCTTATTCATGGAAAAAAATAGAAAGTGGTTGGGGTGAGAAGCTAGGTCGTAATCCCAACTGAGTGTAGTAATTTTGAATTAAGTATATAGGTATTCGAAATAAGCCTAAAAACTCAATTACTTCCACAAAAAGAAAATTTTAAATTATCCCTGCAGCAAAGAAAACTTGTGGCGACCTTTTTACAAAAATTATCTTGCAAATTACAATCATTGATAATAAAGTTTAAATGAACAATCAAATCCTCCCTAATGAAATGAAATACGTGTCTATCTATTATTATAATGAAGACCATTAAGATTTTTTAAAACTCTCAGGGTAGAAATAGAAGTTTTTAATTTTTTTATTATTTTTATAATAGTTTTTTTTTTGTATTTAAAACTTCTGCACATAAATGTTTACCAAATTTTATTGCCCAACTTACTCCAGTTCCATAACTACACGTGCCAATTGCTGTATGAAACTTTTCGTACTCAAATGTGGAGATAAAGTCAATGCCAACTAGTTTTTTGCCAACGTATTTCCCTTACCATTCATTAATTGTCACCTGCCTTCAGGCTAAAAAGGCACAATGTTTGATAATTTTCTAACGATAACAGTCAGAGCAAGTAACCAGCCCACTTTTTTTTTTTTTAAAATTTGTAACCGTTTAGAAACCTTTTTTCCTTTCCCTCTCAGTATCATTTTCAATGATTGCAATGTTTGAAAATGAGGAGAAGGCCATAATCATATGAATTTATGTGGAAACGAAAAGCATTCTATGAAAATTTGATTATATATGCGTGTGTGTATGTATATTGTTTACCCAAAAACATATGGAAAAACGTAGAATAATTGCGAATACACACATTCAGATAGATAACTTGCCTGCCTATGCCATGGCAGAAGTGTTATGTGTGGTATGTACACAATCATGTTTAAAATATTCATAGGAAAGTTGGTCTGAATGTGTGAAACTCGTTAAATATTTTTGTGATAATTTCTTTTAATTTATTCAGTATTTTGATTACAATGACAAAAACAATAATATAAAACAACAACTTTGTTAAAAGTGTTTGTGTTTCTACAACATTTTGTTACGGCAGGCGCAAGTAGTGAAGTAATGGTAACAAGGTTGTATTTTTAACTAATTGAGGTCAAATTTGCTACTGGTATTCTGCCACAGTCGATATTTTAATCAAAAATTTTATTGTTATACGTTTGATAGAATTGAAAGAGGTGTGAGGGTATGCATGATTGAAACAATTTTCAATATTCCAATTAGAAAGAGTAATTCTATGTGGTATGATACTTGATATTGAAAAGAAAAAGAAAAAATCGAACAGAAATAAAAATTTAAGACCTAGTGTCAATCGATTGCCATTGAATTCAACATTGTTTTAAGGCTCGGTTAGGTACAAATATTACTAGTAGAATAATGAGTACAAAAGGTTTGTATAAGCAAAGCCTTGACGGAGGTACTTTTTAGGATATTATTCTTGGTAAGCAGTATGCTCGTTAAGCATTATCGACTTTAAAATTCTTAAAAATTTTTGGAAACATACCAGCAATCCTTCCGGAAAGTACCTACACAGGAATATTCACCTAATTTAGCACAAAATAGAAAAAAAATATAGAAGGCCTAGTTTCATCGCAACTAGTTACTACACCAACTACCGTATGCAGGTAACTCCTGTAATAATGAACACAAATCTGTTTGTACCTGCGATATTGGTCTTAATGCACAAACAATACATACATACATACGTAATTGATCATTACAATCCTTCAGTCAGGATTACGACCTAGTTTCTCATACCACTTATGTTGTGTGCGTTAATTTCATACATGAATGGCGGGACGTACAGATTAAAGTCGACTCTGAACGACAGGCTTTTGAGAAACTTTTCATGGCAAATTTATTTTACTCACAGAGTTTTTCCAGAAATCTGTTGACAGGAAGTCGCCGAAGAAATATTTTTTTATTTTTCGTTTTGTTGAAGATACATATCTTACCTACCTACTAGACTACAGTGTCTTCAACAAACAATACTCAAGAAATTACTCCTACTCATGTATGGCATTGAATTCAGAAAGTGAACTATCTGCGGCCAAGAAAGAGAGAGGGATTGTGTGGAAAATTTAGAACGACTTAAATCATCAGGTATTTTTTTTATTATTTTTCATTCCTTTTTTAATCAAAACTATAACAATCAAGAATTTCTGCAGAAAATCGAAATCGCAATCATCCCACTCACTATTCTGCTAGTGGGGAATATGTGTAGTAATGTAATGAAGATATATACGCAGTTGGTGTTCAATGTTCCATTGACTCCTCTTTCACAGCAAAATCTGCAAGTACCCCGTGCAAAGTAAACTGTAAGTATCACCAAAAATATTCTCAAGCTTGTTCACTTCAGTTTCACAGCAAAGTCGGTTCTATCAACGAAGAGCAATATCAATATTGTCATGTTAGTTATTGACCATATTCTCAACTACCCTTTCACCCTTATATTTAATCCAAACATCCAGACACACACTAAGAGTTGACATACATTGCCCGCTTTGGACAGAAATTGGCACTGTATTAGAGATTACAAAGAAATTATTCTGAGTTTCTTCTATATTGGAGTTCTATCGATATTTTGTGAAAGCAGAAAAGTAACAAACTTCAAGCATTTCGAGAGACAAAATATTCTTCAGTAACGAACCTAATTTTTTGGCACTGTTTGGTTTGATTTGAGGTTTGAGTGATTGTGCATCACTGAACCGGACTTTGGAAGAAATGAAATCTCAAAGCTACAGTCAATGGAGCAAGATATGATTTTGACGGACTTTTTCTGACAATTTGTCAGAATTCAACCCAGTCACGGCACACGATACCGTGCATCCAGTGAAAAGCGAGCTCTGTACCCTCTGTAAGAGGACTATAAGTCGCCAAAATCGTGTGATAAGATTTCACTGGATTATTTTTTGTAGGGAATACTTGAGGTCTCTGGTGAATAGCTGTCTTGTTCAGCTATAATTGTAAGCCGAAATGTTGGAGAAAGTATTTCATAATTTAAACTCAAACACTTATTACGGCTTAACCGCCAGCAACATTTGCACAAGACAATATTTAGAGTTGTAGTCTATTAGGTAGTGTTCTGGCTCAAACAGTTCAAACCCTAGGTCAGATATCTCCAACAAAACGAAATATGAAAACAATATTTCATCGGCGGCTTCCACTCAGCACATTTCTGTCAAAAAGTTATTCAAAAATCCCTCGTTTGGAATCGACTTTAAACTGTAGGTTCAACCACTTATGAATAGAATTAACACACACAACATAAGTTGTGTGAGAAGCTAGGTCGTAATTCTAACTGAAGGATTGTAATGATCAATTATGTATAAATGTAGAGAGCATTTACATTCCAACAAGAATCATAATCTATGTTTTCCTCAATGTAAAAGGAAATTGTATCCTTCCAAGAAATCTGTTTTATAATTCACCCTCCTAACTAAAAACTAAAAATAGAAGACATTTGCTTTTGGGTTTATAAGGCCCAATCAAAATATTTTTTTTTTTTTTGGGTATAATTTTCAGCTCTTTCACAAATTTGTAAACCAGGATGAATAAAACAATTTCAAAACTTCATTCATAAGGAAGTAAATTCTTTTTTTTATACAAAATTAAACTTTCCTTTAAAGCACTAACATTTCATACCCGAGGTTTGATTCCCTTGTTTATTATTGCTTGTAGAACAACGCTTCGAAATCATTTTGAAAAATTTTTCGTTTTGCGAATGTCTTTATGACTCCTGTTGTATGCGAACTTAAAATATTTTTTCATTATTTTACCATATCATTACTAGCATTGTACTCGTTAGTTATGTTCTGTTTGTAGCTTGATAAGCTTACTCATAATTTTACGATTTTCTTCCTTTTCTTCCTTTTCTTCTCTAGTGTTTGTCTATCAACCTATCCCTCCCCCCTTATATGTTTTATGTTTTATTCCCTTTGGACTTTTGTTTTTCATTAGCAATTATATGTGGTTGTAACTGGACTTAGAGTACTCTGGCGAATACTTTATATTTGATTTCATTTCCACTGTTTCACTCTGGGGACGACTCTGTTCCCCAAGCATGTAAAATAGAAAAATTATACGATATTCTCTGTTTTATTATCTTCTCGGTCATAATATTCCTTCGCCTCAGTTCACCAGCGCTGTATTGTTACTTTAAATTTGTTTGTTGTTTTCTCTCTTTCTTCTTCATCTTCTCTTTCTTTTCTTTGTTTTTATTTGACTTTTATTGTTATTGAAGATGTTACTTTCCCTTTAGATTGTTGCTGTTGTAACAGCTTGTAATTTTATTTACTTAAAAACTTTTTTCTTCGTCTTCTTCTTCATTAGTATTGCTGCTTTTGTTGTATTACTTATTCTTAATACAACTTCGTAAATTATAAACATGGAGCACACATACCCATACAACAATACAAGTCTTCTTGTATTCTTTTATTAGCCAACATTTAACAGGATTTTGAAGGATTTTCTCTGTGTGTTATAGAGGGGGTTTGGTACGGTGCGGTGATTACTGAATTCCCAATAAATTTTTGAAATCGTTTAAACAATAATTGGTAAGATTAGTAGCGGACTAAAGTAACTTTTATTGAAGAATTTATGGGCCACCATTTATTTGTTCATATCACTGTAGACTGGTTTATAAGCTCTTTTGGGGTATGAAATTAGAGATGAACCAATGTTGGGGGACATGGCAGGGAAATCATAAAATCAGCAAATAATGAATACAATAATTTTATTTTTTTTATCGACAAAAGGTAATAAAGCTTTTATGTGCAAGCGATAAAAATAATAAAAATAAAATGAAATTGTTTGCAATGAAATTCTCCCCATTGTTGGTATGGTTGGATGTGTTTAAGTAAAACTCAGGAAAATTTCATGCGAAACACAAATTTACAAGTCTTATGGGATGATATTCTTGAGAAATAATATGAAAAAAAGGTATGTTGGCGACGTCGTCAAAGTAGTCTTCTGACAAAAGATCTGAAATAAAGATACAGTCAAAGAAAAAAGTGTATATACAAATTGAAAAAAGATTTTATTGCGTTGTTAAAGGCTTTCACAGTTAAGAAAATTTTAAGAAAAACCAAATTTGAAAAAAATATAACGCGGAAATTATTGAGAAAAAAAAATTAAAATTAGTGGCGAAAGGATACAGCGGCGTATGCAGACTCTTTTCCTTGACTGTATATTGTCAAATCAATCGTTCATAGTCGATATTAAATACAAACAAAATTAGAAGTGAGAAAGCTAGGGAGTAATCCTTGATATATAATAATAACACAACTACCATTGCAAAAGAAAAGTCCAAACTTGGGCAGTACATAAGAGCCATGTACATCTGTCAAATTATTTGTCATTTATTTTATCTGTTTTGCATAACTATCGCACAACGACGTGTGTTTGCTGAGTAGACTCTGGAGCAATTGGCAATTTTTTCATTTTTCAGTCATCTTCAGTGATAAGGCTCGTTTTTTGATGAATGAGTACGTGAACGAATAAAATTGTAGATTTTCAAATAAACCCGTGAAAAAATGCATGTGAGATCAAAGAAATGTTACGGTTTGATGTGGATTTTAGGCTGGCGGCATTATCGGCCCATATTTCTTTGGTAACGACTGTCACTGTCAACTGATAGAGCTCGTCTTTGACGATCACCAGTTTCTTTTGGGCTTGATTTAAATAATCTGGAAAGCAACGATGTGTGGATGAAACAGAACGGGGCTACGTGCTATACAGCTCATGTCACATTGAATATTCTATGCTAGTGATTTGAAGACATAGTCAGTCAAGTGGAGGTGATGTTAACTGGCCACTGGGATCGTTCAATTTAACCCTGTTGGACTTTCACTTCTGTTTTTTCTTCAGTTGCAGATGTATAATATAATATAAAATAAGCCACAAACCACAGTGGTCTTCAAAGCCAACATAACATAAGCAATCGATCAAATTTAAACTGATTTTTGCTACTAAGTGATGAAAAGTTTAAAATTTTGGATGTGAACTCCAATCGGAAATGCCATTTGAACGTTGTTGTATTCCTTCATAAGGACATCAATAAAAATTGTCGACGATAGCTCACCCACATAAATGCGCACCTACGTACATAATTGGTTATTACAACCCTTCGATCACGATTACGACCTAGTTTCTCATGCCACTTTATGTTGTGTGTGTCAATTTTATACATGAGTGGTGAGACCTACAGCTTTAACTGGATTCTGAAAGATAGATTTTTGAGAAACTTTTCATGGCAATTTTATTTGACCTCCAGAGTTTTTGCCAGAAATCTGCTGAGAGGAAGTCACCGAAGACATATTTTTTCATACTTCATTTTTGTGTAGATCTCTGACCGAGGGTTTGAACCGTGGCCTCACGTCTAGTAAGCGAACACACTACCTAATAGATTACGGCTACTTCAACGCTCACCCACACTTTTCTTCATTTCAATTTAAACAGACGAAGTGACACCAGCCATATAGCATGTGTTAGTTGTTAATTTTATCCATGAGTTGCGGAACCAGCAGCTTAGCTACTTTTAGTAAAAGATTTGAAAAGTCTCAGAGTCTGATTTTGTAATGCTCCCAACTACACCCCAATATTGTTAAGGAATTTCAGAATCCGTATTTATGTCAGATGCATTCTGTATAATCTAGCGTGGACCTCAGCTTCTTCATGGCTTAATTACTCTCATACCTTTTTAAAGAAAACTGCTGAGAGAAGGACCATCGAAAAAAAGGTCCACCCACTTGACTTTGGCGAATAATATTCAATCCATAGATAGGTAGAGGTGGATGTCCATGTAAGAGAGTTGGATTGACACACTTACCACACTTTTCCGCTATCTCTTAGTCCCGGAACCCCTTGGAGCTCCTAATGAAGCGACTTAAACTGCCAATGTCAATCCTCCAAAACATCCAGTAAGTAAGCAGCAGGTAAAGATCGGTCTCCTCCTATTCCTCATCTCTGCAGCTTTTGCAGAAATCATTAGCAAAGTGACCAATGCGAATAGCATGCGTACCTAAAATGCAATGCCCGTAATGACCCCTACAACTATGCTGAGCTTGTCTCTCTGGAGATTTATCGTGTGCTCTTCATCTAGCCTTGTCTCTTTTAACCATTTAACCCATTCTTCGCCAAAAAATATTTATTAATGATAACAGATATCTCCTGCTTTTCGTTCGTTAGCAAGCAATTGTAATAATTATTTATTTTATTTTATTGTTGTATATCTCCTCTGGGCCAATTTAACTGCCTAACTTAATGACTAATTTCGTAAGCGTGTGAATGAGTAATTGGTTGACTAACTGGCTGTATAAATAACTGATTAGTACAATGAGTTGGTAGTTGACTTGTTCACTTGTCTTTTCATTCTGTCTGTCCGCATATTTGTCGTCTGTCTTTTTGTGTTTATGGTGTGTGTGTGTTAGACAAATTGTTTCATTTCATTCCCCACTTATATAACACGTTGAGGTATTTTGACATTCATTTTAATGAAACTAATGACTGGAGTCATTAACATTCATATGATGGTTGTTGTCTACATGTAAGCTTTACACATTACAATTTTTTACCACTAATATCCAAGTTTTATTTTTTTTTTGTTTCTGTTTTTGTCATTTTGCCTGACTGACTAAATAAATGTCTTACAAATCAATTTTTGTACCTTTTTTCTGCTTATTAGCCATTTTACTTTATGCCTTATTTAACAATACAACTGTGAATTTGATTGGCATGCTAACATGATGGTACTCTCTTTATTTGTATTGTAGTATCATTCAACATTTGCTGTGTATGCACATTTTTGATTTTTCTTTCTATGCTTTGTAGAAATATGCCTTTCGGTCATAAAACATACCAAACCTGTTTTGCCTTCCTTCCATTGCATTTGGCAGTCTCTTAGTCTCGTCTATGTATTCAAACGTACATTTGAAAACATTAACAACGCCAAAGGCTTTTACATCTCTCAAATTGTGTGTGTGTAATCAAATTAAAGTCCAAAGGAGTTGCCACAACCACTGTCAACAACACAAAAACAAAACAAAGTACAATTCTATGACATGACATACATACTTACTTTGACTAAACCTATAATCTCTTTAAGGCCAAGAATGTTTTTGGTATCCTTTTTGTGTTACTTTTTAATTTGTATACGTGTGGGAATATATCGTCTGTGTTTATTGTGTTTACATTTTTATATTTTTAGTTGTTTTTACTGGAATTTAGCTCATTAGAATTCTTGTTTACTTTGAAATGTGGTAGTGGTGGTGCCTTAAGCATTTTGAAAACTCTGTTAAAAGAAATTAATTTTATCATAAATTTTTTTGAAGCTTTAATTTTACTTTGATGTTGGAAAAAAGGACAAGGTCAGGTGTGGCAAAGAAAAAAAAAAAGAGAAAATATAAAATGTCCTAAATGGACTTAATCTACACAAGTAAATAAAAAACACATTTACAAAAACCAGAATCCTGTGCTTACTTCCACTGAGTATTCTCACAATTATCTGAAATATTGTTTAAGTTAGTGTGCTAAAAGACACGACTTTATAGCCATAGTCTAATAGGTAGTGTGTTGGCTTATAAGCCAGTCCTCCGCTCCAAACATCTTGAACATTTCGAATATTTCTTTCGGCAACGTCTTCTCAATTGTATTCCGGCAAAAACTCGGAGAGTAAATAAATCAGTCAATGAAAAATTTGTACCAAATGGAATAAGCCTTCCAAAAGAGATTCTCTTACAGTCGGGCCTTACTGAAGACCGGAAATATAGCTTACGAAGATAACTTTTTTTCAAATTAGCAAAAAAAAGTGCTCTATATATAAATCGGGCAAAATCGTATAAAAAATAGACCAAGTGGGGGATGTGGACCTAGTGGGCTGGATAGTAATAGCCTCAAGTATTCCAAAACAGGTTGCCTTACGATCGTGCGTTACTTGGGACCGGAGATATATATATATAGACGTCGGAGCTAATTGTTTTCTTTTAATGAAATTGTGACGGAAAATTTTAATAATTTTCATTGAGTTAATATGCATTTATATCAAGGATGGAAAAGTTGGTACAATTGTACTTTTTTAGCACTATTTGGAAGTCAAAAACGCCATAGCACCTCAAAGACTTATTTAGCACTATTTAGAAATTTTCCCTACTTTATTACATTATTCAAATATTCTGTCTTATCACTTCTCCAAATTTTAAGAATATTTTGGTACTAATATTCACGTCCTAAAATACTCCAACTCGTTGGATGTCACGTGAAGAAGTAAATAACAGAATTTTGGAACAGTGGGAACCCCTTCAATATTATTTTACGCTCAACGATTTTGAAGCTGATTTGAAAAACGGTAGAATTAATTCAATTTTATCCGGACTTTCAAATCCACTTTGATATTTTTATTTTTACAATATGTCCTTAAAATTATTAACAATATTAATTTAGAAATGCAATCCGAGGATGCCAGAATACATATTTTTTTAGACCGCTTAAAGTTTTTGTTCTGTCAAATAGCACGTAATTTTATACAAAAGTATGTATTAGATGAAAATGATATATTAAAAATCAATATCAATGAAAACCATATTACTATTGGCGAAATATATTGAGGAACAGAAATTGATGTATTGATCACAGTATTATTTTGGAGTTTGAAGAAGTAGCAAAGAAAAAGATGATTTAAATAATGAAAAATTTAAAAAATTTGAACACGTTGTCTCAGGTAAAACTTAAAGTATTGCACCGTTTATATTAAAAAATGTTTTCCAATGAAATTAAGAATATTGAATCAATAAATAATCAATTTCGGGCGCTTTCGGACTTAGAATCTATTAAAGCTTTTGGTCGAAGGTATCAGAAATAAAAAATTAACTAAATGAACCAATGTTCAATGACATTTCAAGAAAGGAATATTATCCATTCTACATTCATCTGCAAATGTAGAAAGGATATTTTCGTACCAAAATTTAATAAAAACCAAAGGGAGAAATAGACTGTTTGCTTCGACTGTCTCCAATTTACTCCAAACAAGGGATTTATGGAAGTCATTTAATTCGTGTTGCTACAATTTTGAAATAACAAATTGTTTGCTAGCAAAAAATTTATCATAAACAGTGATTTAAAATTTAGATCTCATAAACTTTTGTTTTCTTATATTGGTGTGCTGCCAGGCGGAATGGATTGCGGTAAGGAAAGGGTTAAGTATTAAAGTAAACTGTTAAGTTTACCTATTATATGTACAAGTACTTAGTACAAAGAAACTGCAATGAACCTTTCTGTTAATTTTTATGTTTTTTTACGCATATATGTACATAAATATATGTATGTAAAATGAATTGTCATTTATATTTTTATTTAACTTTTAATAAAAAGTTTAAAAAAGAAAAAAGTGAATTTAGTACAATCGGACTGAAAAAAGTAAAATTTTTTCTGAAATACAATTTGTTAAGATCAATTTCCCATTCCTGATTTATATACATATAAAAGGACAACAAAATGTCGTATTTTTCGTAAGTTGCATTTCTTTGGTAGATGACTGGAATTTTTTGGTCGATGGCTTGCATTCTTCACTCGACATCTTGCACCTTTTGGCCAATGACGTGGAATGGCCGATGACTTGGACAATGACATGCAGTTTTTGGTCGATGACTTGCATTTTTTGGTTGGTAGGCTTCAGCGCCTATATTAGCTTCGTCACTGATATCTTTGTTGCCAAGTAACGTCCGACCGTAAGGAAACCTATTTTGAATTCTTGATACCAGGGCTATCCAGCCAACTAGATCCAACAAATGCAGTAATTACGAGAATTATTGTATTTAAAACAGCGTATAACATAGCATAGGAGTAGTGAACTTAATCGAGGTGTAGTAGATTATTTTAACTATATAGCAGCGAAGGAGGTGTTGTCATATACCTAGAAGGCATCATATCCAGCTTACTCTATACGAAGTCGCCGTAGTCTAGTAGGTAGTGCGTTGGCTTATTAGACGTAAAGCCAGGGTTCGAATCCCAGGGCAGACAAAATACAAAAAGAATTTTTTCGGCGAGTTCCTCTCAGCAGATTTATGACAAAAACTCTGAGAGTAAATAAAATTGCCATGAAAGAGGTTCTCAAAAATCTGTCGTTTGGAGTCGATTTTAAACTGTAGGTTCCACCACTCATATATAAAAATTAACACACACAACAAGTGGTGTGAGAAACTAGGACGTTGTACAATTTGTCAATTCCACCTCCGGGTACTGTACTTGTCTTAATTGACAAGTACACGTCCTCTAACCTAACCTCAACTACTCTATAAGAAACAAATCTTTGTGATCCGTGTGCTAACCATTTAAGATAAAAATATTTAAAACACAGTGAATAGTACTTCATCAGAAAGTCTGGAATCAAATCAAATTTCAAGACCCTTGTGTTATATTTTCAAAATACAGAATATAATTTTAAAATTTTTTTCAAATCTTTTTAAACATCCTTAACAATATCAATACACATCACACACAATACACATCTTTATTTCAGTATTTATTAAATTTATTTTTATTGAATATTCAAATATGTTTTATTTCGTATAATTATTCTCAAATTACTTCTGCTGAACATAAAAATAACAATCGCCAGTGGTTTGAGAAGCTGTCATAACTAAGACCATTAAATAAATCATTGTTAAGAGCATTTCCAACATTTCCTATTTGTCTTACGAAAATTAATAAAACAAAATTAAGTTACACGAAAGCTGCTTTAACAATAAATACAAACAATGCAAAAACAAAATACTTTCGAAATTCATATGAAGAGAACATAATTCTTAACTCTTAATATGTTACAGAGTGTGGCCGAATGAAATGTAATTTTCAGTAGACTTCTTCTCAAGTGAAAACAGTGAAAAATAATTCTATTTTTCGTTACTTCCCAAAGAGCAGAGAAGTGTTGAATCATTCAGAATTCCAAATATAACCCTTTAGTCAAGATTACGACCTAGCTTCTCACACTACTTATGTAGTGTATGTTAATTTTATACATAAGTTGCAGGACCTACAGTTTAAAGTCGACCCCGAACGATACATTTTTAAGAAACTTTTCATGGCAATTTTATTTACACTCAGAGTTTTTGTCATAAATCTGCTGAGAGGAAGTCGCCGAAGAAGAAATGTTTTTTAATATTTCGTTTTATTGGAGATATCTGATCTGGGGTTTTGAACCGTGGCCTCATGTCTAATAAGCCAACACACTATCTGCTAAACTACGGCGACTTACAGTTATTGTCGCTTATTTGAGCAATTTTTCAGTGCACCACATGTAATAAACAGCTTTATTTGCATTACAACTATTACATCACCCTGTATATTTTCTCTTTAATTAATCTTCTTAGCCAGTTATTATAATTGCTTAATAATTCAAGATTCTTAATGTTGAATTTCATTTTAATATTTCCATAATAACGCCTGCTGCATGCCTTTTAGAAATGATTATAGATTTGACGACCATGGGGGTTTGCGTGTCTACAACAAAGAAGTTTTGAATTTAACACAGATTGTAAGATGTTTAATAATTTCCCAATTAACCCTCGTACATTTTCCTGCATAAGTAAATGTCATATGAGCCACAAGGCACAACTTTAATAATGATGGACATTTATTATGACAGATGAATGTATAAATCTACGACTATTAGAACTGAACAAACAAACAAATAAATGAATGAATGGTCAGGATAGAATGGGTTTGTTAATTTAGAAAAAACATACAATACATACAGGCTGTAATTTTAATTAATCACAAATAAAAATAAGGAAATCAAATAATATTTTGTCGAAATATCCTTCACAGCAATATAAGTAGAAGATTGTATGTAAGAGGAGGAGGAAACAATAAGGAATGGGGAGGATTTGTTAAAACATGAAAAACTTGACGTTGTTTATTAAGGAAATGACAGTGAGTTATACATTCGTTATGCTACAACCGGTATAATTATATGATTGGGGCACCAACGACACATGGTTTTAACAGGATGGCGTTGCATACTACACAGCTCCTGTCACGTTGGTTATTCTGCTCGATCGATTTGAGGGCACGGTCATCTTACATGAAGGTGTTGTGAACTGCACGGATATGGCATTCGACGGAATGTGCAAATGATAAAATTGTTTTATCAAAATCAGTGTTTTTTGGGGCGATGTGTTTATCGGAAAACCATCTCCACCGTTGAGAACCGTATCTAAATAAAGGGATATGTAAACAAACAAAATTCTGGAATTTGGGACAGTACGAATTGACATGAAATCCAAGAGCGTCCAATACATTCCGAAATTGAATTGGATGATATCGTCACCAAAGATATGTGGTTTCAACAGGTGGATTTGAAAACACGGTTATCTCAGGTGAAGTGGTCATCGAGATCGTGTAACTTAACTCTGTTATACTTTTTCTTAAGTCGCTGATGTATGCGAATAAGCCACAAACCACAGCGGTTCTCAACCCCGTGATATACTTCCATGCAGAGAATCTGTGGTAAACAATTGAATGATTTTATATTCCACACATAATTGCTTCAATAGGTCTTTCAAGAGATTAAAATATTTCGATGATATCGCACACACACACACACATTTATTTATTTATTTATTTCTATTTATTTATTAATTACAATACAATTACAAATTATATTCAAACTATATACGAGCGGAGCAACTTGACCATATGCTCGGTGTAGTGTTACAGTCCAGAGTTTCTGGTGGGAATCGAACACACAACCCTCACGCTAATAGTCTTGCACACTACCTGCTAGACTACCAGGGTAACCACACACACGCATTACTTTAGTTGTTAGTAAGTGCTTGCAAAAAAGGACTTCACTTACGTTATCGTAAAGTGTAAACGGTCTTGTTCGATTTTCTGCGCGAAAAATCTGATGAACCTATACTAGCGATCAGAAGAGTTTTAAAATGTGTTTGTTCGGATTAATATATTAGGAGCAGTGGCAAATTCTTAATCGCATCAAAACTGTTAGCAAATTAAATTATGAACTAAGTCACTGTATTCTAGCAAATGGTGTCTTGGCTTGCTAGACGTGAGGCCGTGGTCTAAACTCCAGCCAAGACATCTCAAGCAAAAACGAAATGTTACAAAATATTTCTTTCGGAGATTTCTTCTCAGCAGTGTTCTGACAAAAATCCTTAAAGTAAATAAAATTGTCGTGAATGTCGCCATTAATTCCGAGAACATGATTGGGAGGCTTTTACACATTCACCTCATGTGAGTTTCCAGTTTTTTTTATGTATCTTTTCGTTCCTTCAAAGATTATCGTTCTCATTTCCTTACATCTTTTTCAATTTCGTTAGTCAACTTATCCAAGGTCGAGGGATAGGTCGATTTTAACAGATTCTAGAATGATCATACAGTCATCTGTCGTTGCCCGCAAATAATGCCCATTGCGTACTGCTTTTTCTCTGAAGTAAGTAATGTAAGCCTATCATTTTTATGTTTCTTGTTTATATTAACGTCTCAGGATGTGACTTATTTCAGGGTGGCTTCCTGGATGATTTATAAGAAGCACCGTTAGAGGGCAGACATCTTCAACAAAACGAAATATAAAAAATATTTCTTCAACGACTTCCTCTCAGTAGATTTCTGGCAAAAACTCAAAGAGTAAAAAAAAATTGCCGTGAAAAAATTCTCAAAAAAGTGTCGTTCTTAGTAGACTTTAAACTGTGGATCCCGCCACTCATGTACAAAGTTAGCGTTCACAATATAAGTGGTAGGAGAAACTAGGTTGTAATCCTAACTGAAGGGTTGTAATGACCAATTATTTATGTTATGTACGTATGTAATTATTTTAAAATCTAAAATCGTGATGAAAATTTTCGATTTCAACCGAATTTGAACGTGGATTACTGGGATTTCCAGGCAAGCACTTCAACTACTACATCAAGCCACTTAATCATCACGGAGTTAGTATCGAATAATTTTTATTCGTGTTAAATAAAATTGTTCTTAAACAATTGAACTCAATACAAACTTATAAAGAACTAGTGCCATAATTTTTTTTTTTCCAATAAACATGATTTTTTTATGAGGAGGATTTAATGGAATTACTTTCAAAATGAGAAGTTACAGAAAAAAGCCTTCAACGTCAGTAAATTATAATGAATTTCCTCTTACTACGACTGATATAATAACTTTTTAATATATTTTAAATTGAATACTTTCTCGGGTTCTTGTAAATTCAAATAGTTTTTAAATGGATCCAATGAAAGTAAAATTTAAAAACATCTAAGGAGGATATCTTCCAAAATAAATTATTTTAAAAAATCATTTTAAATAAATGATTTATTGGACATCTTTGCAAAGTTTACCACATTTTAAATATTCAAAAAAAATATACTTTTTTACCAAAAAAAATTAAAACTAAACACCTCATTCTGTCTTACAACTAAACATTACATAAAAAGAACAAAAAACAAAAAAATAGGTGGCAGGAGGTTTAAAAATAAACAGAACAGCAGGCTTTTTAGGTGGAAAACAATGTATCTGCGTTTATTTTAGTTTTAAGCGTATATAAATAAGCAACAAAACATATATTTTGTTATAAAAATAAACACAACCAACAATACAACAGCCACCGAAGCCACAAATACCACCAGCATTTCCTCCATATACACCAAGTTTTCTGCCTTGTCGAAGCAGTCGTCTCAAACAAAAACGCTCGAAATACTTTAAAAATGGTTGTGGAGGGGTATGGGATAAAAAATGAACAATTTTAGATTCATAATTTTTACATTTTTTTACTTGCTCTACCTCTCACAAAAAAACAGAACAGAAAAAAAACAAGAAAAAAATTTAATTTATTCCGTCCTCAGGATGTATGGCCATGAAAAGACTCACAGTACATTAGAAATGTTACCAACCAAATCACCCTCATCAGGTTGTTTAACAAAATCAGGCAGAAATACCATAAAAAATGTTTTAAATTATTATCTGTATCAAAATGTACATACAGACATCTTTAAATGGAAATTAAAATGATGAAAAGAAAAAGCTAGAAAGTAATGCAAAAAAAACAATGTTTCTTTTGTAAATGATTTCAACAACTAAAATAAGAGAAAGAAAGAAAATATTAGAAAAAGAAAAAAAATCCGTAATGAAAATTTGCAAAACATCAAGCCAAATGCTAATCTGCCTTTAAACAAAATTCTAAAGGAAACCAACGTCATCAACGACCCAATTGAATGTCATTGTTAAGGGCCTCCGTAATAGTAACAGTAACACTGATGTTCAACCTTGAATCTGGTGGTACAAGGCTAATAAAACATTTTTAAATGGACCGTTGCTTAGATAAAAAAATGGTAAAAATAAATAAAATATGACCTTAGTAAAGGTTAAAAGGTCATTTTAATCATTGTTTGTGTCTCTATATATTTATTTAACAAAGTCTGTTAAGCAATAATAAATACAGAGAAAAAAATACGAGACAATATTAAATAATCATAACGACAACAAAAACAAGATTATAAACAACCTATTCGATGAGATATTTAGCAAAAAAAAAAAAATTTAATTGCATCGTTTTATTTTAAGGTTATGTAGGCAGATATCATATTTCTATTTTGAACAATTTGATGGGTTCTCTTATGTCTACGGTTTCAAAAATCAGCATTCAAAGCCTGCTGCCGTGCCTACATTGTTGTCCACTACTGGCAATCTAACATTGCAGAATTCCTCAATATCTTTACCAAATAACGAGTAAGTCCATCTATTTGACATGATGGCAAGGCACACACATTCAATCAGGATTACGACCTCGCTTCTCAAAGTGGCAAAGCACACTATCATGATCGAATGTCTGTCCTTAGCGTTGGGTTCATAGTCTACACATATTTCGTAACTTAATTTCGATATTGTTGATTAGTCATGTTATACCCGGTCAACTTACAGGGAGTTCTAAACTTTAATAGTTGCAAACGGCCATCTTGTTCAAGCTACATCTTTCGAATTAGTTGTCTATTTTCCAGCCTGTTTTGTGAAATCTAATTGTACAGATACATACAGACTTTTGCTGTCCACTGTACATAATTGGTCATTACAAGCCTGCAGTCAGGTTTACGACCTAGTTCCACACCACTTATTTTATGTATATTAATTTTTATACATAAGTGGCGAGACCTACAGTTTAAAGTCGACGCCGAGCGACAAATTTTTTTTTAGTAACTTCTGATGTCAATTTATTTATATTTCAGAGTTTTTGCCAGAAATCTGCTGAGAGGAAGTCGCCGAAGAAATATTTTTTCATATTTCGTTTTGATGTCTGACCTGGGGGTTTGAACCGCGGCGTTACGTCTAATAAACCAACACACTACCTACTAGACTACGGCGATATAGAATTGAAGAACATGTGCAAATAATAAAAATTTTTTATCAAACTTAATATTTTTGTCGGACGATGTTTTTATCGGAAAAATATCTCCAGCGATGAGAACCATTTCTAAATAAATGAGTATGTAAACAAACAAAATTGTGGAATTTGTTGCGATACTAATTGAATTTTTTTTTTCACGCCGAGGAGGGCTAAATGTACCTAACCGCACCATAGAGGAAGTCGTCACGTCCTCTGTGTGTGTGGGGCCCTAACCCACTAAATCCCCCCCTCGTCTCGTGGACTTGTTGTGCCCACTCCGGAACTACGGTGGTATTACTTCAGAGTGGAGTCCCATTGGCCCATTGGCCCCTGCGTGTTCATATCCGCGTCCGGAGAGCGTGTCGAAAGTTGAAGAGACATCTAAGTGTCTCCACTATTCCTTTCGTCCAGGTCTCTACCTCGAATTCCGCTTGGCACGTGTACCAGTTTCATCTATTCCGGCGTGCCCACATGTTCCGCAGCCTCAAGATCCCTCTCCTTCAGTCTTAGAATGCTCTCCACGTAATTCACCACTAAGGTCCAATTTTCTCTGCTCGCGATCATAATCCCGACAATGTTACCGGCCGTGATCGTCCCAACTATCGACGTCAGTGCAGCGATAGCTCTGCCAGCGTGCGCACTCGAAAACGGTGTGCTCTGCGTCATCAATTATCTCCCCTTCCTCGTAAAGACAGTAAGGGGAGGCGGTCTTGCCCATTCTGTGCAGATATTTCCTAAAATATCCGTGGCCCGATAGCATCTGTGTAACGTAGTAATTTACCTCTCCAAATTTCCGACCAATCCATGGCCTTATGTCCGGAATAAGTTTCGCCGTCCATCTTCCTCTATCTTCCTCGTTCCATCGTTGTTGCCATTTTGAAATGGTGTTTTCCCTGAAATGAGCGGTTATGTGACTTCCAGCCGTTTTTGCCCTATAAATCTCCAACCGCTCCGCAGCCAGCAGATCCACAGGGATAATACACGCTATCACCACTACGGTTGGAGCATATACCGTACGATATGCCGACGCGATACGCAATGCAGCCGCTCTCTGTACCGATATCAGTGCGTTCGTCCGCTTCTTAACATCCAGTGTTTCGGCCCAAATTTCGCTCCCATAAAGCATAATGCTGTTTCCAACTTCCATCAGGAGTCTCCGTCTCGCCGGTAACGGGCCTCCAATGTTCGCCATTAATCTACTGAGCTGTCCAACGATCTTCTGGGCCTTGCTACTAATTGACATGAGATCCAAGAGCGTCCAATACACCCCAAAACAGTCAACGTTTGGTGTGCATTTTGGACTGATAACTGTAAGCACTATAAGCCAATTTCTTTTTGCTTGAATTGGATGATATCGACACCTATTATATGTAGTTTCAGAAGAACGATTTGAGTGCATGGTTACCTCACATGGAAGTGATGTGAACTGGCGATAGAGATCGTTCGATTTTACCCTGTTAGACTTTTTCTGGTAGGGTTTTCTTAAGTAGCAAATATGTGCACAAATCACAGACCTCCTCAAAGCCAAACTTCAGACTGATTAATGCGCCAGAGCCACAAAAAGACAGAATGACAGATTTTTGAGAAACTCTGACAATTTTATTTACTCTTTACCAGAAATCTGCTGAGAGGAAGTCACCGAAGAAATATTCGAGATCTCTGACCAAGGGTTTGAACCGTGACCGCACATTTAATAAGCCCACACACTACCTACTAGACTACGGCAACTTCCACAGTCAAAACTATTTGATGCAAAAAAAAATGTCTTTTGCAAGGCTAACATTATATCTAAGATATTAGCTGCCTCCGATCTATCTGGCTACAGTAAGTGATATTTGTAATTCTGTCATCTCCTTGTTAACATTTTCTAAGATTTTCTTGGATTTAAGAAAATTTTCGGTAAAGAATGTCTCCAATTCTTAGTGTATTTAAGGCAAAAACCCGACTAATAAGATACAATGGACTCACAACTTTCAAAGGACCTAACCGACTTTTTTATCTTGAGCTAAAGTATAGTACTTGTAATTTTCTAAAAAATACGATATGAATACATTGAGCCTCTCACAACTACAGCCTCAAACTAGTGTTTACGCTATCTCGGGAGAACGCAAATTTAAGATGGAATCGCCGCAAACCGTTAAGCAGTATGGAGACATTAGCAGATCTACAGAGATAGTCTTACCTTATTGTATTCATATTGGAATGTACAATTAAATAACAAAATAATTAGAGGTCTGTTTAGTTTAATTTTATTTTATTTTATTTTTTTTTTTTGTAATGCGTTCAATTAGGTTTCAACAACACAAAACAAATATAAATCAGTTGGAAAGACAAACAACAGCAAATCTATCAAATATTTTTTTTTGAAATACAGACTAAAAAAATGTAAAAAAAACATAGAAAAGCAGTTTGGGTTAGCAAATAAATAATTATTAAAACAAGAATTGCGTCTTATTTACCGACTCTCCAATACGTTTTGCTTCATTTTATGAATTTCCAAATATTTGCTTAAAAATGATTTCTGTTTGATGAAATGATTTCCAATTTATTTCGTCTCTCAGCAATACTTTGTTTTAACAATTAATGTCTTACTTAACTTTGAATTTCTTTATAAGCTTTTTAACAAAGCTCATAGAGCCTAATTGCTAATTAATCATTATTAAATAATTCTTGTAAAAGGATTGTCCACTCCTGCTCAAAAAATCCATTATTTAAACATAATCTTGGAAAATATTAAAACAAATAAACTGGATTTGAAAAAACAACCAAAAAAATAAAGAACGAGTAGCATAAAAACGTTGAAAAGTACGGATTTAAATTAACATGCGGGGCAAACAACGAAATCGTTAAGGCGGCTACATGAATGGTAAAATGCTTACTTGTAATCACAAGTACAATACAATGCGAATGTCTAAAGCCAATGACTTCTTTGTAATTGTGCCAAGTAAATGAAATGCTTGCCATTGCCTTTTCTTTAGACCCCTGCCTGAACGTACCAAAAGAAAGCGAAGAACGCAACACCAAAGGGCACGGCGGACTTTCTTTATAGCAGCCTTAGCAAATAAATGTTTAACTTGAGACAACACAGCAATAAAAATGTGAAATAATTTTTAACCTTTCGAAAATGAAATGAAAAATAAATTTGTGGGTGGATTTTTTAAATTCAAAACAACGTTTGTTAAATTGGCATCATTTTCTTTTTGAAGGAGGATACATATTGGATGTCAAATGTAATCTAAATGAGAAATATAGTTGAGTGATTTGTTGAATGCTGAGGTTGTATGCCCTTAGAGAATATAGTATATAGTATTAAGTGATAGTATCAAGTGATTCTTATGAATCCTTTAAAAATTACAGAATTTAATATTTCAATCAACTGATTATTAAAGTTGTTATCGGTTATAAAGTGTGGTCCATCTATAAAGCATCATATAAATTGTGAGTCACATGTAAACGTCAAGTTTTTCCCTTACAAATCTCTTAATTTACTCGGACAGCCAGACTGCGTTTAACTTTCCAAAGAACGTAGTTTCAAAGTCCTTGTTTGTCCTTGAATGCCGATATCTTAGGGAAATTATGGATCATTCAAAGGTAAAACTTATATCTGTTCCGGGACATTGAGATATCATTGCAAATGGCATTGCTGATGAGCTGGCCAGAGCTGGTTCAGCGCATGCAATCTCCGACATGTTACAGGGCATAGATACTCCAATTGTTTCAGTTAATTTGGATATTATTAACACTTATGATAGAGATGCTCAATCTTGTTGGCAGCAGGGGGGTATATGTAATATTACTAGACTCTATTGGAAACGAATGGACAATTACTTCTTTCCTTAAATCACAAGGCCATTCATTACAAAACAAGGATTCTCACCGGCGTCTGTCCTTTTATTAGACGTATCGAAAGACTTGGCATTTCGGCAATGACTTCTGCAGGAGCTGTGGATCTGAGGTAGAGAAGGAGACTTTCTTTCACTTCATGTATTAGTACCGTGGAGGCTTTTTACTTCTCATTTTCTGACATCGGTCAGATTATCTCGCATGTAGTGATTGCTGTAATAGGAAGATTTATTTTGGACACGGGTTGGTTTCCTCTAGAGAATGTTTGATTTCCGGTTAGAATTGGTTGTGGTATCACAATTGGCCTACATGCAGGACCAAGTGACATCTCTTCCTTAAAGGGTACTTCGTCATTTTACCTACAGAATATGGGAAATGTAATGCATAATCCATGACCAATACATCTTCAGTTATATCGATATGGAGCAATAGATTTAAGTTTCCCTAAGATATTATGTAGTAGTCCCCGTAGTCTAGTAGGTCGTGCGTTGACTTATTAGATGTAGGGCCACAGTTCAAACCTCAGGTCAGATATTTCGAACAAAACGAATATTTCTTCGGTGACAGTAGTTTTTTAGCAAAAACTGTGAGAGAAAATAAAATTGCCATGAAAAGTTTGTTTCAAAAGATCTGTCGTTCGGAGTCGACTTTAAACTGTAGGTCCCGCCACTCATGTATAAAATTAACACACAAAACATAACTGATGTGAGAAGCTAAGTTGTAATCCTGACTGCAGAGTTGTAATGACCAATTATGTATGTGTTAAGAAATTTTAAAAATATATGCCTGATATCATGATAGTTTTTTATTCTTAAATGAATAATATAACTCAATATGAACGAGATATTAATTTCCAGGCACATACAAATGAATATGAAAAAAAAAATTATTTTTAAAAAGGCCATGAAGAAAATATTAAGGAGTCTGAGATTATAAAAGAAAACCTGGGGGAGTTCGAAGCTTAAAACATAAATCATATCTTAAAATGATGACTCATCTTTTAAAATAAAAACCATTAGAATTTTTATACGTTTCTTCGTTCTTTGCTAGTCATAATGAATCCCTTAAACCCCCAAGCCTATGATTATTGGAGTGACAGAATAAATAAAATTTTTCTCATATGCAACATATGCTACTGATATATGTATATGAATATAGAATTGTTAAATAATGTATTTCGCAATTTTACGTTATCATCCGTTCATATTAAACTTTTCTTCACTTTACAGTTGGCCTATGTATTCATATAAACACATGGCGTATGATGAATATGATAAGAAAAAAAGGCAATAAATATTGCCCATACGCAACATATGCTGTTAAAATAGCATAGAAGTGAAGCGAATTAATTGAAGAAATCATAAATTATTTAGTGAATAACAATATTTTTGTCGATCTTTTACTCTGTAATTTCAGAAAATTTCAAGTAAAGACTTTAAGTATGTTGTAAGCGATTATTTATATAAAAATCTCAACCATAAAAAATTCCAAATCTCCATAGATTTAGTCTCTCAAATGGTGGGGGAAAAGGCACAATACAACACAACGCATCAGTAGCAAACGTTTAGTTCAGCTTAGACTAGCATCTTTTCAAAATTTTATCATGTATCGTTTGGGATTTACTTGTATTCCCTGCTTTTTTGTGATTTCTTTTCAGCATATTTTCGTGTACGACAATACTAAATTGAGTATTCGCTCCACCTCATCTCTTAATAAAGAATATAAACAGTTCTTTTTTCTCTCTCTCTCTCTCTCTCTCGTTTGTGACCCAAATACAGAAGCTTTAAAAAACATTCTTCGCTTTATTATGCTGCCATTCTCATTTCCTTCCCTGTATGTATGTATGTTGATTACATTTAGATTTGTAACATTTTGTTGTTTTGTTTTGTATTTTACTTAACAAATGCTACACTTAATTCGTTGAACTATGCGGGTTTTTTAAATTAAATTTGTGTCGATTCAAACTTCAAATATTTTACGATTTGTCTGAAACGTGCTTTTTGCCTCAAATGTATGCTAGAATTTGACTTTTGCTTTTAAAAATGGAAAATAATGGTTAAATGAAATGGCAACAAAGTTTTCTGGGGGCGTATAAGTCGCAAATGAGTTTACAAATGTTGTTAATAACGGTTGGCAAAATAATAAATAAAATTATTTCGCAAAATATTTTAAAAAATTTTTAAATTAGCTTGTGGGTAATGGAGGATGAAATATGAGATTTAAAGTGGTGGGCGTAACGAAATATAGTATTTAAAGCTATGCATCCCAGGTTAAAATATTTTTCAGGAGTTTAATTTTTCCTCTAAATAATCTATCCAGGAGCCTTGACTTGAATCCTTACAGAGTATAACATCGACAACAAACAGGAAGATTAATCAACTTTACATTGTAGGAACATAACCAAACAAAACCTAGCTTTTGTTTCAGTATGAATAAGTTACATATAAGATATGTGTAGTTGTCGTAGTCTAGTACATAGTGTGATGGCTTATTAGACGTGAGGCCACCGCTAAAACCCAGACGTCTTAAACAAAAAGAAATCTTAAAATCATATTTCTTCGGCGATTGCCTCTCAACAGATTTCTACCATAAACTCTGAGAGAGCAAATAAAATTGCCATGAAAAGTTACTTAAATCAATCGTTCAGAGTCGACTATAAACTGTAGGTCACGCCACTCAGTTGTAAAATTAACATACATTGACCCTTCAGTCAAGATTACGACCTAGCTTATCACGCCACTTATGTTGTGAGTGTTAATTTTATACATGAGTGGTGGGACCTACAGTTTAGAGAAGTTTCCGAATGATAGCTTTTTTTAGAAAAATTTTTCATATCAATTCTATTTACTCTCAGAGTTTTTGACAGAAATCTGCTGAGAGGAAGTCGCCGAAGAAATATTTTTTCATATTTCATTTTGTTGGAGATGGCTGTCCTGGCCTCACGTCTAATAAGTTAACACACTGCCTGCTAGATTACGGTGACTACATCAGAATATGGAACACTTCACGATATTATGTGCCATCTTGCTTAGGAATGATAACTATTCTCACAGCACCCTTATAAAGCGCTGCGGCAGTAATTCGATTCTCGTTATCTGACTAATTCGTGGTGAAAATTAAAACAATTCACAATTCCTAGTAAAAGATGATGCTTTACAGATTGTATTTTATACATCGTGTGGTGTTTAAGTCTGCTATTAGAATCTTCACTAAATATTAGAACTTTACTAAATATTACGAGCTGTGCTAAGCTTAGGTAATAGAAAACGTGATAATTATACATAAGATTTGTGATTAAACAACAGCAGAATTAATGATAAAAAATTTGATTTCAACTATATTTCCATAGAAAATAAATATTTTCATTTTCCCTTCCTATGAAAGAATTTATTATCATAATTGGTGTAATTAATTAATTAATATGAAATTCAATTAATTTTAAATACCTACTAACGTTTACTGTATGCCATTAGAACATATGTTCGTGCAGAGTACAACTAAATTTTATCACTTCAAAACAACAAACTTTTTAAATCAAATTTACATTGTTAGCATATAAAATTTTGTATACACTTAAACAAATAATTAAATTAAGTAAAAACTTTTCTATACAATAGCATTGAAATAAAAATTTAAATTTTTAATTTCACCAACTTTGTTTTACAAATATTTGCTGGTATGTATACAATATGTTAATAATGTTTTTATGCACAAACATTAACATTAAAGCGTTTCGTAAAAAATCAGTCATAAATTTAAATGAAATAAACTATAAATAAATAAAACCTGAGTTTTTTTTAACATTATTTACGACATTATGAATACAAAGAGTGCCAGCAAATATAAACAAACTACAAAATTAAAAATAAATATACTCACAAACAATTAAATATATATTGACATGCATACACACACACATTCAGGCAAATATCCTTTTTATAAACTGAATGCCAACACAAAAATTAAAAAAAAAAACAGAAAAAAATTTAAATGAAATTGAAAATTAAAATAAAATTTTATGAATACTTGCGTTATACTATCTGATCTTTAATTAGAGTCAGCTTTTCTAAATGAATTTAAGAAATCGTACCTATTAATGAAGGTTTCGTTGTGGCAGCATGACTTAATGAGAGATTTTTAGAAAACTTTGTTTGTTAATTGTGAAACAGTAGTACAAGGATTCCTTGCCATCTTTTGGACATCAAGTGAATTCTATATAAGCCCAGGAAAGCATCTTGCCATTTGTAAACTGATTTAAGCTTAGGCTAAGTAAGTTAATCAAGTATTCTAGTGATAAATCGACGCCTCCATTCTAGAACGTTCTAAGTGTACTTAGAACGTTTTTAATCTTCTTGCATTTTTAAATTCTACGTTCTCTAACTTAAGTACTGTCAAAATTTAGTTAAGATGCGCCGATCCGTTCCGAAGTTATAGGGTAAAATCTTCTTAGAATACACATATGGTCGTATGTCGCGTGAAAACTTTGAGAGCTCATAACTCAAAACACACTTTTTCGACTTAGAATGTTATAGAACGGAGGCGTCGAAATGATAGAAGACTAAGGCATAATTTGGACTATAGTGTGATTAATAGCTCTTTGAAGGCTTTTCAAAATGTAGTGAAGTGTTTTCATAGTAATATATCAGGGCGTCTGAAAAACCATTCGACCAACACGTGCCTTAAATCGAATCTTTGTTATTCTCTACAGGTAAACGTTGATCGATTTTAATATCCAAGAAGATTGGGTCAATAAGTTCGTGGTTATTTGAATGGAGAAATATTTACTTCCATACACAGCCATGTATTCTATTTTTGAAAGACTGCTGCGTTTACTACATTTTACCTATTGTGTTTATAGCATCAGAGTCAAATCTCTTTCCACCGAGCAATTTCATTCGGTATCAACACAAGAAATAGCCACATGGTAAAAATCCAAAGAATCAAAGAATGTAGACTAAATCATGCATTTTAATCATAGCAAGTGTATGTTTATCTACTCATGCCTTGTGTTGGTGCGAAACAACTTTTTAAAACGATCAATAAGGCGTCATAATAACCGCCATTGATTATTTAAACCTTTGAAATTACAGAGAATATGGATAATACAGTACGTATCCCATAGGATACAAGACCACCAAGGCATTATTTGTTGTTAATACAGTTTGTCAAACCCACTGACTTTACTGCTTTTTCGTCTCTTGTGTGTTATAGTGGATCCACATTTCGTTGATGGTTATGCAAACTCGTAACTCATTCATATTGCGTTTGATCAGCGCTAAGCTGAAGCAAAGACGTCACCCTATTACGTTTGTGGTTGATAGAAAACAGACTAGATATATCCATCTTGGTGATCGTTCAAAATTGACACCATTGATCCAAGTGGATCGCCTTTGGCTTTTAATCTTTTACAAATTTATTTTCCTCTCTGCCAACACCGTGTGAAGTCGCCAGACTTTGGCTTATTAAACGTGAGGCCACAATTCAAACCCCAGGTCAGACATCTCGAACAAAACGATATATAAAAAAAAAGTTTCTTAGGCGACTTCCTCTCTCAGCACATTACTGACAAAAACTTGAAAGTAAATAAAAGTGCCATAAAAAGTTTCTCAAAAATCTGTCGTTCGTAGTTGATTTTAAATTGTAAGTCTCGTTATTCATGTATTATATTAACACACATAACATAAGTGGTGTGAGATGCTTGGTGGTAATCCTGTCGTAAGGGTTGTAATGACCAATTATGTATGTATGTATGTATGTATCCGCCAACACCGTATCGTAATATTTTCCAATTATTTCGGGTATAAAGGCTTCAAGAGCATTCGATATCAACAATAAAATTCAAAATTTTACATTTACAATTGAAGTAAATGACTTAGAGCATTAGCTTAGCGCTGTTGATATTCATCTTTGGAGTCTGGTTGGCCAGCCTTCGCAAACAACTTCTTTCACTTCAATGTTATAAAAAACTTTTTTTATTGCCATGCAAAGGCGTTTGTAACGAATTTTTTTGCTTATTGATGAATTATGTTTTGTATCACCTTCAATACACATACATAATTGGTCCAGCTTCCATCCTCCAAATAGGATTACGACACAGCTTCCCACATCACTTGAGTTGTGTGTGTTGATTTTATACATACATGTGTGGCGGGGTATACAGTTTAAAGTCGACTTCGAACGACAGATTTTTGAGAAACATTTCATGGCAATTTCTTGTTTACTCTCGGAGTTTTTGCGACATATTTTTTTATATTTCGTGTTGCTCGAGAATGTCTGACCTGGGGGTTTGAACCGGAGCCTCACGTCTAATAAGCCATCACATTACCTACTACACTACGGCAACTTCAGCTTTGAATGAAATTGCAATTTTTTGTTGATTGTTTTCATAGAGCCTTCAATTTATCAATTGTGAACTGAAGTCGGAGGTCTTTTATTTTCTTGTCAAACTCATCACCTTTAAACTGAAAACCGCACTAACTATCTCTAACATGTTGTTATCGAAGGACAATATTTTTACGTTTTTACCCTTTTAAAAACGTTTAAAATATGAGTTCGTAGATTGCAAATGAAATAAAAATAAATTTATTGTTTAGTTTTAGATAAGTTTTTTATTGTTCGCACAATTCCATGTGCCACTGTTCGCAACTTGATTTAAACAACAGCAAATTGATTTATTTGCTATTCTTCTTTACACTCTTCCGCGTACACACTAACAATTGTTCGTTAGATCTTTACAACGGAGATCTTCAAACCATGATTATTCTTTTTACACGCAACGCGCCTTCACACAAGACTGACTGAATTTTTACTGATCCCGTTGCCTGCTTTGTCTTACCTTTTATATAGCTGGGTAAACAGTCTGATGAATGCTCTTGAAGGAGAATGACTTTGCCTTCGCGAAATCTCTATAAATGTAAACATGTTGTTATTGTTGTTTGTGTATTTTTTTTACGTTTGTCCTTGCAGTGATGTTGTTGCTTCTTGTTTACTTATTTATCCCATTTTTATACTGATCTTGTTGCTATATTTTTGTTTTATTCGTTGATCATGTAAACAAGTCCATCGTTTGTGTTTTTGTAGCTTTTCTTTATTATTTTAGTGTTAAACGATAACAAAATTTCCATTTTCGTAACAATATTCAGGTTAGTATTTGTTGAACAATCGATATTTTTCAGCAACACTTTTTTTCAAATTGAAAAAGTAGGAAGCAAAATTCCACGCATTAAAAACTTTTTGAAATAAAATATTGAAAATAAATAACCATGAGCTAATGTGATTACTTACGTAATAAATTCCCGTTGACTAAATTATTAAAATTTATCTTATAACTGCACTCAATCAAATCTCTGGCAGTTTATTCATAACAAAAATACGCAACCATAATAATAAAAAGAAAAATCATAAATTTTTCATGCCAAAATCAACGTGAATATAAATTTTTATTATGCCATCGTTTTCTTTATGTCATTAATACAATGCGAACATTATTTTAATGACTAAATTTTTATTATTTTCTTTTCTTTCAGGAATTTTAAGCGTAAAATAAACGTGAATATAAATTTAAAATCGACAAGGAACTGAAATAGTAAAAACAAAATAAAGTCATGCAGCAAACTATTAACGCCGACAATTTGAATGTTAAAATTGTTATAAGAAAACCAGGAAATTAAGGGGGGGGAAAACAAAGACAGCAGCTGGCAAATTAAGAGTAGTGGCAACGAACGTAGTGGAGTTTTGTAATCCAATAGCAGGTGTAGTCTTAATAAGGAATTACTACCACAAGCAATTAAATTAAAATTGTTACGTTACGTTGTTATTGTTGCTATTGCTTTAGAATTTATTTAAATACACTTTCAAAAGGTAGTATAAAATGACATTTAATGCTGTCGACTTTTACACGATTTCCCTTTACGCTGCTTAAATTCATCTCAAGGCTCTGGTTAAGAGAACATTGCCAATTAAACAGGAAAAGTGGAAAAACTTTCCAGAAAGCTTACTTTAAATCATTGTTTTTTTTTGAGTAGAAACAAAGAAGAAAAATAACTTTCGTAGACAGGACATTGAAAAATCAAGCTGCTACAAAAGGGACGTTAGCAGTCAGGAAAGTGTAATAAATGTTCCACATTTATTTTATGTAAACAACAAAAACAAATAAAGGGAAAAAAATAAACTCTGTCAACATAATAACATCCAGCATACAAACAGTAAAACAACGAATAAACAAACAAAAAACGACACTAAAAACGTCATACTGTAAATGCAACATCATAATCTCTTGCATCAACGCACTTGCAATTGCTTACTCGTGCAATAGCAGCAGCTGCCGCAGCATCAGCATTGTTTAAACAGAAGGGAATATACAACAACCAAAAAAGAAAAAAAATTATTTAAAATAAATTGTTGAAACCGAAAAACGTCAACTAAAGATTATACAAGACAGTGATTTATTTAACACCAGAACAAACGACAACAAAAACCATTGCCAGAAAAAAGAAAAATAAAAATACTGTAAGAAACCATAAGGTTTTGAAAGACATACTCATTTAAACACCAAATCCAAATTCATAAAAAGAAAAAAACAGAAGAAAAACCGTTGCTAACGAGTAAATTTTTCGTGAATCATTTTTCATCAACTGCTTTCAAAGACAGCACAGCTACAATGCGCGGCCGTCATTTAAGAAGACGCTTCAGTTTACAGCCATCCTTTATGAAGGATGACAATGCTGAAGATAAACCTACGAAACGTGACAAGTAAGTTTTAGTCCATGTTTTATTTTAATTTCGTTGCACATAATTTTGTGTTTCTTTTATGGCATTTTAAAAATGATTGAAATTTATTTTTTTTCCTTTTTTCCTTATTTTATATACATGTAAACTGGAGTGTAAAAGTCCTACACCTTTCCTAGTCTTAGTCTTTCTTTGTAACACAATTAACACCAACATTCCACTGGGATACATCTAAATCCCTCTTGCCCCTGTAAGCAAAGTTCATTCATACTTACTCGTTCTATTTAATAATTTGAAATGTGTGTTCCAGATCTTAATTTTTTGTTGAAATGAAATATTTTCTTCAGTATGGAATTTTTTAATTCAGGCAAGATGCACTTCATGTTTCTATTTTTTTTCTATTCGTACTACTTTCTATTTTAACCACGAGATTGCTTCGAAGCATTGTCGCAAATTGTGACAAGTCGAATGGCAGGCTGATTCCCTCCTAACAGTACCAGTAAACTCTATGTTCTTAAAAAATCCTTCTCAACGAGAATGAGTAATAAGAATAAAAGTACCATTCTATCGTATACAGATGGGACAAGGGCATATACTCCCAATGGTAGCAAAGCGAGTGTGTACGGCTACGTAATGAAATACTCAGAGAATATGGGAAAAGCCGGTAGTTACTTCCAAGCTAAAGTTTACGTCATCGAAAAATATGCTCAATAAACTTGTACAAGAAAGACAGATTAGTCTAGTAGGTAGTATGTTCGCTTATTAGACGTAAGGCCTCGGTTTAAACCTCACCTCTCTCAGCAGAATTATGGCTTGAAGTCGCCGTAGTCTAGTGGGTAGTGTGTTGGCTTATTAGACGTAAAGCCAGGGTTCGAGCCCCAGGCCAGACCTCAAAACAAAATACAAAAAGTATTTCTTCGGCGACTTCCTCTCAGCAGATTTCTGTCAAAAATTCTGAGAGTAAAATAAAATTGCCATGTAAAGTTTCTCAAAAATCTGTCGTTCGGAATCGGATTTAACCACTAATGTGTAAAATTAACACAGACAACATCAACACATCATCACAAAGTCGCAATCCTGACTAAAGGGTTGTATGTATATAAGTGTAAAGACAGAGGACTAACATTCTGGCTGCCGTCAGAGCACTCAGCTCCTATGAGGTTGGCTCGACATTATAATAGAAAACTTAATCAGCAAGGCAGGACTGAATCCCAATGAGCAGGCAGATCAATTTGCAAAGAAGCTGATGAGGTCATAACCTTTCTGTCGGCAAGTAGCAGAGGTTTCGAAGATTATATGTATTTTACGAAATGAGAGATGAGGTAACTCTTCTCAAGTTAATCAAGTAATTGCACCGAAAAGTGACATTAGACTTTGGATAAATAACTTGAGAATAGTACCCTGAATTTTTCTGGTCATCATAGACTCAAAGAACGCCTGTTTTAGAATTAAAGCCAAATACGAATCACCAGAATACATACTTGGAACTTTGGTTAATTTACCTCAAAAGGAGATACAGGTGTTTATCAAATAATAAGCAAGGAACAGCATTCTGAAGCTTACTAAGGCAAAGCGAAACATCCCAATAGGCTGAATTGATACCCAATATAGATTGGGGACAGAAAAATATATAGCCTGGACGCGGTACTCTACTATCTTTACGCAAAATACACACATTCTGTGTTAACTAGTTGCAAAAGTTAATCGATACATCCCAACGCCTTCACATTTTTATGTGATTGCATAGATATTCTTACTTAACAGCTGCAAGCAACAAAATTTTAAATAGAGTTCTACGTACAGTCGGTTAAAATTCTTAGCATATGATTTAATGGTTTTACGTTCCATTATTCCTCAGTAACCTTCAGCGTCGGCATCAGTAAGTAACCATGGTCTGTGACTTGCCATAGATTTTGAATGATATTTTCATCGTTTTCATATACTATTCAGATTGCTGAAGGTAATATTCAGGTTTCCCCTTTCCGTTTGTATTCCATTTTTATTAAACATTCTGTAGCGTATCACCTAAAGATTTCGTTTGCAATCGCAGACTTATACTCCCCAGTGTATGTAATAGGAAATATTTTTATGATTTAAAACGCAAGTGTAATAAATTTCTGGGTGAATGCTTTTAAACTTTCACTCTTATTTAACAAACGGCAGTTTCATTTTAACGTATGGCAATAAATACCATAAGGCCGTCATGTGGTTGTTGATCTCGCAACAGTTTAAGAATTAGTTGGCAACAAGCAATGGAAATATGTTTTCTTTATTTTACAGTATTTTACTGTACTTTTTCAACGCAGTGCAAATTTTACCGCCAAGAATTAATTATTTTTCTTGTGGTTTTGCTGTTGTAATACTAATTAAAATTATTATTCCCTTGTATGATTTTCACAGTAAGAAATTGCTGACAAAATGCACTAAAAATAATTACACTCTACACCTATAATTGATAATTACTTCTCTTTGGGAAAGAAAATACATTAAATCGGAATAGAAAAGAGAAATCTTGTCCTTTTTTTAACATAAAATTACTGTTTAAAGAAATTTTAAATTATAATTATAAGCAAAAACATAATTTTTCTTGATAACAAAATAAACAATAGAAAATCAATTTAAATTAAATACACTTTAAATGTCAATTTCAATTGAGGTAACTCTTTCTCAATTTAATATTGAAGTAAAATTACAAAAAATGTATTCATCAATTTATCGCATTTTAATTATAACATTCATTTAATTGCCCCATTTAATGTTGCTGCCATCCATCCTTCCTTTACTAACCCCCACAATGGGTGAGAATTTTTCATCGTATTTTCTTACTGGCACAAATTATTTCATTATGATTTTAACGGCTTTTTCATTTTGTATATCCTTGTCGTTGTGTCTGGGAAACGCAATAATTATTTCCCATTTCGTCTTTTATAGACTTTCGTTTTAACACATTTTTATTTATTTCGTTTTTATTTTCATTTCTCCGAATAATTAAACACAATATTCTCTTTATTGCAATTTTTTTTATTTTTCTGCTTTTTTTTAAATATTCTTTTTTCTTTAGTTTTGCATTTGGTATGATAAAACAAATACAACATAAAAATGTTGAATTCGTTTTTTAGTATTTGGAGGGTCAAAGAGGGTTTCCAGAAAACGTTAAAAAGTCTTTTTTGATTTTAAGTAGGACTTTTCTAACTTTTTCTGGATCACTTCAGTTGAAGAAACAGAAAAACAAGCGCATGAATTCAAATACTGCGTAAGTTCCAATATTCTTGAGCTGGTCAAGATATCTACCTAAATTCTCACACCACTTATGTTATGTGTGTTAATTATATACATGAGTGGCGGAACCTATAGTTTAAAGTCGACTGCGAATTACAGATTTTTGATAAACTTTTTCATTGGAATTTTATTTACTCGCAAAGTTTTTGCCAGAAATCTGCTGAGAGGCAGTGACCGAAGAAATAATTTTTCATATTTCATTTTGTTGGATATGACTGACCAGGAGTTTGAACCGCGGCTTTACGTCTAATAAACCAACACGCTGCCTACTAGAGTAAGGCGACTACAGTTGGTTCAACATACTGTTACGTTTTTAACTTTTAAAAATATTTAAAATATGAGTTCTTAGATTGCAAATAAAATAAAAATGAATTTGTTTTAGTTTTTATTAAATTCTTTATTGTTCTTACAATTCTGTGTGCCACTATTCACAATTTGATGTAAACAACAACAATTGCTAGTTTGTTATTCTTCGACAGATCTTTATAAGAAAAACATTCGTTACGTAGAGCACATACGTTAGAAGTTAATTTACTAGAGACTAGAACAGGACATTACAGCCAGAATTCTTTTTTTAGCCGAAGTGAGACTCCATTTCTAAAAAAAGTTTTCCTGTTTCTTTAAACAGATTCAAATCTAATAATAAACTGTATTCTCTCTTACTTCCCTCCCATAACCTTTATCTTCATGAATGTAAGAACCATATCTGGGGTATTGATTGAAATTCCAAATCTTTTGAAATTTATTATCCATTCGTCACTCTTATATTCTTTGGCCTTTTTAGATTTTTTTTTCCAATACTTTTGATTTCTTATATTTTTTAAGCGGTATTGCCTTCAGTAAGTTGATGAAAATAATATAAAAAAAATTTAAAATTGATTACGAACATCAATTTTTAAACGGCCTCCAACCACTGTGCCCATTAAAATAGTTATAAGTAATAGTGTATTTAAATATATATAAAAAAAAATTAAAAATTATACAAATTTATTAAATATATGACTGAAATGTAAAACGGATATTAATACACACGCACTGACATAACATGTTTAGTTTTGTGAAAAATTATCACATTTTTGTGTTTATTTTACGTTCTGGTTTCAACAAATGTCACCTATATAACCCAGTGATATATTATTTACAATTTAAAACAAATATTTATTGTAAATTCTGTATGCACGTGTTTATTTTTAATTAAACATACGAAATTTATTTTGTGGTTTACATAGGCAGACCAACGTTGCGTATGAGTATTGTATGCTCAAAATTGTTCAATACTCATACGCTGTGGAATTTTTTCACACACAAAATAGAAAATGTGGTAATAAAAATTATTTTTTTTAATAATTTTTATATGAGATAATATCATAAATTTTCAACAATAAATGAATTTCTAATATTTTTAATTTTTATAAACATTGTCACTCTATTAAATTTGAAATTAAATTAAGATCCCATTGAAGGCCAACAAACAGGCATATTGTACATATGTCTGCCGCCTCTAACTATCAGAAATCTAATCATTTCATTGGTTACAAGGAGTCAGTCAGTTACTGAAGAATTTGTGATGGAAATATTTTCAAAAGTCATACTGGAAAAAAGATTAAAAATAGGGGAAGGGTTATTACTGTCAAAGCAAAAAGATTTCAGAAGTGAAAGAAACTATACCAATAGTCTGTGAATAATGTCGATGTAGCCTAGTAGATATTGCGTTCGATTATAAGACGAGAGCCAGTGATTAAAACCCCGGTTCAGACATGAAAAATATTTCATATTTTGCTGCCATTCTGTTAACACTTTAAAAGATCTGAAAATAAATAAAATGCAATGCAAAGTTCTACGAAAATCTGTAGTTAGTAGTCGACTTTAAACTGTAAATCCCACCAATTGTGGAGAAAGTGGCGCACACCATGGGCGGTATGCTAACCTGTGTCATAATCCTAATTGAAGCGTTGTATTGAGCTGTTAAGTAAGGTAAATAAATGGATAGGGTATAGGATGTTTAAGGTATAAGTTATTGAAGTCGCCGTAATATAGTAGGTAGTACGTTGGCGTATTAGACTTATTAGGCCACGCTTCAAACCCCAGGTCAGACATCAAAAGAAAATATGAAAAAATCTTTCTTCGGCGACTTCCTCTCAGCGGATTTGTAGCAATAACTCTGAGAGTAAAAAAATTGCAATGAAAAGTTTCTCAAAAATCTGTCGTTAGGAGTCCACTTTAAAAATTAACGCACACAACATAAGTGGTGTGAGAAACTAGGTAGTAATCCTGACTAAAGAGTTGTAATAACCAATTAAGTATGTATGTTATGTATGTATGCGGGTGTTTATTGTTGTATTTTTGTTTACTTGTTTACCATTTATTTTATGCTGATGTTTGTTGTTATTTTAAGCAGTAGGATAATTTGTAAACAGGTTTGTTTACTGCATTGTTTTGTTTTTTTAAATTTTGTTTATAATTTTAATACCATGCATAATGTAAAAGCAAAACACCAGTAAGATAAGTAAGTAAGATACGATTTTTCATTATCGTAACAATATATTTACTGTAGAATTATGTAATCACAATTTTCCCAAAAAACTTTACTTACATAGGCATCACAGGCGTATTTTGACTGAAATCCGAAACCACAGAAATCAATCAAAATCCATTTGTAGGGCAAGTGAATACTAACATACGAAGTACAAGCATACTTGCAAGTTTGTAGCAATTAGAGCAAGAATACATATATTTTCTACAATTTCCAATGCTGTGTGATATTTTTAATTTTAAAACTAAAACTAAATAACAAATTAGTGATGAAAATGCTAATTTTGTATTTACATATACGTACGTTTGTGAAAAATAATAAAATTTTTGAATAGAATAACCATAATTCCAAGGCTTTACATTGGTAAGCTCAGAACAATAATTGGATTTTAAAGATTAAACGATTTGAAGTTATTATTTAATATTGTAAAACCTAAATAGAATTAAACCCACATAAGAATTTATATAATCTAACAAATTTATATACTCTGTTACTAAAATAACAACAGATTGCTGCTTGAAAACAACAACTAAAAATTAAAACAATTAACAATTCAACAGAGTGTTATTCTATTTTCACAACATGCAACTGAAAAAATATTAAAAAAAATTGCTTAATTAAATAACAACAAATAGAAACAGATAAGGGCAAGACCATATAACGCAAATAAATAAAGTATAGCCGGTAATATACGCTAATAATTACTAAAGTAGTGGTCGTTATGAGACTTTAACATTACATATTACTTCTGTCTTCAGGTTACTACTGCAGACTAGTCTCTCAAATGTTTATAATTTTTTTAGAAGAGAGTAAGCGATCAATGTTTTTAAGATTTATCGATCATGAAAACTTGAAAACTGCTCGGTCACAATAAGTCTCTGCTTTTAAGGAGCTTTTAATTAACGAAAATTATTTTGTGGTTTACACAAGCAGAGTATTTTATGTGTAAAACCGATGACTGATTTCATGTAACCAAACAGAAGAATAGATTTTAAATTTAGATTTTATATTTATAAATTTATAGATTTAAAATTCATTTATTGTCGAAAATGTATGATATTATCCCATTAATCAAAAAAGCTAAGTTATCATTATAACCCTTCAGTCAGGATAACACCCTAGCTTCTCACACAACTTAATTTTATACATGAACGGCGGAACCTACAGTTTAAAGTCATCTCCAAACGACAGACTTTTTTTAAAAGCTTTTCATGGCAATTTTATTTGCCCACAGAGTTGGCAGAAATGAAGATGCCGAAGAAAAATTTGTTTATATTTCATTTTTGTTGGAGAAGTGTTGAACAATGGCCTCAAGTCTAATAAGCCAACGCACTACCTAATATGCATACATACATAAATGATCATTACAACCCTTTAGTCAGGATTACGACCTAGTTGAGAAACTTTTCATGGCAATTTTATTTACACTCAAAGTTTTTGCTAAAAATCTGCTGAGAGGAAGTCGCCGAAGAATAATTTTGTTATATTTCGTTTAGTTGGATATGCCTGACCTGGGATTTGAACCTAGGCTTCACGTCTAGTAAGCCAACACACTACCTACTAGACCACGTCGAGTAGTAAAGTGCTACTAAACATAAATTGAACTGATTTTAAACTATCTCTTCAGGCTATCGCTTCAGTAGTTTAAATTTATATCAAATTAAGCACTCTAAGGTCTACAATTAATCTCTTCATAATTCAATTTAAGCCTTATTTCGACTTGTTTAGTCTTTACCATAAGTACTAGTATGTAAGTGTAAACAGCAGTGAACCGATATTCAAATAAAGCTAAGCAGTAGTTAGTCGCGTAAATCCAATCTGAGACTAAATTTACTTTGAGCTGAGCTCGTAATAATTGACTTTCTTTTAGACATTACTTGATTGTAGACCAATTTTCAGAATTAATAGATGAAATATTGTCAGATTTTAGCTGATTTTCAAGAAGTAGTGTAGTTATACTTTTAGTGGAATTTGTCTTAATTAATCTTAACCCGTAGGCCAAAAAATCTTGTAATTTTATCAACTATTTTACAAAAATTTGAATGCAAACAATTATGAACTGAATTTCATTAAGTATAGCACAGCAGTTGTCGTAGCCTAGTAGGTAGTGTGATGCCACGCTTCAAAACCTAGGTCAGACGTTTCGAACCAAACGAAATGTGATAAAATATTTCTTCTGTGACTTCCTCTCATTAGGTTTCTGGAAAAAACTCTGAGAGTAAATAGAATTGTCATGAAAAGTTTCTCAAAAATCTGACGTTCGGGATCGACTTTAAAGTGTAGGTCCCGCCACTAACCAAAACTAACAAACACAACTTAGTGGTTATAATGACCAGTGATATATTTATACATATATAGCACATATATATATATATATATATATATATATATATACATATATAGTACAGTGAATTTTACCTTTGCTGAACTGAATAGTGGATCGATTTTTATTATTTCTGAAACAATTTTTAAAGAAATTGAAAAATGTTTACTAAGTCATGTCGTATACGAGTGTATGTATGTGTATATGGTACCCATTAATATAAACTATCTCCAACCAAAACCAATGGAGTCATAATTGGAATATAAAAAATTATCTTTATAATCCTCATCTTCACTTTCAATGTATTAACTTCTTTGCAGTACAGAGCATTAGACATTGCATTTCACTTCTATTTGAGTAGCATAATTAAAGACATCTTGTAACAACCAACCATAAAACTAAACATCATTTACCGCCATATAAGGTAGGGCATACGAAAAAGCTATACGATTACCATTTTACAATAATTGAAATTTCCAAATACAAACTGAATATTTTATTTCACACAACACAACCAATTCGAATTACAGGCAACAGAAAAATTACATTGGTAATGTTGTAACAGCATTTGACAAATTAAATAGAAAACTAAATTAGAAAAATTCTCTTTTTCTGTTTGTAATGCACTTGAAGCCAAAATGAATTTAATTGTTCAGTGAGATAAAAGAGAGAAATTTAAAGTTACACGATATAAAAACACATCGTAATGGTTGGAAAAAGACAGAGAGAGTAAATAAAAAAGAAAGTATTTAAAAAATCAAAGTTTTCTATTGCATGCCTTATTATGAACAAGGTAATCAATTAAAGTACAGAACTTTAATGACAAAAATAGAGAAATTTTCTAGGGAGTGACCTAACAAACCTTGTATGTGATATAGCGTGTCATATACAGTAAGCGTCAAAAGAGACTGTACACTATAGATAAAATTCTAATAATCACCAAACGCAACTTTTACCACTTAAGGAGAGTGCCTGAAAAAATTAGGTAATATTTCGAAATTTTTTGTAATTTTAAAAACTGGCAATGAAAGAATTTTAAAATAAAAATAACGGTAAAGACCGTTTCTTTTGACGCTCACTGTATACATTATTTTATTTTAGTTTAAAATTTTATTTTTAAATAATTTATTATTAAATTAAATCATTTTATAGTTTTTAAATAATTTTTTTTTTTTATTTTAACTTCTATTCCAACAATATTTCTATGCCACATACAGCTGTTTCCTTGATAATCATACCAAGAGCTTAAATACAATGTGTGTTGGAGATGAAAAAAAAAATGAAAATTATAATTGAATTTATTATACAACTAAACACATCTACATACACTGACAATAACCACAAAGTAAATCCAATTGAAAAAGTTAATGCCACTCCAATCCCATCACCATTATATTGTATCGTACTACCGTTTTCCCAACTAACTTTACTGTTTTGTTTTTTCTTATTTGTCTTGCAACTGTCAGTGGTTGTTTTAGTTTCTGTTGCACAAATATTGGTTTTATTAAATTACAGCGCATCCGTACACCATCATCTAACCAGTTTCTTCTCTATTATTTTTTCCCAATTTTAACATGACAGTTTTTTTGTGTTTTGTCATCATCTTCCTTTTTCTTCTTCTGATTTTTTGCAGAGTTGGACGTAATAATGCTGTTGATGATGCCATCGGTCCCACAAATGCACGTCACAAAATTGTTGTCATGGGTGCTGCTAAAGTTGGTAAAACCTCAATAATTACACAATTTCTATACAATACATTCACGACCAAGTACAAAAGGACCATTGAAGAGATGCATCAGGGTAACTTTTCAATAGCGGGTGTTAATCTAACCTTGGATATATTGGATACAGCTGGTTCATATGAGGTAAGTACTAATGCCCTCTTCTTCTCTCTTTCTAACACTCTGTGCTCACAAGCAAATAAGTGTTGCATAAACATAAGCGTATCTGTGGTACAACAAATGGGAACCATTAGAACATGTAGTTTTTGCTGTTTCTATTTCTATTCTATTTTGTATTCGTTGCAAGCGTGGAAAAATAAAAATTATAGGCAGTGATGCACAACCATCTGTTAACCTATTACTTACTTTGAGCTTTAATGGATAATTTAAGTGTAAATTAAGTTTTACTATAAGTCCCTTATACGTACTTTAGAGTCTGAACTGGGTAGCCGAAAAACCATAATCTTAAGTACTACTACTAGTAAATGATTGTATAAATTATCTAAATGCAGGCGCGCTGTCTTAATAAACAGAAACGAAAACGAAAAAGTACCTATTTTAAGTACGTTTTTAGAAAAAGGGTCTATTTTAACAACCTTTTTCAAAAAAGTACTTATTTTAAGTACCTTTTTCGTTTTATATTCCGAATGTTACTTCTATTAGATGAGGAAATATGGAAAAACGAATTTTCTCGTAGTTTTACAATGAAACTATAATGTTCCGAGTGAATTCGAAATTAACCCATATCCAAGAATAATTCCTTTTAGAAAGTTAATTAATGCTTTACTTACAGCAGCAACAGTTTACTAACTTATGCTGTACATGACGTAGGGCATAAAGAGAAATATGTTAGCAATTGACTTAAAGATAACAGTTAAGTTGTTGCATTGCTTTGTCGTTACCACTATGCCAGTGCAATATGTTGTGACAGTTTGCGTATCCCTTCCAATTTTTCTTCACCATTTATTTTCTTTCCGACGACCACTTCAGTTTTTGTGATTTTATTTTCACAAACGAAAATGTTCAACCATCTAAACACTGTTATTGAATTTAATAAGTGGATTTCATTCGATGAATGTCACTGGTTTTATGTTGAATTCAATATTGAATTACATTTTTTTCTTTCCTTTTACATCATATCTCATTTCGTTGTATATTTCTTTTGAAAAGTGATTATAAAATCATTTTTTCATTTCAATTCTATACCGTAAATCTATATTTTATTGTGGTTTCTCTATGATTATTATTTAAAAAAGAAAAATAGTCACCATGGTACTGACTTAGAAAATAATTCTCATTTTTTCTTCTTCTGCTTTCAATGATTTTTATGTAGCATCTTTATGGCATTAAATAGCTTTTTAATATCTTTTTTGTATCTCGATTGTTAATATAAAGCAGGAGATCCACAGGTTAGGAATGAAATATTAATTTTACTTCAGTTAAGAATATTTTCAGAAAACTTTAAACATTATATGGGGAGCTGAGTAACAAAGACCTTATGCTCGGTGTAGTGTAACAGAGCAGAACCTTTGGTGGCAATAGAATACTACCCACTAGACTACCAAGTCACTCAACTTTTTTGACTTCGATAAATTATGTATGAATTCCAGGCAATTAATACATCCTTTTTCTATTGCTATTAACAATACACTTATCAAAAGCCACTTTAACCACAATTCTCTTCAAATACCTAAAAAAAATTAAGGAAACTAAAAACAGCGTTCTTAAAATACAAGTTCTAAATAAATTTTATTCGATTATTCATTGACCAGAATTCTGAGAACCAATCGCTTCATGGTAGACAAACGGGCAACTACTCACTACTACATTGTTTAGAATCATCAGGAGATAACCTATAAAAAAATGTGTTGGCTTATTAGACGTGAGGCCACGATTCAAACCCCAGGTCAGATATCTCCAACGAAACGAAATTTTAAAAAATATTTCTACGGACACTGTATCTGGCAAAAACTCTGAGAGCAAATAAAAATTACCATGAAAAGTTTCGCAAAGAAATCTGTCGTTCGGAGTCGACTCGTATTTAAAATTAACACAAACAACATAAGTGGTGTGAGAAGGAACATCGTGATCCTGACTGAAGGGTTGTAATGATCAATTACGTAATATTTGACTTTTGACCAAGGCCCTATATGTTCGTAAGAATAATGAACAAAAAATTTACGATTACCCGCTTCAATTTTGTCAAAGTTGAAATTTTAATACAAGTTTCATGTTTTGCGTGTGTATTTTATAAACAGATGCGTGATCATGATGTGAGATATTGATGGTAATGATGATCTTTATAGTTTCCTCGATTTTAAGACGGTCTTTTGCATTGGTTAAAAAATGTATTGTGTCCGTGCACAGTTCACAAATTTCTGAACCAATGCAAAAGACCGTCTTAAAATCGAAGAAAGATGTCAGACAATTATAAAGATTTTCAACGAAAACGGATTGGTTAAAAAATTTCTGAAATTTGTTAACCGTATGTATACTTTTGTGGCTGAGTGTAGATTAATATCATGCTAGACAGGATACTTACTTGAAATATCTGGTAGATGAAACGAAGAGTTTAAACAGAACTTGAAGACAGAGTGCTTAAATGATCTACTGGGTATACTCTTTAATTGTTATACTCATAACAAAATACGTCGTGCCTATGCTCTGCTGAATCAAACACCGCTAAAAGTATCGATATTAACAGAAGATACTATGCAGGCAGCCTGCACTATTCGAAGGAGAAACTTAAGACAAGAAATTTTATTGATCGTCCTACAGTTTTTAGGTAGAATAAAGGATCTAATCTACATGTCTTAGGCCAGTGACCCTGTGTTTAGTTTTATTAAGAGCTAAGGGTGATATTTCCTACCACAGAACATGGATGCATTAGACATTCTTCAGAGAATGGAAGCAGGAATAGTAGCGTCGAAAGCTTGCTGACCAATAACCTTGGGCATAAATCTCTCAACGTTCCAGGGAAAAATCTACAACTTACTGCAAATAATGGAAATCCTGTCTTAGAGGGGATATAGAGCAGTATGAGTGAAATTTCTCTCGAGAATTCAATCTACGCTCCAGGCCTATAGCAGTTATACATTTACCATACACATATTAATCCGGTATCACATCTTTGTACAACGTAACCAATCGAAATCAAATCGCTTTGTTATGGATACCAGAACAAAAGAAGCAAAAATTTTTGTCAAAATTGGGACTGCACTGAATAATTTGGCTCAAATTGGAATCCACTAAAAGGAATGACAAGTTGATCATTCCAAAAAATTGCAGTAGCTTCGTTCCGAAACTTAGCGGGAAAATCTTGGGAACGTCATTTGTGCACTTGTAGGTCAATATGCCTGTAGGTCATTGTGAATACAATTCACTGTAACTGTAAGTCACTGTGCCTGTAATAATGTTTAAAATAAGAATATGTTTGTCCTGTAGATTCTGCTGTAGAAAGGAGTTGATGAGAAAAGTTGATGGAGTACATGATTACTTAGTGTAGTGAGTAAAGAAGGTGCAATCTAGTAAACGCTAATGTATGGATTGAGCAGAACTAAAGCAATTAATTCTAACCTCTATTGTATTTCTCATTAATAGTGCTGCAGAAAAGGTTAACTAAATTTGAAATAATTCTATAAGTTTATCCCTGAGCTACATACATACATATTTGGTAATTACAACACTTTTTTCTGGTTTATGATCTTGTTTCTCACAGCACTTATGTTGTGTGTGTTAATTTAATACATGAGTGGAGGGACCTACAGTCTAAAGCAGATTCCGAAATATTTTTTTTTGAATATTTCGTTTTGTTAGAGATGTCTGACCTGGGGTGTGAACCGTGGCCTCACATCTACTAGACTACAGCGACTTCAATTATATCAGCTATTTCTATGATAACTATGAATAATTATTAGCCGATTTATATTAGATTTAAATCAATTCGATGTTAAAAAATGTGAATACTCGTATAAGTTTATAAATGAAATCTATTGGAATTGCTTTTAAACTTATATATGTTCCTTTAATTATGAGTCTTTCACTTACAGTGTAGTGGACAAGGCACACAATTAAAATCATTTCCTTAGTCATTAAATATTTTAAAATTTCAACACATAATGTTTAAATTTCCTTGACCTATAAACTATTAAATAAAAGTACAATATCCGATATTTTTATTTAATAATATATTGCCATACTTTTCCATTCCATATTTTATTCTCCATTGTGTTTCTGAAGCTATTAAGCTTCTCTAACAAAAAAAAAAGTTCTTCAGCTCTTCACAGTTTGCAGTTAATAAGATTTGACAATACCTTGCTGTGTTCAACAAACCATATTTAATTTACTACAAGTTTTATTATCTTATTTTTTAAGTTTTTTATTTAATTTTTTTTTCATTTAATTTGAAATGTAGTTCTTTAGAAATTCTATTCACAGAAGCTTTTTATTTTCCTGTTTTTGAAATAAAACGGAAATTAATGTTTGCCATTCAGTTTGATCGCCATTTACTGCTCTTCTCATTTAACAGCTACAGTGTTAGTCGACACCAGTGCCTGTACCATTAATTTCTATACCGGACATTAAATAATATGAAAAGAAATTGTTATTCGCGCTTTTTTTTTGTTCTTTTTTATTAGAAAATTTATAAAGTGAACAAATTTAAATTACAATTGAGTTTGAAAAGAATTCTTTTAACGCCCAATCAAATGATCCAAGTAATTTTCGTAGAATTTTAAAAAAATAAAAACCGTGTCCTCCTATTTTAATGTGAGCAGTCGGAAAAAACCAAGTCTGGTGAATATGGCGGGTGGGTTAGCAGTGCTTTAATTATATCATGAACCGGTTATGCTTTGCGTACAGGTAGATTACCATGTTGAAAAATTACCTTGTCGTGTCTTGTGACCCATTCTCGTCGTCATTTTTTGTTAGTAGCGATCTGTTCTAAGGGCTTCACAAATATAAATAAGAGTGAAGCATAGATAGAAAACAAAAAAACAACTGCACTCACAAACCAATGTACAACAATACAAAAGAGAGTTGTGTGAAGAGTAAAGCAAAAATTTTGTACACTTCATAGTGTCACAACGTGCATTTCTTTTTGCAGTAAGTGTGAAAGAAAAAATTTTTTTATTTTCAGAATAAAGAAAGAGTATTTATTCAATAGCAGACGTCGGCATCAATAGCCCCGGGGGCATTCGGCTTTTTACACACATAGGACACGAACATCAACGAAAATTAACATAGCAATTTGAAGAGAGATTGTTGTTGGAAGAGTTCATGGCAGAAGCAAAGAATGTATAGAAACACTTATGTACGTTTTTCAACGTTGACACTACTGAAATTCATTTGCCAATACTGAAAATTTAGTTTCAGTAGTGAAATATGCTCTTACAACACAAAGCATATTTCCATTACTTCACAGATAAATAAGTGCTGTTGTATACTTTGAATAAAAGAGAAATACACATTTCAGTGTACTCGCATAATCAAGACCAACAAAAAAGAGAACAATTCAGTATTGCATTTAGTGAAGGGTAAGCTAGCAAGATGTCTTGTGCACACGTCTAGTTGTAATATTACACAGTACGATAATTTGTAAACATGTTCATTGTTTTTGTTTTTTTAGCTTATGTTCATAATTTTAATCTTAAACGATGTAAAAGGCAAACACCAGTATCTAAATTTTTTCATTTTCGTAACAATATAATAGTCACCAAGATGACTTTCTCCTCTGAAAAATTGCCTGGAATGTTCGATGCATGCGAATAGCAAATTTCATTACCTGCCTTATCCATATATTTTCTTGAGAAATTATTTGAAAGGTGTCCATGGCCAATGTGCCATAAACTCTGTATTTTTTATAAACAGTGAAAGAGTGATTGTCATGTTATTGTTTGTTTACGAATTAAATATTTATTGACAATTTCAAAAATACTAAGTTTATAATCAAAACATAACTTTGCAGTGACGAGTAGTTATGAAGAAATATGATAAACAAAGGCAAAATAATAACAATTTTTTAGTCATAGTAAAAGATATGACGCTCGTAATATATTCAAATTATTTCGTGGATACTCATTAAATATGGTAAACACAAGCACATGCTTGAAAGTGGCAAAATTATAACTCAATTGTTGCTATTTCATTAAAAGTTTTTTACACAAATTAGAAAACAAAACACCCTCATACTCTCCAACACTAAACACTGTTATGTGTTCATGCATGTATATTTAGACAGGATATGTATGTTGATTTATATGACATAGAAAACATACAAAACTTACAGGCACACTTATCCTCTTGCAGTTATACTTCTCAAATCCAAAAGACTGGGAAAGAGAGAGTGAGAGAGAGAATAAGGATGTGCCAAATACAAGTTTTTTTTTCTTTTAAATAAAAACACAAACAAAAAATTAAATTTCAAAACAAATTAAACACAAACAAACAAATTTTATACACTGAACAGATTTTAAAGAATAACAATAACAAAGAACAACAAAAACCTACAAAACTACAAAGTAAAATAATAGAATAAAAGAAAAACAAGAACTCGGAAAACAAAAGCAAAAAATGAAACCACAAGACAAAGACAGAAAGAGAGAAAAAATCTTAAAACTCAGAATAATGCCGAAAATAAAGTTAAAAAAAATAGAACAGAAACAGTTATTTCCTGTTCATTGTATGTAATAGTGTAAGCATGCTTTCATATAAAACTATAAACGAGTGTGTATGTATGCAAGTATGAAAACAATGTAGAATATTTAACGCCAGCCAACACATAAACACTATTTGCAATACTCGTATTTTATAGAGTATAAGAGAGAAGCTCTTTTAAACTCTTCTCTTCTTCTGTGTTGCAATTGTTGCTTTCGCTGCACTATAGTATTATTGTTCTTGCCAATTTCCTAATATCCGTATGACCTTAATACCAACTAGACTATGACTTCATTTTAAACAAATTAATGTGCGTAGATTTCGGGATACTGGAATGGAAATTATTAGCATGTGTTAAGCGATGCGTATGTAAACTGATATTAACTGAGCGTATGAGTAATATTTTAGTCAATACAAATAAGTTTCAATAATCATACGTATCGAGGAATTTGAAAAACGTTTTTAATATTGTATTCGATGCTAGCAAAGAATAAATATTTCAGAAACATTCTATTAAAACAAGAGAATTTGATTACCAAAGAATAAGCGAAATGGTGTAAAGTAGTACAGTGAGTGCAGTACAGTGAGCATTCATGTTCGGTTTCGGATAAAGCTAAAATATTTTCACAATATTTTTTCACAGGCAGTCGGATTAGTTTAGTACGTAGTGTGTTAGCTTATTAGACGTGAGTACACGGTTCAAACCCCAAAACAGACATCTCCAACAAAACCAAATAAAGCAGTATTCCTGAGAAAATCTCTGAAAGTAAATAAAAAAACAGACATCTCCAACAAAACCAAATAAAGCAGTATTCCTGGGAAAATCTCTGAAAGTAAATAAAATTGCCAAGAAAAGATTCTCAAAAATCTGACGTTCGGAGTTGACTTTGAAATGTATGTCTCGACACTCATGAAGTTGTCGCAGCCTAGTAGGTAGTGCGTTTGCTTATTAGACGTGAGGTCGGGGTTCAAATCCCAGGTCAGACAACTCCAACAAAATGAAAGAAAAAACATATTTCGATTTCCTTTCAGCAAATTTCGGGCAAAAACTCTAAGAGTAAAGAAAATTGACATGAAAAGGAATCGATTTTAAACTGCAGGTCCCGCCACTCATGCATAACATAACATACACTGAGCGCCAAAAGTAAGTAAACACCACTGAAATAATTCATTTTCTTAGGATAGCGAGAAAAGTAAATGAGAATAGTCGAATGAATTTCCAAAAATAAAAACGCGTATTTATTACTTATAAAATGTTAAAACAAAAACAACAATTCATGATAAGGAACTTTTTTATACTGAAGAACAAAACTGTTTTATATTTAAGAACAAAAGTGTTGACTCACTTATGGCGTGCACTGTATGTATACACACACAACATAAGGGGTGTGATAAATTAGGTCGTAATCCTGACTGACGGACAATTTTGTATGTATGCATGTATTTTCACAATATGATGAAATTTTTACAAGAATAAATTTTTACCGAAAATATGCCAAATAAATGCATAAATTTACTCGCTTTTAATCTATGCTTTCCTACCATACTTAGAGACTTCTTTCCCATTATGAAACATTTGAATATCCATTGATTAAATTGTTTTGTTCCGCTCAAAAATACATTTTAACAGCATTTTCATGGTAAGCACTTTATGTCCAACAGTTTCATTTTTCTTACCACATAAATAATAATCCAAATATTTAATAAAAAAAAAGTAATAATTTACTGTCAATATATTCTCATGAGAATAAGTAATCTTAACAACTGCGTGCAAATTTTGTAATCATCGTAAAACGTAAACTATGCAACTCACAAAATATTCACAATGTTGCATTAAAAATTCTTAAAGAGAAAGCAAAAATTTTCACACTTAACGAAACATAAAATATGAACCAAAAACAACGACCATCTTTTTTATTGCTGCGGATATTTTAATACAAAGTGACAATAATTAAGGACGACTTTATATAGGGCCTTGCAACAGGAACTTCCAAATATTGCCAGTTGATAAATTTGTCATTTATTCAAGCTGTTTTGCTAAATCACCATCATCAGCTATAATTACGATTTCAAACTAAAGTATCCAATGCGTACGATCTGTCACAGTTTGACGTGGACTTTGGGCTGATCAGTCTATATTTTTTGAGAACGATATTGGCAAGACAAACGCTGTTAACGGCTAGCACTATAGCTCTATGACTCCCAACTTCTTTTGACCTGTATTGGATGACCTTAACACTAACAACAACGTGGCACACAGCTCATACCGTCTTGGAATATTCTGCACGAGAGATTTGTGAAAGTGATGTGAATTGGACATCTAAATCGTACGATTTGAACTTGTTAAACTTTTTTGTGGAGTTTTCTTAAGTCGCAGATATATGCAATATAAGCCATAAATCTCAGCGGTCTTTAAAGGTAATCCATATTGTCGGTTAAATTTAGTATGATTATATCTCAGACATGGACAAAACATTTCAGATGCGCTGCATACATAGAAGCTGTGGCGAACATTTGAACAATGTTTTACTCCCTATATAATGGCATCAATAGGTCTTTTAAATGAATGAAAAATTTCGATGATATCACACACTTTGTATTATTATTGAAAGAAAGGAAGCGCTTTTAAAAAGACCTTGTATATGATATGCAACACATGTAGATGTTATTGATATTTTTACAATTCTTTGCACTCAAATATTTCAGATTTTATGGCAAAAGTTTAAAGAGTTTTGCTTTTTTTCTTCTTTGTTTTCATTCGTATGCAGTATTGAACTTATAAACTAAACTAAACTAAATAATCAAACATGTTTGAGGAAAATGTTTAAAGGCAATATGTTGAGATTTAAATAAAGTTGCTCAAGTCTTATTAGACAGTTTTGCATACAAAAGGCTCTTTAAAACTAAATCAAATCTGTCTAAAACTTTACAGAATTCTTACGATTAGAAGAAATTCGAAACCCTATACTTTGACAGCTTCCATAGACTGTAATGCATTTATGTGCACGTTAAACATTAATAAACTAAAGATGCAAAAAATTTCGGGCCATTCTGTTAATTGATTATCTCCCTGCGGAATATTGTCTTGCAGGGGTTTTCACTTTCTGATTCCGAGTAGAAACGGCTGGGACTCTAACACGATCGTCCCTCCAAAACTCCTGCATATATACACCAACGGCTCTAAACTCGATAATGGGGTTGGTAGCGGAGTCTACTATGGGAAACTGGACCCCTGAATATTTCTCTCCGACTGCCGGATTACCGTAGCATGTTTCAAGCGGAGTTAATTGCCATTTACCGAGACGCTCAATGGATCCTCGTCAACGGTGCTCCTTTCACCCGCGTCTCGGTCTTTTCTGAAAGTCGGGCCGCCATAAGAGCTCTATCGAGTGTTGTGAATAACTCCAGAATCGTTAGGGAATATCGGCGCTGCCTCAATCTCCTTTCTGGTATGGGTCCCCGGGCACAGTAGTCCTGCTCCACCGCTAGACTCACCTGGCCCTTGATGGATAGAAGGCATACCAACCGGTTACTTTAACTTGGTCGTGGCATCATCTCAATCACAGTGGCCATGCTTACAGGCCATTGTGTTATGGGCAGACACGCGGAAAGGATACGGCTCCCATTTAACGACTTCTGCCGTGTGAGACTGTTATAAATTTTTTTTTTGTCAGTGCCCATCTCTTGCGAGGTACAGATATAGGCTATTTGGCGACTGCGTTCACCTGTGACGTCACAACCGGTCGCTATGCGTGTTCAAGTGAGCGTTTTGATATCAGAGCTACCACTCCGACCTAACCTAATCTCTGTTAATGTTAATAATGATGATACATTATGAAATTCAGAGTCGACTTTAAACAGTAAGTTTAACACACACAACATAAATGGTGCAAGAAACTAGGTCGTAATCCTGACTAAAGAGTTAAAATGACCAATTTTGTATGTATGTATGTTGTTGACAATGAAAATACGAGAACAGAGAATGGAATAATTTAAAATGATGCTAGTATAGAGTGTACCTTCATACAACTACTCTTATCTTATTCCATAACTACAAATATTTTTAATTTCTCCCCTCATTTCCATAGCTTTTTCATGTGAATAATCCAAAATTCTAATACACTTTACGTATACAATTTCACCAATTTACTTTGCTCTATCACTAGTTGTATACCAAAATCGTACAAAATATATGGCAAGCTGTTAAAAACATGAACAATAAGGCAATAATTGATCTTCCATAATCCAGTAAGGCATAACAGTTGTTTGTTATACTCTTAACAGAAATGCATTTGAACTCGATTTTTTCGAGTTACACTAGAGAGATAGAGAGAATATGTTGTTATTATAGAAAAATACAGAACGTTATTGCAATGAAAGTCATTGAGTTCAAAACCAAAAAACCAACGAAAAAAAAACCAGCAACAAAAATATTAAAACAGAAGCTGTAAACTTAAAAACTAGGACAGCGTTGCAGTTGGTCTTATATCACTGAGGAGAAATCAGCGTGAAATTATTTTTTGTGGCTTGAAATTGTCATTTCTGTTCAGTTCTGTTATTGTTATTGTTGTGGCTTTTGTCATTCTCTTTATAGCATTCCTTGAATAATGGATGAGTGGAAAAGAGATAAAATGGTAACAACAGGCTTAAAAATTGCTTTTTTTGTTTTAAAAGTGTAACAGCAAAATGGCAGTCGTGGTGTGGTGAAATTTAAATAGGATTTGAATGTTTTTTCTTTAAGTTCATCACGTTGCTTACTTAACCCATTATGAATTTCTGAATAGAAGTACTGATATAAGTGGTAAAGGCACTACTTTGCCGAGTAGCAATACAAAGGCCTTATCTTTGGAAATCCAAATAAAAAATAGAAAACAATTGAATTGTAAATAACTTAACAAATTTCTCAAATATTATAACAGAGCGGAACATAAAGAGCAGAGATATTTTGATAAACAAAATTTAAATTATAACCAGCTAATATAACTATACATACATAATTGGCCATTACAACCCTTCAGTCAGGATTACGGCCTAGCTTCTCACACCACTCATGTTGTGTATGTTAATTTTATACATGAGTGGCGGGACCTAAAGTCAACTCTGTCGTTCGTTTTGAGAAACTTTTCATGTCAATTTTATTAGACTCCCAGAGTTTTTGCCAGAAATCTTCTGAGAGAAAGTCGGAAAAGAAATATTTTTTCATATTTCGTTTTGATGTCTGACCTGGGGTTTGAACCGTGGCCTTACGTCTAATAAGATAACACACTACCTACTAGACTACGGCGACCTCATAATATAACTATAGTGAAACTTAATTACATCTGAATAATTCCGTGGGTAATCCTAGAACTTGTTGCTGCAAAAAACTGGAATAATAAAACCGATCCAAAGCAAAGATATTATAATAAGATGGAATAAAACTTTTGTGACGACTGCATGTTCTTACTGACAAGAAAAAGGAACAAAAAAATGACAAATCACAAATCACTGGTATACACTTTACTTCTGGCGCTAGCAATGGATGTCTCCTTTCTTTAAACGGTGCAGTTGTTGACAGCATAGGTCTGAATTAAAAACTTGACTGTGTGAGATCAAGCCAAAGTGGATAATTTTCTGCTAATAGATCATCATTTTCACTACCTTTTCATGAAATGCTGTTAGTTCTGTTAGTATCGCAATTGTATGAAGATAGAAATTTAGTCGTTGAGTTGTGGAAATCGTTTGGTTTGGAGGAACTTGGTCAGTACAGAGACTGCGTTCACCTGTGGCTTTACAACGGGCCGCTATGGGTGCTCAAGTCAGCTTTTGGCATCAGAGCTACCTACCTGTGGAAGTCGAAATAATGGATGATCATCTTGTGACATTATAGACAAGAGCAAGCCAAAGAGGGCATGTCATTAATTTGTAGTCCAGCGGATTCAAATTAGGACTGCCAGAGGACAATTCTATACAGGAGCTGAGCGCTGGTAAACTATTTTAGGGCCTGCTTGATGTCGACAGGTTTTGGCGCATAGGACGGTTAAGTAATATTACAACAGCTTCCATAACGAATTATTAGTGAATTTGGACAGATTTTTTGACTTGTTCGCCAAAAAATGCAAGCCAGTGACCACATCGTAAGAGACAGTCTACTAAACCAGGACCGAAGCTGGTTGATAACCTTTTTCAAACACAGGTATATCTTCAGATACATTCTTTAATGGCCGTGCACGTATCCTATAATTTTGTTCGCTACATTTTGACTTCATGGTTAATTTTTTTTCATTAGTAAACAAAATTTTTCTTTTCAAGTTGTCAGTTTGCCTCACTAAAAGACGTCTGAATTTTTCCAATCTTATTTTTTTTTTTGCAGTAACAAATGTGCGGTATAGCATTTGAAAGCACACCGCACCCTTTTTAATATTCGGATCACCAGTAGACGAGCATGCGATAATTCAGAGAAATCGCCCTAGTCTAATGGAAGAGTCTTAGCTTATTAGCTCAAAAATCTCGTCCAAAACTAAATATGAAAAAAAATATTTCTTCGGCGACTTCTTTTCAGCAGTCTTCTGGCAAAAACTCTGAGAGTGAATAAAATTACCACAAAAAGTTTATCTAAAATCTGTTGTTCGAAGTCGACAATAAACTGTAGTTCTGCTACAAATTAACCAAGTTATTGAAAAAGATATAAATATCTTTTTACAACACCTTATATTGTATATCGAAATAGCGTTCTTCCCCGCCAAAGAAGAAACAAAACCTGCTTATATTAATAAAAAATAAAAACGAACAACACACCACCAATGAAGTAAATTGAGTATAAAAGTTTTGTTGAAACAGCTGAAAATTTATGTGCATAAAATTTTCACTTTTCATTCTCTTTTTCTCGTTCTTTTTTCTTTTCATTGTCATATTTTTTTATGTGTCAAGGAAAAACATTTTGCATAATTACTTCAAACAATTTATGCATAATTTCAATTCCATTTTCAATTATCTACTGACTCCAACCAAGCAACCAAGCAACCAAACAGCCAAACAGTTGTCTCAAGGCAATAATATTGCATGAAAACAGAATTTTTGAAATTGAAATTTCAAGTGTTTGTATTTAATTAAACTGTTAAACTGTATGTGAAGACAGAGAGTGAGAGACACTTTAAAGAAATTTCCATATGCACTGAATATTAAAAAGCATAATTTTTTTATGGCATATACATGCCATTAAGAATTAAATGAATATTTTTTGAATAAATATTACTAATTGTCATTTAGAGTAAGGTTTTTTTCAATCTATACAGGGAACTTAATAAATCTGTAGTTAATCTGTAGAAAAATATTACAGAGCATATTAAAACCTTGTATTCACATTTGAATTTTAAATTTTTTTTATGAATTTTACACCAATCTATACTATTCTTATATAAAAGTCATCATAAAAACAAAATCTAGTAATTCGTAGACATCAAATCGCATTTCTAATAAACACTCAGACCTTTCAATTTAAAATGAAATGATCTGCAACAGTAAAGTCCCCAGAGGGTAGTATGTTGACTTTGTAAGACCACGATTCAAACCCTAGCTCAGCCATATCCAACAAAACAGAATATGAAAAGTTATTTCATCGGCGATAAATTGTGTATGCACGTGTTTGTTTTTAATTAAACATACGAAAATTATTTTGTGGTTTACATAGGCAGACCACCGTTGCGTATTAGTATTGTGTGTTCAAAACTGTTCAATACCCATACGCAGTGGAATTTTTTCACACACAAAATAGAAAATGTGGTAATAAGAATTGGTTTTTTTAATAATTTTTATATGAAAAGAATGGATTTCTAATATTTTTAATTTTTATAAACATTGTCACTCTATAAAATTTTAAATTAAATTAAAAAGCCATTGAAGGCCAACAAACAGGCATATTGTACATATGTATGTCTACTGATTCTAAATATTAGAAATCTATTCATTTGTTTGGTTACAAGGAGTCAGTCAGTTATTGCAGAACATGTGATGGAAATATTTCTAAAAGTCATACCGAAAAAAAGCTTAAAAATATTGAATGGAATATTACTGTCGAAGCAAACAGATTTCCGAAGTGAAAGAAACCATATCAGTAATCTGTGAATAATAGGTAGTAAATAAATAGTACAGAAGTCGTCGTAGTCTAGTAGGTAGTGTGTTCGCTTATAAGGTGGTTAAAACCCCGGCTCTGACATGAAAAAATATTTCTTTTAGCACTCTAATAACTCTGAAAGTAAATAAAATTGCAATGAAAAGTTCCTCGAAAAGTTGTACTTGGGAGTCGACTTTAAACTGTAGATCCCACCAATTGTGAATGAAAGTGGCAGACACCATGGGTTGTATGATAACCTGTGACGTAATCCTAATTAAACCATTGACCAGTTAAATAAGGTAAATAAATGGGTAGGGTATAGGATGTATAGGTTATAGGTTATTGAAGTCGTCGTAGTATAGTAGGCTGTATGCTAGCTTATTAGACGTTAGGCCACGCTTCAAACCCCCGGTCAGGCATCGTAAAAAAAACGAAATATGAAAAAATGTTTCTTCGGCGACTTCCTCTCGCCTGACTTCTATCAAAAAGTTTCAGATTAAATAAAATTGTCAAAATTTCTCAAAAATCTGTCATTCGGAATTGGTTTTAAACTGTAGGTCTCGCCACCCATGTATAAAATTACTCTCAGAGTTTTTGCCAGAAATCTGCTGAGAGGAAGTCGCCGAAGAAATATTTTTTCATATTTCGTTCAAGTGGAGATGGCTGACATGGGGGTTTGAACCGAGGCTTTACATCTAATAAGCCACCACACTACCTACTAGACTACGGCAACTTCTGCAGTATAAAATATTTAAAAATTAAATTAAAATTGCAATCTTTGCCCAATTCAACGTATTTCTGTAAAGCTCTACGCTTGAAAAGCAAATTTTTGAGCGATATTTCCATAAAAAATTGCAGACTGTGCCGTTTAGATTAGTAAATGAGAGTTACCGCAACCACATAATTATAGAAAACTCTTTTTGCATTTGAAAACTTTAGCCACGATATGTGTTTTAGCACGTCAGTCTGAATGTGGTCACAAGCGTATTCTAATGAAAAAAACACCATGAGCATATTAAGACAAAATAAAGAAGACTTGTAAGAACTCTTATCAGTGCACATAAGAGTTCTTACAGAACACCCCACCCCGAAATGTTGAAATACTGTCCAGCTTTGTAAGCTCAAGATCTTAATATTTTACGCAGGATACTAACCAAATATAACCAGATAGACTGAAAGAAGTTCAGGAAGTATGTATTAAATACCAATGAGAAGAAAGTGTATATATGTAGGTGGCATTATCGGCTTGAATGAGGCCTCTTCCCTTACAGCAAAACTCCAGATATTCGAATGTTTCAGATAAATGAAACCTTTGTTGAGAACAACGAATACCAGATATAAAGGTTTTTAGATCTTACTGATCTTTTCTAAAATAATTCACAGGTAAACTGGCGCACGTAAGAAAGAAAGTATCTGCTATTCGGTCTTAAATAATTCAGCATCGGTTGTTTACTGCCACACGCAGCAGCATGATACTACTCTAGTTGTTATAATTTGTCGTTTCGGCGGTTTTAGGATGTTTACCAAAGTTCATTAGGTCCTCCTTCGATCGGAGAAAGATTAGTTGCGGTAAATTTGTTTTAAACTAAATTCTTTTCCTGCTATTTTCTTCTTTATTGCCGCAGTTATTTCCTCAATTTTTTTCAATGACCAATTGTTGTTAGTTCACCAACACACCCACAGCTTTACTTTTGTTCACCGCTATAAAAAAAACTTTCGATATGTTCCTCTTAAAAAATTATTTGAAAATCTTGGCAAGACAGACAACATTTATTTTTCAGTATTTCAGTGTTTTTCTCTTTGAGTGCAAAATGTAATCCATTTTTTACGTTATTATAGCAATATGTTCAGAAAAGTCTTAAATTTTTGTTAGAAAAGAACAAGAAAAGAGTTTATTAAACATTATGTTACATTTTATTTTGTACATTTTTAGTTTCCTGCAATGCGTGCATTATCCATATCATCGGCAGATGCCTTTATACTGGTATACGATGTTACGGATGCAACAACATTTGAAGAAGTTCGCATGATACGCGATCAAATCCATGAGACTAAAGGCACAACAGTTGTGCCAATTGTGGTTGTGGGCAATAAAATCGATTTAGTGGCTGAAGATAGTGACCTAAGAGAGGTAAGTTTCTTTCAAAATATTTCATTACAACACTACTATGCATATAATATGTGGCGAAAGTGGCTTTGGTTTTTGCAGAATGAATTTAGATGAAGGAAGGCAGAAGGAAAGAAATTTTTAATCTTGTATAGAAAAGAAAAAAATGCTTTATAGATTGCATGTGGAAATAATAGAGTTAAAATTGAAAGGATCTGTTTGTAATCATCATCATCCAATTCAGACAAGAAGAAGTAGGAAATCATCAAAATATAGCGCTCGAAGTTGACATTGTTGTAGGCCGATAACGCCGCCAGTTCAAAATCCAGAGCAAACAGAGACTTTTTCGGAATTATTGGATCTCATGTGGATAGGTATCCTCCCAAATTTCACAATTTTGTTTGTTTATGTACCCATTCATCCACAAATGGAACTCATCGCTGAAGATGATTTTTAGATGAGAATTGGGATAAGTTACCAACTGCCAAAGAGCCCATTCAGCGAAACACGTTGTTGTCTATGGTCATCCATGGTAATTTGGCCAAACAGACTGAATAAATGACAACTAATTTCACAGCAGCAGTTTCAACAAGAAGGCCATTATCAACTGAAAAACTTTCTTCCAATATTTTTTAAATATTCGTTTAGAGTCATAAAGAAATGAAAATTGATGAGAGAGATCTATGAACGAAGTAAGGGAAACGAATGAACCTGACATGAAATTCTAACAGAGTCTCCTTTTTATCCATTTAATGCTCACTATAGCCTCGATGAAACAAGTAATAAAAAAGGCCATTTGTAATATTGCACCTAAAATTTTCCCTGTTAAAAAGTGGCTACTTTTACGAAATTTGAAACTATTGGTCATTACAACCCTTTAGTCGGGATTACAATCTAGCTTCTCACACTACCTATGTTGTGTGTGTTAATTTTATACATGAGTAGCGAGACCTACAGTTTAAAATCGACTACGAACGAAACTTTTTTTTTGAAAAACTTTTCCTGGTAATTTTGTTTTACTCTCACAATTTTTTGCTAGAAGAATGCAAAGTGGAAGACTTCTGAGAGAAAGTCGCCAAAAGAAATCTTTTGTTCATTCTGATCCAGGGGTTAAATCAAGAGCTCTTGATTAATACGTCAACACATACATACATAATTGATAATTACAACCCGTTAGTTAGGATTCCGACCTAGTTTATCACACCACTTACGTTGTGTGTTTTAATTTTGTACATGAGTGGCGGGACCTACAGTTTAAAGTCGATACTGGACGACAGATATTTGAGAAACTTTTCAGGGCAATTTTCTTTTCTCTCAGAGTGATAGAGATCTGCTAAGAGAAAGTCGCCGAAGGAATATTTTTTTATATTTCGTTTTGTAGGAGATGTTTGACCTGGGGTTTGAAGCACGGCCTCACTTCTAATAAGCTAACACACTATCTGTTAGATTATGGCGACTTATAATATGCCAACACACTACCTACTATTCGAAATAAACCGAAATGCGAATGTACTTTTATGAACCATTTGACGGCATGGAACTATGTTTCCTTACAAGTCGTCTTTAAGGCTACCATCGCATAAAAATGTATTGGAATGAAAATGCACAAGTATGTGTGTCTATAATACAATATTAATGGAAAACATTTATACCGCCAGTTTTGAAAGGTTTAATTTTAATTAACAAATTTCACATATTTTGTCCCAAAATGACAACAAATGCCACCAAATTTTTAAAACTTTATTGATAAGTTTTTTTCACAGTCATTATCATTAAATCATTGAAATTCAATTTCATTTGTTTTTACAGATTCTTTGGTTTTTTCTTCTTTAATAAAAATCACTCATACGCATCAAAGCACTTTTATATCCAGTTTTACCTAAAAACTTTTTCCTTCATTTGATTTCTTTCAATTGAAATTTTCTTTTGCCTTTTTGGAAATTCACAACCACAATCGTTTTTTTTTTTTTTTTGTATGGTTCAGCCAGAAATGGAAATATTTTAACTCGCAATTCTTAATGCCAATAATAAATCGCATATATTTTATTGAAATCTCAGTCAGTTAGCTAGTCAGTAAGTCAGTCAGCCAGTTTGATAAAAATGTCAAATTAAAATTCTTTCTTATTCTATAAGGAGATAAAAAATGAAATCTGATGCAATAAAAAATACAAAAAAATTTTCAGATTTTATTCTCTCATCAATAGATTTACATGCCAGATGAAGATGACAACATATTTTTTGTTGTTCTGGTTGTTGTTGTTGTATTACAAACAAACATTTCTTTAAGAAATTCCATTTTATAAGGCAGTCCGCCCAGACAAGCAATCATTGTCCTTTAACCCAATGAGGTTGGTATACGTATGGGAAGATTAGAAATTACAAAAGTATAGAAAAAAGTAAACAAATCCCTAAATAATAACAAGAATTTTATATAAAAAACCCCCCAACAACAACATATTGAGAAAGTAATAAAAATGCAAATTTTGTTTCCCCCTGCCACTCTTTTATTTGTTTTGCATACCGGGGTTTGGGTATGGATTTGTTGAGTAATTTAACAGAAACCACAATCGAAAAATGCAAAACGAAAAAGAAAATAAAATTTTTTTTTTTCCTTCTTTTTTCAATATTTCATTACAAAGCCATTTTATTATTATATTAGAATATAAATTGATTTATTTGATAATGTCTGCTGCTTGGGTCGGTATACACGAATACATTTACTTTTTGTGGGCTGTCGTTATGGGCTTATGCGAGTAAGTAAGTAGAAGAGCAAATGAACCTGTTGACATAGTTTTCTAAAGCCAGTACAGTGGGACACAAAAACTTGTTTAAATTATAAAAAAAATTATGTCACAGAATAAATCGGAAATAATCGGTTTCCATCTGAGAATTTATACAGCTATTGGAGGTTGCTGTGTCTAATTATACAAACTGTTACTTAATAATAGTTTGTATGGCATTTTTAAGACGTTTTGTACCCATATAAACGAACTTTTGAATAAAATTTTGTCTGTTCAAAAACATTCGGTTACAAATTGTCCTCAGTTATATAGCCTGAGCAAGTCAATCAGTCTTGTGTGAGGATGCGGTGTGTTTGAAGAGAATAATCGTGGTTTAAAGATCTCCGTTAAAAAGATCTCTCGAACAATTATTATTGCTTACGCAAAAAAGTGTAAAGAGCTCTTATTTTAAACGTTTTTAAAAGGCAAGACTATAACTTATTTGAAAACTTCACTTAGTTAAGAACCGAACCCACGACCCTCACGCTAATAGTCTAGCATACTACTCACTATACTTCCAGGGCACTATTGGAAAACGTTAATGAAATCCCATTATTCTGTGAAGTCTTTTAAAATAATACATACACATAGCGTCATCCTGCTAAAACCACTTGCCGTTGGCCTCCAGATCAAGACAATTAGGTAATCAGTGACAGCGACAGTTGGCCTGGCCACCGTTATTCTCTAAGACATATGATGTTGACGACGCCAGACAAAAATCCACACCAAACAGTGATTTTTTCTGAATGCATTGAATAGCCTTGGACCTTGGGTTGGTACTATCTCAAATTCAAACATTCAATCATAATTGATTATTACAACCCTTCATTTAGGATTACGATCTAACTTCTCATGCCGGAACCTACAGTTTAAAATCAACTCCGAACGACATATTCTTGAGAATATTTCCATGGGAACAATCATAAAAGAAAATTTTTCAATTGTTATCTTCGAAATCAGTACCTGTATTCTTTATTACAACATATTTATGGACCAATTAGGTGTTCAATACCCACTGTTTTTTAATACCATTGTTAGAAATCATAATGTTGGTTTGAATTTCAAACATTCAGACATAAACGCCAGTATTCGTGTTTTTATGCCAAACTCTCTAAATATTTCGATTTCGCATAACAAACTCTTTAACTGAAAAAGTTTCTTTACACCATACCACAGAATTTTCTTTTTCACTTTTCCAATTTGTTTTCCCAGAAATTTTCCCATTTACAATGTATCATAAAAACAACAACATCAAATACTTTCAAACAATTTATGCAGTGCGGAAAAAACACAACGACTCCAACAAAAACCCTTCCTTTGTCAACAGTTGGTGTTGAATGGTGTTGAATAAATGGCCAAAAAAAAACTCATTTTTCTTGAATTCAAAATGTGTATGAAAACAAAAAAGAATTTTTAAACAAAAAAATTGTGTTCACTGAAGTTTATTTTTTTTTTTCATTTCTTGCAATGATAAGTACGAAGTTTGTTTGTTTTTAATGTTACATGGAAGGTTTACGTTTTTTTTTAGTGAAACTTTTCACATGGCTTGTTTATTATAACCCTACCTGTATAGTTCCATTTAGGCTACAACCATTCTCCAATATAAGTGTGAGTAGTTTTTTTATTTTCATAATTTCTACCTATAAAAAGAATCCTTGACACATTGACGATGGTGCTGGTATAAGGATAATGGCATTTTAACAATTTTCATTTACAGTTCTTCCGGCAGCCAAATGTAACAATGAACAATTTTAGGGTGTTAATATTACTGCAGGAAGAGGAGGGTCAAAGGAGGAATATGGAAATTTTATTTTTGTAAATTGTTTTCTTCATACGCTGTTTATTAAATTTAAATATTTCCTCAGATAATCAGGCAGTAGTTTGGCGTTTTACTGTTTGACAATGAAGTGCTTAAATATTATGGGAATTACTTAAATTGCGATGAGAATATTAAATATATATGGTGAAAAATTTAAAAGTTTAAATTTATAATGCTGTGAAGCAAAAACGTTTTGAAATTTTGCTAAATTTATTTTTTTGTGGTAAATTACTATTGTTCCGGTTAGAAATGAAATGTTATTTCATTTGTATGGTAATATAATCGATCGAACCAATCTTCGTACACTTTTTCGAGTGCGTGGGGTCGTATTTCGCATCAAAAATGCTAGCATTCCAATGCTCAATTGTCTCTAGTTCGTCGGCACAACACTTTAAAGGCGCCTCTCAGAGAATAGTCCAATGTTGTCAAATCGCAGCTTATTGGCGGCCAATTGACATCTCTATTTCGGCTTATTAAACGGCCATTAAACGTTTGACGCAAAAAATTGATTCTGGCATGAGATGTGTCTGGCAAGTTGCATCATCCTGTTGAAACCAAACATCGTTCACATCAATACCATAAATAGCGAGTACAAAAAAATCGGTTATAATGGTGCGATAGGTGTCTCCATTGCGCCGTCCTCATTTGCAAAGAAGTATGGGCCAATGATGCCTCTGCTCCACAAGCCGCATTGGCTTCTGTAAGACCAAGTGTGGGTAGTCTGAGCTCCAAATATTGCAATTTTGCTTATTCACGTACGCACCAAGATGAAAATGAGCTTCGTCCGAAAAGACGATTTTTTTTAGCAAAATCGGCATCATCGTTCAGTTTCTCGTTGGCCCAAATTTCCAATAAATACCAACTTTGTTCAAACGTAGATTAATTCATTACGTTCAGTGGAGATAATATACTGAATTTTGTGACAAAACAGAATGACATAAGTATTGCCAGAACCGAACTAACCGATGGTTCAAATTTAAACCAACAGATTGCACGGTATTAAAAGGTTCCGAGAGGTCCATTCCTCCCTTGACAGACCTGCTGGAATTGATCAACATCATTCTATATAGTCTTATCAGCTTCGCAGGTATACCGTGCTCAGACAATGCGGAAAAACGGCCTCCCTACAAATTCACAAAAGAACATTATGTCATACAAGAGTAAATTTTCAACTGGACCAAAGGTCTTGTACAAGCTATTTATATTATAAATAACGTAGTCGAGCTAAATAACTTTATTATTCCTAGTTTTTAAGCTTTTTACAATTTTTATTATGTCAATTAGAATATCAAAAAATAGAACACTTACTATACGTATGAGTAATATTTGTTAAAAATTCTATATTACTCATACTCTCATATCTGTCATACAATTAATTTTTTTTTTTGTTGATATCGTTAATGGTTGAAATGCTTGACATCAATTTTTCTTAATTTTTCATATTAAATAATTCTTAAATTGCATTCTCTTGTGAAGAGAATGTCACTTCGTTTGATAAAATTGGACAATAATTACAGAAGTTATGATTGTTTTTATCAGAAATAGTCATTAAATAGTGCAACAGAAACAAAAAATTAATATTTTTTGAATAAACAATTAATTGGCACGTCAGGTATAAAGTTAGTCTTACAAGATATCAGGTATCAGCATTTCTACGATTAAACTTTACGATATGATTGCCTAACAAGCCTCTTAGGACAAGAAAATTTTGTCAGTTTATACTGACTCTTGCAAGGTTATTTGACTCCCTATTCCTATTCAGCTTAACGAAGTTTTCATCCACTGATATCCTAGCTTCTTTTATTAAAGTTTCAGGCTTGATCCCAGCATAGGTGAGTTATTAATGTGCAGCCACTGCGCTGATCAACTTCTTCGATGAGTCTGGTAGAATTCGGTAAGTGCAGGGACTGCGCTTAACTGTGGCATACAACGGTGTTCAAGTAAGATTTGGTATCAAAGCTACCAGTGCATCCTACTTACCTAGTTTATAGCGATATAATATAACTTTTATCCACCTTCTTAGCTATATAAGGATTCTAGAGGACTACCAATTTCAGAAGGCCAAAAGCAAATCAAGCCAATTTCGTAAATAGTCTTCGAATGGTAGACGAAGAGAAGAGGGCGGTACAGAATTCTCTATCGCTATCATCAAAAGAGTTATTAACAAGTCCGAGTGTAATCCTGATGAATCATTTTTTATAGCTAATAATACTTGGAAGCAAAAATTCCTTTTTATGAAGTTGAAGCAGGACTACAGATATGTAAAATCGTCTTTCACAGTTTTAATTCATGTGATGTCCAATGTCTTTGCTTTTTTAACAGAATTGTACAGGAATAGTCTAGTAAAATAGTGCAACTGGACAAAATAAGATAAGATAAGATTTGGCATAAAGATTTTGGAAAATCCACTCCAAATTAATTTAAGTTTAGAAAAATTAAAAATATTAAAAATAATGGTTTTCATTTTACTCATTAACTTATTTGACTTGTACGTATATTACAGGTTGATTATGCCACAACTGAATCGGTTGTAACTGTAGACTGGGAAAATGGTTTCGCTGAGGTATCAGCAGCTCGTAATGAAAATATAACACAGGTAACACTGTAGAAAACATCTTTTCAACATAATATTTTCACAAAAAAAAATTGTTTTTTTTTGTTTTGTTTGTTAACAGGTATTTAAGGAATTACTAACACAAGCTAAAATCACTTACAATTTAAGTCCAGCATTAAGGCGACGTCGTCAATCGTTACCACAACAAGTAGGTAATAATGGTCCGGGCACACCCACACATCATCATCATCATCAACAACAACATCAGCACCAACCGCATTCATCTGCCTCATCATCGTCATCTGCCTCAGCGTACGCCGGTTCAATGGCACAATCACATGCCCCAACACCAGCACAATTGCAACATTTGCAAAGGATACAAGAGAAAAGTTTGGGTAGTAAACGTAATTCCTGTACAATTTCCTAAAAATGTCCACAGCAATCTAATATAACAACAACAGCAACAACAACAACAACAACAAAATAATAACTAAATATATATATACATATATAATACAACAACAAGAACTACCACAACAACAACAGCAAAAGATGTAATCAGTAATATGAAACCTTCATATCAAATATATATAACAAGTATAGATACACTTACGTACATATATATACATACTTACGTATAGTACTTAATGTAAATGGAATATACATACATATGTATATCACAAATGTATAGTAGGAGTATTCATAGATACATGCAGAAATTTGATTTAATTTAAAGCAATATTGTCCTTAAATGTTGAAAATTATAATGATTTTCCTCCACAGTGAGACTCTTCTTATTCTAGTAAATTTATTTCCGAATCTATTTCTCGGTAATTTAAAAATTTTCGGGTGTGTGGACACTGATAGTTTCATTTTAATTTAAAGGAAATTGATTACAATCCCACTGACTTAAGGACCACTTTGATATTTACTGTAAAAAGTTTTATGGTATAAAGGGATCTAATCCTAGAATATTTCTTTCAAAATCTTATGAAAATTTTATTAAATTTGAATACGTCGTGTATACTTGTGTAGTTTGAAATGAGGTGCATCCTTGAGATGATCGTTTTAAAATCACATGGTGTATCACAGACTTCAGAACTATACGCCATCTTTCTTTTGGGTATCCACATCCAAAATGAGCAACAGATATTATATACGATCTTGATCTTGAACGGAATAGTGTTCGAGACTCTCAGCGATAAAACCTATCACCTTAAGTATATGAGCATGAATACCTTAAGCTATTCAATCCATTTCCAAATGTTCCACTCTGTCATTAGAATCTTTGTGTGAATAAATTTGCACTGTGTATGGGGTACGGTGCTTTATTAAACATCAATTTTTATTGTAAAAGTCGGCGTAGTCTAGTACGTAGTGTGTTGGCTTATTAGACCGTAAGGCTACGGTTCAAATCCCAGGTCAGACATCTCGATCAAAACGAAATATGAAAAATTATTTCTTCGGCTACTTCCTCTCAGCAGATTTCTGCTAAAAACTCTGATAATAAATAAAATTGCCTTCAAAAGTTTCTTAAGGATCTGCCATGCGGAGTCGACTTTAAACTGTAGGCTGCACCACTTATGTATAAAATTAACACACACAACATTAGTGGTGGGAGAAACTAGGTCGTAATCCTGACTAATGGCGAATTATATAAGTACTCTATCATTGGGTAGCTATATATGAACAAATTTCCACCGTATATGGGGTATCAGGCTTTATTAAACAGCGATTTTTATTGCAAAAGAAAACTCTTACGATATGGCACCATTTTCATCGTGTAACAGACGATAAAAAATTTGACAAGCAATCAATCAATAGATTCCACAAGATTCCCTTGCTTTAATGTCTCGAGAATATTCGGGCTTAATTTTTTGCAATAGAATTTATATGAGAAAGTTTCAAAATCCGAACTATTAATATCTCTCGGTTTCGATTCGCTAACGAAATAAGCGATTATGTTTAAAGGTCTGGTGTACTTTCTATAACCATAACCATAACTTCACTAACACGTTCGAGGTGAAAATCTCTTTTCACTCGGAATAGAATCGAAGCAATACATTCAATTTCTTAGACGTCCGGGCCTATACGGATGCGGATGAATTGTGGCATTGGTTCCAGTATCCCTACATCTTTTCTAGTACATGCTGCACACTGCTATCCTAGGGCGAAGGTCAGTTATGCATCTCTATTTTCATTGACAGTCAAGCGACTATTCTTGCCTTTCAATCGCTCTATACCACCTCTCTGTTAGTGAGAATGTATGAATTGAATATTCTCAGTGTTTTTTCTCAGACAACGCTTGTTACGGGTGCAGGATATGTTATGCTCATGCGCATGCTATTCAGTCATGTTAGTCGTCTATATGATGAATTGAAAGAGGTAATCAAGACTATTGCTTGGAAAACATATTTAGCAGATGGTGGGCTACTGGATTCTATAGGACCTTAAGTCTCAAGGTTACACAGAATGGACGCATTTATACTGAGCGACAAAACGTATCAGCCGCCAGGCCGAACAGTGTCATAATAATTGGAGTATATTACAATGAGCACTATCGTTGCTGTGCGGATGCGAAGGAGTAGGAGAAGATAGTTGACTACTCAGTTTGTACCTATTTAGTCCTTATAAGCCTACACAACCAGATATTCGACAAATCATTTTTATACGGCCTTTCCAAGTTATCATGATAGTAGTGTCGATGAGTAACGAAAAGGATTTGCGTTTCAAATAGTGTGGTAGACAACCAAAATTTTCCAATGATTATCCAAGAAACTACTCTACGCCCCCTTAGTTATAGAAGGCCATGAAAACCTATCAAATTTCAGGCGCTTGACAGCAAGAGAATCTTAATTTTGATTAGTTTATCTGACTCCTATCAGGAACATAGGGAACTATAACTTGGTCAGCATAATATGGCACTGCTGGTTGGTATTGCTACTGGATACTGCATAAATCACATTGAGCTAGATTCAATGATATTTTGTTTGTAAGAAATAAGTGCCACGAATTAAAAAAATAAATTAACATCAGTATTGTGAACCTGCTGTAGTCGCCCTAGTCTAGTAGACAGTACTACATAAGATAGGCACTAGAAAACTGTAGAGCATTCTCAAGTCATAACTTTTGCAAGAGTTATTATAGAGACAAATATTTTTTACGTTGATCCTTATAGACTGCAAGGTCACCACTAGCAAAGTGGCGAATAATAACGTTGGAATTTAATTTTAACCCTTCTGTAAAGCACATTTATTGTAACTGTTATTTTATTTTATACAGTTTAGAAAATGATTCATATCGTCCTTATGATTAGAACGACAATGTTGCTTTTGCAAAAAAGAAGTAAAATTTCCAAATAGTTTAAAATTTAAAAAATATTGAAATAAAAACAAATAAATTGTCTAACTGTATATGTATTTATGAATACTACAATTCTTTTGGGGAAATTGGCAATTATTTTCTTTTTTCATTCGCATCCATTTAAATTAGAAAACAAAATAAAAATAATACACAAGAATAACAAAAGGATACTAAAAATAGTGGCCATATTTTTGTGTATTGCCTCTAACCACATAGTTTTGTGTATATTTTCAAATGAATATCCATAGAAAAAATAAAGACAAAGGAAAATAATTTTTTTATTTGTACAATTTTATGTCCAATTGAAAACAAGTCCTACTGTTCTATGCATTAATGGCATTACGTTTAATTTATTTGATTTTTTTATTTATTTTTTATTTTTATTTTCATTTAGTCTTTGAAGAAAAAACTTTCAAAATATGAATTTAAATGCCAAAAAAATTTATAATTTTACCAAATAATATTGATAAAAACTATTTCCGTGAAAGAAAAAAAAATTGTAAAATTAAAAAATTATTTTAAATACTAAATCATATCGTTGTTCTAACAAGTAAAAAATAAAATAAAATTAAAATAAAAACTAAATAAATGATATGCAGAAGTAAGTACCAATACGGGTTTCAATGTTTAAATTAGACAAAATACAAATACAAATTAAATATAAAAAAAAATCGAATAAAAAATTCTATCTCGATACAATTTATTAAAATTATAAAATGAAAAACAAATACAAATTGAATTTACAATAACAACAGCAATTAAATATTTAATGTTATACACTCTTAAATAAAAAAATATTTATATTAGGATCAATTGATTTCAATAGATTAACAACAATTTTTTTGTTTTTTATACTTTGTGTTGAGTTTCTATTCAATTCAAAGGTCTATATCTCACCATTAGAGCTATAAAAGTAAAAGTAGACAAATGTTCTGAGTTGGAAAAGTATGTATAAAAAAATTATGAAACAGGGTGCATCTAATAAGGGACACGCTGGTGCCTGCACATTTCAGGACATTGTTGCTCATCAGGCATCATGTTAATTTTAGAAATATTTCCAGCTGTCATAGAACGATTCAATAAACAAGAGTCTTTTACGATGCTTGTTGTTGGTAATATTTTCTCTGTGGGAAGCCATGACCATAATTTTAGAAATATGTCTTGGAATTTGGATTAGAAGACGTACATATTTTTTCCATTACCCCTCTAGGGAGCATACAGCTTCCACAGAGCATCTCCATCTGACACGATTCTCCGCTGGTGTTTTTGTGCCTTCCTATGTCAGGTCATTAAACCTTAGTTCTTGTAGGACCGTGCGTCTCTAGGTGTTTTTTGGTCGTCCGCAATTTCTTGAGCCCTGGGGATTCCACTCTTGTAATATTGTCAGGCTTCTTTCTCAATGTATGGCCGATCCACCCCCATTTTTTCTTTTTGATCTGCTTCTGTATGGGTTCCTCCACTGTGAGAATCCAGAGATCTGCATTACTGATGGTGTTGGGCCAGAATATTCTACATATGATTCTTAGACATTTATTGATGAAATAAATGAAATTTTTGCGTGATGGTGTTAGATATAAGCCAAGTTTCGCTACTATATAGTAACGCTGACTTTACACAAGCGTTGAATATTCTTAGCTTGGTACGCCTAGATATGAGCTTTTCCTGCAGTCGCCCGAATGCTATTCTCGCTCTATTGAGTCTGTTATCTACGTCTGTTTCTGCGCCGCTGTTTGTTGTCATAGTACTGGCTAAATAGCAGAAGCTATCGATGTACTTGACTATTTGGCCCTGTAGCATGATATTTTCTGTGCTAGTGTTGTTAATTATCATGGCTTTGGTTTTCTTGACATTTATCTCAAGTCCAAAGTTGCGCGCCAATCTTTCTAGGTGTTTTGACTGCATGTTGGAGACCTTGTGCGAGAGTAGTCAAATATCATCTGCATAATCTAATTCCTCGAGTTGGCGTGAACAGACTTTGAACAGACTTCGCTCATGATTTCATCCAGCACGATGGTGAATAACCGAGGTGATAGTGGGCATCCTTGCTTGACACCAGCGTTTGTTTGAAACGGTTGACTGATGTTGCCGTTGTAAAGAACTGAGAGGTCTGATGTACATGGATCACTCTTATTGTCACTTTACTTTCAAAAGGTCTCCACGAATGTCAGAGATTCTCAATGTACAGCTTGATGTAACTCTTCAATTTCACATAGAAACTCAACACACTCTCACCTCTCCTACCTATTTATATATTTAATACCAAAACAAAAATTTTCTTCCATATAACAACAATACAAATTGATTGTAAAATTTTAACAAAAGAATATAAAAACAAAACGAAAAAAAAGATTTTTAATTATAGTGGGAATTAAAGGGAAATGTAACACCAAAGTAAAAGCAAAACCAAAACCATAAAAAAACAAATCAAATGAAAACTAAAATTAAAAACGATGATAAAAGAAGTGATGATGATGTTGATGATAATGAAGTTATGTAGTCTTATAAATGTTTGATGTTTTAGCGATGTAACGAAATTTAGTTTAAAATCAAAAATTAAAAGAAAAATGAAAATTAAGAAAATCCTTTAACTGTTATACACCCCTATGGAGAGAGAGAGAAGAGAATAATTTATATCTTTCGTGTGGGTGTATAATTTTAAAATGCAATATTTATGGTAGTTTAAAAAACAAATTAAAATTAAAATTATAAATAAATATTTCAATATTAATTAATAAATACGATCAATATACATATAAATAAATACATATAAATTAATAAATATATACATATATTTTATAAATGTTTTCTAAAGTATACTATTAGTAATAAATATGAAAATAAAATAAAAACATAAATTCCAAAATTTCAGTTTGACAATTCTCCTGTTATTCCTTAATGAATTCCGTATAACTTATGAAAATGAATTTTTAAATGTTTTAGGTTTTCATTTATATAATATATACATATGATTGTGCGTGTGTGTGTATGTGTAGTTATAAGATCTATTTTATTGGGTTTCCTTGTTTTTAAATGATTTTTATCTCCAAACCTTATGTAGATTTATTAAATATTAAAGAAAAGTAAAACTAAAAGAAATTAAAGAAACTAAATATACAATTATAAGAGAGACTAAATAAAAATCAATGTTTTGCTTGTACGAAATTATTTAAAACTAAATACGATATAAAAACTATTAAAAAAAATATATTAAAAGAAAATTATTGAGAAAAAAAATATATGAAAACAAATAAAATCTAGTAAAACAAAGAATATGATTGTGGTTTCAATATTGTTATTAAAGTGAAATAGGAAAATATTTGGCTCTGGACCGGGTAAGACAAAATTAAACCCCGAACCATATTAAGATGCTTAATCCTGATTTTAAGCTTCAGTGGGATACAAAAAGAATTTAACCATTAAACAGGACAATAGTACTGTCACATACTAGCATTTACCCCATCTTCTCACTTAATCACGTGATTGGTTGTCATCTTCTTTTTGCTCAGAAACAACATCTTCTGTGAATGTATTTTGTTGCTGAATTGGGTACCAAAGTAGGACTCAATGAACTAGAGTCATATTTAAGAGGTGACGCTGACTAATCTTTGGCTGTAATAGAAGGACTCAATGTACAAGAGTCATAATTATGAGGTGACGCAGCCTAATCTTTTTATAACGCTTGTTGTTGGTAATAATTTCTCTGTGGGAGACCAAGGATCATGAGTTTTCAGAATTGTTAATTTGTGAAGGCTTTTGAAACGTCTTGATAATTAAAGTTTTTAAATAATTATGAAAAGTTTCTTGCCTTCATCCGTATTCGAACGTGGATAACTTGGAATTATGGTATAAGCGAGCATTTTAACTACTACGCCAAGCCACCTTCAGATATTAGTAAAACATAATTTCAATTTAAAGAATCCAGGAAACTCTTAGCATAGCTGTGGTCCTACCTAAAGTCTCCTTGTGTCTATAATTCCCTGTCGGCATTTTTTAGACATCCTATTAAATTTATAAAATTCTAGATTTTAACCAGCCAGCTTTGACTAGACCAGTTCTGTCAATAAATCCGTTGTACACGAAAACTTTCTCAACTGCCAGGCATTAACAGAGTATGTAACTAGTGGCCTCCTATTCATCGTTGTGTGAAGTAGTCTTTAGGCTTTTAACGGCCATTTTACGCGACAAGTGTTTACATCTGTAAAGTAAGAGAGAAAATATTACTGAATTCCATTTGTATGAGAGTAAAAATATTGCGATCATTATACGACTAGTAAGATACCAAAAACAAAATTAAATGAATGCCTCCCTGACTTAATGAAATGTGGTAGTTTTAGAAAACTTTCAAAAAACATAGGACCGTACTACTGCTAAATTTCCATTTCAATTTTTTTCAGTCATACGCTCTCATAACATAATGATTTTACACGATACTATTCGCTCTTCTCTACACAAAAACCTGACATGTGGTACTAGTGACTTTGTCTATATCCCACTGAAAAACATACGAAAATATCGTAATCGATTATTTTCTTGTTGTCGGGTCACGTAATCTTCTTTCTTTGCCATTGCCTAGTAGCTAGTGTTTTGTCTTATTAGACGTAAGACCACGGTTTAAACCCCAGGTTAAACCTCTCAGCAGATTTCTGGCAAAAACTCTAAGAGTAAATAAAATTGCCATGAAAAGGTTTCTCAATAATCTGTCATTCGGCGTCTATTTTAAACTGTAGGTCCCGTCACTCATGAAAAAAATTAACACACACTACACAGGTGGTGTGAGAAGATAGGTCGTTATCCTGACTAAAGGATCCTGTAATGACCGATTATGCAAGTTATGTATGTAATCTTCTTTCTTAATATTTTTTATCTTCCATTTATTTTTAGTACTAATAGCGTATGTGTAATATAAATTGGAACAATTCACTGATACCGACAAATAATATATCTATTATGAATACCAACCAATTTTTAGTTGCTTGGCAGCTGGCAACTAAAAATTTTTAGATGCCGAAAAAAGGAAATTTTATATTGATTAATTAACCAACTAAGATAATTAAAAAAATTCTTTCTTATTTAAATTGTGAAATTTTTTCTCATCAATTTCGTTTATTTAGTTTTTTTATTTTTTTTTTTATTTTTTTTTAATTTTAAATTTTTTTCTTTATGATTATTATTATTCATTATAATTAGTTTAATTGTTTATAATTTTAATGCAAAGAAAATAAAAAGAACCTTAAATAACTAATTTGTATTTTTCTCCGTTAAAAAAGAAACAAATAAAATAAAATACAATAAAATCTGAATGTTATTGTGAATAATATGATAATAATAATAATAATAATAATTATAGTTTCCTTTGTAATGCTTTACTAAATCAATTCAATTTAAACGTTTAGTACGTTAACGATTTAAAATTGATACATACAAAGCTTCGTATTAATTTTTTCTTTTTTTTTGTATTTATTAAGTTTATTTAGAACTACTACTATATTTATATATAATGTATTTATATGTAAATATAAGTATATTGTAAAATTTAATTTAATTTAAAAAACAAAATGAATTAATAAATATCAAGTAAAAATTACTTATTTTGTTGAAAGAAAATAATAAGAAGAGAAAATAAAAGAAAACGTTTATAAAGAGGCATAACAATTCAGTAATTGAAGTAAATATTATTAAATAATAATTGTAATCAACAAAAACTAAAAATTGAAATATTGATCAATTTAAAGTACTTATTCAGTGTTGTACATTTAAATGTTTTAATTCTTCGTTTTTATATTAATTTACAAAAGTTTTTCTATTTAATTTGGGGTTTAGTTTTTACAGAAACTTAAAGGTGTTGTTAGTCAGAAGTCAAAAAAGATGTCTAAACAACTACTGGCACATTTCAATTAATTTAATTTTTAAAAAGAATAACACAAAAACAATTCAATATTTAAATTATATATAAATTCACTATGATGACTATACGGCTACAACGTCGCTGCTACTGCTGCGACTTTTGTTGGAGGATGATTTAGAGGATTTGATTTCGGTGAGGGTCACTGAACCGGGTCCGTTTAGGAAGTGCATTTTCACATGTTTTTGCAGTTCTTGCTGTGAGTCGAAATACACCTGGCACAGATCACAGCTATAACGGGACTTAACAACTACATTACTGACTACGGAAGAAGATGGTTTACGATTTTCCGTTGACGAATTATCATCCTCATCATCGAAATCATCTGAATCATCATCATCCTCTTCCACATCGTCGTTGTCATCGACTTCAGTATCGTTTGAAGGACGCGATTGTACTATTTGTGATGGTTTGCCTTTAAGGCTGGAGGTTTCGTTGGTATCTTCGTTTGTTGATGGGTCTTCATCGTCGCCGTCGCCGTCGCCATCATCTCCATCACTACTGTCGTCTTCGTCGTCATCATCATCGTCCTCATCATCATCATCCTCATCAACATCATCTTCTCCACCGACTGTCTGCTGGGCTCCTACAGCCAAATCATCGAATTCCTCTTCAACCGGTTCCTCATCTTCTTCATCCTCATTGTACTCTACCACTGCAGCTTGTGTCTGACGAACTTCATTTTCACTTTCATTGACTTCAACTTCGGCTTCAATATCTCCCTCTCCCTCTCCATCGCCTTCACCGTCACCATCACCATCACCTTCACCGTCATCATCATCTTCTTCATCATACTGATCTTTAGCACTGTCACGTGATTCCTCTTCACCATCTGCTAATTGGTTCCGCTGGTTTTGGGGTAATGCTGGTATTTTAATCTTTTTGAACTTGGGCATAACATCTCCCTCTTCGTTCCCCTCTGTTTGATGTGATTGCTGTTTTTGAGGAGACTCTGACCCTTGCATGGATTTTTCTGACTTTTCCGTCTGTTGCTTCTGTTGCGATTCTTGCTGTTTGTTTTCTCCTTGTTCCATTGGCACTATAACTGAATCCTTCATATGATTGTGCAAATGATTGATTAGTTTTTCTTTACGTGACACATAAGCACCACACAAATCACAGCCCCACTGGAATGGACCGAATGGTTTCATAACTCTTGCTTCTGCCACTTTATGCTCAATCCATTCTCCCTTTGTTTCGAACTTAATATTACATTTTCTACATGAATTTGGTGCGTCACAATCAATTTTCGGTGGTTCAGGTAAATAGCCCATTTCGTTTTTATGCAACTCAAACAGATGGCGCCGCAAGTTGTTGTTGCTAATGAATGTTGAGGGACAGTATTGACATTTTAATTCACGCTTACGCTTCTGGGGCTTGTGATTGCCGCCCATAGGAGCAAATTGACGCGGCATTAGACCCACCGCTTGTAATCCCAGTAGATGTTGACGGCTGATCGGCATATTGGAGGAGTTCTGGCCCTGTGAATGTTGTTGCTGTTGTGTTGATTTGTTGTGCTGCTGAGTATTGGTGCTGTTGTTGTTGCTCGACGTATGTTGATCGACTTCGTTCTATACATTATTACAGCAACAAAAACAAACAAAAAAAGAGAGAAAGAACAAAAATACTAACATATGAAAACAAGTTTCTTGGGTCATGAATAGTAAATCTGCATTAATTTATAATTTTGTGACTGGTGTGGAGGCAAAACACATGTCCAGAAATATGTGGAGAAAATGTTCCATCTACTGAACATTTTTTCGGCGATAGTCTTCTAGATGATTTAAAAGTGGTTTTTAGTTTTCTAGTGATACGAAAAAGCAAAATAATTTAGAACCATAGAAAAGCCAAGTTAAGTTAAGTTAAGAATGTTACAACTTTTTTGAGCGAAAATAAAAAATTTCCTCTTTAGTTGAAATATGTAAATTCGAACTCAGCAATCGAATATAAATAACGATTATAATAATGAAATTACAATTGTTAGTATAGCATAGGAAAAATCTGCAAAATCAACTCATTGCCTTGCTATAGATCCAATAATTGCTTTTCGAATTTTGTTAATAAAATAATTTAATAACCAATCTAGATGAACATGAAGTTAATAAATAAAATTTCGACTGTCTTTTGCCAAAACCTTTAACTAATTTTTTTTGTAATGCATCTAAACACGTAGTGGACATTATTTTATCATTATTATTATTATTAGTAGAACGGAGAAGAATAGTACTTTTCTTATTGATTTTTCTTTGACTTCAAAGCCTCACTGCACAAGTCCAAAAGCTCACCTGTTTGCTATCACCTCTGAAATGCCATTTCCTATGCACTTTAAGTGCTGTCATTTGTGTAAATGTCTTTGAACACAAATCGCATGCATACTCGCCATTGTCGTTCATACGATCCATATAAAATTGATTGGGATCTGCAGGGCCAGTATCAAACATAGCCGCCAACGGATTATCCGTATACAATTCCATTTCATGCATTTGGATATGTTTGGCGAATAACTCTTGATCGGTAAAACGGGCCCCACAAATAGTACAAGCCACTTCAGGTAATTTTATTTTCAAACTTCCAGCACTACCCACAGCAGCTGATAAGGTGTTCGCAAGGCCATTATCAGCTTCACGAGATCGTTCATCATCTTCGTCCTCATCATCGTCACCTGTCTTATGTTTGTATTTAGCAGTAGCAGTTTCACTTGCTGCTTGATTGATTGGTTTGCGGTTACACGATGGTATGTGATGCTCCAACATTTGAGTGTCAAAGAACACCTTTTTACACATGACACATTCCGAGGGTTCTGGTATCTGGGGATGTTTCTTGTAGCGATGAACCTTAAAAACGAATTTAAAATACATTAAAGCAAAGAACATAACGCAACAGTTAGAAAAACTCTCAGGACTTTAGTTACTTACCCATAAACTTTTACGACCACTATAGACATTGCCACAGTCTTTGCAAGAGTAATCGTTCGAATCAAATTCGTCGTGTGAATTGATGTGTATGGCCAACTTTTTATTCGTATTAAAGTTTGAAGGACAATATTTACACTGGTACCAGTACAATGGCCCAGCCGCCTGACTTTCACCCAAACCCACACAACTGACAGGAGTCGATATGCCCGACATATCAGCCCCTGCTGAACTATTGTCAGCTACTGCTGTCATCGACTCATCAGCATTATAGTCATCATCATTTAAAGTTGTAGGACCGCCTTGCTTGTTATGCACGTTGGCCAGGTGATGTTGCAATTCTACGTCGGTACGATAAACTATTGAACAGATTTCGCACTCATATTGTTTTATGATCATATCATCCTTGAGGAGTGTATTGTGTATCTTAAACATATGAACTTTCAAACCCTTTTCGTAGGCGAATTCAGCATCACATAGTTTGCATTTGATAAATTGTACATTACGAATTTGATGATCATTGAGCATGTGGTAACGATAAGATTTTTTAGACGAAAATCTACGTTGACAAATACGGCAACGCATACGGCGGAAACGCCTGTCAGCAGCTTGTTCAAGAGATTTCTTCAGAATTTGTTGTGGCCCACTAAGCGATCCTAGGACGGCATTTCCTGCATTCAATACCTTCGATGCTGAAAGTCCAAAATTGTTATTTTGGGCACTTTGATGTGAGCGCATATGATTGGATAAACCAATATTATTCGCAAACACAGCATTGCAGATGGAACATTCACGTGGACTTGCATTGCTAACAGTCCCATTATTGTTATTATTTATAGAGACACTAGGGTCCAAACGAATTTTCTTGCTGGCATTCTCACTGTCACAATCATCATCAACTGAAAAGTAGAGAAATAATAAAAATTTGACAATTAATTTCAATTTCTCTGCCAACATTCCATCCTCTTACCAACTGTCCCACCATTTGTAATAGACATTAAATCCTTCATAACATAATCATAGCGTCCTGTGTAGGTATTCTGTGAACCTGTTACTGTGCCGGCAGCATTTTTAACAGCATCGGCATTAACGATATACTCAAAACCAGTGTGACGTGCCTTATCAGCACCATGAGCACTAACCATATGCTCTCGTAAATTAGACAACCTTGGATAGCCCTGACCACATTTAACGCATTTATAAGTCTGCGGCAATTGATCGGGATGTTTAGACTCCATATGACGCAATACATTGTTATAGTTGTTGTACTGTTGACCACAAATTGGACAGGCTTGTGGCATGCGCGAGAAATATTGCGTTTTCGGTGTTGTATTTATAAGGGAAACATTAAAATGGCCACTACGTGAATCATCCGCTGATGAATTTCCTAAAACCAAATAATATTAACAGTAATATTGATAACTGATAATTTTAAGTATATTTTATTGTTTTTATAAACTTACCTCCCATTATTTTACCCGGTGAATTGTCAGTATTCACTATGAACTTGGATTGATCGCCAAAATTGGCCAAATGCTTTTCTTGTACATGCTCCATAAACTTATGCTGAGTATCATATTTCGAATCACAAGTAACACAACGCAGCGTAACTATGCAATCCATATTATTATAATGACGTTTACGTTCGGCGGGGTCTTCAATATCGATGGCACAGTAGCAGCATTGGGTGCTACTGACGTCTTTTCGTTGAACATTCGAATGTTCGTCATAAACATGCGAACGAAATTCCAATTTCAAACGGAATGTTTTTGGGCAGAGTTTACATTCGTACATTTTATTAACTAGCAACTCTTTGGCACGCATCTTTTCGGGAGCGGCCGCCACTGTGGCTGTAACAGCGGCCGCAAAATTAGCATCTCTGGCCATAAGATTATGCAGAACTTTATGTAGATTTATGCAATTGCGTTTTTTCAAATGTGATATAAATAAGGCTTTGGAATCGTTAAGCTTAAGGCAATTAAAACAACAATTGCGCGGTAATGTAAGGTACTTTTTACGCATATGAGCCATGAAATATTTGTAGGTGGAATAATATTTATTACAACAGCGACAAGTCATTGTTTGATATTGACGTAGGAATTCATCGTTTTGTTGTAGGAAAACGATTTTTTCATCGGTCAATAGCTCGCGATACTGCTCGGGATTATCATAATCGAAACCCAATTCGCTGTTATTAAAAGCATTTACGACTTCTTGACGGTATTTCTGTGGCGTTATAACAGCTCCACTAGACAGCTTACAAGCATCAGCTGCTACGGCAGCGGCAACAGCTCTTTGCAATTCTAAGGAGGCATTTAAAGCGGCAGTTTGTTTATTTAGTGACTGATCATTTTCTTCCAGAGTCTCGAATAGATTTGGATGTAAATTCTTTTCATGGCGTCTAGCATTGGCTCGCGTTGAAAATTTCAAATTACATGCACGACAGGCAGCCTCTTTAGTACTAACACGTATGGTTGTGCTCGCTGGTAATGGCTTCATGTCAGCAGGTGTTCTTACTACTTCATAATCGTAATTAGAAGGCGATTCCTGAAATGTGTACACACATATTCTCACATTATTTCGTGTGCAAATATTTAAAAGAATTCAAACAAACGAATACTTACCATAAAATCACCCTCATCGGCGGTACGTTCTAAGAACATGGTTGGATCAACTACCATTTCATCAGATTCATCATGTTGCTGTTTAGATCCATTATAATCATCTTCTACCTCACATGGCTCATCTTTTATTTGTACTGCAGGTAAAGGCTGCAATTATAGGAATTAAAAAAAACTATCTTAAGTACGTAAATTAAGACATAGAACATCGTCTTTTGAATCACTTAAAATAAATCACTTCCTGACAATTTTTAATACATTTTTAAACATAAAATATTTTAATTCTCAATATCTTAAAATGTTACTAAAATATATCGGGATATTCTTTCTACAAAATGTAAGAAACAGAGTTTGGTTCGTTTCTTTATTTTTTTGGATCCTTTTGAAATCCAAAGAAATTTAATTAAACCTAGATTGGTAAATTTAAATTCAAGAAATTTTACAAAAATTGAGAAACAATTTGTTTGTAAAATTAAAGAAAATCTTAAGAAATTAAGATGAAAATAAAAAAGGAAATAAATAAGAAATTACAACTTTTATAAAATTAAAAGCGACGAGCATACAACAAAGACGCAACGAAGGCGCAAACAATTTAAATTTCGAATTTTGTTGGAAAAACAAACGTCCAAAAATTTGAAGCCAAAGATCGAAATAAAATCCTTCTTACTAACTCTGCTTAATTAAAAAAAATTCACACAATCAATACGTATATAACAAAAGAAATCTTAAATGGAATTTGAAAGTCAGAGGTACGCTGTATACGATACATTTACATTATATGAGTATCGTCTAAACAAACGCAACTGTTGAACAGCACTTGTACAAGTGGCTGTTGCTGAGGAGGAGGATACCACTGATCCTCCTGCCAAACATTCATCACTTGGTCCCGCATCACCAGCTATTGAACCAGCAACAACAGCAGTTGACATTATTGTTGCGCCACTACTGCTGCTACTGGCTAATGCTGTGTTCGTTAGTGTAATGCTGGGAACTGTACTCGTACAAGTTGTTGCTGTTGCAGTGGTCATCACAGTTGATGTAGTAACGGTACAATAAATTACTGTAGCAGTTACACTTGGAACTGCCGGCATAACAAATGACTGTGGCAAATTGGAACAAGTAGCGCTTAATGGCTGCTGATTTGTAGGCAATTGCTTCTTATCGATTTTTTGTTTAGATTTACTAGACGAAGTGGAGGCGGACGACGCAAGAATATTAGTTAGTGCAGTATTTGAAGATGTTGACACTGGTTGCGTTATTTGACATTGCGTTTGCGTTTGCATTTGCATTTGCGTTTGCCGCTGTGTCGTATTATATTTATGTTTAGTATAGTGCCGTTTCGTTAACGGCATTACAACATTTGCTTGTGCAGCTTGTTGTGGCTGCTGTTTCTGTATAAATTTCGTATCATGTTGTTGTTTACTTTGTTGCGTTTTAGGACTCACATAAACTGTTAAAGATTTGCGTTTTTTTAACGTTGAAATTCCCTCCAATATGGAAGAAGCCAGTGACTGTTCGTCTTGTTGCTGTTCCTTCTGCTGTTGCTCATCATAGTGATTATCGGCTGCAGAAGATTGTAAAGATTTGCTTGGTGATAATGCAGATGTTGTTCCCTCTAGCCAGGAACGTTGTTTTGCTTGGGCGGCTAGACAACGATTCTTAAACGATTGCCACGAGTTTAAATAACTAATGCAGGCGTGGCAAATACGTAATGATAAATTGTCATTGATTGAAATCTGAAAGAAAAGAAATTTAATATAGAATTAGTATTTGCAGAAAATAAGAACTTTTAATTATATGATATTTCTTTGGGTTGTAATTTTAATTGGTATTTACCCATAAAGATTCTAAAATGTCATTTTACACAAAATCTGTGCGATTTATCACAACAATTGAAAGAAAAATTAACAAAAAAAATAATTACCTAACGATAGATAATTATAAAGGATAATATAAAAAATTAATAAAAAAAAATATGTAAACTGGTTGTGCTGCATTGGTAGGAAGGTACATGTGCACAAACACATTCATGTCAACATACATATACCGGAATATTCAAATTGTTTGCATTTGCAAATGTACTTCATACTCGTCCATACAAATTTAAAGCCATACAATTGCTAAATTGCAAATTAACAAAAGGGCACAAAACATACACACATACGCACACAAATTATAATGCAATGCAATTTTACTTAAACAACGATGAAGTAACCATACAAGGACATAAATACTAACAACAATACAACAACATCTATTAAAATGAAAACAACAACACCAACAAATATTGCAACTTAAACAAAAGGATATCTACTACCATACAAAACAGAAACACATATACACAATCAGTCAAGTCGTTCTCATACACTTACAAACAAAATTGATATTTCAAAATCTTTCATATAATGTATATATGTACAAATGTTCCTCTTCTCTTCTTCTACTACTACTTCTCTTCATAGAGTATATGTATGTATCCATGTGTATATTTTATATAAAATTATGCTTCAAATGCAAATTATATTTGAAATAATTTTCTAATACATACACACATACATACATGCAACTAATACTGTATGTGTTTTAGTGCAAAGGGGTCAATGACACTCTAATTAAAGAACTAAACAGGAGACGAATTCTTATAAATACGTTTGTACTTTGGCATCAACTGTTTATAATCTGCCAAAGAATTACAGCTAATTTTTACAGGACAATAACAAAAAATAAAAAAAAATTGAATATATTTTGTCAACATCACTCACTCAAGGTATGAGTGTAGGGGTCAGTAAATTGCTTGTATCTACTTACTCCAACCACATGCAACTGTCAATTTCGATGGGTTCAAAATTTAATGGTGGCAATTTGAAGATCCCAAAGCACTTATTAAACACATTATTTGAAACTACTACTAAGGGAAAATGCACTTAAATATGACCAACAATTGGCGAAAATGAAAAATTTTTAAATAATGAATGAATATTTAAAATCTATTACAAACATTAAAGATTGTATTCCTATTGGGATTTTCATCAGAAACAGAATTAAAAACGTATTTAAAATCTTTTCAACATGAAAAAATATATTGCAGGCATTACCAAACTATGTTTATTACAATTAAAATATTGACATTTAAACTTCTGCTGACTTCGAACGCGATATTGATAATTGAGGGTCAGTTTAAGTTGATAAAACAAAATACGGAGAAGAACTAAATTACATGCTTCAAATGTTCTTGTGAGCCATTCGAAGAATGGAATATTGACGAACCGATTTCCTATTGAATTGTAAAAAAATCAACTCACTTTTAGAGCGGAAAGTGGTCTGTGATGAAAAATCAGTCTCTTACAACACAGTCAGCCGGTTATAACGGCCAGGATTAATACTCCTTAAAGTCAATTTATGCCAGTAGTTGGAAAGCCTTCACGAATATGTGAGAAATTGTGTGTTATCATAAAACTACCTATGCCTCCACCTTACGCCAAAATATTATAAAATAGCTAAAATTAATAATAAATATTATCAAAATTCATCGATATCAAATGTAGTCTCACATGACTTTTTTTTAATATGCTTGCATTTACAAAAAACCAACAATAAAATGAAACTCATTTACATTTAAAAAGACAAATATACTGGAAAAACATTGAAAAATCTCATTCATACACATATGTACGTACATAAACGTTAAATGAAACAGACCAAAACAAAACAAAACAATTAACAATACGCAGGATATTATTAAATTACAAAAACAAAAAAATTTCCCATGCTAAAAGTTAATTTCATCATAATAAGGAAGACAATTAAGTCTAATATATACATATGTGTGTTTATATTCCAATACTCCTTGAATTTCCAAAAATGCATTGACACAACACCACGTATATCATTAGTTGTAGTTTCAAATGTAATCGAAATAGTAAAGTACATCTCTACCTATTTATGTGTATTTGCGTATGTGTGTAATTGTATATAAAACATTGGAAAGGGTAAGGTGAATAAACCATTAGAGAGAGTAACCACCAAAATGTTAGGCACTAACATTTAAAATCATACAACAAAGCACATACATATGTGTACAAACATACATCTATTAAACTACCTTATCCTGTATGTATGTATGGATATGTGTATATCAATACATTTTCTATCTATACAAATATATGTTTGTACACATATGTGTATGCATATGTCTACTTGTATGCATAACAACAAACACTTAATATATGACCATACTACTGCACATACCTACTATATTTTGTATATCAAAGAAAATTTTCTTAAAGAGTTTGAGTTTAATATTTTATGCAGAAATTTTGCATTATTATTGTTTGAATATGATTGCATTCATGTTCCTTTATAAATAAATACATACATACATATATTTGAATATAAATGAACAGATATATAAAGGAACACACAGTTTTGGAATTTTTTTTGACAAACAATTTAGAGTTCTTAGTGAATAATAAGTACCAAACACAAAATTCATTCGGCAAAAGATAAGATCTTGACAGTTTTTTTCATTTGTATTGTCACCTCATAATGTGTTAATATCTGCAGATTTCAAAGTCGATCACTAGGAGAGATTAGCTATTCATACAATAACGCAAGAACTGATATCGAAACATTCAGGGGTTCAGGGTAATTAAAGATTAGAATTGTTTCACAATATTATGGAGCTTTAATTTTATACATTCCTACACAAAACTTGGAATGCAAATACTGGTTTGGCCTAGAGAATATAGAAGTAGTAATCGGAAATCATATCCGCCAGCAGAAACTTTAAATCAACATGAAGGATCATCATGATCTTCTGAAACTTGAAATAACATTTCATGCAAGACCTCTTCTATTGTATTGTGGATGTGGTTTTAGACAACTGCTTCAGTTATCACAGCATTACTGATTTATTTCACGCTAGAATAAGTGTTCATAGAACTTATTTAATATACCTAATAAATAGAAAAAGAAATAATAGAACTGTAAAAGCATAGCTTTCGAACTAATTAGAAGAGCCCATATCTTAAAGTTTAGATTGTCAATTATATACGTGTATTTGTATGTATGTATGTAAGGATATATGCATACATATGTATATACATATGTACATATATATGTAGCTCAATATAAATTTTAAACATACATAGACAACAAATGTGTTCGCATGTATATTAAGTTGTGCATCTCAATTGTTTAGTAACAAGTAGATGGAGTAATAACAAACATATAAATTTGCATGTGGACACACGAATTATGTACATATTTACCTAAAATGCACCAATGGAATACATAGGAAATCTTGTATACAAATTTGTACATACGCATGTACATACATATGTACATGCATGTACCTTGGTATATACAACTAGCCCACCATCATAATATGCTCTTTGATTAAAGTCCCTTTTGAAATTGCAATAGAGAACAATTTTAGAGAGTGGGTAACACATTAAACGAATTAAAATATTTGTTTTTTACTTTTCGACTACAATGTTACTGTTTCTAATTGATAAAAATTAACCTTTTGTTTCAGGGATTCTATTTAAATATACTGCTTGAAACACATTTTATAAGCCCAAGTTATGTATGTATATTGTAATCAAGTTGTCTATACTGCATTTCTAAATGCAACATGCAACACGAAAATTATTAAATATGCGTCATTTGAAATATATGCTCTTCTACTCCACTTCCAAATGTAACTAAAGCTTAAAGTCGCCGTACTCTAATAGGTAGTGTGTTGGCTTATTAGGCGTAAGACCACGGTTCAAACCCCAGGTCAGTCACCACCAACAAAACCAAATATGAAAACATATTTCGTCCGTAACCTCTTCTCAGCAGATTTCGGGCAACTAATTTCTAATAGTAACTAAATATTGTAACAAAAAGTATACCAAAAATCCATTGTTCGAGGTCGACTTTAAACTGTAGGCACCGCCACTCATATATAAAATTAGCACACTCAACATAAGTGGTGTTAGAAGCTAGGTCGTAATCCTGACTGAAGGGTTGTAATGAATAAGAATGTATGTACATATGTATATGTATATAATATACCCTTTAACTTTTATTTCATTTGCTATTTTTCTGTTTTCTTTTTCTGTGATACTGCAAGTATCCATAATGGATCTTACTGGTCTTTAGTAAAACTTAATTAAAACGTTGCAAGAAAATTAGTTATCATACGATTTGATGGTATCTTGGTATTTGGGGTTTCATTGGCTTATTTTAAAACAACATACATACAACAGGAAACACAATAGCAGCATTTATAGTTTTGGTTTTCTAAGACTATACCTAAATAATTATTAAATGATTTTTCACTATAATGATTTTCCAATCATTGACCAAGAGATGTATACTGCACTTTAAAAACATAAGGTTTTTACATCCAATAAAATTCTTGAAATTTAAATTGTTTAGCTGCCAGAAATATAATATTTTCTACAGATCTAAAATTCTTGTACAGCAATTTAAAAATGAGTTTTGGATTTACCCTTTAAAAATAAAAATATGAAACTTTCTTTGCAGAGCTTATGAATCACGTTTGTGTCTCATAGCACCGTAGGCCTCTTCCACCAGCAGTATTGGCCTAACATTAGAGGAAAACATATCTCGTTTTATTTACTAACTTTCGAGCTTTGCCCCTGGTCACAAATATTCTACTGGAAAAAATAGGATATATCAGCATTGTAGTATCTGTAACTAAATAATTGTATGTAAATAATAATAAAAACAATATAAAAATACATATTTCCTAGCTTACTAGCACACAAATCTTTCAGGATTTCTTTTTACGTCGGTATAAAGTTTTCATTTCATTGTAAAACTAAAAAAGTATTACAAAATTGCTGAACCAAAATATAACCTAATCATGAAGCAATAGCTCCAACTTAATTTCATTATTATCACGTGGTTTGGCAGTTGGCACAGCATGGCGGACAAAGCAGAGAAGTAACTTCAATATCAAGCTCGATACATTCATTATTCGTTGTATGAACGTAGAAGCGTTAAACCAAGTACACAATATACTTCTGCTCTCACTGTTCATAACCACCATATGGATTGCGAACAAAAATGTGTAAAGAGAAGAGCATACACAAAATATTACCAAAAAACCGAAAACAGAAGTTAAATAATAAAAAATGTAAAACAACCAGCAGTATATGCGAAAGACTAAACAAAACGTAAATCCAGAAAAGACTAGCAGGCGACGCACACAACCAAAGAAACCGTGTCACACAAAAAAGTGCGTGTGGAATACGAGGAAACGGCATGTTTACATGAATTCAACGACAATGGCTTGGGTTTGTAGTATGTTTAAAGAAAAGTGGAACACTTGTCAAAAGAGAAAATGAATCGCTGGCCTGGACGGCCGGCAGTACTGTTTAGCAGAATGTAGGAAAAAGTAACAGCTGTCGTTTTATTAACATTGCTTGATGGCTGATGTTAATTATGAAGAACGAATTACGTCTGTTAAACAAAATGAAAACCTTAAGCATGGACACGAGTTTATTTTTTAAACATACAAAACCATTGGTGATACAATGTACACTGGCCAGCAAGCCGACCAGTTAACACCAAATAACAAGGTTATAACAAAAGCAAACACAGACCAATAACAACAACACTTAATCTGAAGAAAGGTAATGTGAAAGGTACACCAAAGCAAAGACTCATACATAAAAATTAAGAACAAGACGGGGAAAAAGTGGGACGATGAAAAGCAGGTAGCTGAGGATGATGTTTTAGATCATACAGATTTAAGGATAAAGGATAAAGGACAATGTTTAGGTAAGTAATTTACTGTTAAAAATAATAATTAAAAGTAACATTGAAATTTAAAGAATTGAAACATTGTATTATAGGCAAATTCTTCGGATAGTTTAGGAACCAAAAATGGAAAAATTCCATGAGAGCTAAATGGGACAAAAGAAGAAAATCAAGATGAGTAGAAATCGATAAAATAGCGCGAAAAGAATGACTCAAAACGTACACACAAAAACTACTACTTGGAAAAGGCAACCAGCCAACCATGCCAGTCAAGCTGCCAGCAAACCAACCACCACCACCACCATTATCATCACTATCTTCTGTATAGTCGCCTTCGTCACCATCACTACACTACAGAAACATGATTTACTGTACAAATCCAAACTAAACTACCAGCAGCAATATATAAGGGGCGAGTCTTGCCTAAAGAACACTTAAGGAAGGAAGATGTATACTTCACCAAAACGCACACACACACACAAACAAGCAAACAACCAAAGACAACAATATGTAAACTGGGAAAGTAAATGAATTATATGGAACGGTTTGGTATGGCATGATGTTTTGTGGCATGGCCGACTATGGAAAGATTTAAGAAGCAGCTGCTTTTACAATATTGGAAAGTTATTGCGTATTTGTGTATTAGGAAGAATTATTTTTTAATTATATACAATAATTCCAAAAATTGGAGACATTTTAAAACCTAAAATTAATACAAGGTCAAATAAAGGTAGTCGAATTTGCAGTAATTTAATGTAAAATATAAAAGAAAACATCTTAAATTTTTGTATATGATATACAATCCATTTTTTATATGGTCTTTATCCAAATTAAAATTCCTTTAAATTTCTTTGTCAGATCTTAAAAAATGTTTGGAAGTTAAAATCATAAAAAACTAAGCGAAATTGTTACCTCTTTCAATATTTTGACAAGCATTTAGAAATTAATAGCAGCTGTTAAAGCAATATACCGATAATAATAATCGGGTGATATAAAATCAGATAGTTTGGCAGAGGGCTGATGCTATAGGTGTATTAACTGAACACTCAACACAATAAAATAATGTATATAATATATAGTACCCTATCAATGACTTGAATTTATATTTTCAGATGGTACATACATATTAACATTAATCGAAAGTTTAGATAACTATTTTCGCCTAAATAAAGATCTTAAATTGTTTCAAAAGCAGGCTCTAATTTTTGAAAATGTAAGAAATTTACAAAATTTTTGTAAATTTAGAATCAAATTATAAAAAAAAGAAAAAATGTAATTATGTACTTCAATTGTATTACTGTAGACAAAGCTCGTCTACAATACTATATTTCAAAAGGTTGTTTAAATAAAATACAAATTTTAACACGTTGTCATGGTTCGAAACAATTACCCATTGACGATTCATCTGCTCTTATATGGCAACTCTGTTGAAATAATATAATGACAACAGCACACAATGAGAGATAACAGCATGGACAAACGTACGGAACAGTACGGGAACCAGTAACAAATGAACGAGCACGTTTAAGAGGCAGGTAAGAAGAAGACTATGACAACCCTATGTAAAAAAAACTATACGTAACCAATACCACCAACATGAAAATAAACTCGAAATTTTTTGATTAAGATTAAGAGCTATTCTGGCACTGATGACGACCGCAAAACAGAACCATTAATGAAATGTTAGGATGTAGTAGAATTTTTTAACTGTTTATTATACATGACTACGTTTGAATTTTGGTTACATTTGACCCAGCTAGAGTATGACTCTAAAAATACCCAAAAAGCAAGAGCTAATATTAAAGTTATTCAAAACGACCCTAAATAAAAGCAACAACATCACCTCCAACAACTACATACAATAATAATTGTTATGGCAAAGCAAAACAGAAAATAAATAAAAGAAACGAAATGAAATCGATTCTTTCCATTAAAGCGTATATCGTATTATAAAAATAACAACAAAAGCAAACAACTGAAAAACACAACAACAATACAAATAATCTCTAACATCTATAAAGTGGTAGTATTTTATGAGTAACGAGTTCAAACCGGAGTTCTTCAAAGGCCACAGCTGAAACTTCACTGATGAAATCCAAATCCATATAAATTAGGAATGAAACATGTGGTTTATTTTTTGTTACGGCCTGATGTATGCATTAAACTGAAAAACTCTTGGAACGTTTAAATAGCTGGCTAGTTAGTTTGCTGAGACAAATGTATTGGCTGAATGACAGATAAAAGGCAATCTAACTGCTGCCGGACAAAAATAACAGCGCTTGCACAATCATATATTTTTATATATAATCAACAACAACAATAACAATCACAAAAACACCTTCATGGCGACAACCCATAACAACATTCGGGGAAAAACAAAAATTTAACCAGTCAGTCAGCCAGCCAAGCAACCAAATAACCAACAATTATGGCTACGACCATGACGAACTCTTCATCATCACCATCGAATGAATGCCTCGTCGTTACCGTTGTCGTTGTCGTCGTTGCCTCACTACCACAGTCACAAAACAGCTAATGTACGGCTGACTGGCTGGTTGGCTATCTGGCGAACATGGCAATGGTGATATTGATAATGTTGTTGATGATGATGATGCAGACGTCAAACGAGGGCAACCAATACACCAACAAACACCGTCGAATGAAAAACACATAAAAGTGGCTGGCTGGCTTGCTGGCAATTACTAAGAATGTGAATGATGACTGCATGACTGCTTTCTGGTTTCGACTTAACCTCAAATTTTTTTTAATGACTCTCATGGAATGGCACACTCGACTGTCTATCTACATACGTTCTCGCACAAATACAAATTGTACTTTCCCTGTCCATTACGGCAATGGACGACGGGTGTGGCTTTTCGTCGTGTACATTAAGTAACCATTCCCCAAATTCCCAGTTCATTCGGCTCTGGGAAAAATCAATACTCAGACGACACTCGTTTGCTCCAACTTACCTTGACTGAGACGCAGGTATGAATTTTGGTAGCCAAAGGTTCCTTATCGGCAGCGTAACTATTTAATATGGATATACATTCGTTGTCTGGAGCTAAACAAAGACGACAGCAATTGTGTCTCCTGTGCAGCTGCTGTGATGTTTGGTTCTGCAGTTGCTGTTGGTGGTGTCGTTGTTCGTCCGACATTTTAATTTTTTCCTTTCCTTTAGCCACTCAGACAAGAGGTTATATTACTGAGACTGATATGGCTGCTATGATTGTTTTTCGTAGTCTCGTGTTTTTTTTCTTTTTGCCCTCTGGCAATTCTTTCCTTTAATTCCAATTTTTCTTTTCCGATATTTTTACTTTCCTCTGGTGTTATGTATTAATTTATAAAAAAATTAAAGTTCCTTTTGAGTTTATTGTGATTTTCACTTTTATTTTAATTATTTTTCCGCTGTTTTTATATTTTTTCTTTCTTCACCCACTTATTTGTGCGTACTTTTTGTTGTATTTTGCAATATTTTTTCTTTTTCTCTCTTGCTCTTTACATTTTTCTTTCTATTTAATTCACAAAGCAATGAAATTTCTGCACAACCGCTCACAACGGGTTTTCGAAGGGAACTGTGCCGTCTTTGCCGGGATTTTCTTTAGATTTCTTCATTTCCACGCTCTTTCGTTGTATACAACGGACTGAAATGGAATCAAAATGATGGCGTTCAATGTGGTGTAACAACGGCTTTAGAAGTAAAGAAGAATATGAAAATGTAAACAAAAATTTCCAGAATATGGTACTATTGAATTTTATATATTTAGGATTGCCAAGTTTTTTAATCTATTGAGTAATTAAATACTCTGACTTAAATATTTAATTTAAGAATTAGAAAAAAAAGTATTACTTTAAATCAGTGTTGCAAAATTGAAATTTTTAAATAGTACTGAACTATAACTGAAAGAGTACCTTTTTGTATCAAATGGTAGTTTTATAAAAATATATTTATTTTATACTTAATACGTATGGAATGGAATAGAAAAACTAACTTAACTACTTGTTTCTCATATACAAAACAAAAACAGTTGATTCGAAACGTAAGGTTTAGTCAAAACTGTCGACGCAAGGGTTCATGCAGCATTGCCATTGCTTTTCGTAATCTAAAAGTGTACATATATACGTTAGCCCCCGGCTAACCTTTTGCCCATTTATAGTTGAAAAGCGCAAACCATAAAATCTGTAATAATAAAAAAGTTCTGAAATGTTTTGAAATTGAAATGTTGTTCGGAAACTGTAACCAGGAGGAAATCTATTATAACCAACTTTTGAAAAAGAGGAAAAAAATGTATGAATTCTTTCTTTAATAATTTTTCCTGATGTTATACTACAAAATTTAGATCGAACAAAGCACAAGAAATTATAATTATTTCGACAAAGAATTTCTAATTTGCAAAAGCATTTTGGGAATAAAACATAAAAGAAAGAAATTATTCAAAAATTCATTTACAAAATAATTTAAATTTAATTATTTTTTGTATGCAGTTTTCTAATTTTAATTTTTTAGAATTTTAAATAAAATGACGCAATGGCAACATTGTTTTAATGCAGAACCAGACATATCGGTGAATGCCTCCACTGACATGTGAAAATTACTTATTCTAGACACTCATCATACAAATCACGATATACAGTACATGGATTTGTGGTAACACAGTACCCATTTCGAATAACCTGTGGTGAATTTCGATTTTATTCACCACACCAGATAAATTCGCCACATTTTGGAAGAACTCACCATACTAGAAACTCCCCATACTTCGATTTTATTCACCACATCTGATAAATCCACCACATTTTGTAAGAACTCCCACATTAGAAACTCACCACAACTACAAACAACACTTAAAAAAATTAATTTTTTTTTGCCTTTCTTTCCACACAACAATTCACACACAACATCCCATTATGTTTTTGTTTTCGTTTTGTCCGGTTGGACCGGGCCGAGCGAACTAATCTACCTACTTTTCCACCTACAACATTCACACACATATTACGTACGCCGTTATGTTTTTTGTTTTCGGTTTGTCTGACCTGGAGTTTGAACAGTGGCGTCTAACTTATAAGGCTATTTTAACTTGTAACTACCTATTAGACAGACAGACCACATAGTACATTAAACAAACGGGGCTTAATTTTTACTTAACAAACCCGGAAAAGAAAAGAAATGTGCAATATTTATCAAAATACATATATATTTATTTTTTGAACGAACAAAAACTAATGTGATGATAAAAGCTTGGCGGGGGTACTGCGGTATTTTTGAAATGAAAAAGTACTGAATTTTTCAATACTGCTTTTAATAGAATGGTTTAATATTAAAAATAAAGTAATCATTTTGCCTTACTTAGAGTAAATATGTTTAATGTCGGATACTGTTAATTTTAAACAGCTTTTCGATAAGTTACAAACTTAAGTCTGAAAAGTGATATTCTGAAAAGCATGGAAAGGCTTTTGCGATACATTTTCCCATGTCGTGAGTCACACAGTTTTCTATTTAAGCTCTTTTACCAGACTTTTACCTCCAACAATTAATAATATAAAATTAATTGTAGAATAAATAAATATTCTTTTCATCTTAAAAGTGTTTTTTAACTCAACAAGTATTGCATTGTTTTAATTTCAAATACCTTTATTTAAATTCGAATAAATGTTTAAAATTTAAGTTTTTAATAAATATTATTATTTCCAATAATAAATTCAATATTTGATTTTTCTAAAAATATGAGATTAAAATTTTAAATACATATATATGTAATTTAATTTCTTTTTTTCCATATTTTTTAACAATTTAATAATAAGTATAATTTATATAGAATATATGTATGTATATGTATATTTCTTAATAAGAGTATATAATAAGTATTATCGACAGGAAGTTTTATTGTTTTCGGAAACCTAACCTAGAAACAAAAAGGGATTATTTATTGCTTTTTTATACTTGATATTTAAGAAAAAGAAGAACTGAACGCTAAATATTGTTACTGTTAAACAAAATATCATCACCAATCAGCCAATGCTAACATCCGTGGCTATCAGGTGACTCAAAAATGCGAGCAAACACCGACGGCAGTTCGCCAATCATATCGGTGGCCAACATGCCACGTCCATGCTTCTGAAATGCCGCGGCGTTACATTGTTTTACTAGATAACTAGCTGCAAAGGCGGCCAGAAAACCCGGATTTGCTTGATTCGATTCCAAAGACCAATGGAAAAATATTGACAAAGCACCACACAATACATCACCCTGGCCGCCACAACGTCTACCAGAACCACCTGATGGCAAAGTATAAATCTCCGAAGTATTGGGTATATGGATACGATCGTTGGCGCCCTTCTCCAGTACAATAACTCCCTCGCCCAATGATGCCATGCGTTCCTTGCAAAATTTATCGCTTTCACTGACCGGCGAAGCTACTGTACCAAATAAGCGACGAAATTCAATAGCATTTGGTGTTAAAATAATATTCCGCTGACCCTCAATCAGATCTAAATGATCATTTAGAATGGCTAAACCGTCAGCATCAATCACCAAGGGTTTTTCGATTTGCAGACAAACCTTGATCAGTTCTATAACAGTCTTTTGAATATTAGGACAACGACCCAAGCCAGGACCAATTACCTAAGCAAATAAATTTTTATTAAGAAACAAATCGATTTATATTTACTGTTATAACTCACGATTACATGTAGACGTTCCAACCAAGTTGCTATTAATTCCACAGCATTTTCGGCATCCAAAAGAGGATGCACTATTAATTCAGGGCTATACGACTTAATAACCACGGCCGCTTCCTTTTGACAAAATACATGAGCTAAATCAGCGCCCGCTTTAAGCGCTGATATGGCAGCAAAGTATGGTGCACCGGTATATTCTAATGAACCGCCAACAACGCCAATTCTACCGTATTGACCCTTATGCTTACAATCCGTTAGTTTGGGTATTGTGGTGCGCGAAAGTCTCAATAGTTTTTGTGTTTGTACTGGTATTTCCATATTGTTGGTGTTTGGAGTAGACGAGGATGAGTGGGACGACGAAGATGCAGATTCTAGCATATGCTGAGAGTAAAAACTACATGAATTACTAATGGTTGGACTTGGTAGACACTTGAATTGATTCAATAGAAATACATTTATACGAGGTTTTGTACGTAAAAATGTTGATTGCATTATTTTTTCCAAAAAAAATATAGCTGTATCACATTTCTTTACAACAAAAATAAGCTTTATATTAAAGCTGCTAAATATTTTTGCTCACGAATTTTAACTAGTATTAATAATTAACGCAGTAGCGAACTTTGGAATAATCAATTGTTTATTAAAAGTGAATTTTAGCCGATAGAGAAGAAATCAGTAAAATTTGCAAATAATAACAGCTGTTTATCTTAAACAAATACACAGAGTTGTTATTGAAAGTAGTATACGCGACCTAAAACAGTTACACAAGTAATAAATAAGCAAGTAAAACAGTGTTGATAATGCTTATCGTGGTTTAGTAAGAAACTTGTTAAAAATGCATGTAAATTGAAGGAGTTATTGGACTATCTAACCAGCTAATAGCATGCTATGAAGGCACATACACTTTATAGCAGTGAAACCGCTAAAGTAAAATGATTTTTTTCCAGTTTCTAAAATTAAAAAGAAAAACGGTTTTCGTATACATTGAAAATATGTTAAAATTTAGAACAAATTTCAATGTATGTAGTGGGGAAGTTACAATTTGGTACTATTTACTTTAATACTAATTTTTGCAATTCTGTCATAATTTTAGTTTAAGTGCCATTGACAATTCTTGGATTAATTAGTTTAACACTGTGCAATAATAGTTTAATTTTTTAATTAAATATTTCGTTATATTTTCGTTATTTTTAATTCAACAAAGTGTTGTTTTCTATAAATATAATTTATTTTCTATAAGTCTTTAAGGTATGTTTAAAAATTAAGAGCATTTTAATATCTTATCATGCCCGGTGCGATAAATGCAACAAATGACCTTGCAGAGGCGGCAGCTGATGTGTAACACAATATTATAGGGTGACTCAAAATGATGATTGTTACAAAATTCGTTATAATTCAGTTATTAATATGTATTTTTAAAAATATTTTTTATTGAAGGGAACATCTATACAATTTTGTAAACAAAATTGTGGATACATATAAATAAATACATAGAAAATAATGAAATTTCTTCCTTTACAAAGTTACCAAATGCACTATGTTGGTCGAAATTCAATTTACTCTGTTGTTGTGAAATCAAGTGAAATTTCATTTGAATTTGGCCTGTATGACTTCAAAAGACCTCTTATTACTGCATTTAATTAGTTAGGACTTTAGTAAACCCTAAATGTATAATGTGAGCTGGTATATACTGGTATAGACTGACACGCCGAGATACGCAAATGTTGACTACTGTCTACCTCTTTCGTATAGACCATTCGTCGAAGTCCATTACTACTCTTCCTTTCTAAAATGCCATCAATTGCATGGAAATTCAATACCTTCCGTCCGCTCTTAAAAATGTATGCAAGTGTGAGATGGCTATTAGGAGTATAGGTAAAAATATTTATATCTGGACTGGCTGAGAATTTACACGAAATCATTCCTTCTTTTTGTTGCTGAGTTAGCTGGGCTGTCGCTATATTAGCCATTTTATACATTGAACGGTGGGACATTGGTCCAACTTAATATCCATTAATGTTAAACGACTCTATAGATTCATAAGAAAAAGGATTTAGATCATCATATGTGGTTGTTACGTTGTCGTAGACGATCGCAACCTATTTTTTTATTCCTTGTACTTTATTTTATCCTTTACACTGCACTAATTTAGGAAATTTATTGAGTACATATTAACATTTATAGATTGTACATATATGTATGTATACATATGTGTATAAATTCTCGTTAAAAAATTTTTATTCTAAACAATAAGACGTAGTTCTCCTAACGGCCTAGAAATTATAATTAACGTTAAGAATCTTCTTAATAAAAAGAAAGTTGCGTACGTTTTGTTTGATATTTAATTGCTGAATAACGCTTCAGTAACCAGCCAGACTTTATTGTCATAAATACTATATTTAATATATTATATTTGTATTGTTCTTTAATAATTTTAGGATTGTGTAATTAATCTCTAATACGTGACAAGATGTCAGGCAAAAATAACAATACAATCAGTACATAATCATGAATTAATTAAAAAACAATTTAAATTAGAAAATACAAGCCATAAAATTGATAAGATTTTATAATTAACGAATTTATTCATTCGAATATTTTTCAAGTGATAGTTTATGGAGAAAAGTTCTTAAAAGAAAGAAATTGTCATTGACTAAATTAACTCTTTAAATTGTATAATATGAAATCAGTTTCTTCTTCTTAGGTTATAAAAGACTATACATTTATCAGCATTTTATTTAAAGGTCATACATGTGCTGTTTATACTATATAGTACACATATGTATATTTTTTGTAAGATTAACTACATCCTTTAATGTTTTTTATACTTTTTTTTGCAAAATGAAATGTATTGTTTTTAAGCAGCTATAGAATATAATATTAAATAAATATTAAATATAAACTGTTTATTAATATTAAGTGTCAACAAACAAATTTATCAGAGCCTCGTATAACTAATTTCTTATCAATGTAAATAGTTGCTATTAAACGAATTGAAAAAGAGCACTATTATGGAATGTAAAATATTTCTTAAGACTAAAAATTGTACTTGAGAGAAGTGTAATTTGTTAGATTATTTAAATGTTGAGATGCATCTATATTAGTTATATACTCTCTATTTACTCTAACCAAAACGATAAGAATTAGAACAGTATAAATGGTATTTTTCCATGCTGTAGGCGATATTCACATTTTGTGTCATTTACTGCATAAATATGATACTACGATCATCAATCTTTGTGAGGGGAAGGTTTTGCAAAAACTGGTAGCATAGAAATAAATTTGATATATTGTACGAGTCGCTAGGCAGATGTTTATCTTTTAATTACATTACAATGCATATGGAGTGCCCTTTTTCTTTTCAGTATCACAGGCCATCAAAGGCAACTTCCTTCCACTTGCTTTAAATTGATTTCATCTAAACTAAATTAAATTTTTTTTAAATTAAAGCATCTAGTCATTGATTTCAGGAAAGTGCTATTATTCTTTAGGAATTCCAGGTGTATACCACAACCATTTCAGTTCTTTCGCTTTCATATAATTTTATTACAATCGCAGACTCTATAAGTGCCTTTAATTTATAATTAAATCTAAGTATGTAGGCAGTATCTGATAGTCTCACCAGACTAAATAATTTTGCCAATATTTTCCGTGTGAAACACATCCGTAGGTCAGATTATAACCACTTTATTTATTACTGAAGCATTGATAATAAGCCCAGCTATTTTAGTTCTTGCTCTATTCTTGTTAAGAGCGTTTTCCAAGTCTCTTAATTTTCTCCATTACCAGTATCTGATCAGCATAAGCGACAAGCTTAAACGTTTTATTAACGATCGTATCATTTGTGTTCATTTCTCGTGGGTTTGGTAGTGATGCCTATACTATGATACGTTTAAGTTTTTTTAACTTGTGTCCCTGTTTAGGTAAATATGTTATTTAAAGTATTTGTTGTATGTTATATTTTTAATTTTGTGAAAGTATATTATTATAAATTATATAATTAATGATCGTGTATATATTATATTCCTATATATCACAATACTTAATACTTGTGCTGTAATAAATGTACGATTGGAGTGAAAATATTTATAGTTCTGTAGCATAAAATCATATAATTTTTAAATTACATCCACACTGAGAAAATTAAAAACTTAAGCAGTTCATTTTTACTTGTCAAAAAAATAAGTAATTAACATTTCAGATATGAACGAATATTAACACCTAATTAATGTATTCCCTGATCTTTGTCCTAGTTCGCTTTCATGATATATGCTATCATACTATCTACCATTTCCAAAAAATTGTATTTCGCGCACAAACTATTTCTGTATTCAATGTCTTTTAATAATATTTTACATGAATCCGTCTGAGGCCTTATCACTACTGTAAGAACATTTTATGTTGTTTTTGTCCATAATTTCTTTATAGCTTAAATTATTCTATATTTCTACTGTACTCTACTTCAAACTGATATCATTTATACATAGTATTTGTTTTTTTTGGCCGGCAACTTGAATATAATAAATTTTTCCTATAAAAGATCTGGATTTTATTTACAATCATCAGTTGACATTCTCGTCTTCAAGTGTCCACTTTAATTAAATTAATTTCATCGTTGTCGTAACACTTCAATACAATACAAGGTATGAATTGAAATTTTAACCTTAAGTGCGAAATTTCTATAATGTTAACAACAAATAAATAGTGTTTAAAGGATAAAAATGAAAAATAACGTAAATTTAAGAGTAGAGTGAATTTTAAGGAAATAGTTCACTTGCATTTAAAGATATTAAATTAAGTAATTTTTAATAATTTATTTATTTAAATTATTTTCTTAAAATATATACAAGGATTTGGAACAGTGTGGTAAATAGTTTTCTTAAGAGAAATTCTGTGATTATAAATTAAATTAAACAATTCGTGTTAAAGTGATTATATGATTATGTAATTACAATTATATTACATTTAATTGCATGCTATTTGATAAAAATTAAATTTTATTGATGAGAATTTGAAAGTTGTTTTGTTTTGGTTAAAAACGGAATTCTTACTCAAGCGGCGATTTGCTCCCAGCACATACATATACGTACATATATCACAACATCAAAAAAAAAATTCATTATTAATAAGAAAATACCAATCATATCATAATCTCATGTATTTTTGTTTGTGTTTGCAAATACGTCTAAACTAATATTCATTAAGTTGAGGATATTTCTTTTAACTTAAAAGCTGCTTATAGATATACATACATAGGTTGTTGGGGATTGATTTTTGTAAACGTTTGAACAATTCCTTAGCTTTGAATTTATCGCTTATTTGGCGTTAGAGCAGGATGTTCAAAAGAATTTTTTTTTGAATTCTAATAATAATTTGAATATGAAATAATATAAATATTGAATGTTAATTATTCTTCCTATTGTCATAGGAAAAAATTTAATATATTTTTTTAAAAACTTTTCTTAATATCTTTTACATTTCTAAATTCTATTTCGATTTCAACTTTTTAACCCAGAACATTTTCAATGCAGATTTAGATTTTAGATATGCATACAAAGGCGCTAAAGAGTGAGCTTGAGAAATTACCGTACAGCGAAAAATAAAAATTTCCTAGTGTTATACATATTTTTAGAGCTAAGGCCCAACATTTCAATTTTATTTCTCTAGAATAACTTGAAATTTCACAAATTTTGTGAAAAATTATAATATTTTATATAGTTTTAGTACGGCTTTTACTCATTAAACAATTTGAATTGCAAAAGCTTAATTTCTCGCTTTTGGAGAAGCCAAAGCTTGTACTATAACTACCCCTGCTATATAAATGTTTACCTATAACTTCACTTGTGTAATCCTATCAAATATTTTAACTCTAATAGTAATTTTCTGTTCTCTAATGCATTTTTGTAAAGTTAATTTTCTCCATACTAATATTTCCTGAATAATGCTCCAAGAACACACAACCTACCTTCAAAGTGATTTGCCCGACTGTACTGTAAGGTTTATAAAAGGTTTATTTTTATTTTGAATTGATATGTGAAGTTAATTTTCTCCATACTAATATTTCCTGAATAATGCTCCAAGAACACACAATCTACCTTCAAAGCGAATTGCCCCACTGTACTGTATAGTTCACAAAAGGTTTATTTTTATTTTGAATTGATTTTTATTAATAATAAAAATTTATTATACAATAAAAAAATATATGTTTCTCTCATATAGCGCTCGGATTTATTTGTAACCAAATAAATGCTCCTAAATTTCTATAAATAATGTAAACAAAACTTACTTACACTTTAGTTGCAATCGAGAGATCAACGCTTAAAGCTGGTTTCTCAGTACGTCTTAACAAACAGACTTTATAGTTTTCGTTTTGCGTCTGGTTTCGTGTCGTTGAGAAATAAACAAAAAGAGTTAAAATACATAAAATGTTAAAAATGTTAATTGAAAGCTTTAACCTGTGTTTTATTGTGTTACTGTCAAGTACCTTTGGTATTAGAGCAGCTAATGAAAATGGCCAAAAAATAGTATCAACAAATGTTCACATTAATGAAACGGTAATTAAAATAATAATTCATTTATTTTCCCTAGTTGACAATAATTTTCAACTTCCTTCATTGTTCCCATATATGTATGTATGTTTGCAATCATTTCTATATGTACATACGTATGCAATTGGTATATAAATGTTTTCTAAAATTCTTGTATTTCATTAGGATTAATTATATATATGTTTCGTTTTTTACTTTATTTTTATTATGGTTTTCAATAAATACATTTAAATCCACCAGCGTAGCAGTAGGGTGAATTAAATTCGTTCTGCTAAATTTAACATTTCATTAAAGATTCTTATTTGTTTTAATGACACGAGTCAATACATTTTAAAAATAATTCCATTCTGGCCAGGTGTGCAATAAAGAACAGAAATAATTTAAGATTTTAAATTGAATGCTACTAAGTAGAGTTAATTAGAATGATATCCAGCATTGTTGGTAAACATTTTTAAAAATAGAGCATAAGAGTTATTTAATTTTACCAAAATATGATTTGTTTCCGTAATATTATTAAATTTTAAATCTAACTTTTATTAAATCTGAACTCATTTTTGTTTTCGATGTTATCGTTTAGAAGAAACTATTTCACCTGGTTATACTATTTTAGAAATAAAAACAAAAAATGTTTTTTTAAATAGGTTATCATTTGAACCCTTAAAGGTATTTATAAAAAATGAGTCAATTAGTTTGAATGTAGATTTAAAGTTTATCAATAAGCCAAATCTAAATGCATTATATGTATGTTTACTTTTATTATTTAATTGTGAATAAAAATTCATCAAAATAAAAACCGTCGCATCATATTCAAATTTATGTTCATGTTTCATAAAATTATTATTTTTATTTATCACATATGAAAGCATAACGTTTTGTTTGTACCCTTGTATATATATGTGTGTGTGTATAATCATCATTTGCAGATGTCCTATAAAGTTGAACCCCTACCCGACTCTCATGCTGAACTTGGTGAAGGTCCTCATTGGGATGTTGCTACACAAAATTTGTATTATGTTGACATTAATGCTGGCAAACTCTTACGTTACAACTACATTGAAAATAAAGTGTACAAAGCAAAAATTGAAGGCGAGGATTTAGCTGGTTTTGCCATACCTGTCGAAGGTACTGCCGATCAGTTTGCCGTCGGTTCTGGTCGTCGTGTTGTTATTGTCCAATGGGATGGTATCTCTGAAACGGCCAAAGTCATTAAGACTTTGTTTGAAGTGCAAACCGGTGATGAACGTTTTAACGGTAATCGTTTTAACGATGGTAAATGTGATCCTCGTGGACGTTTGTTCGCTGGTACTATGCGTTATGTAGGTGACGAATTCGAACATCGTTATGGTGAATTGTACAAATATGAAAAAGGTGGCAAAATTGAGGTAGTTAAATCCGACGTGGGTATTTCTAATGGTCTCGCTTGGAATGAAAAGACAAAGAAATTCTATTACATTGATACCACCGACTATGAGGTCAAAGAGTACGATTATGATTTTGAGACTGGCAAGGCTTGTAAGTAATGATCGCATTGTAAACAATTTTGTTCAGATGAACATCTGTAAAATATCTTGTAAATTTTAGCAAATCCCAAGGTTGTTTTCAATCTACGCAAAAATAGTCCCAAAGATCATCTATTGCCCGACGGTATGACTATTGACACTGAAGGCAATATTTATGTAGCCACTTTTAACGGTTATACCATCTACAAAGTTAATCCCACGTATGTTTTATTTATCGTTTAATTGTGTGCGTAAATAATTTTTTTATACTTTTCCTTTTTTCTTAGTACCGGTAAAGTTTTGTTGGAAATTAAATTCCCTTGCAAACAGATAACCTCAGCTGCATTTGGTGGTCCAAATCTAGACATTTTGTATGTCACAACATCTTCCCGTTTTGGTGAACCCGATCCTGCTGGTACCACATACAAAGTTACTGGTTTGGGTGCTAAAGGCTATCCCATGACTAAGATTCAAATTTAAATTTTGATAATTGTTTTAAACATTAGTTATATTATATACCTTAAACGAATATTTTCATTATTCTTATACATCATTTTAATATGTTTGAATATTAGTTAGCGATTCTTGTTGTTCTTTGGGAAACAAGTGCAATAAAAACTTTATATATTTTTCTACAATTGCAAATTGTTGTTTTTAGATTTTCATCATCATTATGCTTGTTCGTGTGAGCGAAACAGTTCATTTTAAAAGATGAAATTCACTTATTTGGTTAAAAACCATCCATTGGACACCTTCCACCCATGACACACAGAAAGATTGTATATTTTGTAATTATTTTATTGTACCACCTTTCAGATGTCTTATCAAATCGAAGAAATTCCCGGATCTTTAGCCGATATGGGTGAAGGGCCTCATTGGGATGTTACTACGCAAAATTTATATTATGTTGATATAAATGCTGGTAAAATATTACGTTATAACTATAATGAAAACAAAGTGTATAAAGCAAAGGTAGATGGTGAGAGATTCGCAAGTTTTATTGTACCTGTCGAAGGCACCAATGATCAGTTTGCCGTCGGTTGTGGTCGTCGTGTACTGGTCGTTCAATGGGATGGAGTTTCGAAAATTGCCAAATCAATAAAATGTCTTTTCGAAGTGCAAATGCATGATGATCGTTATGATGGCAATCGTTTTAATGATGGCAAATGTGATTCATATGGTCGATTATTTGCTGGAACAATGCGTCATGAGGGTAACTTGTTTGAGCGTCGTTGGGGAGAATTGTACAAATACGAAAAGAATGGTAAAGCCGAATTGGTGAAATCAGATGTCGGTATTTCGAATGGTTTAACATGGGATGATAAAAGAAAAAAATTCTATTTTGCTGATACAGCCGATTTCGAAGTCAAGGAATATGATTATAATGTTGTAAATGCGAGACTTGGTACGTGAAATATTCTTAAAAATATAAATTAATACACATATACATACATACATATGTATATTAAGTTAACAATATTTTGTTTTTTTTTCAACGTTAGAAATAAATAATCCCAAAGTTACTTTTGATTTTCGTAAAACCAGTGCGAAAGATCATCTTTTGCCTGATGGCATGACAATTGATACGAACGGTAACATTTATGTGGCAACTTTTAATGGCTCCACTGTTTATAAAATTGATCCAAGGTAATTTTGATCACAAATTTCTTTAGATAATGTGGCTATGATAAGTTTCGCTCTCTTTTTAGCAAGAGTAAAATCTTATTGGAAATAAAGCTACCTTGTTTACATATTACATCTGTTGCTTTTGGTGGCCCCAATTTGGATATTTTATTTGTAACTACTGCAACTGAAGGTGGTTTGCCTCCCCCTAGTGGTTCTGTTTTTAAAGTAACTGGTTTAGGCGCTCAGGGTTACCCAATGACAAAAATTCAAATTTAATTTGATGTAATTGTCTTTAATTATATAAATTCCTTATTATTGTTGATTTTTACAATTTAATGTATTATACATAAAGTATTAAAATATAATAGCCTTACAACTTAAAGAGCATTACAAATTTTACGGATTTTTTTTATAATGGATATTATTTATTCTATTGTTACTTTTACAATTTCATCAATATGTAATGACTTGTTTCTCATTGGTCACAGGCATAGCGGCATAGCTGGCAGATAAATGAGGCACCAAATCGTCAAATATTTGAGAAAAAATCGTAAAAATCGTAAAAGACGTTTATTAAAATCGTCAAAAAATCGTCAGAAAAAATAAATAAACAAATTAAAAGTTTTTAAAAACCAAAATTATTTCTATTGTAGTAAAACATATAAAGTCAATGTATGTATTATTTACATATCTGAGTTCAAAAATAAAACATTTAAAAAAAATTTGTTAGAAATTAAAAGCTAGCGTCCCTCATCTTCATTTATTTAATTTTTTCCAAAAATGGAGAAATTTTATATAATTTTCAGGAAAAAAATGTTTAAATATTAAACAATCTATCCCAGTGTTGTTTATTGCATCATCTTAATCTATGGGTGGTGTATATATTAAGGAGACAGAAGCTCTTGACATTCTGAGCATGAAATTTCAGTGTAATGTTGGCTTCAACCGCCACATTTTTCAGTTCCTTCAGTTCTTTCTTAAGATCTTATGATCTTACTATTTACACCATTTGTAACCGACCGAGACTGGAATACAACTCTTATGTATGGGTCGGTGCCTCAATGTCTATTTTGAGGTTTCTCGATCGTGTACAGGAGAGGCCGTAGTAGCTCGTTAATGACGGTATTGTATTCAACTCCATTGAATCATTGGAGCATCGTTGCAATGTGGCTTGTGTTTCACTGTTCTATCGCTTTGGCAAAAGGATTTTGCTCGAACGAAGTAAGGCGACCTTTCCCGAAAATCATATATTCCTACGTAATGCTCGTCTTTGTCGGCCACTACTTCCGTATATGGTCGATTGGCCAGTGGATCGCACACTGCATTACAGTAAAAATACGTTTTTTAGTCGGACTATTCGTATGTGGAACTCAATTCCTGCAGAGGCCTTTCCTGTTACTTAAGGTATAAATATATATAAGCCAAGTGTCCATAAACACTGTTCTCGATTTCCTTCTTCACATAACATATTTTCATATTTCCAAACACAATGCCATCGATCCCCTGAGTGTTGGTCGTACGAAACAAAATAACGACGCTTGCCTTTGTTCTTCCGATGATAATATTAGAAGCTATACTCGAATTTTTAAAATTGTCTGCAACGACAAGTGATAAATTATTCTCAACTACGAGGTTATTTAGGAGTTGTAATTTTTTGGCATTTAAGGTGTTAAAAAGGAATAAAATACAGAAAAATCAGCACATTATTTGAAAATAACTTAAAAATATAATACTTTACTCTTTGTTTTTACTAACATAAATTTTGAATTGCATAAATTAAGAATTGCAAAGTAAATACAAAGCTTAAAGTGGCTATTAATGTATTAAAGATAGGAATATGATGTAAATTTTTAATTTATAAAAATCGTCAAAATAAAGACATAAATCGTCAAATCATCAATATGATATTTTTGGAGCTCAAAATCGTCAAAATGACGTCAAATCTGACAGCTATGGTTACAGGTCATAAATACTATTCGACTGGTTCAAATTAGTTGCAGAATCTCTTTGTGTTTAAAAATGTTAATATAGAATAAAATATGTACAAACATAATTTGAGAAGTTTACAGTTTTAGAATTATTCAAAGAAAAAAAATAATTTGAATTTGTTTTTCCCTAAGTTCCTAAATGTTTTTCTTTGTATATAAAAACGGTAAAAGCAAAATTGTAATTTTTTGTTTAGTGTACGTACTTTTTAAAGCTGCATTATAACAGAGCATTCATTTTTCATACGTGTTTGACCAAAGACAAAGTTTTTTTTGTAATTGAGGCGAAGGACCTTAAAAGAAATTCTGTCGCACATCGCTCACATGTAGAAATATTCGATTTCAATGTCTTTAGACGCTCAAGAGCTATGATTACTGTTGTTAAGAACCACATACAACAGTCACCAGTCAGAATTTGTTCCACACTCAAGTGTCGTGGTTTTTAATATGAGCTAGACTTCTCACATTTACACTATCTATAAACAATCAAAATTAAAACACAATACTCGTGTATGCTCTGAAGTCGGTGGTGGGTTGGCTTATTAGACGTGAGGCCACGATACAAACCCAGGTCAGACAAATCCAACAGAACGTAGATTTCTGGCAAAAACTCTGAGTGAATAAAATTGCCATGAAATGTTTCCCAAAGAATATGACGTTTGGAATCGACTTCGAACTGTAAGTCCCGCCACTCATGTATAATAATTAATACACACAACATAAGTGTGAGAAGCTAGGTCGTAAACCTGACGGAAGGGTTGTAATGATCAATTATGTATGTAGGTATGTAATTATATAATGTCGGGTTTCTTTAGATTGATTAGTAGGCTCCTATGTCGCAATAAGAAGGCGATTGGTAGAATATTGAATTCTCGCCGATTTCCCATTGTTTCCTAGAAAGTCTTCACTTCCTTTTCAAGTTTTCATTACTGAATTGAAACTTTAAATTAATATTTGGAATTCTGTAAATTCTTAGATGCCTAAAACACAGTATTCGGCAAGGTCGGAAATCTAAAATTTCAAAATTTTTTATATTTATCGAAATTTTGTTAATCTTTTTTTGTTATCTTTTCAATACACTGTTATAACACTGGAACATACTGTTAATCAAAATTTATTTTAAAAATATACAAGATCAATTTTAATTTATTACACAAAGTCGTATTGCAGAAAGTAAAAAAAATATAAGACACTTTTAAATAATACATTCGAAATTTAAAGAATAGTTTAGAATATAGTTATGCAAAATTTATTAAGAGCCAATTTTTAACTTAAAGACTAGCGATTAAACTTAAGTATTTAATATCTGTAATTAATCTTAATTCATTGCGAAATTTTGTTCATAAAAGTAAACAAATAGCACATAAACAATTATAATGAAAAATATACAAAAATTATTGCTTTTCCTAAAATTTTATATATATGTATATTACCTGTCGATTCGAAAAAGTTATGTTAGTTAAGTTTAACGAATTCAATTGTTAATCGTTATTTGATCTTCAAGTCACAAAATTAGCTCTAAGAGTATAAAATTAAACTAATAATATCAATCCTGCAATTTTTACAAGAAAATTACAACTCTTAAAACTGTCAGAAACACTTCCCTCAACGTAGAGTTTACAAGTGATTCGTCATAAGGGCAATAAAATGCCAAAAAGTGTTGTAATTTTTGCATTGTAAAAATTGTTCAATGATGTTTTATGGATGAAATGGGATTGACGTAATTTAAAGTGGTGTCAGCAGTGTCCAAGCAGGCAATGTTAGTCACAAATTCTATTTACATTAAAATACTTCTATATGGTACAAGTATTTGTAGTGCAACATTGCCTCTTAATGCTTGGACATTTTACCGAGCTCATCCACCACCAGGAATATTACAATCCATCGAATTTGTTATTCTTCCTATACGGCGATTGGGACGTAGACCTTCATTACCGCCAGAGCCTCCGCCTCTTCCTCCACCACCACCGCCGCCTCCACCTCCTCCGCCATATCCACTACCAGAACCCCAACTGTCACCGCGGCGATTTCCCCCTCCACGGTTTTCTTGCTTGAAAGGGGCAAAAAGTGTTGTAAAACTAGAGCAAACAAATCCATTAAAATAATGTCCTCAAATATGTTTTCCATATTAACCACAAAACTACTTACAAGTGCACTATTATAACCCAAAGACCTGTAAAGATTTCAATAACGCGATTCAGGTCCCAAGGCCGTTTTTCTAGAACACGACCATCTGCAAAAATATCAATGTAAATTAATTTGTTTTAAGAGATATTTTTATATGTACATATAATTAGTTTACTTACTACGATCTATGTAGACCATTTTGTAATGGTAGTTATTTATAATTTACAACAATATTTCGATTTCTTTTCATAAAATAAACACAGAAAGGCAACTTGTCTCACAATGATATTGTTTTTTCGGCTTTATTGTGGGCTGCCTTTGAAAATGACGTGGTTGTCAAAAACAATTGACAATCCATTATAGTCCACTTTAGCAGAGTTGTAATATTAGGTAGTAAGGCACTTAAAACTAACGTTTCTTATAAATTTAAAAGTAATTTTAAAATATAATTGCTGCAACATTAAAATAATTTCTTAAAAATGATTTAATGTGTTATAAATATAAATATTTTTAACACACATAAACATAAATATATATTAAGTGTTATATATATGAATATTATATATATATATATAAATATATATACATATATACAATGTATATACACATACATACATTTATATATAGCTGTACTAGCCAGCTAGCCACCTATATTAGCTACTAGTCAGCTAGCCACCTATACTAGCTACTAGTCAACTAGCCGGCTATACTAGCCAGCTGTGCTATTGAGCTTGCCAGGTATATTAGCCAGCTATACTAGACAGCTACACTGGTTATCTCTACTAGCTAGCTAGCCAGCTACATTAGGCCGCTACCCTAGCCAGCTGGCCTTGCTATACTAGCCAGTTAGCCCGCCAGCGCGATATGCTATCTATACTAGTCATTTATACTAGCCAGCCAGACAGCTATACTAACTGTACTAGCCAGCTATACTAGCTACACTAGCCAGCAGTACTAGCCAGCTAACGAGCTGTGCTAGCTATACTAGCCATCTATACTAGCAAAACAGCCGGGAATACTAGCCAGCTATACTAGCTGTACTAGCTATACTAGCTATACTGTCCATCTATATTAGCTAGCTATACTAGCATATATATACTCGTATATATATAGCTAAATTAGTTACATTAGTGGGCTAGTGTACACATATATATAATATATATATAGATATATATAATAGCCATTATTAATTAATTATCTTGATATGAGGGCAGGTATTGTTATGAAGACAAGTACCAGTTTCATCCCATTGGTGGAGATGAAGAAGATAGTAAAACAGATCTTAGATACACGAAAGACGAAGAAAGCGATACTAGCTATACTGTCCATCTATATTAGCTAGCTATACTAGCATATATATACTCGTATATATATAGCTAAATTAGTTACATTAGTGGGCTAGTGTACACATATATAAAATATATATATAGATATATAATAGCCATTATTAATTAATTATCTTGATATGAGGGCAGGTATTGTTATGAAGACAAGTACCAGTTTCATCCCATAGGTGGAGATGAAGAAGATAGTAAAACAGATCTTAGATACACGAAAGACGAAGAAAGCGAGACATTAGACTGTTTCTCTCATAGGTGAGAGAATCGAACTTTTGCTGAATAATTCGAAAGAAGAATAGTTGTCTCAACTATTGCTTAATTTTTCGTCCAGTATGAAGTTCCATAACATGGTTAGAGGGTTTAAAGCGACTTCAGTATTAAATAGAAAAATAGATATTTCTACACACTTAAATTTCTTGGCAGAATATTTTGTAATTTATGATGGGATTACCAGAGTTGAAAAACGGAAATTGTGTCTTCAAAGAATATTCTCGTCAACTCTTAAATTTGTTCATTAGAGATATATTTTAAATCAAAATTTTTTTTCTTTGTGAGATGATTCGTTGAACAATTACTAACTCTTACTAACTGACAGTATTTTCCTCAGAACCATAATAATATTTTATACACTTACGTATTCTTACATACGTACATATACATATGTATGAATTTGTTGACATTTCCCAGGAAATAGAATTTAGATTCTTTAATTTAACTCGATAAAAAAATACGAGGTATGTTCCAGTAGATGTGTTGGTTTTTTTTCAATTTATATTGTTCCAATCAGCAACTGCACGATTATAGCGTCATTTTTCCTCTTTTTACACATATAACGGTTAGCGCTGATATTTTATACCAATATTGGACGAAAAATAAATCACGATAATGTAGTCGTTTATTCAACGTGACTAATGGTAAAAATCACGGTGAAACCATACCGCTGAATTGTAAAAAGCTCTTATAAAAAGTGGGTTAATGTTTTTCAATAGTGTTGGCGCTAATCCGTATTAATTGATTGGAAATATATATTTCTGTATAAGAAAATGTTTTTCCAGACAAATAGAAAGCCATCCTCGTACATTTGTTAATTATAAAATATTTTATCTCTTACCACTCCAAACACGTCGTCAAATTAGACGAAATGTCAAAAAACTTTGCTTTTGTTTAAATAAATTTTTTTATTGTTATATGGTGTGACTCACAACTGCAATATTAAAAAAGAAATATATTGTGTAATAATTTATTATAATTAAATCTTAGCGAGCACATAGTACATGCCTAAAAATACAATACAAATAATGAGATGATAAGGAAAAATAATTAATACTAACATATTTTGTGTTTTTTAGCTGAAATGGAATTACTTCTTTTACTTACTTACTTAATTGGTCATTACCCTTTAGCCAGGATTACAACCTAGCTTAACACACCACTCATGTTGGGTGAGTTAGTTTGACCCATGGCGGGATCTACTGTTTAATATTGTCGCCGAATAAATGATTTTCTGCCAGAATATTGCTGAGAAGGAGTTGCCGACGAAAATATTTTTTCATATTTCGTTTTTGGTCGAAATGTTTGACCTGGGGTTTGAACCGTGGCATCACGCCTTATAAGCCAGCATACTACCTATTAGACTACTACGACTTTGCAATCCCTCATTGTAGTGCAAATAAATATACAGCAATATTCCAGTAACTTTTATTTAACACAAGCATTGACAACGGTATAACGAGCTTGGTAACATAGACCAAATGCTCGGTGTACTGTAATAGACCAGAATCTCTGGTGGGAATTGAAACTACGACCCTCACGCTAATAGTCTAAAGTCATATGTAATAGCATCATATCCATCAGCCGATTATAAATTTTAACAAATTAAATAAAAGTCTCTATCTTTGGTTTGATCCAAAACTAAAATGCTCACAACGTTTTAGTGGTTTCTGGATTTCATACGTTTTAAAAGTATGTAGACTCTGTGATAATAGTAAAGGGAAAGTTTCTTTCGATTAACAGTTATTTCATACAGCCTGTGCTCAGAAACTTTTATTCTTGGGCGTATGGCAGTGGTTTTAATATCAATCCCACAAACATAGACTTGTCTTAATTGACAAGTACACGTCCTCTAACTTAACCTAACCTAATACGATGGCGAAGCAAGATCTTAATGATCGAAAACTTAATGCTTGTCGCCGAGTAGATTGTTTGACTCTAGATATTATAGAGATAGTTATAGTTTTTAGGGAACGAAAAAATAAAATATAACCAGTCAATTTCAAATAACAATTCATTTTGTTTGATAGTTCATGATTTATTTTATGGCTTCAAGTGAAAAACAAAAATATATTTTTAGAATATTTCAATTTAAACAAAAACTACACCAAAGGCATGACATATATAAGTACATATACATATGTATTAATAATTAATTTTAAAACTCCAACGATAACAAATCCGTAAATTTCGAATATATAAGCGCTGAAGAATTGTTTTAAACTCAAATCAATTGGGTACAATACACAGTGAAGCAAACATTTCGAAAATTTTGAAATGAAACTCTTTTTCGTATTTTTCATTATTGTGACCATGTTAGCAGCAGCTACTGCCACTGATTACTGCTCCGAAACTCTATGTGGTCGTGGTGTAAGGCACATAGCTTGTGGACATAGTGGTGTAAGTGCTGTAGTATTATAATTTCTTAAAAGAACGTTTTCAAAGTTCTTAATTTATCAGCAATTTGATGCCACCTGTCCTGCTAATGCTAAAATGGTAACTATTAACGGGAATTTAAAACGACTTCTAGTTGATGCCCATAATGAAAAACGAAACTTTATTGCTGGTGGTGGTGATGCCAGACATAGACCAGCTAGTCGTATGGCTACCATGCAATGGGATAATGAATTAGCTGAGCTTGCTGCTCTCAATGTTAAACAATGTAATATAGCACATGATCAGTGCCATAATACTGATGCATTTAAATATTCTGGGCAAAATCTTGCCTGGTTTGGTTTCACTGGTCCTATCGACCATGCCAACAGATTGAAGGAAGCTGTTGAAAATTGGTATGATGAAGTACAATACAGCAGACAGTCATTCATTGACTCTTTTCCCAGCAATTATAATGGACCGTAAGTTTTCTTTGCTTTTTTAACACAATATTATTAAGTCATAATTTATTTAATTTTTATATTTTAGTGCGATTGGTCACTTTACTGTCATGATGGCCGATCGTAATATTCGCGTCGGTTGTGCGGCTTCTACTTACACTAATCCTGGAGCGGGGCATTTGTCTTACTTGACTGCTTGCAATTATGCGACCACAAATATTATCAATTTCCCTATATATGCCAGTGCAAATAGAGCTGCCACTGCTTGTACTACTGGCACCAATCCTAATTACTCTAACTTGTGCTCTGCCTCTGAGGTATATGATGTGAACAAGTTTTTCTAAATAAAATTGTGAATACAAAGCATTGTACATAAAATGGTGCCGATTTATGAAAATTCTTTTACTTTGTTTCTTCGTATCTTTATTTATCAAACCTATCACATACTTACTTAATTGACCATTAACAACCCGATTAACGGATTTCGGCTTGCCTTAACTTCCAGGCGCCTCTGCATCTTGTGCGCCTACGCCAGTTGGTCACACCAACCGATGATAGGGCTTCCTCGATTTGGTCCTACCAACGCAAATCCGACTTCCGCAAATCTCCGCATCAAATACCCGTCTCGCCGGAATATCCTCCTCCATTCGAACGACATGCCCGAGCCAGCGCAGCCGCTGGGTGTTAATACCCTGCATAACGTCTATGTCGTTCAGCAGTTCATACAGCTCATTGTTGGATGGGATGCGAAAATCATCGCCAACTCGCACTGGAGATCTTACGTACGACTTCTCTCTCGAATATTCTCAAGGCTGCTGCATCAGTGCTTAATAGAGTCCATGCCTCTGCGCCATAAGGAAACACGGGGAGGATGAGCGTCTTGTGGAGTATTAGTTTTGTCGTACGAGAGAGGTCTCTGCTACTCAATTGCCTATGGAGACCATAGTAGCCTGTTGGCAAGAGTGATCCTTGCGCTTGTACTCCATACTGACATCATTTTTGGTGGTAACGGCGGAGCCAAGATAAATAAACTCGTTGACTACATCGTAATTGTAGTTTCGGCCGTAATCTGAGATCCAATACGCCGCACGTCTTTACTTGTCGATAACATATACTTCGTTTTGTCCTCATTTACTGCCACACCCATCTTAGTAGTAGGTTTTCGTTATTATGAGGACAAATTTGTTAATTTGTGGTCGGATTTGTTTAATAGAACTCTAGCTCTAGCTTTCTTCCTACTTTTATACATGCACTAACACTTTTATTTATGCACTTCGACGGTCTCTGTGAAGGTTAATGGGAATATTGTTGTACAACGTGTAGTGTATGCTGCGTTGCCGTTAAAAAAAACTTTTTTCATATGCACAAATGTATTCGATCGTTGACAGACAAATAGCCTTGAACAGGAAAGACTTTTAAAGAAAAAGGGTTCTGTAATGAATAGAGTGGTTAAAAAACGAACTCTTTCAGTAATTTCATGTAGGACTTACCGAGCCCTTGTTGTTCTTCATGAAACACATGTAAATACTAAGTAAATATATGTATAGTCTAAGCCACTGGCTTATAAAATATAAAAAAATATTTCATTCGGCAGCTGCTGGCAAAATAAATAAAATTGCTATGAGAAGTTCCATAAAAATCTGTCGTTCGAAATCGATTTTTAACTGTAGGTCCCGCTACTTATGAATAAAATTAACACACACACAACATAAGTGGTGTGTGAAGCTAGGTTGTAATCCTGACTGAAGGGCTGTAATGACCAATTATGTATGTATGTATGTATATGTGTAGCAACTCAAACTAATTTCTAAGTTATAGATTTTACCTGCTTTATCATCAGAGTGCATTTTCTTTTTTAATTTGAAATAAAAACGCACATGTTGGTCATTTTAAATTTTTTTTCTTCTTTTCTGTTTTCTATTCTCTTATATGGAAAGGTCAAAAAGATTTCATGTATATAAAAATTATTTTAGGCAAAGCCTAATAGTCAGTTTCTACGTCCTATTTAATATCGTAATAGTGCAGACTTTCTTATTTTAAAACTGTGAATTACGAAATTGGAATTATGAAATAATTCATGTTTTATTACTGACTTTCAGTAATTATTCCTAAACTTTCCTTATAAAAATTTCTTAAAGTTGCCGAATTTCGATTGACCGTTGAATAAATCCTCCTCCAAAGTTAGTTTTACTGTACAGGAATCTTTTTACAAAATGTGCGTAAGAAAATAGCAAAAAAAAACATTCGATACAATTTTTATTCTATACAGACTTTCATGCAGTACATATAATAAAATTAAATTTTGTTGACGTCGTATTTTTCATTAACAGAGCACAGGTTGGGGTATTTGGGATTAGTGCCAGTAGTGCATTTAGACGCAGGCATGCTGCAGCTAGCATATACTGGATAATTTAAAATGTTTGTTCTGGCGTAGTTGCATGCGACCAAGTAATTCATAAAGCCGCCCATACTGTAGGTTGCGGCACCACAACCTATACGAATACTAGCATCATTCACCATTGCAGTGAAGTGACCAATCATGCTGTTAAAGAAAAATATGTAGTTGTTGTAGACATAATAGAATACTATACACTTAAACTTACGGTCCATAGTAATTAGCTGGATAATTATCTGTAAAGGCTTTATTACTGTATTGAACTTCATCGTACCAACCTTTAACAACATTCCTCAAATTTTTGGCATGATCAGTAGCCATACCAGTGTAACCAATCCACCCAATATTTTGACCAGAAAATGTAAAGGCATCAGTATTGTGACATTGATCATGAGCCATTTGGCATTGCTTAACATTGAGAGAAGCCATTTGAGCCAATTCGTTATCCCATTGCATTGTGGCCATACGGCAGGCTGCACCATGCCTGGGAGCACCACCGCCAGCAATTAAGTTACGTTTTTCATTGTGTGCATCTAACAGAACTTGTTTTAATCCAATGTCAATGTTTACCATTTTAGCGTCTCCTGGGCAGCGCGGACTAAATTTCTGTTATGCAATGTAATGTAAGTAATGACTTTACTAGTAACGACTTCTAAGATTGAGCGTATGAAAACTTACGCCATTGTGTCTACAAGCAATGTGCCTTTGTCCTGGACTACAAAGAAATCTGCTGCAGTAGTCAGTGCCACTTGTTACTGCTATCATGGCTACAACACTTAGAAATACTGAGAAACGAATCATTTTTCGATGTAACGACAAATGAAAATTGAAGCACATGGCATTGACTTATATAGGCGATCATGGTATCCGCTTATTCTAATATTTTAATTTAATTTTAAGCTTGATTTAACACGGTTAATTTTTTTAATGAAATACTGATACGCTTATATACGTTTATGACACAACAAAAAAAATTTTCTAATATTTTAAATTTTGTTTTTGTTATTAAACAAAAAGGAAACAACATGCATGACAGAGAGCACGTCGAACAAATATTTTGGATGTGCATATTGGCAATCTTTTTCCAGAATTTCTAACTACTTTTTATTCATTTATTTACCGCCAGCAATAAATTTTAGGTTCCTAATTATGGGTATCAACTAAGATTTTTTTGAAATCATCGGTAATGGGAATCATTATCGCATTAGAAGGGCATGTAGCAGTGAATTGATAAATAAATATGAAATATTTGGAATTGATGTCTTACTACAATTAAAAGTAAAATAGAAAACTTACTCCACAAGCAATATACTTAGCACCATTAGTGCAAAATGATCTGGAGCAGTAATTGGTGGTAGATACTGTTGAAATACGGAGAAACGATTCATAATAGACACAGTCGACTCTAATTGTTGGATTTGTAAGAAAATTTCATTTCAAAGAAAATATTATAACAAGTGTTTTCTATAGTTAGGCGCTACAATATGTTAAGTTTAGTTAATTTAAATATTAGTCATTTTTATTTGTGCTGTTATTATGCAAATTATGCGCAAAGTACAGTATATTTCCATTTTCATTTATATACATGCAAAGATATACTTACATATATTCAAATGCAGATTGAGTACGCAAAGTTATAGGTTTCCTAAGACCAAAACTTGAAAAAACATAACATTATGTATTTTTTTTAAATAGAATACAGAATAAATAATGTTATAAATAGAGAAAACAAATACGCCAAAAAATTATATTTAAACCAAATAAAAAAAAAGAAATATTCAAGTATTATCTGAAACAATATTTCAGTGGATCATACGTAAGCACTCTTTAAACAAACATTCCGTATATTATTGCACAAAGAAAAGTGATTAATATTGATATAAACTCAAATTAAAACATTAAAATAGAGATTAATTGTAGAAAACAACTGATATGCTATTTAGAACTAAATTTCGGTATATAAAAAGCTAGATAATCAACAAAATTTAACAGTTTCGAATTAAACTCTTAATTAAGAAAACACAAAAGTTGGAATAATGAATCGTTTCTCGGTATTTCTATGCGTTGTCACCACCATTGCAGCAGTGGCTGCCACTGATTATTGTTCCAGCTCTATTTGCACTAATGGTGCCAAGCATATCGCTTGTGGTCACAGTGGGGTAAGTTTTTTATTTTACTTTCAATTGAAGCAAGACATCAATTCTAAATAATATTTCAAATTTATTTAGCAATTCTCTGCCACATGCCCTTCAAATGCGAAAATGATTCCCATTACCGATGATTACAAAAAAATCTTGGTTGATACCCACAATGAAAAACGTAACCTTATTGCTGGAGGTGGTGATGCTAAACTCAGCTCTGCCTGTCGTATGGCCACCATGGAATGGGATGATGAATTGGCTAACCTTGCCGCTCTCAATGTTATGCAGTGCAAAATGGCTCATGATAAATGCCGCAATACTGATGCTTTCAAATACTCTGGTCAAAATCTTGCCTGGTTTGGTTTCACTGGTCCTGTCGATCATGCCGCCAAATTGAAGCAATCTGTTGAAAATTGGTTCTCCGAAGTTAAAGACACTAAACAATCTTATATTGATAGTTATCCTAATGGTTACTCTGGACCGTAAGTTTAAATGTGTACATTATTCTGTTGTGAACGTATTTTTTTAAATTATTTTTCTTTAATAGTGCTATTGGTCACTTCACTGTCATGATGGCTGATCGTAACATCCGTATAGGCTGTGCTGGCGCAACATATGCCAATGCTGGTGAGAGGTATTTGTCTTACTCGGTTGCTTGCAACTATGCCACCACCAACATGATCAACTTCCCCATCTATGAAAGCTGCAGCAGTGCTGCTGCCTCTTGCACCACTGGCATCAACCCCAAATACCCCAACTTGTGTTCCGCATCTGAACAATACGCTGTAAACAAGTGGTTCTAAATCTATTATAACTACGGTATAGCAGTTTTAAACAGTTTGAATTGAATAAAAAAAATTGGTTAAAATATTTGTTGGCATTTTTTTAAAGGACTGTTCTAAATTGTAATTAATTTCAACTTCGAAATTTTAATTCTTAAACGTGAAAGTAAAGTATATATGAAGTGAAAAACATTAAACAAATAGGTTTAAATCATATTTAATTTGTATAATTTTAAATCGGAAAATGAAAGTGCACGTTTGTAGAGTGTAACTGTACATGTGGCTGATTGTACTTCGATGGAAATAAAAATTAGGAAGGTTTTCTTGATGATTTTAGAGGAAGGAAGGAAGGAATCTGACGGAGATCAAGTATTTTGCCCGAAAATTTGAATTATCGATTGTAATCTATCGAATTATGTAAAATTTACGACACACGACGCCACCAAAAGTTTAATTTTAAAAGTATAGTGTGTGTGATACACGACGCCACCAAAAGTTTAATTTCAAAAGTATAGTGTGGTTGGGATGTCGTTGCCGTAGTCTAGTAGGTAGTGTGTTGGCTTATTATGCGTAAAGCCAGGGTTCGAGCCCCAGGCCAGACATCAAAACAACATACAAAAACTATTTCTTTGGCGACTTCCTCTCAGCAGATTTCTGGCAAAACTTCTGAGAATAACTAAAATTGCCATGAAAAGTTTCTCAAAAATCTGTCGTTCGGAGTCGACTCTAAACTTTAAGTCTCGCCAATTATGAATAAAATTAACACACACAACATAAGTGGTGTGAGAAACTAGGCCGTAATCCTGACTAAAGGGCGGGCTGTAATGGCCAATTATGTATGTATGTATGTAGTGTGGTTGGTGTTGAAAATCCCAACGACTAAATAAATAAGGTCGGTGGAAATTACATGAAAACGTGCGGTTAAAACGAAATTCCATTTGCAGAAATTTGCATGCATTTGGTGTTATATTGTACAATCGATCCGCAGTAAATTAAAAATGTGTATCAAATTTGTTTATTTAAAATAAATTCTAGAATGTTTCGCGAATGTGACATAAATGCATTCGCAACACTTTTTAGAGTACACTTAATAGTATAGAATCAATTTTATTTTAATATACAATAGTAAAATTTAACTTGAACGAACAGGTTTTGCTTTTTTAAAAATATTGTGTATTGTCTTGCATATAAATCGATTGTATAAACTTTGAAAGAATTACACATAAAATAGAAATACTTTCCTTACGTACCGCTATGTTACATATTTGTGGCCAATTCTTCTAATAAAATTTAATTACATTAAATTGTCAAAAATACGTTTTTAACTTAAATGTTGTAAGCATCTTTCAAAAAAAAAAAAAATTATCATTAGACTGTTGGAACCAAGTCCATGTAAATACTTTCGCATAATTAAATAGCTGATATTATCACTGATCTATTAAAGGGTGATGGTTTTTGAAAAATTTTAAAGAAACGAAGAGGGCCGCACGACTGGCAATTTTCCATCTTAAATTTGACATGTGTTGCGACTTATAACACTTTAAAAACAATGTATGTAGATGTGGTATCGCTATTGGATAGCTTAAAACAATAATACTTTTGGTGAGTTCCACAATTTGTTTAAATAATGATAAATACTTTTTGAACGAAATTAAAATTTTTAATTTTATCTCGTTTGACGTTTGACTCATAAATGATAGACAAATTGTTTTGTTAATATGAAATGAGGTTCTTTTGATTTTTAAAGGTACCCACATAGTATCCTTCCCTTATTTCCACTTGTTTCCAATATTTTTATCTCTTCCACAAAATAAGATTTGCCGAGCTCATTAATAAAGATTCGTTCGTAGGATGATTTCATAATATTTTTTTCTTTTTTTATTAGTCATTACAACCCTTCAGTGAGGATTACAACCTAGTTTCTCACATCACTTATGTTGTTTGTGTTAATTTCATACATGAGTGTAGGTCCTTCAGTTTAAACGTGATTTCGAACGGCACATTTTTCATGGCAATTTTATTTACTCTCGGAGTTTTTGCCAGAAGATTATTGAGAGGCAGTCGCCGAAGAAATATTTTTTCATATTTTGTTTAGTTGGAGATGTCTGACCTACGGTTTGAACCGGGCCTCACGTCTAAGAAGCTAACACCAGACTACGGATGAATTTTTGCAAACATTTCCTTTTCAGATCATGCTCTAGTCTGCCACCAATGGCTGTAAAACACATATTAAATGATAACTTCAAGTTAAGAGGTGGACAGTTAGAAAAATCAGGGTCTGCAGATACACAGACATTTTTTTATATTTTTACAGAAATAGATGATTACATTATGATATTTGACTTCATGTTTGGAAAACATATGAATGGGAATACTTTGTGTATAATTTTCGCTATCTTCACACATGGCTAGCAGACAAGGCCTTGAAACGGACCTAGGTTTTATTCATTATCTTGTTTATTTTCATCTTGGAGACATTCATTTCAATGTAGATTTTGATTTTCTGAATATGACTTCCTATCATTATTGAAGAGTAGAAAAGACTACATATGTTATTAGCATACATATGGACCTCACTGTTGAATGAAATGATCTAGTATTGCCGCTTGATAAGCATTGCTTTTAAGACAAAGCGGATTTGATACATTCCAATTTAGATACAACTCCATTGTCAGTCTATTGCCTAACTATGAATATACAATTATGGATTGACGTTACCAAAAACACCAGATATATTCACTTTCTCTTTGTAAATGTTTGTTTTCATTTTACCCCAGCAAGTTATGTACTGAAGTTACTAATCAAAATTATATCTACTGTCTGCTTGAAATACAATAACACAACACATATATTTAAAAACAATTATTGTAATACAATGTTTAGTATTATTTAACTTCAGTAATTATTAAAACTGTCTGGCCCGACTTTATTTAATTGAAACAATAACAGTCTGGTCTTGAACAATTAATGTAATACGATACTACATACTAAATAAATACGTGGGTAACAATACAGTCTAGGTAAACAAAAATGGCCTTGTGAAAAGAGGATATGTTCTCATTCTATTTCGTAATGAGCTGCTTTATCAACTGTGGATTTATAAAATTAAAGATTTTGTTTATATTTCTTGCGTGAGTGGCGAAAGACGCACCAACGGAGGTGAACACTTAGCCGGGTGGCCGACTATGTTAAATATTTAAATATTCATGTGTTAGTTTTAATATTCCTATTTACAGTATCGAATTGAATTTGCATGTAACTGCTATCACTAACTCTATTCTCCTTAATACATACAGTTTGTCAAAAAAAATCTTTGCACAGATCAAAAAAATGTAAAATGTGATCTTCATTCAAGAATTCCAACAACAAAATCTTTACATACTTTTTTATTTTTGCACACATTCTATAACTGTACTTGTTTACGACCATAAGGCGCCAATAGTTTTCTAATAGTCACACACATTACAATAATAACAACAATAAAAGAACTTTACACAGTATAAATGGTGTCAAAAAAATCTTTGCATATTGAATGAAGATAATAAAAAAATGACAAAAAAATGCCTTTATTTCCCAAAATGTTGTGCATTTTGGGTTTTTTACAAAGGAGATGGAATGTGAAAGGGGTAAACAACGTTTTATTAATGAATTAATTGGTCTATTTCAACTACTACAAAGGCAAATCTGCCAAAGAAATCGCCGATAGGTCTCCTTGAACATTAGGACCCCGTGCTGAAAAGAAGGAGGACTAGACTTAAAACGATTTACAGGCAGGCCAAAAAAGTTGACGCAGCGAGTTGAAAGAAAAATTATTAGAATCGTGTATGGTAGTCCACAATCCAGTACGAGATGATTAGCTCTTCAAGTGCAAAAAGACTTTGGGTTACGTGTTTCCCAAGAAACCATCAGAAATGTTCTTCAAAAACACAAATATTCTTCAAGAGCTAGGAAAAAACCCTGCTGTCAGCACAAAATGTCGAAAAGAGATTAAGATTTGCCACCGAATACATTTCACTTCCTCCGGAGTACTGGGACGCTGTTATTTTCTCAAATGAGACGAAAATAATGCTTTATTATCGTGACGGACCGCAAAGAGTTTGGCGTAAGCCTCTGACAGCACTAGAAAATTAAAATCTTATTCCTACAGTAAAGTTTGGAAAACTGTCTGTAATGGTATGGGGCTGTATATCCAGCAAGGGAGTTGGTGTAATCAGGATTTTGGATGAAATAATGACTAAGGAGTATATCTTGATATTTTAAAAAATTAACTGACCGCCAGCAATAAGAAATTTGGTTTTATTGACCCGGTTATTCCGAATAAATTTAATTACAAGTACTATCAAAATAAAGATTCTAAACATAAATCTTATTTATGTAAGTCCAGGTTACTTTACAACTGCTCCAAAGTTATTGATACTCCTGCCCAAAGTCCTGATATTAACCCTATCGAAAATTTGTGGGTTCATCTAAAGCAAAAGGTAGGAAAAAGATCGCCCACAAATAAAAACGAATTGATAAAGTTCATCAAAGAAGAATGCGAAAAATACCATTAGAATATGATATTCCGAAGCTTATTCAATCCATGTAGACACCTACAATCGGTAATTGATGCTCAAGGTGGACACACAAAATATTAGCACTATAATTTTAAAAAATTGCATGTCTTAATATTTCATCAAGTGTGCAAACAGTTTTTTGACAGAAGTAAAATTGAATTGTTTTTGTTTTTTAATGTTTTACATTAGAATATTTTCATTGTTATAAAAGTTTTTTATTTATTATATTAACAAAACATATGTTTATAAAATCCTGTTTGAAAAAAATGAAAAAGTTGTTTATTTATATTAGAAATCAATGATTTTTTCGAAGTTTTTTTTTTATTTTTCTCTATGTGCAAAGATTTTTTTGACAAACTGTATATCTTTCAAGGGTTACTTAAACGTGGACGTTGTTTAACAACAAAATTAAAAAAAAGAAATTTTCTAACAGAATTGAATATATTTCATTAAAAATATTTAAAAACACTTGTTGACGGCATATTCTTAAGAATCAGAGCATAAGTTTGGGTATTTGGAATTAGTGCCAAGGGTACAAGGCAGCAGTTTTCACAGGAATACTCAAAAACAATTAAATTTTCGAGAATTGAGAATTTACTTTTCAGTTGTTAAATTTAGTTCTAAAATAAATAGTATATCGATTGTTTCCTACAGTTAATCTATATTAAAATGTTTTAATTTGAGTTTATGACAATATTAATTACTTTTATTTGTGTAAAAACATACGGAATTTTTGTTTAAAATGTGCTTACGAATGATCCATCGAAATATTGTTTTTGATAATATTTGTATATTTTTTTAATTATTTGGTTTAAATATAACTTTTTGATGAATTTGTTTTCCCTATTAATTTTCTTATTAAGTATTTTATTTCAAATAAATATAATGTTATGGTATGCATTTTATTAAATATGCGGTCTTAGGAAACCTATAACTTTGCTTAATCAATCTGCATTCGAATATACAGCGGACAGCAAAAGTCTTAGCGCGGGAATATACATATTATGACATAAAAAGTCCCCACAGGCTTAATACTCTTGCACAAATTCCCGATATGACTTCAAGAGAGTATTTAGGAGATCATTCGCAAGAACGGTTACGTAATCGCTAAACCTCAAACAAAAGTTAACCGAAAAACTTGCTTATGGTTCCACCAGTAAACACTAAACAAAACTTATACATTCAATTCTAAATGGGTTAAATTGAGTGCTGGACCCTAAGGCATATTCTACTAAATACAAGGGATAACATTTTCTTATATTAGGCCTTTGAATTTTAAATTTACTCAAGGTTCTTTTTGGGGGTACCTATGGAGTCATCTGCAACTTTTCCTTATTTTTCTCTTGTTTTATGAAAATGGAAATAGACTGTACTTTGTACATAATTTGTATTATAACAGCACAAACAGAAATGTTTAATACTTAAATAAACTAAACTTAACACATACGTTACAAATAGTGACTAACTATAGAAAATTTTCTTACAAGTTCAACAGTTTGAGTCGAATGTGTTTTTAAGGAATGATAAGAGTTCGATTAAATTAATCGCTTCTCAATATGCATTTCTTTGTATTACAGGAACTGTCACCGATTATTGCTTATTAATGTTTGAGGAAGTTTTCTATTTTCCTTTTAATTTAAGAGAAACATACCTATATTATAAAGATATAAGAAATACACTTTCTTCTGAACCTAAATAATGAAATAATGAAGTCCTTAAAGAAAATATATAAAATTTAGGTTGAACAGTTTCGTTTGTTTGGTGGTTTAGGTCTGGACTTGACTGAAAAAAACACGATAAACGTCTGACCACGTTTAATTTGTATCACACCACATCATTATTGGTATACATATACTTGACAAAAATTTTATCGGTTACAGTCAAAAGCAAAAATTGTTACTGGGTAAAAATTGACATGAGTAAAACTGATAACAAATTTATGAACTTTTTGTGAGGGTATTAGAATTTAGTAGCGACGTACAGAAATGGTTTCCAAAAAGAAAATATTATATTTGAATATTACAAATACTACGTTTATTGTGGAATATTACTATTCAATGGCATTTGCTCAACACCGTCAACACTCTAAAAATGTGCGATCTCTTCTTCAGGATTTCGAAAGTTCGACCATTAACATTTCAGTTGTAATTTACATAAAAAGTTTTCAACTGAAAGATACACACGTTCGTTGAAATTATTAACAATTTAGAACAAAATGAATAATAATCCCCAGATTTTGCAAATACAATATCCATTAAAAAAAGCACAACAAATATTTTAACCAATTTTTTTTTATTCAATGCAAACTATTTAAAACTGCTATACCGTAGTTCTAATAGATTTAGAACCACTTGTTTACAGCGTATTGTTCAGATGCGGAGCACAAGTTGGGGTATTTGGGGTTGGTGCCAGTGGTGCAAGAGGCAGCAGCACGACTGCAGCTTTCATAGATGGGGAAGTTGATCATGTTGGTGGTGGCATAGTTGCAAGCAACCGAGTAAGACAAATACCTCTCACCAGCATTGGCATATGTTGCGCCAGCACAGCCCATACGGATGTTACGATCAGCCATCATGACAGTGAAGTGACCAATAGCACTATTAAAGAAAAATAATTTAAAAAAATACGTTCACAACAGAATAATGTACACATTTAAACTTACGGTCCAGAGTAACCATTAGGATAACTATCAATATAAGATTGTTTAGTGTCTTTAACTTCGGAGAACCAATTTTCAACAGATTGCTTCAATTTGGCGGCATGATCGACAGGACCAGTGAAACCAAACCAGGCAAGATTTTGACCAGAGTATTTGAAAGCATCAGTATTGCGGCATTTATCATGAGCCATTTTGCACTGCATAACATTGAGAGCGGCAAGGTTAGCCAATTCATCATCCCATTCCATGGTGGCCATACGACAGGCAGGGCTGAGTTTAGCATCACCACCTCCAGCAATAAGGTTACGTTTTTCATTGTGGGTATCAACCAAGATTTTTTTGTAATCATCGGTAATGGGAATCATTTTCGCATTTGAAGGGCATGTGGCAGAGAATTGCTAAATAAATTTGAAATATTTAGAATTGATATCTTGCTTCAATTGAAAGTAAAATAAAAAACTTACCCCACTGTGACCACAAGCGATATGCTTGGCACCATTACTGCAAATAGAGCTGGAGCAGTAATCAGTAGCAGACACTGCTGCAATGGTGGCGACAACGCACAGAAATACCGAGAAACGATTCATAATGTCAGATATAGAACTGTAGCTTGATCTACTAACTTCAAACTGATGCCGTTTAAGTGAAAAGCGACGTCTTTTATACATCATTTAATGTTTGCTTTCGAATAGAAACAAGTGTTTCTATTATAAGTTTTATTTATTTTTATCGCTTTTTATTTTAAAGTATTCCTATTATTCCTTAAATATTTGTCTTAACAAAACTTTGTATGTAAACATATCAAAATCATAACACAAGTATGTATGCATGTATGTAGGCAATTGTTAAAAACAGTTGCATTGTTTTATAACTGCTCATATAAAATTTGTTATTCAATTAGAGATATTAAAACATCTTTTTTTGCTATTAAATTACTCATCTTTCCCTTTTTATAATACATATGTATGTATATGTACTCCAATATAATTGTTAATTTGTTTATAAAATAAATTTTATTCTTGTTTGTTTAATAGCCACATTCAATTTGAGTTTTAATCAGACAATTGATGTACGTCAACGGAAGTTTTGGGGGGTGTGAAGATTTTAAAACTTAAACTATTTACATTTTTACAGAACATTTATTTTGCCAATTTTTGGTTAAGATTATTTCTTAACTTCATAATTTAGGCTTCGGAATTTATGCTTAAAATTGTAAACTGGGTGATCAAAAATTATATTACAATGTGCATTGGCTACCATTTTGTTATGGGAGCATATGATTGAGTTCTATTCTCACAGATGATTTATTAATTTTGTTCTTTTTTCTTTAATGTTAGTGAATAATCATTATTATTCGTAACTTACTCTGCAATTTGTGATCTATAAGCGCCTATATAAATTATTTCTACAGATTATCTATTTTAACCTTCATATCATCCACGATAATATTGGAGAGTGGAAGCATGTATGTACTCATACGCTGTCAAAAACTGTGTCATGTAAAAATCAACATGACCGTGTCTCCTTGTAACCCAACTCTGTACGTTTCTGATAAGTCTGTGTGTCCAGCGTCCTTTCGTCGCAGTATCGCATCTAATTGCCATTCGCCGAAACTCTTTTGTCTTTTCTCCCTTCGTTCCCAAGATATCAAAGTTCTACCAACAATCCTAACTCTATCATATACCCTTTTCAGTTCCATAGCCATAACATCAGGTGGAGTTATAACTGATATGACACCAATAGCCTCATGTGAAACTGTGCGGAAACCACTAGCAACCCTGAGAACGCAGGTTCTAACGCCGATCCTCACACAGGTGCTGCATACATCATTGTCGACTGAGTAATCCTCGCCAATAACAGTTTTCTGTTCTGATTTAGCCCACCTATATTAGCCATAACGCGGGATAATGCAGTGTTCACTCGAGCAGTTTTTTCAGAAGCCTTTTCAATATTAGTTCTAAAATTTAATCTTACGTCAATCATTACTCCTAAATATCTAAGCGTTACCTGAGAAGTTATATTATATTCGTCTATATTAAGTATAATACATTCAATTTTCATCCTGCTCGTTATCGTAATAGTTTCCGTTTTCTGTCCAGTAAGTTAAAGATACGCTTACGTAAGCCACTTCTTTATTCAACCCAACGTCATCATACACGTAGCCTCAATTTGATGTATTTCTATAGCCACTATTGTTACTGCTATATCGTCAGCATAACCAATTATGTGCACACCCCTCGGTACTGGGAGAGGTAAAACTCCATCGTAGAGTATATTACATAGCCGTGGACCAAGCACAGAGCCCTGTGGAACTCCACCAGTTATTTTCTACTCCTTAACTCCTCCATGTGTGTCACAGAGCAGTATTCTCTCAGAAAGATAGCCACCAACGATACGCATAAGATGCGCTGGCGTCTGTGTAGTCCGTAAAACTTGTAAAATGTGCGACCAGCATGCAGAATTAAAAGCATTTCGAACATCAAATGTTATGGCGGCACAATATTCTTTAGAATCATGCATCAATTTGGTTTGCCTGCTATCGTTGTCAATTTCTTAATTGCATTTCAAGGTGTAGTTCCAAACGGTTACAAATCAATCGTTCCAAAATCTAACCCATTGTATAGATCATAAAAAGCGGTCGATATGAACCTAGATCTCCCGACGTTTTTTAATACCAGTCTTTGAATTTTCCATATTCTCGGAAAAACCCAATCGTTAAAAAACTTCATGTACATCTCCGTAAAGGGTCGAACACTGTGCTTAATTGCTATTTTAAGAGCCCGGTTTAGAATTCCATCAAGGCACGGAACCTTAGCGTTTCCAAAATGTTCCGACGCTACCATCACCTCATTGTCCGTCACTGGATCTATGGCCTCCATAGAAGTCGCATTTTCGTTGACTGCTACATTTTCTCTTTCAATGCTCTGTATTGGAAAAATAGTTTTATCCACCTTTCTCAGGAGTGCTGGGCTAGTTGGCGCTTGTCGTTTACAACGCGTGAACTCTAGTCACAGGATCAGTAGAAGGAATAGGGATATCTCTAAGGCAGAGGAAACAGTTACAGGTTACAGATGCGTAGGTAGAGTGGGCTAGTTAGGCTAGGAATTGATAGCAGTTATGCCGAGGGATACCTATTAGTGTATTTGACAGTCTCAGAGCAAACTGAATTAGAAAAGGCAATCATTTATGAAGGGGCAAGTGGAAGAGGCAATTATCTGGGTCACATTCTTATTCACTGCAAGGATACCTAAGCAGCCAATTGGCTGAAGATGGACACTGAGAAATTGTCTAACTGGAACGCAGAAGACCTCTCGGCGTATTAAGGAGATAAGGTGGCCGAGACACATATAGTGAAATTCTTCAAGGGAAAGAGAAATAAATATTGAAAATGAGGGACTGCACACAGCTCTAAAGCGCATCCTTAAGAACAGAAATGGAAGAAAAGGCAAACTGATGATAGCCGGAATCGATGAGAGATCGTTTAATGGTCCATGGCACTGTCACAGCAAAGGAGGAAAGAACCGAGTACAGCAGGCACGAAATAACGGTGGCATCAGCCTGCTACCCAGGAGAAGAAAATACACAACAACCCCAGCGGAAGTGAAATGATTTGCTGAGCATTTTGGTAGGCAAATTATTGACATTATTGATGGGATGTGATGCCAGTGACCACAACATCATATGAAACCGTATGGACACCAACAATAGGGGTGAGTACCATTTAGAATCTGCAGAACCTTCTAATCTGGAGATTTTTAATATAAGAAACAGGCCTACTTTTGTTACTAGTATTTGAAAAGAGGTTTTAAACATTACCATAGCTAGTCCGGGCATTGCTATGTTTATAAAAGATTGAAGTGTTTCACGCGAGGAATCTTTATCAAATCATAATATAAGAGAATTCCCGCCAAGGGGTTTGGGGACATTAAGAAACCCAAGGAAAAATATAAGGAAACTTTCATTTATAATCTACATGCCTCTTTAAGGAGCCAGTACGTGCTCGAACAAATTATGACTCTGTTGAATGAGGCAATTAGATGCCTTCCCGAGAGATCAAGGGGCAAAGATAAAAACGTGGTTTGGCAGAATAGCTAAAAAATGCTATTCGAAGTATCACACAGTGAATGCATTGAATTCTGAAACGAATTCGTGATTTTAGATTTAAAAAACCATTTTATTTTGCAACGTAGTCTCAGTTTGACTCAAGATTTCTATAATTTTTCAAAATTTTTTTTCCATTTTCTCTTTAAATCACGTTATATTACAAACTAAGTTTATAGCTTGTTTGTTTTATAGAACTCCCGGATGCCCAAATGAGAGCAAGTTTTTCTTCAAGTTAAGATATAGGAAAGAGCAATTTTTTTAAGTTCTTACAAAAACTGAGGAATGACAAATGAATCAAAATTTTATTTTTGTTTGGATATACATATTTGGCGTTCACTTTCGTGTTTAAGGATTAGAATTTCGATGTTGAAATTATTAAAAATTTAGAATAAAACGAATAAAAATCCCCAGATTTTCCAAATACAATATCCATTAAAAAAAGCACAACAAATATTTTAACCAATTTTTTTTTATTCAATGCAAACTATTTAAAACTGCTATACCGTAGTTATAATAGATTTAGAACCACTTGTTTACAGCGTATTGTTCAGATGCGGAGCACAAGTTGGGGTATTTGGGGTTGGTGCCAGTGGTGCAAGAGGCAGCAGCACGACTGCAGCTTTCATAGATGGGGAAGTTGATCATGTTGGTGGTGGCATAGTTGCAAGCAACCGAGTAAGACAAATACCTCTCACCAGCATTGGCATATGTTGCGCCAGCACAGCCCATACGGATGTTACGATCAGCCATCATGACAGTGAAGTGACCAATAGCACTATTAAAGAAAAATAATTTAAAAAAATACGTTCACAACAGAATAATGTACACATTTAAACTTACGGTCCAGAGTAACCATTAGGATAACTATCAATATAAGATTGTTTAGTGTCTTTAACTTCGGAGAACCAATTTTCAACAGATTGCTTCAATTTGGCGGCATGATCGACAGGACCAGTGAAACCAAACCAGGCAAGATTTTGACCAGAGTATTTGAAAGCATCAGTATTGCGGCATTTATCATGAGCCATTTTGCACTGCATAACATTGAGAGCGGCAAGGTTAGCCAATTCATCATCCCATTCCATGGTGGCCATACGACAGGCAGGGCTGAGTTTAGCATCACCACCTCCAGCAATAAGGTTACGTTTTTCATTGTGGGTATCAACCAAGATTTTTTTGTAATCATCGGTAATGGGAATCATTTTCGCATTTGAAGGGCATGTGGCAGAGAATTGCTAAATAAATTTGAAATATTTAGAATTGATATCTTGCTTCAATTGAAAGTAAAATAAAAAACTTACCCCACTGTGACCACAAGCAATATGCTTGGCACCATTACTGCAAATAGAGCTGGAGCAGTAATCAGTAGCAGACACTGCTGCAATGGTGGCGACAACGCACAGAAATACCGAGAAACGATTCATAATGTCAGATATAGAACTGTAGCTTGATCTACTAACTTCAAGCTGATGCCGTTTAAGTGAAAAGCGACATCTTTTATACATCATCTAATGTTTACTAAGAGCTACTTATATTTGCTTTCGAATAGAAACAAGTGTTTCTATTATAAGTTTTATTTTAAAATACGTCTTCTATTATTTGCTATCATTCCTTAAATATTAGTCTTTAGAAAACTTTCTATATAAACATAACAAAATCATAACACAAGTATGTACATTAGGGTGGCCTCAAAATATAAGTTGCGAATGTTCCCGACTAAAATGAAAGTTTGATTCATTCTAAGACTACGTTTCTCAAAATTTTTGTTCTGGGGTCAATATTTGGTGAGCTGGATCAAAGTATAGACAGGTCCTTTTTTGAGGTTTTTTGAATTTTTTTCATATTTCTTCCGAAGGAACTATATATAAATTTGGTATCATATGAGAGGTCTTTAAGAGGCGCTTTCAAAAGGTTATCATAAATTTTAAAAACAATTTTGAAAAGCCAAAAATTTTGATAATTTCGGACAAAATTTTTGTTTTTTTTATTTTTTTCATAGAATTTACTTAACTAAATTGTTGAAATTTCTAGATTATAATGACCATGTAATTTAACCAAAATGGGTTTTTCCGTTTTTCAAAATTCAATCTAGTTCAAATTTTATTAAAATTTTTTTAAACCTAATTTCTTCTCTATCTGACAACCTCTGTTAACTCAATTCATATATGTGCATCAAAATAACGCAAATTTTATAAGCTTTCCATTGATGTATAATTTCTTATACTTTTATTATGTTATACAACGAATATTTCAATATAAACCGAAACATTTGCGATACATCCCGCTATAATGTAATTTTCTTGTTATTCCTTAAGAATGTGGTTGTTTATTTTAAGCAGCAAATGAAAAACTGTTTATTACATATATTTTTACATTGTAAATATTAGTATATTATTTGCTTAATGATAAATATTGGTTAATAGTTGTAACTAAAAAATATAAATTCATAGAAAATATTTTAATATAAACATAATTTTTTTCATATACATTTATTAACAAATGCGTTTACATGAGTTCATTCTGTTAGCAATATGAGAAGGTCGATTTTTTCCTATTACTGAAAGCATGGATTGACTGACAAAATGTACAAATCGTTCTGTACTTTGTGTATGTCATTCACATTCTGAAATTAGTAATATTTTATTTAAATATGATGATTTTATACATAATAGCTTAACAAAAGATGAAATCATAAAATCAACCGCAACTTTTTGTTTCACAATTCTGCGCGGTTTCTGCATTATTGCTGTCCCATATTATATTATCAGAACTAGATGAATCTAAAAACTCTTCAAAAACAACGAAGTTTGGGGTTGTTGAATTCAGCGTTACATATATCAATTGAGTTAACAGAGGTTGTCAGATAGAGAAGAAATTAGGTTTAAAAAAATTTTAATAAAATTTGAACTAGATTGAATTTTGAAAAACGGAAATTACCATTTTGGTTAAATTACATGGTCTTTATAATCAAGAAATTTCAACAATTTAGTTAAGTAAATTCTATGAAAAAATGAAAAAAAACAAAAATTTAGTCCGAAATTTTCAAAATTTTTGATTTTTCACAATTTTTTTTAAAATTTCTGATAACCTTTTGAAAGCGCCTCTTAAAGACCTTTCATATGATACCAAATTTATATATAGTTCCTTCGGAAGAAATATGAAACAAATTCTAAAAGCCTCAAAAAAGGACTTTTTTATACTTTGATCCAGCTCACCAAATATTGACCCCAGGACGAAAAAATTGAGAAACGTAGTCTTAGAATGAATCAAACTTTCATTTTAGTTGGAAACATCTATACCTTATTTTTTTCTCCATACAAACGGGGCCACCCTAATGTACATATGTATGTTATTATGGGATTGTTTTAAAACTGCTCATATAAAATTTGTTATTTAATTGAAAATATTAAGCTAAGTAAATATATAATTATTTTAAAACTGTTTTCTCTATTAGATCACTTATTATTCCCTTTATATATTATGAACATATATGTGCTACAATATAATTTTTAATTTATTTATAAAACAATTTTAGATACAACTTAAAAAAACTTTCCGATATTTTTGATTGTCTAATAGTCACATTCAATTTAAATTTTAATCAGACAATTGATGTACGTCAACGGAAGTTTAGGGGTTGGAGTTTTTATTACTCTAGCTGTTTACATACGTACGTGTTTACAGATACTTTATTTACGTCAGGAAACATATACCGAAGACCTCAAGAATTGTTTTACATAAATAATCAAAAAAACAAAAACTTAAGGCTTTGAGCGGATATATTTCTAGGTCACATCTGGGCCTTATGTCCGATTATAAAATTGAATTATGCTGGGTAATTGGGGGCTTTTGGGCAACGAAGTTCCGGATGAACTGCCAAAATCAGTCATAAGCTATAACATAAGAGAAGTCGATGAGTGTGCGAATGGTGTGATTCAACCGTGTATGGCAATGTAGGGTTGCACGGGCTTTATGGTCAATCCTACTGCAACAAAAATTATCCCAAATATGGGAAGGCGGGAGATGAGCGCTAATCTCTAGTCTCAGGATCAGTAGATAGAATAGGGGCATCTCTGAATATGTGGCAGAGGAAAAAGCGGATTATTTTTTGTGCCGCTCACCTATAGAGCTGTGTTATAGCGCATCCTTAAGAACAGAAATGAAAGAAAATACAAGCTGATGATAGCCGGAATCGATGAGCGATCATTTAATGGTTCATGACAATACCCAAAAGAGGAGAAAAGGACCAGACTCTGGAAAGACCGAACGTACAAATGCTGGGGAAAATGGGAAATTCATCATGTTGGTGGTGGCATAGTTTTAAGCAACCAAGTAAGACAAATACCTCTCACCATCATTGGCATAGTTTATGGCAGCACAACCCACACGAATATTGCTATCAGCCATCATGACAGTTAAGTGACCAATGCCACTATGGTCAGATCAGTTATATGAAGCCTTGAATGAAATAGCCATAGTCTAGGAGGTCGTGAGGCCACATTTAAAACCCCAGTTCAGACTTCAAAACGAAATATGAAAAAAATTTCTATGGGAACTTCCTGTCAGCAGATTTGTGGCAATACCTCTGAGAATAAATAAAATTGCCGTGAAAAGTTTCTCAAAACATTTCTACGGCAACCTCCTCTCAGCATGTTTCTGGCATCAATTAAAATTGCCATGAAAAGTTTGTCAAAAATCGGAGTCGACTTTAAACTGTAGGTCCCGCCACTAATGTATAAAATTAACACACACAACATAAGTGGTGTGAGAAGCTACGTCGTAACCCTGACTGAAGGCTTGTAAAGGCTAATTATGTATGTATGTATGTATGTATGTATGTATGTATGATAACTAAATATTATTTCCTGTGTTTTTCTGTCCCAATGAAAAGCTCTATATACTAACGAAACATTCCATCGTTATCCTTACCTTTAGACTAGAGCTGGATAATTACGCGCAATTGCTACTTGCGGACGATTAAATTGTTTTTTTTTTTAAATTCAAATATATTTATTCAAGAAAAGTATTAAAATTCACAGTTTATGTTTGCCTCAGCGTCTTATGATATTATTGAGGCGAGTTGGCAGAATCAAAAGCTTATCTAAATGGGAGAACTTGAGGTCATTCTAAGTGACCCTCTTTTAATTAACTGTCACTCTGCGCTTTTGGGTGACATATCGTTAGCTTGGGTGCATTAGAAAATAAGCTTGTTTAATAGGTTTATATCATTCATGTTTTAATATTTCTTTTTTATTATTTTTTATTATTCATAAATAACTTAAATTCATGATTACCGATTCATATTATAGTTAACATTCTGGTTATTACCATATGAATAGTATATTTAGTGATTTCCTTAGTAATATTCGAACAATTTTTCTTTCGACATGTTGTTGTTTATTTGATAGAAACTATTATAAGTTAAAAATTAACAATAATACGGTACAAAAAAAAAAAAACAAATAATGTGTACAGTTAATATATATATATACAGAATATTAGTGTGAAACATTACATTATATATGTATGTATGTAGATTGTGCATGAATAGATTTCTTGATATTAATATGTATGTATGTATACTGTTACAGTTTCATCGATTTATATAAAAAGAAAAGAAACAAAAAGCATAAAATACTTATTGGAAGCATAATGAGCAAATTATATTGAATATGATTGTAAAAAATATGATTGTAAAAATAAAAAAATGAAAACGCTTAGCGTTTTTTTTTATTACGTGTATAAATAAATTTATATACACAAGCAATTATTTTGTAATTAAAACTAATTTAAATCGACATAAAAAATTAATAGATTATTAAAAAATTAATACGTATAAAATAATATTAAATGTTTAAGTAAAGCATTTGAATGATTAATTTATTTTTCAATTAGTATAGTTTTCAGACAATAAAAATCTAATTTTGTCATGAAAAGCGGAATTTTTGTTTTCATTTTTATTTTGGTTTTTAAACTGTTACTATCAATTATTTAATTAAGACTGGTTTTTCATATTGCGTTAAACGGTTGTTAGGATTTCGAAAACTAAGTAGTATGTTTATTTAAGAATTTATGTTAAAGCATAAATTTTTTTTACACATTTATATTGTATGTATGCATGTATTGCATACAGTAGCAGTTTGTTGTCGTAGCTCTACCATAGATAGTTAGGATTATTATTTATAATATTTAATAATAATTTTAAATCGTAGTTAAATATAGTTCAACTTAAAATCTTATTGACTTTCTAGCTTAACGTTTATGTACCTTTTTGCTTTTTGAAGATTTCTTATATGTTTTTAATTTTTTTTAATTTGATAAATTTTTGTTGTTGTTATTCTTCTAAATCTAAATATACTGCTATCAAAAAATACTTGACTTTTTTCAATTATTTATTTTAAATATTATTTAACACATACACATCTAATTAAGTAGTATTAAGTTGTTTAATAGACACAATTTCAATTAATGTTGTAGGGTTTTTTCTTTCACATATGTATACTATAGTATATACATATATTAAAATATATCTAATGGGGCGGGAAGAGACCTCCAAAAACCTTTTTTAAATTTTTCGAAAATGTTCTTTTTTAAATGACTTATTCAAGGAGAGTATTTGTTGACTTTCATACTTCGCCTTTTCTAATCTGTTAGATACCCATAATAAAGTAATGAATAAAGTTTAAATTAACTTTGTTGTTGTTGTTGATGGTGTTGTTGTTGCTGTTGTTGTGTTTGTTGCAATTGTTGTTGCTGCTGTTGTGGTGCACCAAATTTACTGGTAATTTTATGTGATACATTAACAATGGCCATTTCATGTTTTGAGTCCATATCACAATCATACAGACCACTTAAGGAATCTAAACTTAATAATCTGGAACTAGCACGACTGGAGACAGATGTATCATCTACATCGGGAGCATTATATAAAGAATTGACATCAGATAAAGCACCTTCGGCATCGGTTAAGCCAGCTTCGTTTAATAGAGAGATATTTTCTAAGCCTGGCTCATCGGTTATATAGCCCGTAGACTCAGCACCGCCTATTATAAGATAAAAAACACGTTTTTTTGGATTTGTATTCAATTCTTCGTATTATTTTTATACAATATTTCTCGATTTCTTAAACCTTTGTTCTTTCTTTGTTCTTTAATTGTCAGCATTTTGTATGCGCGTTAAATAACCCAACTAAATATATTTCTTATATTTTAATGCTCACCTGTAGCTTCTTCTCTACAATCGTCATCTGACCACTCAGATTGACTTTCTAAATGATTCGAGTCCATTGATTGATGATTATGATGACCGGCACCATATTTGAGCTCATCATTTATCACATTCGCTTCTAAAATATCATTACGATGAACGTGTAGACCATTCGATAAAGCACCCACTAAAGCCTCTTCCGGACCACATTCATGATCATCCTCATCATCCTCATCATCGTCTAAATCGTCTTCACTATGATATGGACCACGATGCTGCTGTTGCTGATGATTGACCATGTCGGTTTGTGCCAAACGTTTTTTACGCACATCACGGCCCACTTCATCTTCTTCGAATTCCTCATCAGCGAGATTATCTTCGGTATCGTCACGCTCGTCGTCATCATGATTATTGTGGTGCTGATGATTATTACGCTGTCGTTGATGATTGTGGCCATGGTGGTTTGCATGATGATGATGATGGTGATGATGATGGTGAGGACGATTATAACGGGAATTTTTATTATCAGCCGTATCGTCTAGTTGATCAAGACTTTCGTGACTTTGATCGAAATCCTTGGATCTCGGTCTCATGCGATGACGATGATTATGTTCTTTGGTTGCACTTGGTTGCTGTTGTTGTTGTTGATGTTGCTGCTGCTGTTGCTGAGGATAATTGTTGTAGTTTGTACCATTTGTTGAAGTTGACGATTTATTGTTCATATCCATCATGGCCAAATTTAATTGATTACGTATCTCATGTAATATTTCACATGACTCTGTGTCACTAGTTTGCCTGTTAAAAAAAAAAAAAAAAAAAAAAAAAAAATAAAGTAAAAGTTAATCTTTAGTTAGATTGTCTTTTGAAGATGTGCTTACATTTGACTGGATTCCGATGGATTTTTATTGCGGGTTATTTCTTTTATTGCTTCTAGTCCCACTGGATGTTTGGCAATCATAAAACTTGTACTCACAGGTATTTTGGATCCCAATGGTCTGCCCGTAGTTGGGGAATTCAGTTCATCCAAAATTGTAGCAGCCATTGCCGTGGTAACATTTTTCAAATTATTATTACCACTAAGTGGTGTGCTGCCACTAAGGTTGCCATTACTGCCTAAACTACCACTGCCCCCCCAGCCAGCGGCTACATTTAGACCATTTGAACTCAGCTTACTGTTGCTGCCAGAGTAGCTTATGTCTATATTGTTGCGACTACTGCTATTACTGGTAGTATTACCACCCTCAGCATTTCCGCCCGAAACGGAGGTAACATTACCACCCGTTGACGAAGAAGCAGTAGCTGCTGTTGAGTTGTTGTGTGTAGTAGTGACTAAGCCTCTGGCTCTAGAGGATTCATTTAAAAGTCTTTGCAATTCCCTCTCAAATGGTGATTTTGTGGCATTTTGATTTCCCGAAGCTGATGACATTTGACCCGTATTATTACTCTGCTTACCTTGAACTGCCAAAACTAGACGATCCTGGTATTCGAAACTGTTGCATGAGTCTCCTTTATTTTGTGTAGTAGTCGTGTATTGTCCCTGACTTTCTGTCGTTGAACTTACTTCGAAGTCTTTAAGATTGGACATATCGATGACGTTACAATATTCTTTAATAACATGCAAACATCTGGTTTGCCTGCTTTCTTTGACAATTTCTTAATTGCATCTATACTTGAGTGTCAATCGTTCCAAAATCTTACGCATTGTATCGATCATAGAAAGAGGTCGATATGAACCTAGATCTTCTGGCGTTTTTCCTGGTTTAGGTAGTAATACCAGTCTTTGAATTTTCCATATTCTCGGAAAAACTCCATCGTTAAAAAATGTCATGTACATCTCCGTAAAGGGTCGAACACTGTGCTCAATTGCTATTTTAAGAGCCCGGTTTAGAATTCCATCAAGGCACGGAACCTTAGCGTTTCCAAAATGTTCCGACACTACCATAACCTCATTGTTCGTCACTGGATCTATGGCCTCCATCGAAGTCGCATTTTCGTTCACTGCTACATTTTCTCTTTCAATGCTCTGTATTGGAAAAAGAATTTAATCCACCTTTCTTAGGAGTACTAGGCTAGTTGGCGCTTGTGCTTTACAACTACTTATTTTGGACATAACCACCTTATATGCTCCTCCCCATGGATTTTCATTAACATTAATCTTTAATCTTTCATTGTCAGCTTCACCTCTACTCCTTTGGTTATGTCGTCTCGCACTATGGCAACCGCGTCTTAGTACCGCAATTTCGCTGTTCCACCAATACACTGGTCTTCGGGTGGATGTGCTCCTCTTTCTCACATTGCAGCGTCACAAACCCTGCTAATATGTTCGTTCATTTGCGTCACTCGAATCATTTATATTTTCGTCCAGGCATAACAGAAGAGAAATCGCTGAGTCGGAATTATTGGGGAAAGGCTTTATTCTACAGTGTATGGGAATGTAGAATGGACTGTAGGATTGTGCAGGGTTTATGGCCAATCATTTTATGGTCAATGCTACTGGAACAAAAATTATCCCAAACATGAGAAGGCGGGAGATGAGGGCTATTAAGGGAATACTAAAAAGTACTGATCTATAGGATCAGTAGAAGGAATAGGGATATCTCTAAGGCAGAGGAAACAGTTACAGGTTACAGATGCGTAGGTAGAGTGGGCTAGTTAGGCTAGGAATTGATAGCAGTTATGCCGAGGGATACCTGTTAGTGTATTTGACAGTCTCAGAGCAAACTGAATTAGAAAAGGCAATCATTTATGAAGGGGCAAGTGGAAGAGGCAATTATCTGGGTCACATTCTTATTCACTGCAAGGATACCTAAGCAGCCAATTGGCTGAAGATGGACACTGAGAAATTGTCTAACTGGAACGCAGAAGACCTCTCGGCGTATTAAGGAGATAAGGTGGCCGAGACACATATAGTGAAATTCTTCAAGGGAAAGAGAACGGAGCATATTATGGTTCATTAAATATTGAAAATGAGGGACTGCACACAGCCCTAAAGCGCATCCTTAAGAACAGAAATCGAAGAAAAGGCAAACTGATGATAGCCGGAATCGATGAGAGATCGTTTAATGGTCCATGGTACTGTCACAGCAAAGGAGGAAAGAACCGAGTACAGCAGGCACGAAATAACGGTGGCATCAGCTTGCTACCCAGGAGAAGAAAATACACAACAACCCCAGCGGAAGTGAAATGATTTGCTGAGCATTTTGGTAGGCGAATTATTGACATTATTGATGGGATGTGATGCCAGTGACCACAACATCATATGAAACCGTATGGACACCAACAATAGGGGTGAGTACCATTTAGAATCTGCAGAACCTTCTAATCTGGAGATTTTTAATATAAGAAACAGGCCTACTTTTGTTACTAGTATTTGAAAAGAGGTTTTAAACATTACCATAGCTAGTCCGGGCATTGCTATGTTTATAAAAGATTGAAGTGTTTCACGCGAGGAATCTTTATCAAATCATAATATAAGAGAATTCCCGCCAAGGGGTTTGGGGACATTAAGAAACCCAAGGAAAAATATAAGGAAACTTTCATTTATAATCTACATGCCTCTTTAAGGAGCCAGTACGTGCTCGAACAAATTATGACTCTGTTGAATGAGGCAATTAGATGCCTTCCCGAGAGATCAAGGGGCAAAGATAAAAACGTGGTTTGGCAGAATAGCTAAAAAATGCTATTCGAAGTATCACACAGTGAATGCATTGAATTCTGAAACGAATTCGTGATTTTAGATTTAAAAAACCATTTTATTTTGCAACGTAGTCTCAGTTTGACTCAAGATTTCTATAATTTTTCAAAATTTTTTTTCCATTTTCTCTTTAAATCACGTTATATTACAAACTAAGTTTATAGCTTGTTTGTTTTATAGAACTCCCGGATGCCCAAATGAGAGCAAGTTTTTCTTCAAGTTAAGATATAGGAAAGAGCAATTTTTTTAAGTTCTTACAAAAACTGAGGAATGACAAATGAATCAAAATTTTATTTTTGTTTGGATATACATATTTGGCGTTCACTTTCGTGTTTAAGGATTAGAATTTCGATGTTGAAATTATTAAAAATTTAGAATAAAACGAATAAAAATCCCCAGATTTTCCAAATACAATATCCATTAAAAAAAGCACAACAAATATTTTAACCAATTTTTTTTTATTCAATGCAAACTATTTAAAACTGCTATACCGTAGTTATAATAGATTTAGAACCACTTGTTTACAGCGTATTGTTCAGATGCGGAGCACAAGTTGGGGTATTTGGGGTTGGTGCCAGTGGTGCAAGAGGCAGCAGCACGACTGCAGCTTTCATAGATGGGGAAGTTGATCATGTTGGTGGTGGCATAGTTGCAAGCAACCGAGTAAGACAAATACCTCTCACCAGCATTGGCATATGTTGCGCCAGCACAGCCCATACGGATGTTACGATCAGCCATCATGACAGTGAAGTGACCAATAGCACTATTAAAGAAAAATAATTTAAAAAAATACGTTCACAACAGAATAATGTACACATTTAAACTTACGGTCCAGAGTAACCATTAGGATAACTATCAATATAAGATTGTTTAGTGTCTTTAACTTCGGAGAACCAATTTTCAACAGATTGCTTCAATTTGGCGGCATGATCGACAGGACCAGTGAAACCAAACCAGGCAAGATTTTGACCAGAGTATTTGAAAGCATCAGTATTGCGGCATTTATCATGAGCCATTTTGCACTGCATAACATTGAGAGCGGCAAGGTTAGCCAATTCATCATCCCATTCCATGGTGGCCATACGACAGGCAGGGCTGAGTTTAGCATCACCACCTCCAGCAATAAGGTTACGTTTTTCATTGTGGGTATCAACCAAGATTTTTTTGTAATCATCGGTAATGGGAATCATTTTCGCATTTGAAGGGCATGTGGCAGAGAATTGCTAAATAAATTTGAAATATTTAGAATTGATATCTTGCTTCAATTGAAAGTAAAATAAAAAACTTACCCCACTGTGACCACAAGCGATATGCTTGGCACCATTACTGCAAATAGAGCTGGAGCAGTAATCAGTAGCAGACACTGCTGCAATGGTGGCGACAACGCACAGAAATACCGAGAAACGATTCATAATGTCAGATATAGAACTGTAGCTTGATCTACTAACTTCAAACTGATGCCGTTTAAGTGAAAAGCGACGTCTTTTATACATCATTTAATGTTTGCTTTCGAATAGAAACAAGTGTTTCTATTATAAGTTTTATTTATTTTTATCGCTTTTTATTTTAAAGTATTCCTATTATTCCTTAAATATTTGTCTTAACAAAACTTTGTATGTAAACATATCAAAATCATAACACAAGTATGTATGCATGTATGTAGGCAATTGTTAAAAACAGTTGCATTGTTTTATAACTGCTCATATAAAATTTGTTATTCAATTAGAGATATTAAAACATCTTTTTTTTGCTATTAAATTACTCATCTTTCCCTTTTTATAATACATATGTATGTATATGTACTCCAATATAATTGTTAATTTGTTTATAAAATAAATTTTATTCTTGTTTGTTTAATAGCCACATTCAATTTGAGTTTTAATCAGACAATTGATGTACGTCAACCGAAGTTTTGGGGGGGGTGTGAAGATTTTAAAACTTAAACTATTTACATTTTTACAGAACATTTATTTTGCCAATTTTTGGTTAAGATTATTTCTTAACTTCATAATTTAGGCTTCGGAATTTATGCTTAAAATTGTAAACTGGGTGATCAAAAATTATATTACAATGTGCATTGGCTACCATTTTGTTATGGGAGGATATGATTGAGTTCTATTCTCACAGATGATTTATTAATTTTGTTCTTTTTTCTTTAATGTTGGTGAATAATCATTATTATTCGTAACTTACTCTGCAATTTGTGATCTATAAGCAAATAATATAAATTATTTCTACAGATTATCTATTTGAACCTTCATATCATCCACGATAATATTGGAGAGTGGAAGCATGTATGTACTCATACGCTGTCAAAAACTGTGCCATGTAAAAATCAACATGACCGTGTCTCCTTTTAACTCAACTCTGTACGTTTCTGATAAGTCTGTGTGTCCATCGTCCTTTCGTCGCAGTATCGCATCTAATTGCCATTCGCCGAAACTCTTTTGTCTTTTCTCCCTTCGTTCCCAAGTTATCAAAGTTCTACCAACAATCCTAACTCTATCATATACCCTTTTCAGTTCCATAGCCATAACATCAGGTGGAGTTATAACTGATATAACACCAATAGCCTCATGTGAAACTGTGCGGAAACCACTAGCAACCCTGAGAACGCAGGTTCTAACGCCGATCCTCACACAGGTGCTGCATACATCATTGTCGACTGAGTAATCATCGCCAATAACAGTGTTCTGTTCTGATTTAGCCCATCTATATTAGCCATAACGCGGGATAATGCAGTGTTCACTCGAGCAGTTTTTTCACAAGCCTTTTCAATATTAGTTCTAAAATTTAATCTTACGTCAATCATTACTCCTAAATATCTAAGCGTTACCTCGTCTATATTAAGTATATTAAGTATAATACATTCAATTTTCATCCTGCTCGTTATCGTAATAGTTTCCGTTTTCTGTCCAGCAAGTTAAAGATACGCTTATGTAAGCCACTTCTTTATTCTACCCAACGTCATCATACACGTAGCCTCAATTTGATGTACTTCTATAGCCACTATTGTTACTGCTATATCGTCAGCATAACCAATTATCTGCACACCCCTCGGTACTGGGAGAGGTAAAACTCCATCGTAGAGTATATTACATAGCCGTGGGCCAAGCACAGAGCGCTGTGGAACTCCACCAGTTATTTTCTACTCCTTAACTCCTCCATGTGTGTCACAGAGCAGTATTCTCTCAAAAAGATAGCCACCAACGATACGCATAAGATGCGCTGGCGTCTGTGTAGTCCGTAAAACTTGTAAAATGTGCGACCAGCATGCAGAATTAAAAGCATTTCGAACATCAAATGTTATGGCGGCACAATATTCTTTAGAATCATGCATCAATTTGGTTTGCCTGCTATCGTTGTCAATTTCTTAATTGCATTTATACTTGAGCGTCCTCTACAAAATCCATATTAATTGTCGGGTAGACCTTCAGCTCCTCTTTCAAGGTGTAGTTCCAAACGGTTACAAATCAATCGTTCCAAAATCTAACCCATTGTATAGATCATAAAAAGCGGTCGATATGAACCTAGATCTCCCGGCGTTTTTCTGGTTTAGGTAGTAATACCAGTCCTTGAATTTTCCATATTCTCGGAAAAACTCCATCGTTAAAAAACTTCATGTACATCTCCGTAAAGGGTCGAACACTGTGCTTAATTGCTATTTTAAGAGCCCGGTTTAGAATTCCATCAAGGCACGGAACCTTAGCGTTTCCAAAATGTTCCGACGCTACCATCACCTCATTGTCCGTCACTGGATCTATGGCCTCCATAGAAGTCGCATTTTCGTTGACTGCTACATTTTCTCTTTCAATGCTCTGTATTGGAAAAATAGTTTTATCCACCTTTCTCAGGAGTGCTGGGCTAGTTGACGCTTGTCGTTTACAACGCGTGATCTCTAGTCACATGATCAGTAGAAGGAATAGGGATATCTCTAAGGCAGAGGAAACAGTTACAGGTTACAGATGCGTAGGTAGAGTGGGCTAGTTAGGCTAGGAATTGTTAGCAGTTATGCCGAGGGATACCTATTAGTGTATTTGACAGTCTCAGAGCAAACTGAATTAGAAAAGGCAATCATTTATGAAGGGGCAAGTGGAAGAGGCAATTATCTGGGTCACATTCTTATTCACTGCAAGGATACCTAAGCAGCCAATTGGCTGAAGGTGGACACTGAGAAATTGTCTAACTGGAACGCAGAAGACCTCTCGGCGTATTAAGGAGATAAGGTGGCCGAGACACATATAGTGAAATTCTTCAAGGGAAAGAGAACGGAGCATATTATGGTTCATTAAATATTGAAAATGAGGGACTGCACACAGCCCTAAAGCGCATCCTTAAGAACAGAAATCGAAGAAAAGGCAAACTGATGATAGCCGGAATCGATGAGAGATCGTTTAATGGTCCATGGTACTGTCACAGCAAAGGAGGAAAGAACCGAGTACAGCAGGCACGAAATAACGGTGGCATCAGCTTGCTACCCAGGAGAAGAAAATACACAACAACCCCAGCGGAAGTGAAATGATTTGCTGAGCATTTTGGTAGGCGAATTATTGACATTATTGATGGGATGTGATGCCAGTGACCACAACATCATATGAAACCGTATGGACACCAACAATAGGGGTGAGTACCATTTAGAATCTGCAGAACCTTCTAATCTGGAGATTTTTAATATAAGAAACAGGCCTACTTTTGTTACTAGTATTTGAAAAGAGGTTTTAAACATTACCATAGCTAGTCCGGGCATTGCTATGTTTATAAAAGATTGAAGTGTTTCACGCGAGGAATCTTTATCAAATCATAATATAAGAGAATTCCCGCCAAGGGGTTTGGGGACATTAAGAAACCCAAGGAAAAATATAAGGAAACTTTCATTTATAATCTACATGCCTCTTTAAGGAGCCAGTACGTGCTCGAACAAATTATGACTCTGTTGAATGAGGCAATTAGATGCCTTCCCGAGAGATCAAGGGGCAAAGATAAAAACGTGGTTTGGCAGAATAGCTAAAAAATGCTATTCGAAGTATCACACAGTGAATGCATTGAATTCTGAAACGAATTCGTGATTTTAGATTTAAAAAACCATTTTATTTTGCAACGTAGTCTCAGTTTGACTCAAGATTTCTATAATTTTTCAAAATTTTTTTTCCATTTTCTCTTTAAATCACGTTATATTACAAACTAAGTTTATAGCTTGTTTGTTTTATAGAACTCCCGGATACCCAAATGAGAGCAAGTTTTTCTTCAAGTTAAGATATAGGAAAGACCAATTTTTTTAAGTTCTTACAAAAACTGAGGAATGACAAATGAATCAAAATTTTATTTTTGTTTGGATATACATATTTGGCGTTCACTTTCGTGTTTAAGGATTAGAATTTCGATGTTGAAATTATTAAAAATTTAGAATAAAACGAATAAAAATCCCCAGATTTTCCAAATACAATATCCATTAAAAAAAGCACAACAAATATTTTAACCAATTTTTTTTTATTCAATGCAAACTATTTAAAACTGTTATACCGTAGTTATAATAGATTTAGAACCACTTGTTTACAGCGTATTGTTCAGATGCGGAGCACAAGTTGGGGTATTTGGGGTTGGTGCCAGTGGTGCAAGAGGCAGCAGCACGACTGCAGCTTTCATAGATGGGGAAGTTGATCATGTTGGTGGTGGCATAGTTGCAAGCAACCGAGTAAGACAAATACCTCTCACCAGCATTGGCATATGTTGCGCCAGCACAGCCCATACGGATGTTACGATCAGCCATCATGACAGTGAAGTGACCAATAGCACTATTAAAGAAAAATAATTTAAAAAAATACGTTCACAACAGAATAATGTACACATTTAAACTTACGGTCCAGAGTAACCATTAGGATAACTATCAATATAAGATTGTTTAGTGTCTTTAACTTCGGAGAACCAATTTTCAACAGATTGCTTCAATTTGGCGGCATGATCGACAGGACCAGTGAAACCAAACCAGGCAAGATTTTGACCAGAGTATTTGAAAGCATCAGTATTGCGGCATTTATCATGAGCCATTTTGCACTGCATAACATTGAGAGCGGCAAGGTTAGCCAATTCATCATCCCATTCCATGGTGGCCATACGACAGGCAGGGCTGAGTTTAGCATCACCACCTCCAGCAATAAGGTTACGTTTTTCATTGTGGGTATCAACCAAGATTTTTTTGTAATCATCGGTAATGGGAATCATTTTCGCATTTGAAGGGCATGTGGCAGAGAATTGCTAAATAAATTTGAAATATTTAGAATTGATATCTTGCTTCAATTGAAAGTAAAATAAAAAACTTACCCCACTGTGACCACAAGCAATATGCTTGGCACCATTACTGCAAATAGAGCTGGAGCAGTAATCAGTAGCAGACACTGCTGCAATGGTGGCGACAACGCACAGAAATACCGAGAAACGATTCATAATGTCAGATATAGAACTGTAGCTTGATCTACTAACTTCAAGCTGATGCCGTTTAAGTGAAAAGCGACATCTTTTATACATCATCTAATGTTTACTAAGAGGTACTTATATTTGCTTTCGAATAGAAACAAGTGTTTCTATTATAAGTTTTATTTTAAAATACGTCTTCTATTATTTGCTATCATTCCTTAAATATTAGTCTTTAGAAAACTTTCTATATAAACATAACAAAATCATAACACAAGTATGTACATTAGGGTGGCCTCAAAATATAAGTTGCGAATGTTCCCGACTAAAATGAAAGTTTGATTCATTCTAAGACCACGTTTCTCAAAATTTTTGTTCTGGGGTCAATATTTGGTGAGCTGGATCAAAGTATAGACAGGTCCTTTTTTGAGGTTTTTTGAATTTTTTTCATATTTCTTCCGAAGGAACTATATATAAATTTGGTATCATATGAGAGGTCTTTAAGAGGCGCTTTCAAAAGGTTATCATAAATTTTAAAAACAATTTTGAAAAGCCAAAAATTTTGATAATTTCGGACAAAATTTTTGTTTTTTTTATTTTTTTCATAGAATTTACTTAACTAAATTGTTGAAATTTCTAGATTATAATGACCATGTAATTTAACCAAAATGGGTTTTTCCGTTTTTCAAAATTCAATCTAGTTCAAATTTTATTAAAATTTTTTTAAACCTAATTTCTTCTCTATCTGACAACCTCTGTTAACTCAATTCATATATGTGCATCAAAATAACGCAAATTTTATAAGCTTTCCATTGATGTATAATTTCTTATACTTTTATTTTGTTATACAACGAATATTTCAATATAAACCGAAACATTTGCGATACATCCCGCTATAATGTAATTTTCTTGTTATTCCTTAAGAATGTGGTTGTTTATTTTAAGCAGCAAATGAAAAACTGTTTATTACATATATTTTTACATTGTAAATATTAGTATATTATTTGCTTAATGATAAATATTGGTTAATAGTTGTAACTAAAAAATATAAATTCATAGAAAATATTTTAATATAAACATAATTTTTTTCATATACATTTATTAACAAATGCGTTTACATGAGTTCATTCTGTTAGCAATATGAGAAGGTCGATTTTTTCCTATTACTGAAAGCATGGATTGACTGACAAAATGTACAAATCGTTCTGTACTTTGTGTATGACATAGGAAATCTGAAATTAGTAATATTTTATTTAAATATGATGATTTTATACATAATAGCTTAACAAAAGATGAAATCATAAAATCAACCGCAACTTTTTGTTTCACAATTCTGCGCGGTTTCTGCATTATTGCTGTCCCATATTATATTATCAGAACTAGATGTATCTAAAAACTCTTCAAAAACAACGAAGTTTGGGGTTGTTGAATTCAGCGTTACATATATGAATTGAGTTAACAGAGGTTGTCAGATAGAGAAGAAATTAGGTTTAAAAAAATTTTAATAAAATTTGAACTAGATTGAATTTTGAAAAACGGAAATTACCATTTTGTTTAAATTACATGGTCATTATAATCTAGAAATTTCAACAATTTAGTTAAGTAAATTCTATGAAAAAATTAAAAAAAACAAAAATTTAGTCCGAAATTTTCAAAATTTTTGATTTTTCACAATTTTTTTTAAAATTTCTGATAACCTTTTGAAAGCGCCTCTTAAAGATCTTTCATATGATACCAAATTTATATATAGTTCCTTCGGAAGAAATATGAAACAAATTCTAAAAGCCTCAAAAAAGGACCTTTTTATACTTTGATCCAGCTCACCAAATATTGACCCCAGGACGAAAAAATTGCGAAACGTGGTCTTAGAATGAATCAAACTTTCATTTTAGTTGGAAACATCTATACCTTATTTTTTTCTCCATACAAACGGGGCCACCCTAATGTACATATGTATGTTATTATGGGATTGTTTTAAAACTGCTCATATAAAATTTGTTATTTAATTGAAAATATTAAGATAAGTAAATATATAATTATTTTAAAACTGTTTTCTCTATTAGATTACTTATTATTCCCTTTATATATTATGAACATATATGTGCTACAATATAATTTTTAATTTATTTATAAAACAATTTTAGATACAACTTAAAAAAACTTTCCGATATTTTTGATTGTCTAATAGTCACATTCAATTTAAATTTTAATCAGACAATTGATGTACGTCAACGGAAGTTTAGGGGTTGGAGTTTTTATTACTCTAGCTGTTTACATACGTACGTGTTTACAGATATTTTATTTACGTCAGGAAATATATACCGAAGACATAAATAATCATGTTTTACATAAATAATCAAAAAAACAAAAACTTAAGGCTTTGAGCGGATATATTTCTAGGTCACATCTGGGCCTTATGTCCGATTATAAAATTGAATTATGCTGGGTAATTGGGGGCTTTTGGGCAACGAAGTTCCGGATGAACTGCCAAAATCAGTCATAAGCTATAACATAAGAGAAGTCGATGAGTGTGCGAATGGTGTGATTCAACCGTGTATGGCAATGTAGGGTTGCACGGGCTTTATGGTCAATCCTACTGCAACAAAAATTATCCCAAATATGGGAAGGCGGGAGATGAGCGCTAATCTCTAGTCTCAGGATCAGTAGATAGAATAGGGGCATCTCTGAATATGTGGTAGAGGAAACAGCGGATTATTTTTTGTGCCGCTCACCTATAGAGCTGTGTTATAGCGCATCCTTAAGAACAGAAATGAAAGAAAATACAAGCTGATGATAGCCGGAATCGATGAGCGATCATTTAATGGTCCATGACAATACCAAAACGAGGAGAAAAGGACCAGACTCTGGAAAGACCGAACGTACAAATGCTGGGGAAAATGGGAAATTCATCATGTTGGTGGTGGCATAGTTTTAAGCAACCAAGTAAGACAAATACCTCTCACCATCATTGGCATAGTTTATGGCAGCACAACCCACACGAATATTGCTATCAGCCATCATGACAGTTAAGTGACCAATGCCACTATGGTCAGATCAGTTATATGAAGCCTTGAATGAAATAGCCATAGAATAGCCACATTTAAAACCCCAGTTCAGACTTCAAAACGAAATATGAAAAAAATTTCTATGGGAACTTCCTGTCAGCAGATTTGTGGCAATACCTCTGAGAATAAATAAAATTGCCGTGAAAAGTTTCTCAAAACATTTCTACGGCAACCTCCTCTCAGCATGTTTCTGGCATCAATTAAAATTGCCATGAAAAGTTTGTCAAAAATGGGAGTCGACTTTAAACTGTAGGTCCCGCCACTAATGTATAAAATTAATACACACAACATAAGTGGTGTGAGAAGCTACGTCGTAACCCTGACTGAAGGCTTGTAAAGGCTAATTATGTATGTATGTATGTATGTATGTATGATAACTAAATATTATTTCCTAGGTTTTTCTGTCCCAATGAAAAGCTCTATATACTAACGAAACATTCGTTATCCTTTCCTTTAGACTAGAGCTGGATAATTACGCGCAATTGCTACTTGCGGGCGATTAAATTGTTTTTTTTTAATTCAAAAATATTTATTCAAGAAAAGTATTAAAATTCACAGTTTATGTTTGCCTCAGCGTCTTACGATATTATTGAGGCGAGTTGGCAGAATCAAAAGCTTATCTAAATGGGAGAACTTGAGGTCATTCTAAGTGACCCTCTTTTAATTAACTGTCACTCTGCGCTTTTGGGTGACATATCGTTAGCTTGGGTGCATTAGAAAATAAGCTTGTTTAATAGGTTTAAATCATTCATGTTTTAATATTTCTTTTTTATTATTTTTTATTATTCATAAATAACTTAAATTCATGATTACCGATTCATATTATAGTTAACATTCTGGTTATTACCATATGAATAGTATATTTAGTGATTTCCTTAGTAATATTCGAACAATTTTTCTTTCGACATGTTGTTGTTTATTTGATAGAAACTATTATAAGTTAAAAATTAACAATAATACGGTACAAAAAAAAAACAAATAATGTGTACAGTTAATATATATATACAGAATATTAGTGTGAAACATTACATTATATATGTATGTATGTAGATTGTGCATGAATAGATTTCTTGATATTAATATGTATGTATGTAGGTAGGTAGGTAGAGGTGGCTGCCCCTCCAAGAAAAAATTTTTCTTGTTGATGGACACACTTAGGCCGCATTGGGCCCATTGTGCTACCACAGTCATCCATTGTCCCCTAGTCTCGAAACCATTCGGAGCTCCTGATGAAGCGATTTAGGCTGCCAATGTCAATCTCTGACAGTTCCTCCAGATCATCCATGTAGTAAGTACCCAAGTACTTCCTTCTCCTTTGACATAGAGCCGGGCATGTACCCAGCAGGTGAGAGATAGTCTCCTCTTCTTCCTCATCTCTGCAGCTTCTACAGAAGTCGTTGGCAAGGTGTCCAAGTCCAATGCGCCTCGCATGCGTACCCATAATGCAATGCCCCGTAATGACACCGACAACTACATTGAGCGCACCTCTTTGTAGTTTAAGTAGACTCTTTGTGCGCCCCTCATCCAGCCTTGGCCAGATTTTACGAGCCGTTCTACCCGTGTCCGAGGCCGCCCACCTGTCGTTGACGGAATCGACGATCGCATTATCAATTATGAGCTTGCAGGTCCTCATTGGTAGGCCTAGATTCGAAAACTCAGCGGTGAGCTCGATGGTCGTGCCCCGCCTGGCAAGTTCATCAGCTCTACAGTTGCCCAGAATACCACTGTGTCCCGGTACCCATACGATATGGATGTCATATCGTTCCGCTATCTCGTCGAGATATCTGCGACAGCCGTACACCGTCTTGGAGTTCATCACGTTAGAACTCAAAGCCCTGATAGCCGCCTGGCTATCAGAAAGTATGGTAACGTTCCGCTTGGAGACCCTTCCATCCCCAATAATACTCGCCGCAGCCTGTATGGCCACCACCTCCGCCTGAAAGACACTGCAGTGGTCTGGTAGTCTTATAGACTGAGCTATTCCAACTGATTCCGAAAAAATTCCACTGCCAACCGCTCCGTTCAGCTTAGAGCCATCGGTGTAGATTTGTACGGAGCCTCTAAACAGGTGGGTCACACCACCCTTCCAGGCTCCGTTATCCGGAACCGATGTCCTGAATCTCTTCGTGAAGTCGTACCTCGGTGTCATGTAGTCACTGCTCCCGACAGCTCCAACTTCCCTCAGGATTCTTGCGTGGCCTATGCCCGAGTCATGCCACTGTCCAGTCGCCCAGAGACGTTTACTTATTTTAGCATGTATGTATGTATACTGTTACAGTTTCATCGATTTATATAAAAAGAAAAGAAACAAAAAGCATAAAATACTTATTGGAAGCATAATGAGCAAATTATATTGAATATGATTGTAAAAAATATGATTGTAAAAATAAAAAAATGAAAACGCTTAGCGTTTTTTTTTTATTACGTGTATAAATAAATTTATATACACAAGCAATTATTTTGTAATTAAAACTAATTTAAATCGACATAAAAAATTAATAGATTAATAAAAAATTAATACGTATAAAATAATATTAAATGTTTAAGTAAAGCATTTGAATGATTAATTTGTTTTTCAATTAGTATAGTTTTCAGACAATAAATATCTAATTTTGTCATGAAAAGCGGAATTTTTGTTTTCATTTTTATTTTGGTTTTTAAACTGTTACTATCAATTATTTAATTAAGACTGGTTTTTCATATTGCGTTAAACGGTTGTTAGGATTTCGAAAACTAAGTAGTATGTTTATTTAAGAATTTATGTTAAAGCATAAATTTTTTTTACACATTTATATTGTATGTATGCACGTATTGCATACAGTAGCAGTTTGTTGTCGTAGCTCTACCATAGATAGTTAGGATTATTATTTATAATATTTAATAATAATTTTAAATCTTAGTTAAATATAGTTCAACTTAAAATCTTATTGACTTTCTAGCTTAACGTTAATGTACCTTTTTGCTTTTTGAAGATTTCTTATATGTTTTTAATTTTTTTTAATTTGATAAATTGTTGTTGTTGTTATTCTTCTAAATCTAAATATACTGCTATCAAAAAATACTTGACTTTTTTCAATTATTTATTTTAAATATTATTTAACACATACACATCTAATTAAGTAGTATTAAGTTGTTTAATAGACACCATTTCAATTAATGTTGTAGGGTTTTTTCTTTCACATATGTATACTATAGTATATACATATATTAAAATATATCTAATGGGGCGGGAAGAGACCTCCAGAAACCTTTTTTAAATTGTTCGAAAATGTTCTTTTTTAAATGACTTATTCAAGGAGAGTATTTGTTGACTTTCATACTTCGCCTTTTCTAATCTGTTAGATACCCATAATAAAGTAATGAATAAAGTTTAAATTAACTTTGTTGTTGTTGTTGATGGTGTTGTTGTTGCTGTTGTTGTGTTTGTTGCAATTGTTGTTGCTGCTGTTGTGGTGCACCAAATTTACTGGTAATTTTATGTGATACATTAACAATGGCCATTTCATGTTTTGAGTCCATATCACAATCATACAGACCACTTAAGGAATCTAAACTTAATAATCTGGAACTAGCACGACTGGAGACAGATGTATCATCTACATCGGGAGCATTATATAAAGAATTGACATCAGATAAAGCACCTTCGGCATCGGTTAAGCCAGCTTCGTTTAATAGAGAGATATTTTCTAAGCCTGGCTCATCGGTTATATAGCCCGTAGACTCAGCACCGCCTATTATAAGATAAAAAACACGTTTTTTTGGATTTGTATTCAATTCTTCGTATTATTTTTATACAATATTTCTCGATTTCTTAAACCTTTGTTCTTTCTTTGTTCTTTAATTGTCAGCATTTTGTATGCGCGTTAAATAACCCAACTAAATATATTTCTTATATTTTAATGCTCACCTGTAGCTTCTTCTCTACAATCGTCATCTGACCACTCAGATTGACTTTCTAAATGATTCGAGTCCATTGATTGATGATTATGATGACCGGCACCATATTTGAGCTCATCATTTATCACATTCGCTTCTAAAATATCATTACGATGAACGTGTAGACCATTCGATAAAGCACCCACTAAAGCCTCTTCCGGACCACATTCATGATCATCCTCATCATCCTCATCATCGTCTAAATCGTCTTCACTATGATATGGACCACGATGCTGCTGTTGCTGATGATTGACCATGTCGGTTTGTGCCAAACGTTTTTTACGCACATCACGGCCCACTTCATCTTCTTCGAATTCCTCATCAGCGAGATTATCTTCGGTATCGTCACGCTCGTCGTCATCATGATTATTGTGGTGCTGATGATTATTACGCTGTCGTTGATGATTGTGGCCATGGTGGTTGGCATGATGATGATGATGGTGATGATGGTGGTGAGGACGATTATAACGGGAATTTTTATTATCAGCCGTATTGTCTAGCTGATCAAGACTTTCGTGACTTTGTTCGAAATCCTTGGCGATGACGATGATTATGTTCTTTGGTTGCACTTGGTTGCTGTTGTTGTTGTTGTTGATGTTGCTGCTGCTGTTGCTGAGGATAATTGTTGTAGTTTGTACCATTTGTTGAAGTTGACGATTTATTGTTCATATCCATCATGGCCAAATTTAATTGATTACGTATCTCATGTAATATTTCACATGACTCTGTGTCACTAGTTTGCCTGTTGCAACAAAAAAGAAAAAAAGAATAGCAAAAACAACAAAAAAAGGTTAAAGTTAATCTTTAGTTAGATTGTCTTACATTTGACTGGATTCTGATGGATTTTTATTGCGGGTTATTTCTTTTATTGCTTCTAGTCCCACTGGATGTTTGGCAATCATAAAACTTGTACTCACAGGTATTTTGGATCCCAATGGTCTGCCCGTAGTTGGGGAATTCAGTTCATCCAAAATTGTAGCAGCCATTGCCGTGGTAACATTTTTCAAATTATTATTACCACTAAGTGGTGTGCTGCCACTAAGGTTGCCATTACTGCCTAAACTACCACTGCATTCGAACTCAGCTTACTTTTACTGCCAGAGTAGCTTATGTCTATATTGTTGCGACTACTGCTATTACTGGTAGTATTACCACCCTCAGCATTTCCGCCCGAAACGGAGGTAACATTACCACCCGTTGACGAAGAAGCAGTAGCTGCTGTTGAGTTGTTGTGTGTAGTAGTGACTAAGCCTCTGGCTCTAGAGGATTCATTTAAAAGTCTTTGCAATTCCCTCTCAAATGGTGATTTTGTGGCATTTTGATTTCCCGAAGCTGATGACATTTGACCCGTATTATTACTCTGCTTACCTTGAACTGCCAAAACTAGACGATCCTGGTATTCGAAACTGTTGCATGAGTCTCCTTTATTTTGTGTAGTAGTCGTGTATTGTCCCTGACTTTCTGTCGTTGAACTTACTTCGAAGTCTTTAAGATTGGACATATCGATGACGTCACAATATTCTTTAATAACATGCAAACATCTGGTTTGCCTGCTTTCTTTGACAATTTCTTAATTGCATCTATACTTGAGTGTCCTCTAAAAAATCCATATTGATTGTCGTATAGACCGTCGGCTCCTCTTTCAAGGTGTAGTTCCAAACGGTTACAGATCAATCGTTCCAAAATCTTACGCATTGTATCGATCATAGAAAGAGGTCGATATGAACCCAGATCTTCTGGCGTTTTTCCTGGTTTAGGTAGTAATACCAGTCTTTGAATTTTCCATATTCTCGGAAAAACTCCATCGTTAAAAAATTTCATGTACATCTCCGTAAAGGGTCGAACACTGTGCTCAATTGCTATTTTAAGAGCCCGGTTTAGAATTCCATCAAGGCACGGAACCTTAGCGTTTCCAAAATGTTCCGACGCTACCATAACCTCATTGTTCGTCACTGGATCTATAGCCTCCATCGAAGTCGCATTTTCACTGCTACATTTTCTCTTTCAATGCTCTGTATTGGAAAAAGAATTTAATCCACCTTTCTTAGGAGTACTAGGCTAGTTGGCGCTTGTCCTTTACAACTACTTATTTTGGACATAACCACCTTATATGCTCCTCCCCATGGATTTTCATTAACATTAATCTTTAATCTTTCATTGTCAGCTTCACCTCTACTCCTTTGGTTATGTCGTCTCGCACTATGGCAACCGCGTCTTAGTACCGCAATTTCGCTGTTCCACCAATACACTGGTCTTCGGGTGGATGTGCTCCTCTTTCTCACATTGCAGCGTCACAAGCCCTGCTAATATGTTCGTTCATTTGCGTCACTCGAATCATTTATATTTTCGTCCAGGCATAACAGAAGAGAAATCGCTGAGTCGGAATTATTGGGGAAAGGCTTTATTCTACAGTGTATGGGAATGTAGAATGGACTGTAGGATTGTGCAGGGTTTATGGCCAATCATTTTATGGTCAATGCTACTGGAACAAAAATTATCCCAAACATGAGAAGGCGGGAGATGAGGGCTATTAAGGGAGTACTAAAAAGTACTGATCTATAGGATCAGTAGAAGGAATAGGGATATCTCTAAGGCAGAGGAAACAGTTACAGGTTACAGATGCGTAGGTAGAGTGGGCTAGTTAGGCTAGGAATTGATAGCAGTTATGCCGAGGGATACCTGTTAGTGTATTTGACAGTCTCAGAGCAAACTGAATTAGAAAAGGCAATCATTTATGAAGGGGCAAGTGGAAGAGGCAATTATCTGGGTCACATTCTTATTCACTGCAAGGATACCTAAGCAGCCAATTGGCTGAAGATGGACACTGAGAAATTGTCTAACTGGAACGCAGAAGACCTCTCGGCGTATTAAGGAGATAAGGTGGCCGAGACACATATAGTGAAATTCTTCAAGGGAAAGAGAACGGAGCATATTATGGTTCATTAAATATTGAAAATGAGGGACTGCACACAGCCCTAAAGCGCATCCTTAAGAACAGAAATCGAAGAAAAGGCAAACTGATGATAGCCGGAATCGATGAGAGATCGTTTAATGGTCCATGGTACTGTCACAGCAAAGGAGGAAAGAACCGAGTACAGCAGGCACGAAATAACGGTGGCATCAGCTTGCTACCCAGGAGAAGAAAATACACAACAACCCCAGCGGAAGTGAAATGATTTGCTGAGCATTTTGGTAGGCAAATTATTGACATTATTGATGGGATGTGATGCCAGTGACCACAACATCATATGAAACCGTATGGACACCAACAATAGGGGTGAGTACCATTTAGAATCTGCAGAACCTTCTAATCTGGAGATTTTTAATATAAGAAACAGGCCTACTTTTGTTACTAGTATTTGAAAAGAGGTTTTAAACATTACCATAGCTAGTCCGGGCATTGCTATGTTTATAAAAGATTGAAGTGTTTCACGCGAGGAATCTTTATCAAATCATAATATAAGAGAATTCCCGCCAAGGGGTTTGGGGACATTAAGAAACCCAAGGAAAAATATAAGGAAACTTTCATTTATAATCTACATGCCTCTTTAAGGAGCCAGTACGTGCTCGAACAAATTATGAATCTGTTGAATGAGGCAATTAGATGCCTTCCCGAGAGATCAAGGGGCAAAGATAAAAACGTGGTTTGGCAGAATAGCTAAAAAATGCTATTCGAAGTATCACACAGTGAATGCATTGAATTCTGAAACGAATTCGTGATTTGAGATTTAAAAAACCATTTTATTTTGCAACGTAGTCTCAGTTTGACTCAAGATTTCTATAATTTTTCAAAATTTTTTTTCCATTTTCTCTTTAAATCACGTTCTATTACAAACTAAGTTTATAGCTTGTTTGTTTTATAGAACTCCCGGATGCCCAAATGAGAGCAAGTTTTTCTTCAAGTTAAGATATAGGAAAGAGCAATTTTTTTAAGTTCTTACAAAAACTGAGGAATGACAAATGAATCAAAATTTTATTTTTGTTTGGATATACATATTTGGCGTTCACTTTCGTGTTTAAGGATTAGAATTTCGATGTTGAAATTATTAAAAATTTAGAACAAAACGAATAAAAATCCCCAGATTTTCCAAATACAATATCCATTAAAAAAAGCACAACAAATATTTTAACCAATTTTTTTTTATTCAATGCAAACTATTTAAAACTGCTATACCGTAGTTATAATAGATTTAGAACCACTTGTTTACAGCGTATTGTTCAGATGCGGAGCACAAGTTGGGGTATTTGGGGTTGGTGCCAGTGGTGCAAGAGGCAGCAGCACGACTGCAGCTTTCATAGATGGGGAAGTTGATCATGTTGGTGGTGGCATAGTTGCAAGCAACCGAGTAAGACAAATGCCTCTCACCATCATTGGTATATGTTGCGCCAGCACAGCCTACACGGATGTTACGATCAGCCATCATGACAGTGAAGTGACCAATAGCACTATTAAAGAAAAATAATTTAAAAAAATACGTTCACAACAGAATAATGTACACATTTAAACTTACGGTCCAGAGTAACCATTAGGATAACTATCAATATAAGATTGTTTAGTGTCTTTAACTTCGGAGAACCAATTTTCAACAGATTGCTTCAATTTGGCGGCATGATCGACAGGACCAGTGAAACCAAACCAGGCAAGATTTTGACCAGAGTATTTGAAAGCATCAGTATTGCGGCATTTATCATGAGCCATTTTGCACTGCATAACATTGAGAGCGGCAAGGTTAGCCAATTCATCATCCCATTCCATGGTGGCCATACGACAGGCAGGGCTGAGTTTAGCATCACCACCTCCAGCAATAAGGTTACGTTTTTCATTGTGGGTATCAACCAAGATTTTTTTGTAATCATCGGTAATGGGAATCATTTTCGCATTTGAAGGGCATGTGGCAGAGAATTGCTAAATAAATTTGAAATATTTAGAATTGATGTCTTGCTTCAATTGAAAGTAAAATAAAAAACTTACCCCACTGTTTTGAAAAGCGACGTCTTTTATACATCATTTAATGTTTGCTTTCGAATAGAAACAAGTGTTTCTATTATAAGTTTTATTTATTTTTATCGCTTTTTATTTTAAAGTATTCCTATTATTCCTTAAATATTTGTCTTAACAAAACTTTGTATGTAAACATATCAAAATCATAACACAAGTATGTATGCATGTATGTAGGCAATTGTTAAAAACAGTTGCATTGTTTTATAACTGCTCATATAAAATTTGTTATTCAATTCGAGATATTAAAACATCTTTTTTTGCTATTAAATTACTCATCTTTCCCTTTTTATAATACATATGTATGTATATGTACTCCAATATAATTGTTAATTTGTTTATAAAATAAATTTTATTCTTGTTTGTTTAATAGCCACATTCAATTTGAGTTTTAATCAGACAATTGATGTACGTCAACGGAAGTTTTGGGGGGTGTGAAGATTTTAAAACTTAAACTATTTACATTTTTACAGAATATTTATTTTGCCAATTTTTGGTTAAGATTATTTCTTAACTTCATAATTTAGGCTTCGGAATTTATGCTTAAAATTGTAAACTGGGTGATCAAAAATTATATTACAATGTGCATTGGCTACCATTTTGTTATGGGAGGATATGATTGAGTTCTATTCTCACAGATGATTTATTAATTTTGTTCTTTTTTCTTTAATGTTGGTGAATAATCATTATTATTCGTAACTTACTCTGCAATTTGTGATCTATAAGCAAATAATATAAATTATTTCTACAGATTATCTATTTGAACCTTCATATCATCCACGATAATATTGGAGAGTGGAAGCATGTATGTACTCATACGCTGTCAAAAACTGTGCCATGTAAAAATCAACATGACCGTGTCTCCTTTTAACTCAACTCTGTACGTTTCTGATAAGTCTGTGTGTCCATCGTCCTTTCGTCGCAGTATCGCATCTAATTGCTATTCGCCGAAACTCTTTTGTCTTTTCTCCCTTCGTTCCCAAGTTATCAAAGTTCTACCAACAATCCTAACTCTATCATATACCCTTTTCAGTTCCATAGCCATAACATCAGGTGGAGTTATAACTGATATAACACCAATAGCCTCATGTGAAACTGTGCGGAAACCACTAGCAACCCTGAGAACGCAGGTTCTAACGCCGATCCTCACACAGGTGCTGCATACATCATTGTCGACTGAGTAATGATCGCCAATAACAGTGTTCTGTTCTGATTTAGCCCACCTATATTAGCCATAACGCGGGATAATGCAGTGTTCACTCGAGCAGTTTTTTCACAAGCCTTTTCAATATTAGTTCTAAAATTTAATCTTACGTCAATCATTACTCCTAAATATCTAAGCGTTACCTGAGAAGTTATATTATATTCGTCTATATTAAGTATAATACATTCAATTTTCATCCTGCTCGTTATCGTAATAGTTTCCGTTTTTTGTCCAGCAATTTAAAGATACGCTTACGCTTTATTCTACCCAACGTCATCATACACGTAGCCTCAATTTGATGTATTTCTATAGCCACTATTGTTACTGCTATATCGTCAGCATAACCAATTATCTGCACACCCCTCGGTACTGGGAGAGGTAAAACTCCATCGTAGAGTATATTACATAGCCGTGGACCAAGCACAGAGCGCTGTGGAACTCCACCAGTTATTTTCTACTCCTTAACTCCTCCATGTGTGTCACAGAGCAGTATTCTCTCAGAAAGATAGCCACCAACGATACGCATAAGATGCGCTGGCGTCTGTGTAGTCCGTAAAACTTGTAAAATGTGCGACCAGCATGCAGAATTAAAAGCATTTCGAACATCAAATGTTATGGCGGCACAATATTCTTTAGAATCATGCATCAATTTGGTTTGCCTGCTATCGTTGTCAATTTCTTAATTGCATTTATACTTGAGCGTCCTCTACAAAATCCATATTAATTGTCGGATAGACCTTCAGCTCCTCTTTCAAGGTGTAGTTCCAAACGGTTACAAATCAATCGTTCCAAAATCTAACCCATTGTATAGATCATAAAAAGCGGTCGATATGAACCTAGATCTCCCGGCGTTTTTCTGGTTTAGGTAGTAATACCAGTCCTTGAATTTTCCATATTCTCGGAAAAACTCCATCGTTAAAAAACTTCATGTACATCTCCGTAAAGGGTCGAACACTGTGCTTAATTGCTATTTTAAAAGCCCGGTTTAGAATTCCATCAAGGCACGGAACCTTAGCGTTTCCAAAATGTTCCGACGCTACCATCACCTCATTGTCCGTCACTGGATCTATGGCCTCCATAGAAGTCGCATTTTCGTTGACTGCTACATTTTCTCTTTCAATGCTCTGTATTGGAAAAATAGTTTTATCCACCTTTCTCAGAAGTGCTGGGCTAGTTGACGCTTGTCGTTTACAACGCGTGATCTCTAGTCACAGGATCAGTAGAAGGAATAGGGATATCTCTAAGGCAGAGGAAACAGTTACAGGTTACAGATGCGTAGGTAGACTGGGCTAGTTAGGCTAGGAATTGATAGCAGTTATGCCGAGGGATACCTATTAGTGTATTTGACAGTCTCAGAGCAAACTGAATTAGAAAAGGCAATCATTTATGAAGGGGCAAGTGGAAGAGGCAATTATCTGGGTCACATTCTTATTCACTGCAAGGATACCTAAGCAGCCAATTGGCTGAAGATGGACACTGAGAAATTGTCTAACTGGAACGCAGAAGACCTCTCGGCGTATTAAGGAGATAAGGTGGCCGAGACACATATAGTGAAATTCTTCAAGGGAAAGAGAACGGAGCATATTATGGTTCATTAAATATTGAAAATGAGGGACTGCACACAGCCCTAAAGCGCATCCTTAAGAACAGAAATCGAAGAAAAGGCAAACTGATGATAGCCGGAATCGATGAGAGATCGTTTAATGGTCCATGGTACTGTCACAGCAAAGGAGGAAAGAACCGAGTACAGCAGGCACGAAATAACGGTGGCATCAGCTTGCTACCCAGGAGAAGAAAATACACAACAACCCCAGCGGAAGTGAAATGATTTGCTGAGCATTTTGGTAGGCGAATTATTGACATTATTGATGGGATGTGATGCCAGTGACCACAACATCATATGAAACCGTATGGACACCAACAATAGGGGTGAGTACCATTTAGAATCTGCAGAACTTTCTAATCTGGAGATTTTTAATATAAGAAACAGGCCTACTTTTGTTACTAGTATTTGAAAAGAGGTTTTAAACATTACCATAGCTAGTCCGGGCATTGCTATGTTTATAAAAGATTGAAGTGTTTCACGCGAGGAATCTTTATCAAATCATAATATAAGAGAATTCCCGCCAAGGGGTTTGGGGACATTAAGAAACCCAAGGAAAAATATAAGGAAACTTTCATTTATAATCTACATGCCTCTTTAAGGAGCCAGTACGTGCTCGAACAAATTATGACTCTGTTGAATGAGGCAATTAGATGCCTTCCCGAGAGATCAAGGGGCAAAGATAAAAACGTGGTTTGGCAGAATAGCTAAAAAATGCTATTCGAAGTATCACACAGTGAATGCATTGAATTCTGAAACGAAATCGTGATTTTAGATTTAAAAAACCATTTTATTTTGCAACGTAGTCTCAGTTTGACTCAAGATTTCTATAATTTTTCAAAATTTTTTTTCCATTTTCTCTTTAAATCACGCTCTAGTACAAACTAAGTTTATAGCTTGTTTGTTTTATAGAACTCCCGGATACCCAAATGAGAGCAAGTTTTTCTTCAAGTTAAGATATAGGAAAGAGCAATTTTTTTAAGTTCTTACTAAAACTGAGGAATGACAAATGAATCAAAATTTTATTTTTGTTTGGATATACATATTTGGCGTTCACTTTCGTGTTTAAGGATTAGAATTTCGATGTTGAAATTATTAAAAATTTAGAATAAAACGAATAAAAATCCCCAGATTTTCCAAATACAATATCCATTAAAAAAAGCACAACAAATATTTTAACCAATTTTTTTTTTATTCAATGCAAACTATTTAAAACTGCTATACCGTAGTTATAATAGATTTAGAACCACTTGTTTACAGCGTATTGTTCAGATGCGGAGCACAAGTTGGGGTATTTGGGGTTGCTGCCAGTGGTGCAAGAGGCAGCAGCACGACTGCAGCTTTCATAGATGGGGAAGTTGATCATGTTGGTGGTGGCATAGTTGCAAGCAACCGAGTAAGACAAATACCTCTCACCAGCATTGGCATATGTTGCGCCAGCACAGCCCATACGGATGTTACGATCAGCCATCATGACAGTGAAGTGACCAATAGCACTATTAAAGAAAAATAATTTAAAAAAATACGTTCACAACAGAATAATGTACACATTTAAACTTACGGTCCAGAGTAACCATTAGGATAACTATCAATATAAGATTGTTTAGTGTCTTTAACTTCGGAGAACCAATTTTCAACAGATTGCTTCAATTTGGCGGCATGATCGACAGGACCAGTGAAACCAAACCAGGCAAGATTTTGACCAGAGTATTTGAAAGCATCAGTATTGCGGCATTTATCATGAGCCATTTTGCACTGCATAACATTGAGAGCGGCAAGGTTAGCCAATTCATCATCCCATTCCATGGTGGCCATACGACAGGCAGGGCTGAGTTTAGCATCACCACCTCCAGCAATAAGGTTACGTTTTTCATTGTGGGTATCAACCAAGATTTTTTTGTAATCATCGGTAATGGGAATCATTTTCGCATTTGAAGGGCATGTGGCAGAGAATTGCTAAATAAATTTGAAATATTTAGAGTTGATGTCTTGCTTCAATTGAAAGTAAAATAAAAAACTTACCCCACTGTGACCACAAGCGATATGCTTGGCACCATTACTGCAAATAGAGCTGGAGCAGTAATCAGTGGCGGACACTGCTGCAATGGTGGCGACAACGCACAGAAATACCGAGAAACGATTCATAATGTCAGATATAGAACTGTAGCTTGATCTACTAACTTCAAACTGATGCCGTTTAAGTGAAAAGCGACATCTTTTATACATCATCTAATGTTTACTAAGAGCTACTTATATTTGCTTTCGAATAGAAACAAGTGTTTCTATTATAAGTTTTATTTTAAAATACGTCTTCTATTATTTGCTATCATTCCTTAAATATTAGTCTTTAGAAAACTTTCTATATAAACATAACAAAATCATAACACAAGTATGTACATTAGGGTGGCCTCAAAATATAAGTTGCGAATGTTCCCGACTAAAATGAAAGTTTGATTCATTCTAAGACTACGTTTCTCAAAATTTTTGTTCTGGGGTCAATATTTGGTGAGCTGGATCAAAGTATAGACAGGTCCTTTTTTGAGGTTTTTAGAATTTGTTTCATATTTCTTCCGAAGGAACTATATATAAATTTGGTATCATATGAGAGGTCTTTAAGAGGCGCTTTCAAAAGGTTATCATAAATTTTAAAAACAATTTTGAAAAGCCAAAAATTTTGATAATTTCGGACAAAATTTTTGTTTTTTTTATTTTTTTCATAGAATTTACTTAACTAAATTGTTGAAATTTCTTGATTATAATGACCATGTAATTTAACCAAAATGGGTTTTTCCGTTTTTCAAAATTCAATCTAGTTCAAATTTTATTAAAATTTTTTTAAACCTAATTTCTTCTCTATCTGACAACCTCTTTTAACTCAATTCATATATGTGCATCAAAATAACGCAAATTTTATAAGCTTTCCATTGATGTATAATTTCTTATACTTTTATTTTGTTATACAACGAATATTTCAATTTAAACCGAAACATTTGCGATACATCCCGCTATAATGTAATTTTCTTGTTATTCCTTAAGAATATGGTTGTTTATTTTAAGCAGCAAATGAAAAACTGTTTATTACATATATTTTTACATTGTAAATATTAGTATATTATTTGCTTAATGATAAATATTGGTTAATAGTTGTAACTAAAAAATATAAATTCATAGAAAATATTTTAATATAAACATAATTTTTTTCATATACATTTATTAACAAATGCGTTTACATGAGTTTATTCTGTTAGCAATATGAGAAGGTCGATTTTTTCCTATTACTGAAAGCATGGATTGACTGACAAAATGTACAAATCGTTCTGTACTTTGTGTATGACATAGGAAATCTGAAATTAGTAATATTTTATTTAAATATGATGATTTTATACATAATAGCTTAACAAAAGATGAAATCATAAAATCAACCGCAACTTTTTGTTTCACAATTCTGCGCGGTTTCTGCATTATTGCTGTCCCATATTATATTATCAGAACTAGATGAATCTAAAAACTCTTCAAAAACAACGAAGTTTGGGGTTGTTGAATTCAGCGTTACATATATCAATTGAGTTAACAGAGGTTGTCAGATAGAGAAGAAATTAGGTTTAAAAAAATTTTAATAAAATTTGAACTAGATTGAATTTTGAAAAACGGAAATTACCATTTTGGTTAAATTACATGGTCTTTATAATCAAGAAATTTCAACAATTTAGTTAAGTAAATTCTATGAAAAAATTAAAAAAAACAAAAATTTAGTCCGAAATTTTCAAAATTTTTGATTTTTCACAATTTTTTTTAAAATTTCTGATAACCTTTTGAAAGCGCCTCTTAAAGACCTTTCATATGATACCAAATTTATATATAGTTCCTTCGGAAGAAATATGAAACAAATTCTAAAAGCCTCAAAAAAGGACCTTTTTATACTTTGATCCAGCTCACCAAATATTGACCCCAGGACGAAAAAATTGCGAAACGTAGTCTTAGAATGAATCAAACTTTCATTTTAGTTGGAAACATCTATACCTTATTTTTTTCTCCATACAAACGGGGCCACCCTAATGTACATATGTATGTTATTATGGGATTGTTTTAAAACTGCTCATATAAAATTTGTTATTTAATTGAAAATATTAAGCTAAGTAAATATATAATTATTTTAAAACTGTTTTCTCTATTAGATCACTTATTATTCCCTTTATATATTATGAACATATATGTGCTACAATATAATTTTTAATTTATTTATAAAACAATTTTAGATACAACTTAAAAAAACTTTCCGATATTTTTGATTGTCTAATAGTCACATTCAATTTAAATTTTAATCAGACAATTGATGTACGTCAACGGAAGTTTAGGGGTTGGAGTTTTTATTACTCTAGCTGTTTACATACGTACGTGTTTACAGATACTTTATTTACGTCAGGAAACATATACCGAAGACCTCAAGAATTGTTTTACATAAATAATCAAAAAAACAAAAACTTAAGGCTTTGAGCGGATATATTTCTAGGTCACATCTGGGCCTTATGTCCGATTATAAAATTGAATTATGCTGGGTAATTGGGGGCTTTTGGGCAACGAAGTTCCGGATGAACTGCCAAAATCAGTCATAAGCTATAACATAAGAGAAGTCGATGAGTGTGCGAATGGTGTGATTCAACCGTGTATGGCAATGTAGGGTTGCACGGGCTTTATGGTCAATCCTACTGCAACAAAAATTATCCCAAATATGGGAAGGCGGGAGATGAGCGCTAATCTCTAATCTCAGGATCAGTAGATAGAATAGGGGCATCTCTGAATATGTGACAGAGGAAACAGCGGATTATTTTTTGTGCCGCTCACCTATAGAGCTGTGTTATAGCGCATCCTTAAGAACAGAAATGAAAGAAAATACAAGCTGATGATAGCCGGAATCGATGAGCGATCATTTAATGGTCCATGACAATACCAAAAAGAGGAGAAAAGGACCAGACTCTGGAAAGACCGAACATACAAATGCTGGGGAAAATGGGAAATTCATCATGTTGGTGGTGGCATAGTTTTAAGCAACCAAGTAAGACAAATACCTCTCACCATCATTGGCATAGTTTATGGCAGCACAACCCACACGAATATTGCTATCAGCCATCATGACAGTTAAGTGACCAATGCCACTATGGTCAGATCAGTTATATGAAGCCATGAATGAAATAGCCATAGTCTAGGAGGTCGTGAGGCCACATTTAAAACCCCAGTTCAGACTTCAAAACGAAGTATGAAAAAAATTTCTATGGAAACTTCCTGTCAGCAGATTTGTGGCAATACCTCTGAGAATAAATAAAATTGCCGTGAAAAGTTTCTCAAAACATTTCTACGGCAACCTCCTCTCAGCATGTTTCTGGCAAAATCTCTGAGATCAATTAAAATTGCCATGAAAAGTTTCTCAAAAATCTGTAGTTCGAAGTCGACTTTAAACTGTAGGTCCCGCCACTAATGTATAAAATTAACACACACAACATAAGTGGTGTGAGAAGCTACGTCGTAACCCTGACTGAAGGCTTGTAAAGGCTAATTATGTATGTATGTATGTATGTATGTATGTATGTATGATAACTAAATATTATTTCCTGTGTTTTTCTGTCCCAATGAAAAGCTCTATATACTAACGAAACATTCCATCGTTATCCTTACCTTTAGACTAGAGCTGGATAATTACGCGCAATTGCTACTTGCGGACGATTAAATTGTTTTTTTTTTAAATTCAAATATATTTATTCAAGAAAAGTATTAAAATTCACAGTTTATGTTTGCCTCAGCGTCTTACGATATTATTGAGGCGAGTTGGCAGAATCAAAAGCTTATCTAAATGGGAGAACTTGAGGTCATTCTAAGTGACCCTCTTTTAATTAACTGTCACTCTGCGCTTTTGGGTGACATATCGTTAGCTTGGGTGCATTAGAAAATAAGCTTGTTTAATAGGTTTAAATCATTCATGTTTTAATATTTCTTTTTTATTATTTTTTATTATTCATAAATAACTTAAATTCATGATTACCGATTCATATTATAGTTAACATTCTGGTTATTACCATATGAATAGTATATTTAGTGATTTCCTTAGTAATATTCGAACAATTTTTCTTTCGACATGTTGTTGTTTATTTGATAGAAACTATTATAAGTTAAAAATTAACAATAATACGGTACAAAAAAAAAAAAAACAAATAATGTGTACAGTTAATATATATATACAGAATATTAGTGTGAAACATTACATTATATATGTATGTATGTAGATTGTGCATGAATAGATTTCTTGATATTAATATGTATGTATGTATACTGTTACAGTTTCATCGATTTATATAAAAAGAAAAGAAACAAAAAGCATAAAATACTTATTGGAAGCATAATGAGCAAATTATATTGAATATGATTGTAAAAAATATGATTGTAAAAATAAAAAAATGAAAACGCTTAGCGTTTTTTTTTATTACGTGTATAAATAAATTTATATACACAAGCAATTATTTTGTAATTAAAACTAATTTAAATCGACATAAAAAATTAATAGATTAATAAAAAATTAATACGTATAAAATAATATTTAATGTTTAAGTAAAGCATTTGAATGATTAATTTGTTTTTCAATTAGTATAGTTTTCAGACAATAAATATCTAATTTTGTCATGAAAAGCGGAATTTTTGTTTTCATTTTTATTTTGGTTTTTAAACTGTTACTATCAATTATTTAATTAAGACTGGTTTTTCATATTGCGTTAAACGGTTGTTAGGATTTCGAAAACTAAGTAGTATGTTTATTTAAGAATTTATGTTAAAGCATAAATTTTTTTTACACATTTATATTGTATGTATGCACGTATTGCATACAGTAGCAGTTTGTTGTCGTAGCTCTACCATAGATAGTTAGGATTATTATTTATAATATTTAATAATAATTTTAAATCTTAGTTAAATATAGTTCAACTTAAAATCTTATTGACTTTCTAGCTTAACGTTTATGTACCTTTTTGCTTTTTGAAGATTTCTTATATGTTTTTAATTTTTTTTAATTTGATAAATTTTTGTTGTTGTTATTCTTCTAAATCTAAATATACTGCTATCAAAAAATACTTGACTTTTTTCAATTATTTATTTTAAATATTATTTAACACATACACATCTAATTAAGTAGTATTAAGTTGTTTAATAGACACCATTTCAATTAATGTTGTAGGGTTTTTTCTTTCACATATGTATACTATAGTATATACATATATTAAAATATATCTAATGGGGCGGGAAGAGACCTCCAAAAACCTTTTTTAAATTTTTCGAAAATGTTCTTTTTTAAATGACTTATTCAAGGAGAGTATTTGTTGACTTTCATACTTCGCCTTTTCTAATCTGTTAGATACCCATAATAAAGTAATGAATAAAGTTTAAATTAACTTTGTTGTTGTTGTTGATGGTGTTGTTGTTGCTGTTGTTGTGTTTGTTGCAATTGTTGTTGCTGCTGTTGTGGTGCACCAAATTTACTGGTAATTTTATGTGATACATTAACAATGGCCATTTCATGTTTTGAGTCCATATCACAATCATACAGACCACTTAAGGAATCTAAACTTAATAATCTGGAACTAGCACGACTGGAGACAGATGTATCATCTACATCGGGAGCATTATATAAAGAATTGACATCAGATAAAGCACCTTCGGCATCGGTTAAGCCAGCTTCGTTTAATAGAGAGATATTTTCTAAGCCTGGCTCATCGGTTATATAGCCCGTAGACTCAGCACCGCCTATTATAAGATAAAAAACACGTTTTTTTGGATTTGTATTCAATTCTTCGTATTATTTTTATACAATATTTCTCGATTTCTTAAACCTTTGTTCTTTCTTTGTTCTTTAATTGTCAGCATTTTGTATGCGCGTTAAATAACCCAACTAAATATATTTCTTATATTTTAATGCTCACCTGTAGCTTCTTCTCTACAATCGTCATCTGACCACTCAGATTGACTTTCTAAATGATTCGAGTCCATTGATTGATGATTATGATGACCGGCACCATATTTGAGCTCATCATTTATCACATTCGCTTCTAAAATATCATTACGATGAACGTGTAGACCATTCGATAAAGCACCCACTAAAGCCTCTTCCGGACCACATTCATGATCATCCTCATCATCCTCGTCATCGTCTAAATCGTCTTCACTATGATATGGACCACGATGCTGCTGTTGCTGATGATTGACCATGTCGGTTTGTGCCAAACGTTTTTTACGCACATCACGGCCCACTTCATCTTCTTCGAATTCCTCATCAGCGAGATTATCTTCGGTATCGTCACGCTCGTCATCATCATGATTATTGTGGTGCTGATGATTATTACGCTGTCGTTGATGATTGTGGCCATGGTGGTTTGCATGATGATGATGATGGTGATGATGATGGTGAGGACGATTATAACGGGAATTTTTATTATCAGCCGTATCGTCTAGTTGATCAAGACTTTCGTGACTTTGATCGAAATCCTTGGATCTCGGTCTCATGCGATGACGATGATTATGTTCTTTGGTTGCACTTGGTTGCTGTTGTTGTTGTTGATGTTGCTGCTGCTGTTGCTGAGGATAATTGTTGTAGTTTGTACCATTTGTTGAAGTTGACGATTTATTGTTCATATCCATCATGGCCAAATTTAATTGATTACGTGTCTCATGTAATATTTCACATGACTCTGTGTCACTAGTTTGCCTGTTACAAAAAAAAAAAAAAAAAAAAAAAAAAATAAAGTAAAAGTTAATCTTTAGTTAGATTGTCTTTTGAAGATGTGCTTACATTTGACTGGATTCCGATGGATTTTTATTGCGGGTTATTTCTTTTATTGCTTCTAGTCCCACTGGATGTTTGGCAATCATAAAACTTGTACTCACAGGTATTTTGGATCCCAATGGTCTGCCCGTAGTTGGGGAATTCAGTTCATCCAAAATTGTAGCAGCCATTGCCGTGGTAACATTTTTCAAATTATTATTACCACTAAGTGGTGTGCTGCCACTAAGGTTGCCATTACTGCCTAAACTACCACTGCCCCCCAAGCCAGCGGCTACATTTAGACCATTTGAACTCAGCTTACTGTTGCTGCCAGAGTAGCTTATGTCTATATTGTTGCGACTACTGCTATTACTGGTAGTATTACCACCCTCAGCATTTCCGCCCGAAACGGAGGTAACATTACCACCCGTTGACGAAGAAGCAGTAGCTGCTGTTGAGTTGTTGTGTGTAGTAGTGACTAAGCCTCTGGCTCTAGAGGATTCATTTAAAAGTCTTTGTAATTCCCTCTCAAATGGTGATTTTGTGGCATTTTGATTTCCCGAAGCTGATGACATTTGACCCGTATTATTACTCTGCTTACCTTGAACTGCCAAAACTAGACGATCCTGGTATTCGAAACTGTTGCATGAGTCTCCTTTATTTTGTGTAGTAGTCGTGTATTGTCCCTGACTTTCTGTCGTTGAACTTACTTCGAAGTCTTTAAGATTGGACATATCGATGACGGGTGAAGTAGGGTCCACCTGAATATCGCAGGGATAAAGCCATTGCAATGGATTACCACCATTACGTACCACATGATTACTGGCTGTTGTTAACCGCGGTGAATCCTCTTCACCCTCTCCCTCGGTGGTCTTCGAGTAACTTTCATCGGATGAACTCATGGAGGGGGAATGAGGTCGAGAACTTAGATCATCTGTGGAAGACATTTCTCGACTCTCTTCCAGTTCAGTGGGTAGCTTTGGCAGAGGCTTCATATAGGACCGTAGAAGAGGTGTATTCTGTTTAAGACTTGTTGTTAATGTGGCAGGTTTGGGTGGTAGGGCTGGTAGAGGGGGTTGTGGTTGTTGGGAGTACAGAGGATATTGTTGTTGCTGTTGTTGTTGATAGAGTTGGTAATTTTGCTGGAGTTGTTGTTGTTGTTGTTGCTGTTGTTGTATAAACAAATTATTGGGACACATATAACGAGGTGGTTCATATTTAGTGGGTGTATGATTCAGTTGCTGATGATGTTGCATGGGCATTATCTTTATGGATATATATTTTTTTGTTTTGTTTGTTTGTATTGGAAAAGGATTTAAGCACCAGGCAATAAAAGCATCATTACAATGGTTGTCAAACACACATTTATACACAACATATACATTTAATAGCAAATAGATTGGTATACAAATACAGAGGTAATGGTTTTTCGAAAGTTTAAATTGCAGTTCATGAATCCATCCACCATGCACGGTAAATGTGTTAAGATGGGTTTTAAAATATGAAAGATTAAAAAAAGACATAGAAAATACACAAAAATTATTTACAAATTATGAGAACCTTTAACCATGTAGTATTTAAATTAATTATAAAAAAAAATGTGCACATAAAAATGAGATCCATATTGTGAGGCGCCTTTAAGGCCATCAGTCAGTAGAGGTCGTATATAAAAAATTTACGAAGTATTCTGGAATAAGGCTTCAAGCTGTTTATAGCGACACATTTATTAAGGAGTAGTTATTACCAGAGTCTGATGCGAGTGTACATTGCTTTCAACCTCCTAATAGAATGAGTGAAATTCTCTAATCGAGATAGTGGGATATTCTATGGTTATCTGTCTAGCGGGTCACAGAGATGGCATACCATTTATCTGTCTTAAAGCGGAAGTAACATTGAACGTACAATGTTCAGATGGCAAAGTAATTTATAAAAAATTTTACTAATTATTCTAGGACATATTTTGTCTTGGAAATTTAAGAAGATCTTACACTTCTTGATTCATTCGGTGAATCGTGTTAGACATCAGAATATTGAAGGTCCTAATGAAAAATATTAAAAATATGTATGTACAGTGAACGTCAATAGAAAATTAAAAAAATATATATTAATAAAATACCGTTATTTTTATTTTAAAATTGTTTCATTGCCAGTTTTTAAAAATAAAACAAAAAAAAATTAAAAAAAAATCCGAAATATTGTCAAAATTTTTTGGGCATACTCCTTAAGAGGTAAAAGTTGAGTTTGGTGATTGTTAGAATGTTATTCATGGTGCACAGTTTCTTTTAATGCTCACTGTATATGTATTATTCTCACAAGAAAGTTTGATTTTTTACTAACTAAAATTTATTTAATATGAAGTCAAGTGGTCAAGCATTATTGCAATTTGAAATTCGTAACAGAAACATATTTTTTTAATTCTTCGCAGTGCTACAACTTCTTTACACTCAGGTAATCATTAAAATGAAGTGTGTTTTCTGATAAAAAAAAACCCTGAGAGTAAATAAAAATTGCTATTAAGAAGTTTCTCAAAAACTTTGTCGTGCGGAGTCGACCTTAAATTGTATATACTGCCACTCATTTATAAAATTAACATACGCAACATATAAGTGGTGTGAGAAGTTAGGTCGTAATCCTGATTAAATGGTTGTAATTCCACCTAAGAAAACAAAAAAATCAAAATCGAATTGAAATTTGACAAAAATTAATGGTTTTGAGGTGTGCGCTTATACTGCTTAAAACTAAAATGGGGCTAATAAGCGAAGACGAGCACGTACATTTATTGAAGATTCTTTTAACTCTAAATTCTAAGTTGTATTTACACTATTAAACTATCAGATTTCGTGTAATTTTATTATGTCCAACACCAATAAAATGTTAAAAAATTTCGAATTTAAAAAACTACAAACATTATTTAGTGAACTACACTACTAAAGACGGACTATCAATAACTAGAGAGTTTTGTGCTTCAGGAGAACTACTTCTATAATGGAAATCTACTAAGAATAGTGCATTACTAGTTTGAATGAAATCACAAAAGGTATTCTTCATTGCCACCCAAGAACGTATCTTCTTCATTATCATTATCATCACAACTACTATCGTCGTCAATGTAACTCACCTTAGCCACTTGTGTGGCAAGCAACAACGGTTCACTTTCGCGACAATTGTGATAATTGTTGAAATGATTGTTTGAATTGTTGTGAGTCATGATGGGCGACGAAGTTAGCGATGATGTTTGTATTTGTTGTTGCTGTTGTTGTTGTTGATAATGTTTATTATTAAATTGTTGCTGCTGTAATTGTAGCTGTTGCTGTTGTTGCTGATAATTATTAAGATGTGCTAAATGATTATTAATATTTGGATGATGATGTTGTGACGATATTGCCGTATGATGCTGATACAAATAATGATGAAAGTTATTTAATGCGTTATTAGAAGTTGAAGTTGGTGTAGTAGTACATGTTGTTATTGTAGTAGTCATAGTTGTTGTGGTATGGGAGGATGCATGCATTTGTTCACGTTTACCATTACCACCATTAGCGGCACCATATAACAAATTATTGAAATTTTCCAGCGGTGCATAAGGATCATGCATTTGTTGTTGATGTTGTGATTGTTGCTGTAGTTGTTGTTGTAATTGTTTTTGTTGTTGTTGTTGTAGTTGTTGATGATGATTATGCAATAAATGTTGTGAAAGAGGAGTAGGAGGATTATTATAATTATTAAGAATATTTAAACGATTATTGCTAGGATTTTCAATAATATTAAATTGTTCACGGAACATTACCGATGATGATGCCAGGGATGATTGATGCTGTAGGGCGGGTACATTGGATATTGCTGATGATGCAGATGAGAGAGGAGGTGGTGGTGGTGGTAGTGGTTGAGGTAAAGGTTGTTGTTGTTGTTGCTGTGTTATGGAATTAGGATTTAAACCCATACTGCTCATAGAACTCGAAGAATGTTGACGTTGATGTTGCACAGCCGTTGCTGGCTGCTGTTGCTGTTGCTGATAACCATTGCCTACAACGCCGCCTCCTCCACCTCCTCCTGGATAGTTGTTGTAACCGTTTGTAAAACCATTATGATCACTGTCATTATGTTCACCATTATGACCATTCTCATGTATACCCGGCAGACCGCCATTAGCTAGAAACGGTTGTTTCTGCAATTTACTATTCATTCGCTGTTGCTGCTGTTGTGATAAATGATGCTGATGATGTTGCGGCTGCATATGTTGCAGTAGTAACTGTTGTTCTTCATTCATGCTGGCCTTGATAATCATATTATTGCCATCATGTTCCATGTTACTGAAACCGAAATCTTTCTTCACATTATAAGTCTCCGAATTCATATTGACGAGATAGTTGTTGTCTTGATATTGAGTCTGCTTTTGATAATAATCCGTGGATTGTAACTGTGAGGTTAACTGAGTCTGAGGTAATTGACCAAACGAGGGCCTGTTACTAATCATGGCATTGCGTACTTCACCGTTTAAGCCATTGCTGGCGTTGTCATTAAGGAAATAAGTTATCATATCACCTTTACCCTTTACCTTAATAGTGCCACGACATCTGTATAAAATGGACATCCGTAAAGGGTTCATAATTTTCGATAAATTGAAAAATAAAACTTACTTGAATTCAAAATGTGAGCCCTGCAGACTGTCGACGACTTCTTGTGTTACTTGTGTGTAACCAGGTATACCAGTTGAATCCATACGGCTGGCTACATTCACTGTATTACCCCAGATATCGTACTGGGGCTTACGTGCCCCAATAACACCAGCTACTACAGGACCAATATTAATACCTAGTACGATTAGAAGATTAGATTCATTTAATTCAAGAAATTTTGAAAAGGCACTGCTTGATAAATAATAGTTTTTTAACTTACCCACTCTTAACATAAAGTTATTATAAGAATGACTATTAATTTCTTGTAAAGACATGCGCATAGCCTTGACATATTCCACTAAGGCGGTCATATGACGCCGTATAGAATTCTGATCCACTGGATTTATTTTATATTCTAAAATACGAAATATGAATGGATTTATTTCAACTCATAACGGTAAAAGCTATTTTGAAGATTGTATTACCTGGTATTAAACCGACAACAGCCATATAGGTACTACCCACAGTTTTGATTTTATCAATGCCTTGAAAGCGCTCTTCCTTTAGTAACTACATTTAGAAGATGCAAATGATTGTTCAAAATTAATTATTTTATTGTTTGTTTAACGAACCTCATCAAAGTCAGCTATGATTTCATTTAGCAGACGCAAACACTCTAAACCTTGATCGGAACCATCCATTTCTGTATAAAATTCATGAAAATTTGGCACACTGGCAAAGATAACACCGACTTTGGCATAACTTTGATGATAAAGTTCCTGAAATAAAAAATACGTTATGATATTAGTATCTCTTATGTTATACGGTTCAGTACGGTTTTCTATTGAACAAGTTTTGGGAAAATTTGACGGAATACATTACTTTTTTATGATGACCGAAATGGCATAGAATTTACCTAATTTAAGTATTAAATGTAGCCTCGACTTTCAATAAAATACATCGCATAGCATTTGATATAAGAGTTCTACTCACCATATTACTGCGAAATTGATTATCAAGGAAATGTGCAGCCACATGGGCTGGCAACAAATTGTGCAGAATTCTTTTATTCGACTCTTGCAAAACATCCATTTCCTTCTTCTCTTGAGATGCCTGTAATTGCCACAGAAAATCTAACCTTGCTGTCCACTCAACTAAACGACCATGAACAAGAATGGCAATCATGAAAATTAAAATACGAGCCAATGAGATTAAATGAAGTGGAATCGAAGCACTACAAAAACAAGAAAGAAAGATATTAGACGTGTTGCCGATACATGTTTAGCTGCGCATACTTACTTGACACGACTGTCATAGCAGTCAAAAATATTCGTATGGGACAGTTCAATAAATAAACCATAAATGACACCCATCATAATGACCAGTAGAGATTTGAAAATTATGGGTAGCCTGTGTGAAAAAAAATTTTGAAATTTTTATTTTATTTATTGAATTTCTAAATTTTTTTTCTTGATTTTGTTTTATTAAATCAAGTTATTTTTACCTTAAAAACACTGAAACTGAAAGTAAAGCAAATGTGGCGGATAAAGATACATATTGGGGTAGAGAACATTTACGATGGGCTTCACTTTGATGTGCCAGCATAAGAAGATCTTCTTCGAGGGTAGGAGTAGCGGTAGTAATATTACTCGTACAGGGGTGGTCCGAAACACAAGTGAACTATAAACAAGAGAAAAATTTATAAAAAAATATGTCGTATGTAAATATTCTTGTTCTAATTTTATTATTTACCACATTCACTTGACCCACTGAATATATTAGAATAACAGTAAATATTGTTATGGCCATTCTTAAAGTGAAACTTTGCGAAAGATCCCAATTAATCCATTTCAAACGCACAGCCAACAATAACATTAACACAGCACTGACCCACACAAATGCCGTCAAAAACAATAACAATAATATAAGGGTTCTGGGTAAAGCAGTTACTTGTAAAGCAGCTCCTAAGATCAAGAGTAGTAAGGAACAGCCCATGGCTGTGGTAAAGCCCAAATCAAAATCTTTACGATATTCACGTTCTTTATCACTTTCACGAAATCGTAATGTTATCCGATCCACATGTTCAGATTTATCACAATCCACTGAACGTGCATTAATGGCTTGTGACAGGAAACGATTTACGCGATTCGTAGGCTGATGATGTACCGATGAGTGGCGTTTGCGAAAAGGTCTCTTAAATTTATCGGTTACCTTGGACTATATTTTCAATATGTTTAAGAGTTTTGTGTCGATTTGTTAAAAAGATTGTTGGAAAAATAGAAAATAATTAATTTTTATTAAAAACAATGTTAAAGTGTTGTTTTATTGTTGAATTGTATAAAATTAATGTTGATCTTACACCCAAAGATTAAATGTTAGTACGAATATCAACAATGTACATGCAAAAATGACTTTCAAATGTTTGTAAGAAACTAACATGCTTCTTATGTGGTTTCTATGATATTCTTTATACAGAATTTACAAAAAATCATACAATGAAGAGACGAGGGGAAGTATGTTCGAATAAATAAAATTATTCTAATGGAAAGAAAAAAAAATATTGTTGAAACTCATGCAAAATTTAAAAGAACTCAATACGGAATTGTAAAACGTTTTAACAACTTCTAAAATAAATTATTTCAATATGGTTTTTAAGAAATGTTTGGAAATTTTCCGTAACGTAGTGCAATTTTAATCTTTAAAATGTTTATTAAGAAAAATTATTAGCACCAAAAACATAAAAAAGGTATAAGGCATAAGGCGTAAACCACTTTCTCCCTTCTACAGTTAACATTATCGGACTAGTGAGTGCAGGTATTCTTGCGCTTGATTCACAACCATCAACAAGACAAATAAATGTGCGTACCGAAGCGCATCTTATTGCTGTACCGCGAAGTCTTGAAGAACACAGCGAAATGTGGAGGAATTGGCACGTAAGGGTTCGGAGATGTCTTAGGAGCAGACGATAGGGGGAATATATGCGCCCATATATGAATTCGTTTCGAAATTAAAAAAGGCAGAATGGTATTCAACTAACCATACCCGGTTGCTGAATTTCAAAATTATTGTGTTCAGCAGTGCACAATGGGAGAACCAGAGAACTACTTGAGTTCGAGAAGAGAACGGTTTGCATTCTAAGTGGAATTCTAACGGGGCACTACATTATTAACAGTTTCGCTTGCAAGCTCGGTCTGCTCCACCAGATTACTGCAATAGCTGCAAAGATGTGCAGGAAACGGAGTCGGTACAATACCTTTTATGCAAGTGCCCTGCACTTCAAGACAGACATCATCGGTTTTTGAGTAACAGAACGTTTAAAGATCTAGTCATGGTGGCGAATGTGACACTAAGGGAACTTGCCGGTTTCATCTGGAGCTTGAGTTGGTTCAAACCCACTGCTAACGGATCATGACCTCACACTGAGAAACACAATGAGCCATATGAGCTACCGAGTAAACATGCCCTCTAACCTAAAATAACCTACCATACGTGGGAAATTTATATTCATATAGGTTTATAAATAAAGTTTGTACAGGAATTCGTAGCAAATGGCAGATGTTTCCTTCGCTTTTCTGATGATTGGATACATTTGAAACTATCTAAAGATGAACATTTTTATTAAAGAATTTTGAATGAACTCCATTTCGAGTTAAAAGCCTAAGTCTGTAAAAAAAATCCGTATTTGCAGCGCAGACAATCCTAAAACAGATAACTAGTCACTATTACATCCATCACAATTGACTGTTTTCTAAGGTTCACAGGCTAGTGGCACCATCGGTTCAAATTTTTTTTCCGAAATGATCAAAGAGCTGCCGCTACAGTGAAGTGAACAAGCGTTAACAAGTCATGAATTGTTGTTCTCAAAAATTAATCGGTTGAATATAAACGACAACAGAACGGTACAAACTTGTGATCTTGTTCACTGAACCTTTCGAACGTGTGATTTAACACTACTGGTTTTCACCGACAAACCAGCTTCATTTGTAAAAGTGGAGAAAAATTTGACTGCTGGAACGCACCGTGTGATTTGAAAGTGCGTATTGTCAGTGTAGGAGTATGGTATGTTCATTACATAGACAGTAAAATGGATTCATTCCAATATTTTTGGATTTTAAAACAAAATATGAAACAAAGTGGCGATAAGTTAAATATATAAGTTATACACATTTGTTTCTAACAGAACAATGATCTGAAGCACGTTGCTAATCTGTAGCCTATGCATAATTGTTCAAAACTACTCCAAACACAGGCACTGGTCCCTGATCTCAACGTTATTGATCATGTTTGGGAAATACTTGCCCGTAAGCTCTATAAAATCTAATATCAGCAAGTGGAGCAGTTGAAACAAGGTATTAGGCGAGAATCGAACACTTGATGCCTCTACGCTTGGAAACAGTAAACAAAGTATAAGGTTTTGGTTCCAAGTGTTTTATTTTACTGTCCATTTATGTATTTGACATGTAATTCGTTAATATTGTTTCTTTTTTGTTTTAAAAATATTTTGAAATAAAAATGCTAAGTATTATACAAGCTTTTTTTAATTATCTATAAGTCCGCTATATAAAGTTATTCTGTCACCAAGTCTAGAACTTCAAGAGTTCTTAAAAAAAATTGTCAGTTCATTTACAATAAACAAATTTCAATAATAATTTTTGATAAAAGCTTGACACTAATATAGTATTTTTTGTGTCTTTTTCAAAAATTATTGAAAATATACATTTGATTTGTATTTCAATTAATTTTGTTTTTGTACGATTTATTAAAAGATATTCTTTTTAATTTTTAAACCAAACATTTCTTTAAAACCATACTATATGCATATAAAAATAAATCAACGCCATTAAAAACTCATAGTTAGAGTAAATATTTTTCAAAAATATAAAATTAAAATTTATGCAAAAAAGAAAAAACTAAACTTTAACCGAACTTGGAGTAATTAATTGCATTTTGTTTTTTAATATATGAAATCGAAACTCAATTAAAAGGAACCAGTGAATGAGTGGCATAAAACAAAAAAGAACAATTATTGAAAATATTTTTGAAAAAATGTTTTGATTTTCAATTCAATTCTTTTGCAAAATGATTCGTCATCGAGATAATGAAAAAAATGTTTTTTTTTCGGTTTTGATTTTGATTTTGATTTTCTTTTTTGTTTTTAGTTTTTTTTTTGGTTTGTTTTGGTTCTGGCAAACAACAAATCTCACTTTATTTTTGTGATTATTATGTCTATGAATGCGACTAATCGTATTCGAAGTTGAATTAGAAGTTGTTCCTACTTGTATGGTAACACCGCCACCTGGTGGTGTTGGAGCATGTAAGATTTTTTGTAGACGTATTACCTAGATAAATAAAAGAACACAAATGGAAAGAAAACACAAAAAACAGAAAAGAAAACAAAAACAAATTTATAATAAAATAGTTAAAACAAAAATAAAATAATAACAACCAATAATATTAAAAAAAAAATTATAAAATAAAATATAAAAACTTATACAAAAAACATAAAAAAATAAAAATAAACACAAAAATATTAAAAGTAAAATAAAATACAATATAAAATAAAAAAAATCATTATAGAAATAGAGAAAGAAAATATGGTAGAAGAAATAGTAAAGTTTAGATTTTATGGAAAATTTATTTATAAAAAGAAAATCTAAATAAGGTTTTCTTTTTTTATACCCAAGTTTATGCAACTAATTGGGGATATTTACAATAAATATTTATCTAATATATAAACAAATTATTTCCAATATAGTATGTATGCCAAGAATTTATTAATAATGATCCAATAGATTTCACACGATTTGCGTAAAAGTTGTAAAAAATATCTTAAACAGATAAGTTCATGGATGTTTATTTAATGGTCCATAAGTATGAAATGTATTTATAAATAATAAACAGAAAATTATGCACTTGGTAAGACAAATTCTAAATCTTCTATTATTCTATAAGTGAATAACGGAAAGGAGTTCAACATGTATGCACATACATACATACATAATTGGCCAGTACAACCCTTCAGTCAGGATTACGCTCTAGCTTCTCACACCACTTAAGTTGAGTATGTTAATTGTATACATGGGTGGCGAGATCTACAGTTTAAAATCGATTCCGAACGACAGATTTTTGATACACTTCTCGCCACAGGGAATCCAGCATGGATTGCAAGAAAACAAAGGGAATACTTGAGTTCGAAAACAGAACGGTTCTCACTCTGATAGTAATCCATTAGGGGGTCTGCCCCACCAGGATTATTGCAAAAGCTGCCGTGACGTCGAGAAAACGGAATCGGTGCAACACCGTTTATGCGAGCGCCCTTCACTTTAGAACAGACGTCGTCGGTTTTTGGGTTACAAAAGATTTGAAATCTGGGTATGGTGGCGAACGAGCCACTGAGAACTAGTTGGATTCATCCATTCGGGGTAGTTGATACCAACCACTAACGGATCCTGACAAGGGGCTTATCTAACACTGCGTCAGACAATGGGCTTTATGGCCCACTAGTGAATTTGCCACAAGTGAATTTGCCTAACCTAACATAACCTTTTATGACAGAGTTTAATTTACCCTCAGAGTTTTTTTGCAGAAATCTGCTGAGAGGAAGTCGAAGGAAAAATATTTTTTGATATTTCGTTTTGCTGGAAATGTCTGACCTGGGGTTTGAAACATGGCCTCACGTCTAAAAAGTCATCACACTATCTACTTAACTACGGCACTTCAACGTGTATGGGCAGGACCATAATGTAAGTTATGTGCATTAAGTTTATCCATGAGTTGTGGACCTACAGTTTAATGCCGGAATCGAAATCGACTGAATTTGAGAAGCTTTTTCGTATCAATTAATTGACTCGCAGTTTACTGTTGTTTTAACAGAAAACTGTTGAGAAAGGGTCGCCGAAAGAGATATTTTTTACTTTTCTTTGTTTTTTTCGTTCAAAAAGTTTGAACTCTCGGGCTCACGTGTAGTATCCACTCAAACCACACATGGAAAAAGCTATCACAGTTAAAAAAGCTGTAAGACAAAGTATGCCGATGTTCTAAATGATGAGATGAAAATCCCCTAGAACACAGCAAATAATCTGCAGACTTGGACATGTCATGTGTTCAAACATTGAATTGAATGTATTATAATATAATATTCGCAGACATTAGATTTTTCTCAGAAAGTATTTAAGTATACAATCTCCTTACTATTGTATAATTATTTAAATTTCGAACTTTTAAGCAAATCGCCATCATTATTTTGAATTTTATTGTTTGTAATGAATTTTGAATTTAATGGTAACTATAAACAAATACTCTATATTTTTAAAACAATTTAAATAGTTTATTACATTATAACTACAAATGTGTTTACATTATAATTAATTTTTATTTTTATTCACAAACACAACAATTAAAAGTATTTACTTCAACATTTCAACAAAAAAATTAAACACAAAATCCACACGAATTTTGAAAATCAATATTGTTTTATATTTTTAAATTATTCGAATCATTTAAAATAATTGCCAATGATAATTGTTAGTTACAATTTACAAATAACGTGTTTGTTATACGTTTAATTACTGAATTTTTTATTTTTATTTTTCAAAAAAATAAACCCCTTTTAACCTTTAGCTTAAAATTAAATTAAAAAAAGACTATTAAATTAAAAAATAAACTTACCGCATCCTGAAATACAAAAAGAAAATTAAAACGTAAATAAATAAAATTTTAAACAAATCATATTAATAATTAAAAAAAACGAGAAAAATATATTTTGAGAGTTAAAAAAGCGGAATAAAATAAATAAATTGGATTGTTTAAAGCAAAAAGGAAGCATTAATAAAATAATAAATATAAATTAAAAAGGCCAAGTAAATGAAATTATAAGCCAAGCCAATTTTGTGGTTTTAAGAAAAGAAAAAGAAAAAATAAAAAAAAATTAATTTTAAATTATTTTTTACAGCATTTCTTATATTGTATATTATTTTGTTTTGTTTTTTTCTTCTTAATTATTTATTTAAAGGTTAGTAAAATAGTTTTTTTTTTAATATTTTTAGTTTTCATTTTAAAAGTCATGCAATTTGTATTTGTTTTTTTTAGCGTATTAATAAGAATTACTACAAATTGTTTTAAGCCATAAAATTAAATTAAAATTATTCTTTGCCACTATGCTACTAATTAATAAACTAGCTAAATGCTGGGGATTTAATGCTATCGTTAGGTTATGATAACTTACCTTTCTGTTACTTTTCTCCAATTGATTTTCGCCACCAGCCGTACTACCTCTACCGCCGCCACTGCCGGCCGAAGAAGGAAATGAACCTGTGGCTATGTTCGAGAATGGCACTGGTTCGGAAAATTTAATCGTATGCAATAGTTGCATAACAACATTAGAAACATTACGGAAGGATAATTTACGACGAGATCCAATTGCCGAACGTACACCCAACGTATTTAACATTAAAGGCTGGAAAACAAACGATATTTAAATTTACTTTACATGAATCCATTAGTTGAAATTTTTCTTTTAAACTTACCTTGCGCCTATGAGGTGGTGGCACTATGAAATACGTATCTACACCATGATCTCTTAAATATGATGATCTCTGATCACCATGACCAGCTTCGACTTCATATTCCCCTGACAGAGCGTCTAAAGTGGCGCGAGTAACATGAACTCTACCGGGTTCTCCACCCGACTCCATGTGATTGGCTAAAGTAACATCATTAGACCACACATCAAATTGCCATTTTCGTAAACCTAAAACGCCACACAAGACCCGACCTGTATGTATGCCTACGCGCATGTTTAACATGACATCGGTGGCCTCAACCACAGAACTGCAAGAAAATTTTTTTTACAAATTTTGTATTATTAATTAAAAGTGTTAAAGAATAGTAATATATATACTTACGCAATGGCATCAATCATGTCAAGACCCATTTCAACAGTACATTTAGCATGATCTTTACGTGGCTCGGGTAGACCTGATACGCAATAATAACAATCTCCTAAGATTTTAATACGTAAACAATGGTTGTCCTGGAAAGGATAAATATTAAATTACAAATAATTTTCAACTCAAAAAAAAAAAAAAAAAGAATTTCAATCAGAACTTACATGAGCTAATTGATCAAATCTACCAAAAAGTTCATTCAACAGTCTTACTAATTCCTGCGCACTACACTGTGAGGACAATACCGTGAATCCAACAATATCCGCAAATAGAATGCTGAAATTATAAGTAAAAATAAAATAATTTTTATTACAATTAATTCAAATAAATTTTGTATTGGTTTGTGTAACGAAATCTACAACACACAGTCTTGTTGTATCATTGCAATTTGTATCATTGCGATTTGATAACGCTAGTCGCCATTTGTAAGAACTTACGCCATTATATGTTTGCTTAACGCGAATCATGACTGTTAAAAAATTTCTTTCGCAAACGCGTTTCTAACTTTCTGCTCTTGCGATAAAATCCCAAGTGCCTCATTCTGAAACGCATTAACGATGCACAAGTATCAAATTATGATTATTATTTGTACATGCACTGATTATATTAGATGCATTTGTTTCTTACTAGTGAATGCAAAACTACCTCATAGTTTGGATTATCATCTGATCTGTGAACTCGTTTTAACTATATTATGGTGATATGTGGTAATGAAGTCTCCGCAGTCTAGTAGGTAGTGTGTTGGCTTATTACACATAAGGCCTCTGCTCAAACCCCAGGTCAGAAATCAAAACGAAAATGTGAAAAAATATTTCTTGGGCGGCTTCCTCTCAGCAGATTTCTGGCAAAAACTCAGAAAGTAAATAAAATTGTCAAAAAAAAAATTGCCCCAACATCTGTCGTTTGGAGCCGACTTTAAACTGTAGGTCCCGCCACACATGTATAAAATTAACACGCACAACGTAAGTGATGTGAGAAGCTAGATCGTAATCCTAACTGAAGTGTTGTAATGACCAATTATGTATGTACGTATGGTGATATAAATGTTGTATTACAAGTGTTGTATTTTTAGTGCAGCCATTTACACACGATTAGTAAACACAGCTCAAGTATTATGTGTACCCTCATAATTAAGCTAAGAAGCACATCATACACAAATAGAGGATTTTGTAAAATTGTTTTTCTTAGAGAAGATCAGTGTCAATTTTTTTTATTAAGTACATACATCCAATATTTTAAAAAATTTTTAAATACATAACATTTCCTGCACGGCCAATAATTTATTGAAGGACTTAGTTATTTATTTAAAATAAAAACACTAACTGATGACATTTCCAAACAATATTCAGTTATTCAATAATGAATTCTATTAATACAATGCCTAAAAAGAAAAGAAAAACTTTTTTACCAAAAATTTTCCATTTTTTTTAAGTGCATAAAATTTAAATACTTCCTAACCAAAAGAAAAATAAAATGAAAATAAAAACGTATGCAAGCATAGCAGAGACTACTACAAGTTAGTTAATGCATCCTACACCATATTTGTATGTACATATGTATGCAATTCATTTAATTTCATTTTATTTGTTTCATGTTCATTATAATGACGTCAATACATTTGGAAAGAACAACTAAAATTAAGGTTTATCTCTTGTTAAAAGCAAAATATATACACAATAAATAAAAAAAAAACACCAATTCATCGTTCAACGACCATAATTCATTGGCTTTGGTCGGGCCTTTTCCATTTTCTTATTTTTGGCAACAGAAATTACTTTAAAATTAAAAATTTATTATTTATGACACTTAAACAAACATTTCATTTAAATCAACTAAAATTCATCAATCACCATAGTGTTCTGAATTGTATTTATGAAATGTATGAATGTTTTGAAAACAGAATACAGAAATAAAGATTTCTTGTCTTTGGATTTTCTTTTTTGTTCATTTATTTTTGAATAAAAATACCACACATATGTCAGGTTTCTGCTGAAGAAGACAAAAAAATTAAATTAAATACACAAATTACATACTTTTTATAATACAAGTAAGTGGAATATTTTTAAAGTAGGAATGCATTTTCTGTCCTCTATAGGAATAAAGATAAACAGCTCTGTTTTTATGAAGTTAAAAAAATTTAGCTTATAAATGACAACCTCCAGAGTTGATAGATATTCAAGTTTACTTTATTATTATTAGTTAGCCTTCGCACCGTTTATGTGGCGCCTAATGCCCTACAAACTTCTTCGAATTTACTTCGCCAGACTTATGACCAATTCAGATCATTATCAAAAGAGTTTATCTCGTGTAACACACTTCTTCGTCACCAAACTCTAGGCCCACCACGATTTCGCAGTCCATACGGTTTCCAAACGAAAGCCATTTTCGCGATATTGTATGCCGGCTTCTGCAATGTGTGCCCAGCGCAAGTTTCCCTCGGGGATTGACACCTAGTCATGATGGGCGAGATTAGTAAGTGCAATGAAGCTGAGAGCGATTCCGGCTGTATCGTAGCTCCTGGTAGACTATCGCATAGCGGTAAGGTTGAAGTCGAGTACCGAAACCAAGAACTGCTTACAATTATACAAAATATGGTCTGTAGTGATAGTGAGAGGCTACACATGACGCTGTACCTACTCATCTTTAAATTGCAGCCCTGACGAATAGGCTTTGGACTTTAGGTTAACAACCTACTGCTCTGAGATACATACACACATAATTGGTCATTACAACCCTTTAGTCAGGATTACAACCTAGTTTCTCACACCACTTATGTTTTGTGTGTTAATTTTATACATGAGTGGCGGGACCTACAGTTTAAAGTCGACTCCTAACGACAGATTTTTGAGAAACTTTTCATGGCAATTTTATTTACTCTCAGAGTTTTTGCCAGAAATCTGCTGAGAGGAAGTCGCCAAAGAAATATTTTTTTGTATTTCGTTTAGTTGGAGATGCCTGACCTGGGATTTGAACCGAGGCCTCACGTCTAATAAGCCAACACACTACCTACTAGACCATCTCGGCTTCTCTGAGATACAATTTGAAAGGCAGTTGGGGGTTAATAGTGAAAAGTGGTCCATTTGCCGATTATAAAGTGGCAAACAAGGATTTTCTGCATGCTTTAGAGCTAAAATTAACGTTCGGACCTATAATGTCAAATATGATTCTCTAAAGAAGAACGTAAGTATATGGTACCTAGCTTGAGGTCCCAGCGTCATGTTTGGAAGGTGCCCGTGCAATTATATTATTTCGAACATGGCACCAAAAGATTACCAGCGTTCCTATCTGTAGGAAATAATTTTGTTGCCAAACAAGTTGTACGACAGGCATTGTATAAAAGTTTTACCTTGAAAATTAAAGCAATTCGGTACGGAGTAATTCAACAACTTTCAATTTTATGCACAACTAGTGGATATGGTTTTATCAGACTTTGTATAAAAACTTTTTATATCAATTTAAAAAAAAATAGCCAAACCATCTGGTATTTATATTCATGAACTATCATTTGAAATTTCATAAACGTATCAACAGAATAGAAAATATTTTTTTTATATTCAACAACTTTGCGATTTAAGCTGTTTTTTCATAAACGCATATTTTACGTTCTTTTTGAATTCGGGCCAATTTAATTTTGCCAATTTATGTATGTACAGATAAAACTTTTTCATTTTTTAATAGAATTTATAAATTTATAAAAGGAAGAAAAATAACAGATGACTGCTTTTATAGAAATTGCACTCGCAACACACTCACTGATGTCTGTGCGTATGTAAATAACTTCCGAAATAAATTTTCAATTAAGCCGGGAATTTCCTTTAATTTATTTCTCATTAATGAGTAAACGTACATCCACTCATACAGTTTGATGATGATGTTTTGTAGACTTACCTTACATTCTCATGCTTTTGTATATAAATCCGATGAAATTGTCCAGCCACCGGTGAGAGTATATCATTTTTCATTTGCATTGCTACATGCTGAGGTAGTACAGACAATAGGAGTCTTTCAAGTTTTTCATTTTCATCCTGAATTTCTAAACGTGCCGCTATACAGTTGCGTGTATCCAGGAAAGCACGACGCTGGGCACGTTCCATCATAATGTTGACAACGAGACCGGCTACATTAACACCAATAAACATAACAATGTTGGCAATAAGCTGAAATTTAATAAGAGAAAAAGGGTAAGTTAGTCAATTAATATTAAAAGATTATGTTATATATATACACATATGGCATATAAACGTATATGAAGGCCTTTCAAATACAAAAAAAAGGAAAAATAAACACTTTTCATAGGGCTTTTTAAAAATATGAATTTGCAGCTCATTCTTACATTGAGTTTATATTTGAAAAAAGATTTGCTTCCAATAGAGGCAAATGAAAATGTCTTTACTGCAACAATGGCAGGAATGTATAGGTCGCATAATAGAAAAATTCTTTATATATATTAAATTCTTTATATATATATATATATATATATATCAAAGTCATCGCATACGAAAGTTGTATTTCCGGTCAGACAGAATTTGGGATTTTAATATAAACCAGCTTCGATTTAAAAATATTTTTGAAATCTTTTAGATTTTACAAAAGGGAGTTCCATACAGTTTTGAACAGAAGTGTTGATGATATCTGTTGGGATCAAATCTACTCACTGGGTAATGTAAACGTCCAGGTGGCACTAATTCAGGAAAATGTGCGTCTGCTATATGACAGTTGTGTTCCTGTCAAAACAAAACTTGTTAAAGCCAAACACCAACCGTGGTTTAATGCTGAAATTAAAGCATTAATTGATAAGCGCGACATTGCCTATCGGCGATGGAAGAGGTTCAGAACGGATGACCTGAAAGCCGTTCATAAAGCCGCTCGTAGTGAGGTTACCAAACACATTAAAATTGCAAAAACATTGTTTTACGGCAGGAAGTTCGCTTCCGCATTAGATAATAGAGCTAAATGGAACGTAATCCGCGATATTGGTATTGGACAAAAATGCCATAATACTTCTCCTGATGTCGATGTAAACGGTCTGAATGACAAATTTGTTAATATTAATGTTCCTACACCTGACAGTAACATATATGATGACCTTTGTTTTGTTCCGCTAGAAAACCCCTTTAGTTTTCGTTGTGTTAGTCAGCTCGAGGTTTTGGAATGCTTATCTTCTGTGAAATCGAATGCGATTGGTTCTGATGACTTAGATCCTCTGTTTTTAAAAGCTTTGTCACCTAGACTTTTACCGTATTTTACTCATGTATTCAATTCAGTCTTAACTATCTCCTCTTTCCCTGATGAATGGAAACGGAAACGAAAATCATCCCAATTCCTAAATCTAACAATGAATTCATGGCCAATTGCCATTCTTCCGTTCCTGTCCAAAGTTATGGAAACCTCATAGCTAGACAAATGAACGATTATCTCACGAGTAATAATTTTTTATCTGATAAGCAGTCGGGATTTATGAAAGCTAGGAGCTGCACTACTGCTTTAGTCAAAGTAGTTGATGACCTTAGGTTGAAACTGGATGAAAATTACATAGCGTTTTTGGTTCTTTTGGATCACACTAAGGCTTTTGATACAGTTGATCACAGAATATTATTGAGAAAGCTACAGACCCTCTTTCATTTTTCTAATTCAGCTTGTAGCCTTATACGTTCCTATCTCATTAACAGATCACAACGAGTTTACCTAAACGGCAACATCTCGAATTCGGTACACGTTGGAAGAGGTATTCCTCAGGGATCAATTTTAGGGCCCCTTTTGTTCTGTATATACATTAACGACCTACCTGATGTTTTGGATAATTGTACGCTGATGACGTTCAGCTCTATAGGAGCGCTTGTATTGATAATATCCTATGTGTAGATACGATTAACGATGATTTACGGAAAATTGACAACTGGGCTAGTGCTAATGGACTTTGTCAATGGACAGGTCTAAGAGAGCATTTGATGTGCCGGATATTATTATCAGGGGGAATAAAATTGATTTTGTTGAATCGGCATCTTATCTTTAATGGTCGGTTAACGTGGTCTAGCCACATTAATGTCATCGTTGGTAAAGTTTACGGTATGCTTAGGAACTTATGGGCTGTTATAGATTCGACTCCTTTTGCTATACGCCTGCAACTGGCAAAAACGTTTTTGATTCCTGTTCTTTTATACGGATCGGAAATTTTCGCAAACTGTAATGCGGATGATAGGCGGAAACTCAACTTGGCTTATAATAACATAGCCAGATATATATTTATTAAGGGACGTCGGGAACATATATCACAATTTTCTTACCAGATATGTGGTATTCATTTTGATAATCTATTGAATATTAAGTGCCTAATTCTCCTCCATAAGATTATTACTTTGGAACAGCCAGTATACTTATTTAGCAGGATTAGATTTGCTAGGTCCAACCGCGGTAGGAAAATTATCCAATTAAGGCATAGGACTCTTTTGTCGAAACGACAGTTCTTTATACACACCATCAGTCTTTGGAATACACTACCTAATTATATTCAGAACATATGAAATGCAACTAAGTTCAAAAAGGAGCTATACATTCTGTTTAAGCTATATTCGTCATATGAGCTGTCATTTATTCAGTCTGTTTGGTAAATCATCATGGACGGATATAGTCGTCAACAGCACGTGCAAATATAATTTTATTTTTTTTTTATCAAAATGGGTGTTATGTTCGGACCCTAATTTTCATAGAAAAATCATCTGTAGCTAAAAAACCCATGAATGGCTACATAATCAAACAAAGCTGTAGAATTTTGGCTGATACCAATTCAAGGACGTATGTATAATGAATAATATATATATTCTGAATAATCACTGTTTGATGTGCATTTTCGGCTTGCGGCGCCATCATTCCAAATTTCGCTGAGAATGACGTTAGATAGGCCATTACTATTAATGGCGAACAATAACTTCTTTTGGATGTTCTAGGTCATCCTTTGGATGATCTGGACACCCACGACTTATGTTTGCCACAGGTCAGCGATACGTATCAAAATGCTGATGCTATATTGAATATTCTGTGCGAGCGAATTGAGGGTATAACCATCTCACGTTAAGTCGTAGGACTTGAGAATACTTATAGTATGCGAACAAAAGTCACAAATTACAGTGGTCCTTAAAGCAATCAGTCAAATTCTGCTTGATTTATGCCATGATAAATTGGACGTTATGAGTGCGCTCCACCCAGACAAACGCAGCGAACATTTAAGCGATGTTTCAAACGAATAACAAATTTCGATGATTTTTTATTTAAATTCAAAGATACATGCATTCTCCAGGATTTTCTTTTGATACCTATGGCTTGATTCTTTGTATAGTATTCGATTTTTTGGTTTTATCGAAATATCTATGGCTTCCAGATAGTTTTTGCTGAAATAATGTGGAAATATCCATGGCTTCCATAAATGTTATTGTATCTCTTCAAAGCTGTTCTTACATTATACATAATTGGCCATTACAACCCTTCAGTCAGGATTACGGCCTAGCTTCTCACACCACTCATGTTGTGTGTGTTAATTTTATACACGAGTGGCGGGACCTACAATTTAAAGTCGACTCCGAACGACAGATTTTTGGGAAACTTTTCATGGCAATTTTATTTACTCTCAGAGTTTTTGCCAGAAATCTGCTGAGAGGAAGTCGCCGAAGAAATACTTTTTGTATTTTATTTGGATGTCTGGCCTGGGGCTCGAACCCTGGCTTTTCGTCTAATAAGCCAACACACTACCTACTAGACCACGGCGACTTCAAAGCTGTTCTTAGTATGCGTTTTTATCAACCGTACTAACAGGTCTGAAATGGAAATGGCCAGTATATTTGCCACACATGTAGTGATTTCTACTATTAGTTTCAATGTGGTCTGAAGATTTTTTAAGTTTTGAAGAATAATGACAATAATATGACGTCAGTTTCTTACTGAATTTCATTAAGGGAAATTGTGGAAAACACAATATAACGTATTATTTAAAATTTTTAAAGCCAATTGCACTTGTAACAGATAAAAAATAAAGTACTCAATGGCCTAACAAATGTTTCTAAGCACTTTTCAAAAATTATTGAAGCAATTAATTTGAAAACTTGATTTTATTTGAAAACAATCTTCAAATTTCAAAAAGTTTCGTTGACCTACAATTAAGAATAATGCCCTTAACATACATTTTTTCAAAAATAAACGTATTATAGTATACTGGTTTAAAGAATTACACTAGAAAAATACCCTGCCAGCGAACAATACTAATAAATGAACAAATAAATGAAGCAATTATTTGCTTTTCTTTTCAGTTTTGGCGGTATTGCAACCACTACTACTATTGCTATACTTTATGAGCAACACACCAGTGCGTATGAGCAATACTTAATTTGTTGTATGAATTAAATATTGCCCATACGTACATTACTAGATGAGCTTGCGAGTAAATAAAATAAATAGCATAGGGAGTGTGTGTGCATAAGTACGCACAATAAATGTTTCTACGTAAAATTATGACCTTTGACCTAAACTGCAGGACAACAAAAAATAAAAATAAAACTTTTACAAAAAATTATGGCAACCTTTAACTCAATCTGTAATTAATTGAATGGCATTTAAAATTTGTTTCTTTTTTGGGTTTTTTTGTTTGTTTATATGTATGTATGTGTGTGTATATCTTAAATGTCACAATTTCGATATCTTTTAATTAATTTATTTAATTTACCAATATTTACGAGCATATGTATGTTTGAGTATATGTAATGAAATTTACCTGATTATATTCCAAATAACGAAACGAATCTGTAAATATTTTATACACAGTTAAACTAATATGAACCAACGGTAGGACAATACCAAAACACACTGCTTCCCATATTTGTAATGGCATCATGGCGTATGCCAAAAACACCACAAATACAATCTGCCAAACACCCTCGGCCATGACCTGTAAAAAAATTTTAAGAAAAAAAAAAAGAAAATTATTTCAGTTCTAGTGTATGCAAAAATTTTGTTTATATGTATTTGTTGTTGTTGTTTGTTGTTGTTGTTGTATAGATGACTAACCAAAGTGTACTGTGTATGTACAAAGTGTGTAACTATAACAAATACTGTGTATCAACTGTATGACATGAGAGCTCTCAATTATTCAAAATATTTGTTATAAATCATGTACACATGAATGCGGTGGCATCGAAATGTCATAGTCTAGGCATGAAAACTTTATAAAACTCAATTAATAATGGCTGCAAAAAATATGCACACAATGTCAAGGCAAAGATACTGTTGGTGGTTTGAATTAAATGGCAATATACGATCGGATTGTCAAAGTAAAAAATAATGTTGACGATTAAATCAAAATGTTATTAAAATTTAAGTCATATACATACATACATAATAACATGATTAACGTAAACAAATTGAATAAAACGGATATGCTTTCGATGCAGCACTAACTACGCTAAAGTTAATCGAAAATAATTGTTTTGCAATATTTGACTTGATTGGGAATATATTCTGGCGTAATATGAACGACTAAAGCATAGACGAACTGCAGAAGTAGTAGAACTCAACCCTGAAATTTAGTCGAACTTGATGTGTTCTTTCTGGTCTCTACCATTAGGCCGACTGCTTTGACAACTATATACGTGATTAATATGTGATTTAAAAAAACTTATGATGATCTTTTGAAGTTGCCGTAGTCTAGTAGGTATAGTTTTGGCTTATTAAAAGTGCGGCTATGGTTCAAATGTGAAAAATATTTCTTCGGGTCTTCCTTTCAGCAGATTTCTGGCAAAAACTCTCAGAGTCAAATAAAATTGCCATGAAAAGTTTCTCAAAAGTCGTTGGGACTTTAAACTGTAGGTTCCCCCACTTATGTATAAAATTAACACGCACAACATGCGAGAAGCTAGATTACGATTCGGGCTAAAGGGTTGTAATAACCAATTATGGATGTATGAATGATGATAAGCAGTGATTAAGATTTTTTTGAAGGCAATATTTAGTGCGTCCAACACCGGAAAGGTAGTTATAGGAGAGTATAAAGAGGGGGTAGTTCACTACATATTTATTTAGAAAACAAATTTTTTATATCCCGTGTAAAACCTTCATTACTTTTTTGTAACTTATTCTCACTTGGTTTTTTCCATAATAATTAATCATATATTACGTCAGACATTCTATTTACAATCACAAACACTCAGAGTACCTGTTGGGAATCGAATTCACGGCCCCAATCCATGTAGTTTAGCACATTACCAAATAGTTCATGGTGCCACTTTTCTGACCAAAATAAAATAGCTTCGGAGGAAATTTCGTTGGCATTCAAATGATTTCCTGACTCTTGTCATACTAAATTAAGCAACAACTTTTCCAAATCCGTCGCAATATTTTCGCTTACATTTTCGGTATTTATTGACATCATTAAGATTGTTATTCATGAGTATTTAAGTTTCGCTTTTAACTTAACGTTATGAAAATTCTATAATCAATAGAGGTAGTAAATGGAATTGTACGAAACAAATAAATATAGTTCAACGAATATAAAGAAGATTTTAGCGAATGCGGAACACTATTGTACAGATAAAGTTATCGGCTGCATACATCCACAGAAAAAAAATTACTAAAAGTTTCACACCCTAAGGCCACAATCCTAAAACTCGTTCAAGTTAATATTCACATTTTGAATCCGTAATTGAAACGAGAAGAAGAGGTTAGTATCACCACCGAATATTTCCCAGTTTCAGAATGGCAGTTTAAAATGTATAACAAAGTAAATAAACCGCAAATTATACAGAATTTATTTCAATGAAATCTATAATCGCTACAAATGAGATTGTATAGTGTTTAGAATCTCTATCTCAACTAAACAATGATTAGATAGATAACTATTTGGGCAGTCATTACCTCAGATTCTTCCTATGTAAAGAAACAGGAAATAAAGAAAATAAATTAATAAAATAAAAAATATTTTTTTATATATACATTTTCCAACAAAATTCTGTAAACAATTTTGTCAATAATTTCATTCAAGACCTTACAATATTTATTTAATGGCCTCATCACATAAAATGATTTTTAATTTTGATGCTTTAGTAGAATTTTGAATTACAGCCAATTTTAAATAGCTTTTATAATCTATATTTTTAATTTTAGCCATAAATATTTATTATATTCTATTAATAAAAATCATTTCCTAAAGTAATTGTATTTTTCAAGACTGTATAAATACTGAAAGATTGCTCAAAATAATTCAGATATACGCTCAATTGATTCATCTGAGAATGATGTTAAAAAACTGTAGATTGAAAATATTCCATAATATTAGTAATGTTCCCCATAGAAAAGACCTCTTCGAGTTAAAGCTTCATGATGTATAAAAAAAAATAGTGGGCTGGATAGCTATTGGATCAAAGATTAAAAAAAAGCTTTCGTGACGGTCGGGTAACACTTAGGACCGGAGATCTACGCGACGTAGCTATATTTTTTGCACGAGCTAAAAAGTGCTCTGCATAAATCGGGAAAAAAATAGACTTGTAGGGAAAATAGTGGGCTGGCTAGACATGGTATCAAAAATTCCAAAATTAGTTTCCATCGGCTAAAAAATGAAAGTCACAAAACGAAATGCAAGTCACCAAACAAAATGCAAGTCATCATAATCATCGACCCAAAAAATGCAAGTCATTGACAAAAAATGCAAGTCATCAACCAAAAACATGCAAGTCATCGACCCAAAAAATGCTAGTCATCAAACAAAAACATGCAATTCATCGGCTAAAAACGGCAAGTCACTGACCGAAAGATGCAAGTCGCATACCAAAGAAATGCAACTTGCGAAAAATAAGACATCTTGTTGGTTTTATATATATATGTATGTATAACTGCATATTAACTCAATGAGAATTATTAAAATTTTTAAGTTCATACGCCAAAATTAGATTTCTTAACCACTTCGTTGCTTATATTTCCGGTCCCAGGTAAAGTTCGACCCTAAGGAAAACTGTTTTGGAATCCTTGGTGCCATGTCATGGTCCACTGCTCCCACTAGTCCATTTTTATCCGATTTTGACCGATTAATATAAAGCACTTTGCTAATTTGGCAAAAAATTATTTGTTCGACTATAACCCGGTCCCAAGTAAAGCTCGACCTTAAGGAAAATTGTTTTGGAATCCTTGTAACATGTCTATTCAGCCCACTAGAGCCTATCCACTTCACCCACAAGTCCCTTTTTTATCCGATTTTGACCGATTTACATAAAGTACTTTTTTTTGTTGCTAATTTGACAAAAAGTAAGCTTCGGCGCCGACTATAAGGAAACCAGTTTTGGAATCTTTGATACTATGGCTATCCAGCCTACTAAGTCCGAGATTTCTCCCACAGCTCCATTTTTTATCCGATTAGCCCTATTTATACAGAGAATTTTTTTTTTTCCTATCAATTAGATTCTTCGGTCCCGAACATCACAAAAACTGTTTTGGAATCCTTAAACCACTAGCCCTCAGTCTACTATGTCCGAAAACCGCACCTATTTTAAATTTTATCGAATTTTACTCCTTTTATGGAGGGCTTTCAGGTTTTCTTTAATTTATCTCTATTTTCGTGATTATTTAAGATTTTCTTTTTCACTTTTTCAAATTTTTCATCTGTGTTAACATAACATACACTGAAAAAAAAGAATATGACATTCGTAGGTAAGTTCACACACATCTGTCATTATATATATATTATACACAAAAAAAACACCATAAGATTTTCATATTTAACCCACTATCCTAAATACTGACACAAACAAATTTTTAAGTTTAAAGCAAACAAATCAATAACAATTTAAAAAAGAAAACGAAAAAAACAATAACTTACCTCTTTGGTATCTACCGGAAACACGGAACCCAAAGTTGGCATCGATACAATACAAATGGCAGCGGTAAACAATAGAATGCCATAACACAGACAGGGTAAATGATGATCTTTGATCACGCGACATTGTAACAATATTAAAATTATGGCAAATAACAGGCACACAAATGAATTGAAGACATTCTAAAACAAAGAGGGAGAGAGAGAGAGAAGAATTTCAATAACATTTTAACAAAGTTTTAAATAAATTTCGATTTATTTGTTTCTTTTTTGTTCTTCTTTTGCTTGGAATTTAAACTTACATGAAATGTTGGAGCATTATTATAAGCTAAAGATAGAGCTGCCATAACACCGCATAGCACCACAACCAATGCCACAACGCCCAACACTGAAAAGCGCTGTAATTTCAGTGTGTAACGTTGATAAAGACATTCCAGTTCATCATTTTCGAAACGCAACGTATTCCAGGGACGACCACGTGTAGCTTTAACTGCATGATCCATGATCGAAAGGTATTTTTGTTGTTTTTTTTTTTTTTTATAAAGTTAAAGTTTAAGAAAAAAAGTTATGAAATGCCCAACCAACCACCACCGCCTATTAGAGGCGGTTTTTTAGAACGACGAAGCCAAAGTTTTAACGATTTTTATTGTTGTTGCCAGGCTGAAGCTGCATGTAACATTTAAAGCTGAAAAGGAAAGAAAAGAGAAATGATAGAATAAGTGAAGGAATAAAATAGATTTGAAGTTAATAATAGTTTCGAAAAGAAATTATATTCTTGTTTCAAATAAATGCGATTTGGCATAACTTCATAGCGAACCAATAAAAAGCAAATTTTTTCTTAATTGATGGCCTTGTATCGATTTTTCTTTAATTTCTTTACATTTTCGTAATCATTTGCACCTTCGTTTACATCTAAAAATAAATTTTCACTTTCTCCCTGATTTGTTTTTTAACCAATGGTCGCATACCAGTCAGTATATATGTAGGTTTCCTTCTCTGTTGCCTACCCACATGAATGAATGTATTTAAACGTGTAAATCTATTTGTGTTTTGTTCTGTTGCTGCAGAGAACCAACACTTTAATAGGAATAACCTCTACCACAAAAATGTGGCATAAAATTACGATGACTTTCTAGTTGTAGCAAAGAAAAGAGAAGGAAAAAAATTGAAAAATGAAAATAAACTGAACTGAGCTGAACTGAACACGAATGATTTTGTGCTTCGTTGACTGTAAAAATTCTATAATTTTTTTTTATACAACAGCAATAAAAATATTATATTTTCATCCAGCGCTAAGATTATAGAGGCGAAAATTCATAAATTTTATTGAAATTAAGATGAAGTTATTTCATAAAAATGTTTATTGAAGAAATATTCATTTTAAATAAGGAATTGCATCAAAGAGAACGTTGGCGAAAAGTTTCTTGAGGTTGCTAAACAAATGATCTAAAGGAAATTTTAGCTTATGTATGTATGTATTGTATATACCAGAGGTCAGCAATGAGTTGTTTTTTCGCTACTCAAAAACGCTCACGAAATTTTGAATATAAGTGAGTCAACAATATTGAAACTTAACTACTCTGATTCATTCGTACTCACTACAACGTTGATTTATAAGTACAGGTTGGAATGAGTATGCGTGCAACGTTGACATCAAACTCATACCATTCGAAATATGTTTGACTCATAAGTCAACTCATTCAGATTCATAACTTTAGAAAAATACTTATAATGCTTGTAAATGATTCGAAAAAGACAGAGCAGCAAGCAGAGAAAACACACAACCATTTAGTGAGTATTTTAGTGTTTGTACGCGAATAATACTTATTTTGTGATTCTAGTAAATGTTGAGTTATGGTGAGTCGAAATCAACAACATAATACGTGTTGTTAAGTATGTGTACATCAACCTTTGAATATGAGTAGAGGTTCCATGATTTTAAAATAAGTATGAATGCGTATAAGTATCAGAAATTATGAGTATTATTCGATTCTACTCCTTTTTTTTAATACTCATTGCTGATCTCTGGTATCTACCAGTAGGTGCTATGGAACTTTGACAGTCAACAACGGCCATCTTATTTGAAATACATCTATCAAATTAGTTGTCATTTCTTCAGACTGTATACATAGTAGTATAGTATCCAATGACGGGTATTAATAATGAAATTGTTTAATGCAAGAGGGTATTCCATTCAGCAAACACGCTGCTCTTTTCGTCTCATTTACGATTGCCATACTCGTCCAACCAAAAGGCCTACTTGTAATGTGGTGAATAAATTCAAGCCCAGTAAACGCAGGACTAACACCGTGAACAAACAAAATGGAAGAATTTTGGGTGACACCGACCCACTTGAGATCCCAGAGCACCCAATACATACCGAATAAGTTACTTTTAGTGTGGATTTTGGGCCCGGCGGCGTCAATGATTCATAGTTCTGAGAGGCTATCACTGTCAACGCCGAGCATTATAGGTCGATAACTACAGTTTCCTTTTGGCATAAATTGTATAACCCAGACACCAACGACATATGGCTTCAAAAGAATGGCGCTACGTGGTGCCATCCAGCTCACATTGGATATTCTGTATGATCGATTTCAGAGCCTGGCCATCTCTCGTGAAGTGAATCGACCACAAAGATCATACGATTTGGATCCGTTAGATTTGTGATTTTTCTAAAAAAAACACAGCGGTCCTCAAAGCTAACATAACCCATGACGATATTCAAATTCAGCCAGAATCATGGCAAATTAAACATTGCTGATGATCTTCATCCACAGCAGCTTACATTTGAATATGATGTTGTATTTCACACATAATGGCATTAATAGGCCTTTCAAATGAATAAAATTCGATGATATCTCATACACACTTTGTTTTATTTAAATTTAAATACAGGAAGCCCTTAATGAAAGATCTTATATTAGCAATATTACCTTCACAACTGTAGTTACGACTGGCTGTCTTCTGCTTATTAAGTTCTTTCCCAACTAAACAAATTTACCTATTGTGGCATTAAAAAATTGGGCTGTATTGCTTGGACTCTGGCTCTTGTTCTGCTCAAAACAGAGCAATAATCAGAGTCACAAATATGCAGTTTCAATAGTAGGTTTTTAGTGATAGAGTAATGATGTTATAACATTTAGTGCTCAATCGACAATATATCATCGCATTTATTTTGTACTTATTTTAGTAAATCGGTTCGTATCAGAAATCAGGAATGAGTATTAAAAAAGATGAGTAGAATCGAATCATACTCATAATTTCTGATACTTATTTCAATCTTATACTCATACTGCTCATATTCAAAGTTTGAAGTACTTATCATACTCATACTTAACAACACGTATGATGATGTTGATTTCGACTCTCCATGACTCAACATTTACAAGAATCACAAAATAAGTATGATTTGCGTAGGAACTCTACAATACTCACTAGAAGGTTGTGTGTTTGCTTTGCTTGCTGTCTTTATCTTTTTCTTATTTTGTAAATGCAACAACAACTAAGACTGTAAATTTTGATGAATGATTGGAGTCACTCGAATCATTAATAAGTATTATAAGTATTTTTCTAAAGTTATGAATCTGAATGAGAAGGCTTATGAATCAAACATATTTCGAATGGTATGAGTTTGATGTCAACGTTGTACACATACTCATTGCAACCTGTACTTATAAATCAACGTTGTAGTGAGTACGAATGAATCAGTGTAGTGAAATTTCAATATTGTTGACTCACATTCCAAATTTTATGAGTGCTTATGAGTAGCGGAGAAGCGATTCAGTCCTGGTCTCTGGTTCGTATCAGGAACCAGCCATATAAAGTGATATCTAAACTGCTTTGACATGAGTGAAGATTTTCTCCCCATCTTTATTGCATCTTTAATCCCATGTAATTGATTAAAATTGCTTTACATAACGATTACGTCTCCATACAATCTGTGGTAGTAAATTGTTTAATTCATGTCAACAACCTTGAAGTTTGATAAAAGAAAATTTTTTTTCGTAATTTTCTGTATGCAGAATCGATTCGTAACATAGTGGATATTGACAGATGACATCCAGATGTCACAAATATTAGCTTTATCCTACATAAGGTGTAAAAGTAACATGAAATTTCTTCAGCCTTAAAGGTTAAGATTTTTATTACTTCAAAATTTCTAAAAATTAATCTAAATCTGCTGTCAGCATGTCAAATTCTTCGAAAAGAGAAAAAAATTTTAGATGATAAATTTTAGTTACCGAAAACAGTTTTAAACTTTCATCAGAAAGGAAAACTACATAAAAATGCATGCACAAGTAAAAAAGAATACAATTTAACAAGGAAACGGAAGTTAAAGTATGAGCATGTATGTGTATAAAAGTGTTGAGTAATATTTTAAAGTGATACTTGGGTTTATTGTGTCAGTTCTTATAATGTTGTTGGTTGTTGTGGTTTTCTGTGCATGCCACATCCACATCCACTAATAAAAATAAAGAACAAAAACTAAAGCGTAATTTAGCATAAAATCAACGAATAGTAGCAACAACACCAGGAGTAGACGTAGTAAACAAAATGTTATTCTGTAAAGTTTCAAAAGCAGTGGTAGTAGACAACAGAACAAGAAGATATTTTTCTTTTGATTTTCCACTCTGTTCTTTCCTATATTTTGTAACACACTTATTATTATGGAAAACAGGCTACAACTACTACTACTGCTACGAGTATCATCAGCTTGTTAAATCCCTCGAGTGGGTTTATAAATATTTAAACCCAAAACGAGCTATTCTGTATATATGGCTGCGTGGTTGGAAATGTTGTGAATTATTCATAGTTTTTACACACTCACTTGCACTAACACACTCACTTGCCAAGTACGCACTCACTTTTATTTAATGTTTAAGTTTCATTTCCTGCCACCATATAATTTATGATGTTGACGTAAAATATTAAAAAAGAAAATCGTACGAAAGTTCGGTCAAGAGCGACTATTTGATGCTGTAAGGTAAAGTTAATTGAAAAGAGAGGGTAAAAAATGTTTGTTGACCAGTAAACTTTTATTTGGCCCTTATCAAAGTATTTCTTACAAAATTAGTTGGAAATAATTCCAAAGCCTTTCCCAAGCCTAGAATTCATGAGCTTTTTCTGTCCGGTGATTTGTTATCAATTAGGATCCTGTTAAGAAAATAAGGAACATCACTGACCTCAGTGAACAACTCCATAGAGATTCTTATGCGCTTTTTTCTAGATTATAGTTGAGCAATTACTTTGATCCACATCTCATGTATAGGTTGCTGAAGTATTGTCGCAGTCTAAGCAAAGTTCGTCATTGGCATCTTTTAAACTATTTCAGAGATCGAGTCTAAGTCGATCGTTATGTATTTAAATGTGGTTGTATTTAGAACTATTTTATAATGCTGTCACAAATATCACCACCAATGCAACATACCCTCTTTATTTATAAAACTAAAGTGCATCAAACTAAAAGAATAAATTAAGAAGTAGAAAAACCTGTAACCAGTAGACAAAGTGTTGACAATTTATGAAAATGTTTTCATTTCAAAAGCACCATTAAAAAGTGAATTGCCTTTAAATCGAAATATCGGATAAAACTTCATAAAACTTTTATTTTTTGTCATTCGGTTATGGTTTCTATCAAAAAGTTTCCGCCTTTTTTCTTTGATTTTTTTTTTGTTCAATTCATTTTGACCCTGAAATTGTTCTGTTGTGTCACTAGTAAATTTCTGGTGTTCATTGTCTGTAAGTGGTAAGCATCACAAGAGCATTGTTAACCGGTTAAAAAAGTATTTCAAATTTAATTAAATAAGTTTGTAAATGAAGAGACATAGAAAAAACAAAGAAAAGAAAACGAATTATTGAACTGACTGAGAATGTTGTTAACTTTTGGTTAAAGTTTTAAATTTTAAAGTTAATGCAGATGATTATAACGATGTTTAGTTATTATATGTCTAGTAAGGTGCCTTGGTAGTCTAGTGGGTAGTATGCAAAACTATTAGACTGAGGATTGTAGGTTGGATTACCATCAAAGGCTCTAGTCTATTATACAAAACCGAGGATAAAGACCGTAATCACTCAGCTCGTAGATAATTAAATGTAATTTGTAATTAATAAATAAATTCTTTAATTATACATATGTCTTGTAATTATGTTTCGTAATTATTATTCTATGGTTTCCTCTATAACGTTGGAAGAGTTCAGGTTCGTAACAGATTTTTTAATGAAAGCTTAAAACATTAAAGTATTTAAATAAGTTCTAGCTTTGCATGCTACATATAGTGTATTAAGCTTGGTATTGCACTGACAAATATATGTATATTTTAGGTACTATAAATCTTATATTCTATTCAGACTGAAGCTCGTAATTTGTAATAACAACCACTCCATAAAATTTATGCATGTGTATCTCCATTTAAAAAAAATATTGTGTTTATTTGAGCACAAGCATTAAACACTTAATGCTTTGAAAAGCCTATTTTGGAGTATTCTTGTCAATTTACTAAACTCACATTGCCACTCCCAACACATATTTCAGTTTGATTTATAAGATTCTCTTTGTTCCACCTTTTTGCTTCGATATTCCATATACCTCAACATTTGGAAAACTGGCAATAACTATGCTTGTTATAGTTGTCATCAAAGTACTCGTGTAAGTCTTAACACCGATTTAAAAACTGGCTTATAATGTGCCATTATTATCTGCTTAAATTTGACGATAATAAAAATCGCACGATAAGATCGATTCAATAATCATAGTTGTATGCATTGCATAATCTCGAAGTTCAAAGTGCAATTATTCTGATGCGTCATAAGCAAACAATGTTTCATCAAAGATCTAGTGTTGACACAATCTTTTCCTCTGTTATTTTGGTATAGCACTCCTTATTTTCTTACAAAAAGTGAGCCTTTTGATAGCATAAATACAAAAAAGGGTACTAGTTGTAAAAAATAGTTCAGAGTTGGATGCCTTGGTACTCTGGTGGTTAGTGTGCTAGACTATAAGCGTGAGGGTCGTGGGTTCGATTCCTACCAGAGACTCTGGTCTGTTACACTACACCAAGCATAAGGTCGATGTTACTCAGCTCGTAAATAATTAAATAAAATTTGTAATTGTATTGTAATAAATAAATAATTCAGAGCTTTCGCCAAAAACAATAACACAAGTAGGAATCATTGTTCGTATCTAATTTGATTTACTGCAACTTTTCCTAGTAAATTTAAGGTAAGTAAATTTGAGGTCAGGTACTGACAAGGCGAACAAGCAACTAAACAATACAACACTTGAATAACATCCGAATATATAAGAGGTTAAGACATTTTACATACATACATAACTGTCCTTTACAACCCTTTAGCCAGGATTCCAACCTATGCTCGCACATCACCTTTGTTGTGTGTTTTAATTTTATACATGAGTGGTGGAACCTACAGTTTAAAGTCGACTGCGAACGACAGATTTTTTGAGAAACTTTTTCTTGACAGTTTTATTTACTCTCAGAGTTCTTGCCAGAAATCTGCTGAGAGGAAGTCACCGCAGATCATACTTTGTTTCGATCGAGTTGTTTGACCTGGGGTTTGATCCGAGGCATCACGTCTAATAAGCTAACACACTACCTACAAGACTAAGGCAAGGTTTTACATTTCGAAATAATCGATTTCAGGGAGCCCATTACATTAACACCAAACATCTTAAGAAGGTTAAGGAGCGGTATATGTTCAGAAGGAGTAGAACTGAAGCATTTAACTTCCAACCTACTAAACTCAACACAAGTTCATAGAGGGAATTGTATTGGAAGGCAACGAAAAACGCAAACCTATTACTTACTCATGTATGTGGGAAAACTGGATGCAATAAAATTGAAACAAAACAAAGAAATAATAAAAGAAAAATGGAGAGATAATGCTTATTAAGAGTGATCCTTAATGGAACAAAAAACATAGGAAGATTTACTATGATTAACGTATTAAAAACTACAACTCCCAAAAAGCTTCAAAATGGTTAAAAATTCGTTTATCATTGTGTGTCAAAATGTTAAAAATATTATCACAAGTTTATTTTATTTCAGTTGCTTTGATATGAATGAATAATAGATTGTGATGAAATGTATTTATTTATTTATTTATTAATTAAGCCCCAACACTTGTGATGAAATAAATTCATTTCATGAAAGAAAAACAATTAAATACAACAAATCTTCTGTATTAATTAGAGAGAAATATTTATTTTATTAAATCTGTATGCTTAAAAATACATATACTTTATTGTTAATGCTGGTGGCTTATTTTATCAAATTTAAATTCTATAAATATTAAATCAATTGCCATTACCGGTTAAGCTTACCTCGAATATACTTTACTATACAATCATTAAATCTTTGGTAAGTAGTGTAAATACGTGTAATGAAATAAGTAGAAATAAAATCATTAAAATTAAAAATATTTAAATATGATAGTTTTTTAAATATTAATCTTCTTTAGAATCTATTTTTATTCATGTAATATTTTTTTACTGACAATATTAAAAAGTTTTCATAATTAAATGGCTGTTAAATTTTAAAACAATGAATTAATTAAAAACAATTTTTTTATTTATTTATTATTTATTATTTATAATAGTTTTTAATCAATTTGTTATGATTTGATTGATTTAATTAAACGAAAGACAAAACAAGTTTCACGTTGGCAGAGAGAGATTCGATTAATTAATTTCAAGATAAAATTTTACTATTTCATGTAGTATTTATTAAATACAAAAATATTCTTTTTTTTTGTTTTCTTATGAATTAAAAATAGAATAAATAACCTACACACTTCTTATGTGTTCAAGTGTGTTTTGTATTTTTTTTCTGTTATTGTTTTATTTAATAAATATTTACCAGATACAAATATTGTACTTTAGAAGATATTTCCAATATCTTGTGTGTATGTGATCCAATTGAACGTCAACATTTCTGTTGATGATTATTCTTCAAATTGAATTGTTTTAATTTTTGGCATGTGAAAAAATATTTATTTATAAACAAATAAAAATACAAAAAATAAAATTAAATTAAGAAAAAGTTTTAAAAAAATAACATTAATAATAAAAATATATGTACGTTTTTGTAAGTTTTTGTATGAACCTCGTGATTTTGGTTTTTAGAAATAATTTTCATGAGGTAATGTTATTTTCATATTAACTTCATATACCCTACTCAGCGTCAAAGATTTGAATATAATTTTTTTGTGAAATTTATTACATTTACTTGGAGGGGACAAACATATTCGTGTTTCTTGTAATTTCTATAAAAAATCACAGTACGCAATGTGACTATAAAATTCCAAATTCACTACTAAATTTCATGAACAATCCATAGTAATATTAATGCATTGTATATTCAATAAATCTTGAGAAGTAGACGCCGTAGTCTAGTAGGTAGTGTGTTGGCTTATTAGAGAGGAAATATGAAAAATATTTCTTCGCCGATTTCCTCTCAGCAGATTTCTGGCAAGAACTCTGGGAATAAATTAAAATTCATATGAAAAATTTTCAAAAATCTGTCATTCGGAATCGACTTTAAATATGAAAAATATTTCTTCGCCGACTTCCTCTCAGCAGATTTCTGGCAAGAACTCTGGGAATAAATTAAAATTCATATGAAAAATTTTCAAAAATCTGTCATTCAGAATCTATTTTAAATTGTAGGTCCCGCCACCCATGTATAAAATTAAAACACGCAACATAAGTGGTGTAAGAAACTAGGCGTATCCTAACAAAAGGTCAGTCTTTGACAAGTCTTGCAAAGATAACTTTAATAGGAAACGGTCCCGTTAAGTTTTTAATAGTCTTTCTACAAAAAAAATTAAAAATTCAACCAGTGATTCCTGACTTTTATAACACTAAAGTCAGAATAGAAGGCAACATTGATTCTGTCTATAGACAAATGTCTGTTAAATTTTGTTGAAATTTTAAACCAATTAAATGTTGTAAAATTAAAAAAACAAAATGGTTCGAAAAAATGGACAAGCTACGAATTTCTCACCCATCTGTCCTATTCTTCGAATTTAAATCTGAGTGATTATTACTTATTTGTAGTCGCCGCATTCTAGTAGGTAGTACGTTGGCCTATTAGACAGAAACTATATTTTCAAGACCTCAAATAATTCTAGTTTTTGAAAGGAAACGTTGAACAAAGTGTCAAACTTCATGAAGGAAACAATTTTGAAAAATTAACTGTTTTTTCATAAATAAATTAGTGTTTTTAATTCAAAAAGTTTAAGACTGATTAAAGTCCTTACTTATTATAAAATAAATGTAGAGCACTTTGTGTTCGTTACTTTCTTTAGGAAGCCTCTTTAGTGTTATTGAAAAACTTAAGACCTACACATTGAAAGCTTTTTGTTTTGATTGCAATAAATTTTGGACTTTTCAGCTTGTTAACGTCATTCTGTCAGTCACTCACTTAATACTGTGAACGCAACAAATGTTTGTTTGTTCAACAACTCATTAAATGCTGGTACAAAGTACTTCAAAACACAAGTTCGATGAAAGCAATTTGAGGGTGGCTAACGAAACTTGCCACTACAAAATAACATAAAAATAAAATCATTTTGAATTGTTTAATTTCCCTTTAATGCTGTTACGTATTAGCCAATAATAGATTTTCCCTTTCTCTAACACTTTTGTTCTCATTTATATTTTTTTTTGGCTCAAATCAACAGTGGGCCACGCGTTTATTTGAATCTCAATTTGGCACATTTTCATTAAGAATATATATGTACATTAAAGTTGTCACTTGAATTGTTGCTGTTCATTTAATTAAAATCGTTTTTCTATTTTATTTAAATATTTTATTTGATTGTATTTTATTATTCTATTTTATGTAGTTTTCTTCTTCTTTTTATTTGATTTCTTTTTATTGGACCCATTTCGATGTGGCGTCTGACTTTGAGTGTCAAATGGTGTCAAATAGTTTAAGTGGCGGCAAGTATTGTAAATATTTTACATACATACTCATAGAGATAACAACAACAACTACAATTATATTTTTTTTTTTGCTTTTACTATCACATCCATCTCTAGCAAGAATGGATGTATGGCATGCATGTCTATTTGTATGTATGCCACTGTATTTAATGCCAATTTTTTGTTTAGCAGGCATGAATAAGATTCATGTTCTCATACATCATTTTCATCTTTAAAAATAGAAAATAATTAAAATACTTGGGAGGTTTCTTTTTCGAATTTGAAAGCTTTAAAGGAAATCTAAATAAAATAATTTTTTTTGCAATTATCTAAATTGCTTTGAGTCACTATTTTAATTTGGTATCTAAAATTCTTGCAGTTGAAAATCAATGGTAAATACTTTAAAGAAAAAAATCCAAGACATAACCATAGTCGCTGTTTAAATCTCTAGAAAAACCATGATTTCTTCAGGAACTTTTTTGTTCATTTTCGTTCTTTTAAGGAACTCTGAGCTTGCACAAACTAAATTTTTTGGTTTAGTTAAGTTAGGGATCCTCCCTAAAAATCAAGGTTCCGCCTAAAACAGCGTTTAGGCCTGTTTTAGCGGCATAATTAAATTAACATTAATTACACAGCCCTGCATGGGTTTTGCAAATAAGATGGCTCGAGGTGTTTTCGAAGGCATTTTGCGCGCTGAACACGAATTTGGTTTCAAAAAGTTTCCTTCACGTCAGGGAATTTGCAGGGCTGTGTTATTGGAAACCAACTGGTCCCCTAAATAAAAGAGAGCTTTAGTGCTTTACACTGACTCGTGAGGTGAAGAATAGGTCCTTTCTCCTCCTCGAACTAACAGCTCATAAAGAAATTATTTGCGCGACTGCCACGTCTATTGACATGCCTTTCTATACGATAGTAGCCCGTGAAAATTGCAATTTTGCGATGGATGATGGATATAAGGACGAACAAACACAGCAGAGTCTAGCACTATTGTACATACCTCCCTACAACCCTCCAATCATGTTTTGTGTGTTAATTTTATACATGAGTGGCTAGACCTACAGTTTAATGTTGACTCCGATCGACAGACTCTTGAGAAACTTTTTCATGCCAATTTTATTTATTCTCAGAGTTTTGAAAAAAATTTGCTGAGAGGCGGTCGCCGGAGAATTATTTTTTATATTTCGTTTTTTTTGGAGATTACTGACCTGGTTTTTAAACCGTGGCCTCAAGTCTAATAAGCCTATACACTATTTACTAGATACGAAAGCAGTAGTAGTAGTAGTACGATAGTAGCAAGTGATAATTGCAATTGTGCAATGGATAACCATACGATTTAAGATCGAACAAGCCCTGCAGAGTCTTTCAATATCGCCTGCTGCCAAATAGGAATACATGGTTTAACTTACGTACGTAGATTTTGAGCTCCCTACCAGCCATGACCAGTTCATCAGTAATGGAATTTCCGATGATATCCTGCAATCCCATGTGTTACCATCGAATGAAACGATATTTTCTTGACAAATTCTAGCCATTCGCTGACAAGTATGGATGCAGCGGGTGTCTGAATGATCCAGTAATATTAGAGATTTTAATGGGAAGTGTCACCATTCAACAAATACCTCTAAATGGTTATGACATCCGCCTACAAAATATTGCAGTTGTTAGCCATACTTAACATACCATACACTATACTGCAGACAACTCTTTCTAGACATTTGAGGCCATTGATATAAATCTCTTCTCTGAATCGAGAACTCATTCATCCCAACAACTTTTTTTGTCCTAAAAACCAGAGAAGTCCAAGGACTTGATGGAAGAATTAAAACTGCTTTCTGAACAGATTATATTTTTTAGTTCTCTTGTGATGCGCTTTATTCGAATAACAAATTCTGCATGCAGTCAATAAATGCACTACAAAGTTTTATTACAATTTTAATAAATTTAAATAATTTTATTTCTCATACGTGTGAGTGATGAAATGTACACAAAATAATTTATTTGGTGTCAGAAATTATATGCCAAATTTATGATTTTTTTTTTACAATTTTATTCAAGTTAAAGACATTTATTAAGCATTTAATTGTATATAATAAAGGAACATATGAGAACATTTAATAGTACATATAAAAATATATTTTATTCATATAATGAAAATCTATTTTAAGTTTATAAATGACAGACATGAACAATTAACACAACTGTTTAAACAATTAAAATGTTTAGACAATACAATAAATAGAAGCAGAAGAAGAATATAACAATAAATATGAAAATTTAAAAAACAACTAGGAATTGCACATGTAAACGTTAATGTGTCGATTTTGTATTTTTTTTTTTTAATTTTTTTTAATGTTTTTTTTAATATTTTTAAGAATATCTTATCATAACCTTGTATGTGATAATATGTTCAGGGTATTTAACATTTAAAAGGAGTTGAATATTAAACAAGAAAAGGACTTCGTTAACTTGTGAGACTTCCTAACTTTAGTACAAACACTAAAGCGGGTTAAGCCACTAAGTTTGAGCCTTAATTTGCAATTTTCTCGCTCTTTTTAAGTTTAGAGGATCCTTGTGTTATAAAAACTAAAATGAAACGAAACAAAAAAAATTATTGAAATTGAAACACTTTCTGAAATAACATTATTTAACTTACTTTCAATTTAAAATACGTTTAAAACGATTTAAAACAAATTATTTTGGTATTGAAACTTCACGTCCTTTTGCAAGCGATTTCAATGTGCTGATTGTCATAACCGTATAAATCCTTTAGAAAGGAGCACATTTTTTAAAATAAAAAATGAATTTTTGGATGTAATTAAGACAAATTTTATAACAACTGTCTTAAAGCACAATAGCTTTGTAAGAATTTCCACAACAATTTTCTTAAATTAATTCTTAGGCCGAATAAATTAAAAGCGTTGCTTGAACAATTTAACAATTTCTAACGAAGACTGGCAAATAACACAACCAAATGTGAAGTTGTAAGCAAATTTTAACGTTCGTTTTCGTTTTCAAAAAGTGAGTTTAAAAAAAATTCCCCTGAGTAATCGCGATCTATTCGTATCTCGTGTGATGAATTTTAATTCACACAACTTGTTTATGTTCACGTTTATTTCGTATATTTCAGATTTATTTCATCAAGTCATGCTGGTTGGTGGGTTGTGTACGATTGGGTACAAAGTTTAAAAATTCCAAGAAACTTTGTTCAGCATTAAATTAATAAAAAAAATAATAATTGGCATTGCGTAAAAACATAGCAAATAAGCGTAAAATATCAATATGAGTCAGGTAATCTGATAGTTTTGGAATTCAAAGGTAGATGATGATTGTGCATATTTCGTTTGTCACCATAGGGAAGATATTTGAAAATAGTTTTTTTTTATTGATGAGGTCAATGTTTTGAATATTTAATAAAGATTATTTGGTTAGTGTTATAACGGCTTTCTTTGAATATGTATGCATTAAAATTTTCCACGTTCATTTAAATATATTGGTTTGAAAACAGAGAACGGTTTGAATGTCTTATTTCACAAAAATAGAGCATATTGTTAACAATTCTCACTGCTTAGAAAGACATGTCAACACATGTGAGAAGCTAATATAACAACTAATATAGTGTATTGAATTTCATGTCTGTTCGTAAACTTTAAATTTAACTTAAGATTTAAAGTCATCTGCCATTCAAGAAAGCAACGAATAACGAATGGTGTGAGAGGTTAACATGTTTATTTTTATTTTTTAAACCCCTGAAAGAATGTACCGATTGTTTCTCTTTGCTACTGCTAACGCCGTGGGTTCGATTCCCACCAGAGACTCTGTCTGTTTGTGATTGTCTGATTGTTTGTATGACATTTTATATGATTAACTACAATAGCAAAAAGAAAGTAAGGATTATTATAAAGTGACGAAGGTATATGCAGCATGGAATTCAACAAACTGTAGGTGGACCAATATACCTGGTTGCCGAATATCAACATTGCTGTGACCAGCAGGAAAATCAAGGAACTGCTTGAGTTCGACAAAAGAACGGTTCGTACTCTAACAGGAATTCTAATGCGATACTGCGCTATTGGCTGTTTCGCTGACAAGCTCATCTGTCACACCAGGATTACTACAGTAGCTGCCAGGATGTGGTAGAAACGGAATGTGAGTGAGAGAACTGAACTTCAGAACAGCCGTCATTAGTTTTTGAGTGACAAAACGTTTGAAGATCTGGGTAACGAATCATGACAAGGGGGCTTACCTCACACTGCATAACACAATGGGTTATACGGCCATCGAGTGAACTTGCCTATGAACTGCAAGCTACCCGCTCACCTACCCTAATCTACTAGATTGTTATGTGTTTATAACGTTACCACTATTACCAGAGACTTGTGAAATAAGTTACAACTAGAAATTAAAAAAATACATATGTATGTTTTTGAGTTTTACTTCTACTGTTTGTACTTCTCTGGGCAAAATAATAATACATCAGTCAATAATTCGCATAGCATCCGAGGTATTCAAATATCTGTAGCAAAATACAATTTCTTTCCAGTCTTAACTACGTAATATTTTTGTATGTAACTAAACTAAAAATAACTAAAACAATAATAAAAATATTTATTTTTAATTCCAGATTAAAAATTATTGCCATCTCGTTGAACAAACAAATTTGTTTTATAAATCCAATATGAATGTTAAAACAAAGAAAACAATTTTTTTTTGACAAATTCAAAGACACCTGGATGGTCAGATAGACAGACAGACCATAAACCAAATGTTTTATTTAAAAATTTTTTAAATAAAATTCATATTTTTATTCATATTTCATTCTCAAGAAAAAAAAAACAAAAAGAAAAAAATTATCTTGATGTAGGCGTTGATGTTGACAATGATGTTGAGGTGAGCACAAGTGAATAAAAGTGTTTACATTTATGTGATGAGTTTAAATTTTTTCAATTTTGCTTTTATTTTTTTTTTTTTTTTTTTTTTTTTTTTCGAACGTCCCCGGCCTCACACTAACCCACCCTCACCCGACCGCGGAGGGCTCGTCCCCATTACGTAGGGACACGTACACACTACAGTCCGGACTATAGCGGGTAAGGGAAAAGTATGGCAACGAGAACATAAAACAGCTACAGAAATTAATCACAAGCTGAAATAAAGTTACAATAAACATGAACTACGTATAACAAGAACGATAATACATTTTTATATAATAATTTACAAATTTACGTCAGCATATAAGCTACGTTTTATATTACAAACACTACTATTAAAATCAATAAAATCATAATATATGTTAAAATCGTTACATAATCTACGAAAAGGAAAATTAAATCCATAGTTAGTTCTATAAAAATCTAAAGAAAGAGGACGATAGTGTCGTAAAAATCTTGCTGGAATACTGAAATTCAGGTTATAAAGCAAAAACTCAGAATCGATATCACCTTTAATTAGATTAAAAACAAAACAAATCCCTAAAACAGTCCTTCTACGTTCCAAAGTTGGAAGTTTTATCAAACCTAATCTAGCCTCATATGACGGAAACCCATTGGCATAATCCCATCCTAAGCCACGTAAACAGAATAATAAAAACTGCTTCTGCACAGACTCTATTGAATCACTATGACAACGATAGTATGGATTCCAAATAATAGACGCATACTCTAAAATAGGTCTAACAAGTGAAATGTATAGCAGTCTCGTTATATAAGGATCAATGAATTCCCTAGCCCATCTTTTCACAAAACCAAGAACAGCCCGAGCCTTCCCAATCATCATACTAATATGATCAATAAAAGACAATTTCATATCCAATAATACTCCCAAATCAAGAAATGTAGTCACAGTTTCCAAGGGGCAAGAATTAATCACATAAGTGGACGAAATTACGCCCCCGCGAGAGAAAACCATGCATTTACATTTCTTCAAGTTAAGATCCATTAAATTAATTCTACACCAAGTTACAAACAAATCAATATTTCGCTGAAGAACAGCCTGACCATGATCATCATCAAAAGTATAAAATAATTTGACGTCGTCAGCATACATCAGAATATTACAATCAGGAATAGCACAAGGAAGATCATTAAGAAACAATAAGAACAGTAAAGGACCCAAATGGCTACCCTGCGGAACACCAGAAGTAACATATACTGTCTTAGACAATACATTCCTAAACATTACCCTCTGAGTCCTAAGGGAGAGGTAGGAGTCTAGCCAACGATGAATAATATCAGGAATACCAATTAATGAAAGTTTAAGAAGCAAAATTCTATGATCAACCCTATCAAAAGCCTTACTGAAATCAGTATAAATTACATCAGTCCGAGCCCTGGCAAGAAAACCCCTGAAAACATGCGTAGTAAATTCAAGAAGATTAGTGACAGTCGACCTACCTTTCAAAAAACCATGTTGGAAAGGGGATATTAAAGATCTCGTATTAAAAGAGAGATAATCCGTCACCAGTTTCTCCATTAACTTGGGAATAGCACTGAGTTTGGCAATACCCCTGTAATTGGAGACATTGGATTTATTACCTGACTTATGCAAAGGAATTATAAATGAACTCTTCCAAATGGATGGAAAATGACCAGCCCTCAGAAGCCCATTGAATATAAAGGTCAAAGGACCACTCAAAACAACAGCGCACTTTTTCAAAATACAGGCCGGAACACCGTCAGGGCCCGGCAAGTATGTAAGTTTCAGTCCAGACAAAGACTCAAGAACAGATTCCTCATCAAATGAATATATATTAGAAATGGAGACACTTCCCACTGAATAAGGATACGAAAAGCCGCTACTCAGATAAGGTCCCGAGTCCAACTGCCTATAAGTAGACTGAAAAAAGTCAGCAAACATATTAGAAATATCAAGGTAATTAGAGGAAGATACGTCCCCATAAAACATCTCAGTGGGAAACAAAGATGATTTACGTTTAGCTCGAACGAAGTCATAAAACGACTTAGGATCGCTAGCGAAGTTCGACCTGACCCTAATCATATATTCCTCATAACAGTAATGATTCATTCTACGATAATCCGCACGCGCCCTAGAGTAAAGAGCATAATCAATATCAGTACCTGATCTAACAAACTTCTTAAATAATCTTGATTTTCTGTTCCTCAACCTTGACAGTCTAGCCGAATTCCACGGAGGACCAGAACGCTCCAAACGACTATTTGCAAATGGAACACACTCCCTAAAACATTTAAATAATACCTCATAAAAGCCATCCAAGATCCTGTCAAGTGAAAGAGAGTCATATGGTGGTGAAATTAGCACAGACGACCAATCTACAGAGGCTAGTAGTGTATTCAGACGACTAAAATCCGTACGATGGAAATTAAGACGCCCCTCGTCACTAAATAAGCGATTTATTAAAGGAGGTAAACAAAGATCAACTTCAATAGAAAGTAACAACGTAGGATGATAACTATCCTCAGGAATAGATATAGGATCAATGCGAAATAACGAAGAAATACTTGGATCCTCTAAAAATACAAGATCCAGAATTCTACCCATTGAATTCAATACACCATTCACCTGGAGAAGACCCAGATCACACATAGCGGACAGAATTTCATCATAGAAAGGAACTGAAGAACATGGCACCAATGAGCCAGTCTCAGGTGAAAAATTCCAAGATGTATGCGGAAGATTAAAATCACCAAGGACTACTGTAATCCCCTCATGCCCCATTGAATCAATTACTCTAGAAATTAAATCGAAGTGAGCCCTATAGATATGAATGTCAGAACAGGGAGGAATATACGAGCAAGTAATGTATATAGACTTCCCACGATCAGAGACCTTGACGCAAATAAACTCAATATCCTCAGAAGAGCACAAGTCAATCAATTCAGATGTGTATTTAGAGCAAATGGAAATAAGAACACCACCACCATTTTTAGACCTCCTATCGCGTCTATAAATACTAAAATTACCAGACATAATCTCAGAATCAAAAATATTACAATTCAGCCAAGTTTCAGTAAAAGCAATTCCATCAAATTCAAAATCAAAGCTACTATTATAAAGCGAAGAAAGTTTAGACCTAAGTCCGCGAACATTCTGATAAGCAATTTTGAAATTAAAAGACGATTTCGAAGTTAGTTTTTTTGAGAAATAGGACCAGGCAAATTAGCACCCTTCCTTCGTTGGCCCAGCCTGAATACGAATTCCCGTACCAATACACCCTGCGGCCAAAACGCAGGATTAACAATTTCACCAAATTTTTCATCGGGAACATACAATTTAAACGAAGAAATACTGCTATTCAAAGATGGCCTCATCTTATAGCAACCAAACTCAAAAGGTTCCCTAATCTTCGATTTAACGAAACATCTTATATCATCGACCGAAGTATTACATGAAAGACGAGACACAAAAATAGTCCTTTTAGGTTTGACTACAACCAATTCCCTTGGAGCAGAAGTATCTAAACTAGCGGACACTACAGATGAATACGAAACAGAAGACGGTTTAGAAGATGCATGAGAAGTGACATCACCTAGAGGTAAAGGAGATAGAGTAGACTTTGGACTCAGTTCAACTAAATTTGCAGACTTCAGTATAGAGCTGCCAGTTGGGTTATCGGCAATAGATGGACAAATGTCCACAATAGGAGTAACATAGGAAAATTAAACAGTTTTTTGAAAAATTAAATAAGTTTTATGATTTACATACGTCGACAATTATAATTATTTATTAGCCGAGGTGTGACAATACATCACATTTATAATTTAAAATTTTTAAAAATACATTCTATACATATGTATGTACATATAACATACAATATATAAGTAAATATAAACATATAAATATATGTATATAACATATCTTGTACAGTAGAAGCTCACAAATTAGAACGTCTAGTAATTAGAAATTCCAGAAATTAGAATCAGTGCTTGCAATACATTATACGCTCTAAAATTCGAATTTTGCTATTTTAACACAAGAAATCACCAAATTATTCTGTAAAACTAAAAAGGGGAATCATCAAATTATATACGTTTTTCCGTATTTGATGTTTTTTTTGTCGCATTTATGTATTTTGTGGCATGTGATGTATTAGGACTGAATTGTTATTTTTTGTTGCTTTTAGATTTTTATATTCATTTTCTTAATTAAAAAAGATTTAATGTATTGGAATGAATTGTTACGTTTTGTTTCCTTGTTTTTATCAAATAAAATTGAGTTTAAGAAATTTAAATGTGTTTTGTTTTAGTTATTGAAAGGAAATCTGTTTAATTCTTTATTTTTTATTCAAAAAAAACCTCCAGAAATTAGAATAATTCAGAAATTATAATTGCCTCAAAAACAAAACGGTTCTAATTTGTGAGCGACTACTGTATTTGTATATTATAGAAAATACATTTTTCATTAATTTTTATGCAAAATTTAATTTAATTTTATTTATTGTAAATTGTAGAAAAAACGTTTGTAGATAATTTGCGCATAAAATGCACTTCGGATTGCGGTTTGTCTTGTTTCTATTTAAATACTCGCACTAATTGCTTAAGTTTTGTGAAATTTTATTTAATTTTTCTCAAATATTTTCTGTTATTGCAATCGAATAATCGTTTGACGTAATATTTATAAAAAAAATTCTTGTTTGTTTCTATAAAATTTACGTAATTTAAAACAAAATATGAATTTAGTTATGAAATTATTTTTACTAAGAAGTCATTTCTTAATGGCCGACAAAAATAAATACACAATAAAACAAAAAGATAATTAAATCGCTATCCTAAAAAAGTATGCTTTAAAGAAGGGTAATTGATGTAATTTAATGTCAAAATTCCAGAACTAAGCAAGATATTCGAAAGCATTATCAGTTTAGATTCAATCGCAGCTTTGTCCAAAAATGCTGGTATTACACATACATACATACGTAATTGGTCATTACAACAGTCAGGATTACGACCTAACTTCTCAAACCACTTACGTTGTGTGTTAATTTTATACATACAGTTTAAAACCGATCCCGAACGACAGATTTTTTGAGCAACTTTTCATGGAGAAATACTTTTATGCTTTGTTGAAGGCTACTAGCCTAAGGCGTCTTCTTCACCTTCACCTTCTTCTTCTCCTTCTTCTTCTTTTCCTTCTCCTTCTCCTTCTTCTTATTCTCCTTATTCTTCTTCTACATCTAAAGGTCCGTGCGATATTGTAGCACGTTGCCTCATGTACCTACATACATAAATAATTGATCATTACAACCCTTTAGTCAGGATTACGACCTAGTTTCTCACACCAGCTATGTTATGTGCGTTAATTTTTATATATGAGTGGAGGAGTCGACACCAAACGACAGATTTTTGAGAAACTTTTCACGGCAATTTTTATTTACTCTCAGAGTTTTTGCCAGAAATCTGCTGAGAGGAATTTGCCAAAGAAATATTTTTTCATATTTTGTTTAGTTGGAGATGCCTGACCTGGGATTTGAACCGAGGCCTCATGTCTATTAAGCCAACACACTACCTACTAGACTACGGCAGCTTCCGTCTTCATATACATCAAGCACTTTCAAGTAGTGTGTAAACATTTTGGTCTTCTAACCTCGATTTCCATGTAGAATACACGCATTTGCGAGGGCTGTTACCCGTTACCCTATCTGCATGTTGTAAGACAACCTAACAGAGTCTTTCTCTAAATTTCTCTGCAAAGATTGTGATTTGGTGTCAAATTATATGGAACGTCTTCTGGTTTTTTTACAACTTCTTAGGCCATAGACCGCCCAATTCTAATAGAAATGTGTATTGTCCCATACTCTTGACGGTGAGCATTTAAATAGTTTGCCGGATTGTTATCGTGTTGAAATACCCAGGTGGAAATACCTGCTGATTGTCGTTACATGGCGTTCTGTAAAATATTTTCGTAGATTGTTTTATTCATAATACTAAGCACTTCCATGCTTATTAATGTCACGCCAGTGTCGAACATGTGTGAAAAACACCCGAAACGGACTTTTAAGGATCTTTTTCGAGCATTATCTCCCTTTACTGTAGAATATTCTGATCATTACATGGAATGAACTGCTAGTGGCTCTTGAATTATTTACCGTTAAACATATACACGTAAGGGTTGATTTGCCCTTTATGCTACATTCTACTTTGGAAATCTATAACGACTTTACTTTTTACTTTTATGCTGTGTTTTATCTCGGTCATGTCCATGGTCACCGCTGAAAATTTTCGACAATTCCTAATAGTTTCGAGTAGTCCTTTACCGTAACAATTTTGTAAATGTATTTTTTTTTGCTTTGTACTGTAAGGATAGATGTTTAAAACACTACTAATTGTCAAAACGTGCAATATTTTCATTCCTTAATTCTTCATCGTTTATTATATTAAATTGTTTCTTGTTTAATATTATTCAATAATTGACCTTTTATTATTGCATTATTTTCAATTCACTATAAACAGTAGTAATTGTTTTGTAATTGTATTTGCTTTTTTTGTTATTATTGCTCTTTCAATTATTAAATAACACTTGACTTCCGTAAGAGAAAAATTCCCGCTTTGAGTGAATTAAAGCCTGAGATAATGATTTATTTTTTGTATTTTGTTTTTATTGTATAACCTTTTTGCTATATCGAGATCAAAAACGGTTTAAGAAGCATTACTAATTACTTAATTATACTATTAATGTTTGTAAACAGTTTTTAATTAACAGCCAATGTGTGATTTGCAAAATACAATGTGAATATTTTAATTGGCAAATAATTTATGGCTGCTACTTACTATTTGAATGGAACAAGTTGAAAATAAATATTTTAACTTGCAAGTGCAATGAAATATTTAAAACATGAAAACAAAAATAAATTTACGTAGTTATCGATTTAACTATGATACGGTTTGAAAACCGCCGGTATTGCAAAGCTCTCTGCTGTTAAATATCTTTCATTTGAAGTGTCATTTATTCAGATAAAAGTGTGCGGAATTATGACTGTTTAACAATTGAAAAATGCATAAAAGTTACTGCAAAAGTGGGGATTCAAATTTAGACTCTTTTAGACCATCATAGGATGGTTATGATTACAGATATGGTCCGAGCATCATTGCAATGAACGCAGTGCTGCAAATATTGCCTCTAATAAAGAGTAGCGGATAGTTCAAAGAGCTTAAGAGCCGAATGGGTCGTATATTTCAATTCCATAAGCTTCTTTTTATCCAGTTTATGGCATATCAAGTGAAAAATATTTCGTTCCTTTCAAGTCTAAATAGCGAAGAGCAACCATAGACACTAAAAGCTCCCCCTTGTACAGTGTTAAAAACGCGAGAATTCTTCCAGAATGTCTAACCGAATGACCATAACATTAAGGTTCTGGTTTTCTTAGTAATTGGGCGATACTGGCTGTCGGATAATGTTTTCCGTCCACAGTATTTGATCAACTAGCTTGTAACCATACATACGTAATTGATCATTACAACCCTTCAGTAAGATTTACGAGGTAGCTTCTCATACCACTTGTGTTGCGTGTGTTAAATTTTATACATGTGTGGCGGGGTCTACGATTTAAAGTCGATTCCGAACGATAGATTTTTGAGAAAATTGTTCATGGCAATTTTATTTTCTCTTAGAGACAGACATCTGCTGAGCGGAAGTCGCCGATGCAATATTTTTTCAGATTTCGTACTGTTGGAGATGTTTGACCTGGAGTTTGAACCGAGGTCTCACGTGTAATAAGTCAACACACAACCTACTAGACTACGGTGACTACATCCCTTGTACAATGTAAAAAACATGAAAAAACTTCAAGAATTCCTAACCGAATGATCATAAAAATATTTCGCTGTAGGGCAGAACATTAAATCTCAGGTTTTCTATGGAATTGTGCGCCGTCCACAGTAGTTGCTTGGCACGCGGCGCATTCGGTTTGATCAACGAGTTTCCGGCTTTAACATTTCATCATTTAAATTATTATCGAAATGTAATCCATAATTTAAAATTTACTACAACAAATTCATGTAGTTTTAAATACCTGACATGCATGCCATTGTTTACACAGCATAAGTACCATTAAAACTGATGATTGTGTTAAAACAAACAACTGTTCACAGTGAAATCGTTAACCATGATCTTGTAAATTAAAATGAAATGAAACAAGCGGGTCAATTACAAACAATTAGAGATCAGGTTAAAAAGGCACAAACCAATCAACCACTTTTCATTAAAAAAAATAAAAAAAAGTGGAACATATTGTAGAATGCAAAACAAACAAGAAAAGTTTTAAAAAAGCTGTGTAAAAAGAATATGCAAATTAATCTTGAAACAAAACTTGAGATTTAACAATAACAACAGCAAATGCTGTGGAAGCAATTATAATAACTAAACAAGCATTAAATACAGGCAGGCAGGCGTTGTGCATGAATTGAATGAAAAATTTTTTTTCTTATTATAATTTCGAACAAAAAAAACTAAAAAATAAACGAAATTCAGCAATTATAAGAAATCGAAATCGAAAGCGAGTGGCAAAAAAAAATCAAACCAACCAATGTAAATCTTAAAAGTGAGATTCCAAAAGTTTTGCTTTACAGACCGTACGTAGTAATCAGTGACAATGTACGATAATTGAAGGCGTTTTGTACGGTTGCTTAGGTTGTTTAGCTGGCGCTTTATGTTTGGCATACAAAAGACACGTTTTATTGCAAATCTGAATTGCAATCGTCCCCTTTCTCAATTTATTGTTTCTTTGTGCATTCAAGTGATTTATTTTGCCTCCACTGTATGCGCGTGTATGTAGGTATGTAGGTATATATGCATGTCTTATACGATATTTTATTGAAGAATTTTAATTCATTTGATTCATTGATGTCACACCACAATCAAAATACTCGTAAAACGTCAATTTATAGGAGGAGCACATGAATTAAGGGGGTTCATTGAGAAAATATTCGAGTGATAAATAGAAATTTATGGTTGTTTTTTCCGGCAATTAATTGGTATTTAAAGACATTAAAATAGATTAAGTAAAATTAAATACGGAAATTATATTTAGGAAAAAGCAATGAAAATATTGCATTATAACGCGTTGTTGACCAGCAACCAGAAATTTAAAAAGTCTAATCGTTTGTAGCTATAAGAAGATATGATTACGGATTTCAGTTTTTCGTAAGTTTATTCAAAACCTGTAAAGATGAATAATGCTTAGATTGTTCCATAATGGCGTATAATGTGTGCATTGGCATTAAAGGGAATACCGCTCAAATTTTTCAATGCTTTATATCGGAATGCGTTTGTAATAGTGGAATGGAACAGTTTAGATTTAAAATGGTTTCATCAAATGACGTATATGACATTTCAAGAAAATTAAAATATAAGATTGGTGGTAAAAACCTTTTTTCGGAAGGTGTACTGAAAGACTCTCTAAATTACACAGCCTATTTTTACGCGTGCATGATAAATGAAAGTTTTTCAAAGGGTGTGGTGCCCAGAAAATGGAAATTAACAACTATTATTCCAGTGCAAAAAGTTGCAAATACTATACTTGCAGAGGAACTTAGGCCTATAAATACCATTACTTGCGATTCTAAACTTGTTGAACTGATTGTGAAGAAACAGCTAACTAAACATATAGAGGAAAATAATATACTAATAGAGGAACAGTCTGGTTTCAGAAGAAACCACTCATGTGAAACAGCGTTAAATCTGGTACTGTCGGAGTGGAAAAATAGTCTTAATGACAAAATGAATATAGTTGCTACCTTCCTTGATCTGAAGAGAGCATTTGAGACAGTGGATAGAAATATATTAATGGCGAAGTTGCGGAAGATGGGAATTAGTGACGCTGAGAACAAATGGATGACCAGCTATCTGAGTGATAGACAGCAACAAGTGGTTGTATCTGATACGGTATCGACGAAAATTAATGTAAATATAGGTTTGCCGCAAGGAACAGTGTTGGCACCGCTGCTCTTTATCTTATATATAAATGATATAAAGTCATGTTTGAAACATACGAAGATTAGATTATTTGCTGATGACGCATTACTGATGAGTGCGGATAGGAATCTTGGGAATGCTATGAGAAAGATGCAGGAAGACATTGACAATTTATATATATGGTTATGCGGAAATAAATTAAAATTAAATATTAGTAAAACTAAATTTATGGTATTGACGAGGAATCATGTAAATAGGGATGAATGTGTATTGAAAATAAAGAATGACGCTATTGATAGAGTAAATGTAATTAAATATTTGGGCATAATGATTGATGAAAATTTAAGTTTTGATGATCATTTAAAATATATTGCAAACAAAATAGCAAAGAAGATTGGAATATTAGCTAGATCAACTAAATTAGTCAATAAGAATTATAGGATTAAAGTTTATAACAGTATAATTTTACCACATTTTGTTTATTGCCCTACAATACTATTTCTTTTAAACACAACTCAAATGGACAAACTTCAAAAATTGCAAAATAGGGCTATACGTGTTATTTTAAACAAGAATTATGATACAAATATAAGAAGTATGCTAAATGAGCTAAATTGGCTGAATGTAAAACAAATTATTACTTTTCACACATTAAAATTTATTCATAACATAAGATTTGGAAAGTGTCCTGAATATTTAAATGACAAATTGCAGTGTAATCATGAAATTCATGATTATAATACTAGAAGAAAAGATAATTATAGATTACCACTGATGAGAACTACAAGGGATGTGAATTGTTTAGAATATAAGGGAATTAAAAAGTATAATGAACTACCGAGTAACATAAAGGATTGTGAAAATATGATTTTATTTAAGAAACTCTTAATTGCATATTGTAAAAATAATTAATGTATTGTATATATATCTAGGTTTAAAAAAACCGTAAGAATAAATAAATAAATAAATAAATAGTTGAACTTGTCCAGACCAGTAGATGGGGAAATTGCAGTCAGCTTAGTTAGTGTTCTGCGAGAATAACATAAAAATAGAATAGCACTTAGGCCTATTGTGATACCCCAATCAATTTTCAACTCGGGGATCAAACAGTTCCTAGATAAAACCAATCCAAAAATCAAATTTTATTATTTACTTTATATTAGAGAGTTTGGCCAAGGATGTGAGGAATTTAGAATTCAAAAACCTTCTTCTTTACATGATAAGAGCAGGGCACTCACACATGAGGTCGAAGAAATTCTCTTTTACCTTCTTACACGCACAACTCCTGCAGAAGTCATTTTTCGGAATAACAAGTCTTTCGGTATGCCTACACAAAAGGTCAGTGGCCCATGATAATTGCTATTGTACTATGGATGGTCATGTAACATAAGGACGGAAGTAAGACGCTGCTCTTTCTATCCATACATATCCATTAGAGTCTAGCAATATTACATGTACTCTCTTGTTGCCATCGAGATAGAGCATCCCTATAATGAGTATAGAAAATATGGAAATTATATGGGACAATTTAAGTACCAATTCCCTGTAACAAAACGAAAACTTCGAGCTAAGTACCGGTCCTAACCAGCTGATCATCAATGCTATTATCAACAATATCCATATGTCCCGATACCCATATAATGTTATTTTGAATGATCCGAAATTTCCCTGAGAAATCCTCGGAATTCATGGACAAAAACGGACGTTGAAACTACATTCGTTCTGGGCTTAATTAAAGCCTGGCTGTTCTAGTAAATTAAGAGATTTTCAGAGAAAATCTCAGCACTCCAATAACATTGCGCCGCCTTCAAAATTGCCATGACCGCTGTCAGGTCAGGCAGCCCTTAAGTAAGTTTATTATCTGAACCCTTAATAATTATACCACAGCCCACCCTGTCACGCATCATTGTGCCATCAATGTAAACTTTAAGGGTCCCATTGTGAACCTTCGGAATTTTAGACCAGAAGTCTTTAGTAGAAATTCTAAAATCGTTTGTTTTCTGCAGAAAATTATTAGAAACCATACAATCGACTCGGTTGTGCCTCTGTCTTCCCAGAATAGAAGTATCCAGTTCATATTGGTTTAGGTTTTGACTGCATTGAGTTTTAAAGCCTTCAACTCAGTGCTTGGCTTTAAGACAATGTTGACCTCAAAATATCGAGCGAAAATAAAAGTTACCTAGTTTAAGCCATCCGAACATAACTCGAAAATCGAGTAAAAAGATGAAGGAAATGCCATGCCCTATGAATAATGAAACAAGTGCTGCTATAGCTCCACTAGCTGCAGAACATAAATTTAACATACCTAAGCTGTTTTGTGGCCGCTTAAGAATTTTTCACACGCTTTCTATAGATGACACTGAGTGCTAGAAACTCATTAAAATTCTAGATTTCCTTATTAGTTTTACATTTAAATACGTATTCCATTTAAAATACATTATAAGCCGATGTATTGCAAAACTCAATAACAACAAAACGAACATTGTCACTGGGTAACACAGTGTTAACACAATTTCCTTAAACGTTTAATAAATACATACGTATCGGTATCAGGCATTTGTTTGCATACAAATATTTATCACAAACAATCCCTTTCCCCCAATGCATCCCTATTGCTGTGTACGATTATTGCACTTGTTTTTTTTTTTTTTTTGTTATTATGTTCCCTGATAGATAACACTACAACAACAATTATATTAAATAAATTCCATAAGCAACAACAATGACAACAACAAAGAAAAAAACTGATTCAATTTCAATTAATTTAAGAAACATACTGGGTAGTAAACAAAATACTCTGCCTCTTCTACCATCACAAACTCATATTCATTTACGCTTACTTGGCATATGGAAAAATAAGGCACACTTTTCATAGTCACACACACACTCTCACACTCACTAACATCACATATCACTACTCCAGTAAATGAATATGAGCAGTAACAACAACAACTACCATATAAACAAAATCAAACCGGGAATGAAAATATGAAACGATTTGTGGAAATAAAAAAAAAATTCAAAAAGTAGCTACTGTCTGCACATTTTGAGCGCCTGTCACTATGTGTGATATGAAAAAATGAGATGAATTGTTAAAATATTTTTTTTTCTTGTTCTTTAAGAGAACAAAAAACAAGTGGTAGAGTTAAAATTTTTATCACGTCCATACATGATGCACTTATGATAGAATTTATAACAACAATTTCTAAATTCATACGCATATGGAATCGTATGAAAGGAAAAAAAAATTAACAAAATCTGTGGGAATAACAATTTCCACAAAATGAAAGAGAGCAAAAGATGATGAGATTTTTATCAATGATATCATATCATCACATCGTCGTCATCATTATAATTTCACTCATCATCATGAAGATTGTTATCATTTTGCCTAAGATATGTTTGCGCAATTACAATTCCAATTTAATAATGATGATAATGATGATAATAAATGAATAAATATGATAAAATGTCACAAACATGTTTATGATAATTCATGTTAAATACCAGGCGAACAGAAGCGTATAACAAGTGTTTGCTCTTTACAGACGGCCCATCATTGCCATAAAACATAAACTGTGAAAACAAGTGAATGGGCAGAGTGGAGAAAAGGTAGAAAAATAACAGTAACAACAGTAGCCAGTATTTTCCACACACAAAAACAAAACAAAAAACAAAAACAGAAAATATTGAAAAATTTATAAAGACTACTAATGCTGTTGCTCCTACTGTTCATAGGTTGTACACAAATACAGTTTTACAGTTTGATATTTTGAAAATGCCTTGAAAATGAGAAATGTGAGGATGTGGAATCCATCTACTGATTTTTCAATTTATATTAGATTTAATTGTACATGGAATATTCAAAAATTTTGCTATGTTTGGGGTGAATAGGAATGAAGGGGAATGTGAAGCCCATTTTTAAACTATAAAGCTTGAAGCCAACGTCTTAGTGGAAATACATAATATATAGAATAATGTTCCTTTTTTATCTGAGGTTGTCTCACAGCATCTTTGACTGACAGGTTGTTACATAGAACATGCATAACATACATAATTGGTCATTTACAACCCTTCAGTCAGGATTACGACCTAGTTTCTCACACGACTTATGTTGTGTGTGTTAATTTTATACATGAGTGGTGGGACCTACAGTTTAAAGTCGACTCCGAACGACAGATTTTTGAGAAACTTTTCATGGCAATTTTATTTATTCTCAGAGCTTTTGCCAGAAATCTGCTGAGAGGAAGTCGCCGAAAAAATACTTTTTGTATTTTTATTTGATATCTGGCCTGGGGCTCGAACCCTGGCTTTTCGTCTAATAAGCCAACACACTCCTACTAGACCACGGCGACTTCAACATAGATCATGCGCTTAACAAAAAATTTAGGGTCTTGAGTAGCATACATAATGGAAATTCATCTCAAAATTTAAAGCAACGATATTCCCAAATAAACTTTATTGACATATTTCTCTGCATATTGTAAAAACTTCTCTGTTATTTGTCTTTACTACCAGCTGATACTTTGTTATGGAAAAAAGGCAGTAACCAAACAAAATCGAACAACGTCACATACCGACATAAAACGACTCAATCATAAATAAAATACAACAACAATGAAAATGTGTATGGAAAACAAAATAACAAAAAGCAAAACAAAAAAAGACGCAAAAATATGTTCGTAGTTTTTGTAGTCACTTCTGTGCACACACCTTCCGCAGCTTTAGCTCCAGCTTTTAGCAAAGGCATCATGTTGCGGCTCATCAGAGTTAAAAAATGTATTGCTTTATACGGTATGTAGTAAGTATGTACATATGTATGTATGTATATACAACAACAACAACAAAGCCAGCAACAGCAGTAGAATTAAACAGTAAACAAACCACCAACTAACCTACCAGACAACCATTCAGTCAGTTAGTTATTCAGCCAAACAACCCAGTCGACAATCTCTATATGCCTTCCAACTATATTTTGTGGGTAGTAGTGGTGGGGTGTTGCCCCTTCAATAATGAAAGAAAAAAATCGGTGGAAAAATATTTGCGATGACAGTGAAATAAAATACACTTGCTGCTGCTGCCTGGTTGTTACTGATTTTTTTTCTCCTCTTCTTCTTTAGTATGCATTGATGTTTTTATTGTCGTTTTTGTGTTGCTGTTGTTGTTGTTGTTGTCGCCGTTTATAGAGAAAACAACAAACGGTTATAAAAAAAATATTTATTTATCAACTTGTACTCGTACGGCATGTTATGAGAGAAGGCGCCGTCAGCATTCTTTCTTCTTAAGACTGACAGACATTCAGACGACCGTCCCGACTTGCTTCTGATATAAACAAGCGGAGGGTCAGTTGGAGAAATGAACGAACTTGCACAGAGATGAAAGCAAAAAGTTTTTTAATTTTTTTTTATTTCTTTTTGCCTTGGCAAAGGGATGAAATGACAGAAAACGACTGTAAACTCATCAACGAAATAAAAGTTTTAAATGCAACGTTCGTTGTAAAAACCTAAACTAAACAAAAAACAAAATAAATAAATAAAAAATAATACTTCTAACATTGCAACCTACAAACTTTTCTGTAAAAGCTGAAGTAAAACAGAAATTGTTTTTAGTGAGATAAAAAGTTTTCACACAGCAAAGCTCATTAGTGGAGCACGGCAATAAATTACTTTTAGGGTCATAAACAGAACTGCCATGAAAAAAAAGAAGTTGACACTTTTGTTTCCCAAAAAGGTCAGTAACTTTTTGCTATAAGTTGTGAGAAAATAAAGTTTTGATGAAATCAAACTTATTATAGACGATCAGGTGCAACTAAAATGAAAAGCTACAGCACCGGGCCAAATTTCTTTTTTACCTCTGGGTAAACAACTGTGGTCTGCTTATTGCTATATTAGTTATCTGCCTCAGAGGTTATAAGAAACAAATTGAAGTTTTAATGCGTCATGACAATATTTTTAAAACTATGTCAGTAAGTTCTTAGCCAACTTTTCGTAAGGGAGCTAACACCTATGATAATACCTTGAAAGATTTCCCGTATTTTAGAAGTCATTATGAAAACAATTTCAAGATATTTTTCGCTGGATTTACAATCAACTCTTTGATGTTGTATCAAATGGCATATTATCTATAGTAGTATTAATATCGGATTATCCAAACTTTAGCTGTTTCAAAACCTCCGGTCTGGACAGACTATTAAATATCCGTCATCTGAAGTGTCATTGTGTTCAAATTTATTAAAAAAAATTGTGATCCAAATATGTTGACTATGATCACCTTAATCGCCTTAATTTGCTTTGAATTAAAAATGTTGTAAAAAATTTAAAGATTTTGGAACGCACTGCTGAAAGAAAAGTGGTGAATAATCAGAATTTGTCAAATTCATGGCATTCTCAGCAATTGGGCCTATCTTCAGCGTCATTATTACGTACAAATAAAGTGCTGCTCACGCTACAATTAAAGACGTCTAATTTTACTTTAAAGTCGCCGTAGTCTAGTAGGTAGTTTGGCTTATTAGACGTGAAGCCTCGGTGCAAACTACAGTATGAAAACAAATATTTTTCAGGCGACTTCCCGTTAGCAGATTTCTGGCAAAAACTCTATGAGAGCAAATAAAAATTGCCATGAAAAGTTTCTCAAAAATCTATCGTTCGGAATCGACTTTAAACTGTAGGTCCCGCCATTCATATATAAAATTAACACATAGCATAAGTGGTGTGAGAAGCTAGATCGCAATAGATATATGGATTTAGCGCTAGAGCAATTAGTTTTCAATGCTGATTTTTCGACCAAAAAATATTTCAGGGATGAAGCTTTTTCGTCACTTAGGTGTTACGGCAACAAGTAAAATTGTCACATGAACAATTGCATTCAAGTGACTGTTTGGTGCGCCTTAATATCTGGAGGTGTCTATTTTACCGATTTTTGCTTTGTTACATGAGGTCTACTGACCACCAAGATCATGAGGTTTGATTCCGTTGGACTTTTTAAAGGACTAAGCTTCTGATTATTTGGCTTTCAACATCGTTTAAAGCACTTCCGTCAGGTGTGACAATAAAGCCCAAATACCTAAAACTACTCCACGTTTTATTTATTTTCTCAAATTAAAGTTTAAAACAACTAAAATGTCAATAAACTCGTATTTTTCCGATTGGCTTTGAGGCCTTAAAGCAAAGCTTTTATTGCAACCTATAGATAAACGGGCTGTAGAAGCCATTTTACATTATCTGCAGTTTCACATAAATTTTTAACGTCATCTTTTTAATTTATATTCAAAACGTCAGTCACACAGCCAGAACCTCAAAAAATTTACAAAGTTCCGCATCTGCAGTCCAGTTTTATGAAAACTTCCTTGTCACAGTAATATTGCTGCTCATGCAAAAGCAGCAAAAAACAACAAATGTTGCTATTACTGTTACTGTTTTTTAAGATTTTATTTTAAAGAATTTTTTTTGTGGTATTTCTTGTTTCGACTATTGGCTGCACTTTACAACTCATCTTCATCAACTACGAGAACAAACATGAATTTCTCTTACTTTTTCTCATGGACAATACGAAACAAAAAGTGATGAAGAAATGCTTGTAAATGTTTATTGTTGTTCCCAGTTTTTTTTTCTGATATTTTTTCTGTTGAAATATGGCATTTTCTTACAAACAAAAAAAATCGTTATGTTTACGTAAATGTTGTTGTTGTAGTGCCAGTTAGTTCCAAATACCAGGCGTACAGAATATATCAGTTTCCATAATATTTTTCTTCCGTTCCTATTAATACTGTTGCTGTAGTGGCTACTGCCGCTCTTAGTGGGTTTCATTTTTCGCATATTTTTTGTTTGTTTTTACTTTTAAATATAAAAAAACTTGATAGCAGGCATGGAAAAATAATGCTTAATAAAGTATGTAAATGTTTATAATGCCATTCTGTATGTATGGCTTTTAATCAGTGTGAAAATTCTTTAAATGTCCATAGAACCTCGTTTAAAAGTGGAAATAATGCTTGTGAAAATAAATTAAAACACGCTCCAGCATTGGTATTTTTTTTATTATTATTAAAGACATCTACGTATACACACAGCATAATGAAAAGCGCTTTAATAAAGGTAAAATTACTTAAAACATTTCCTGATGTACGTACGTTTTCAGAAAAGTTTTTTTGATTACAGACAGAATATAATTGACTTGTATTGTGAAAAATAATTTTTCTTAGGCGACTTCCTCTCAGCAGATTTCTGGCAAAAACTCTGAGAGTAAATAAAAAATTGACATGAAAAGTTTCTCAAAAATACGTCGCGACGTTCGGAATCGACTTTAAACCGTAGGTAACGCCACTCTTGTAAAAAAAGTAACACACGCAACATAAGTGGTGTGAGAAACTAGGTCCATAATCCTGACTGAAGGGTTGTAATCACCAATTATGTTATGTATGTATGTATGTATTAAAGAATGTTTGGCCTACAGTTCTGATATAACTTGATGCTTCCACCACAACGCAATCTTCTAAAATTATCCAACAACTTCCATAGAGCCCTAGTAATTATTTTCAAATTTTCAAATGCAATCTAATAGTTTTACCGAATCTATCTAACACTGCAACGTTTGGAGACAACATCGATCGATTTCTAATACTTGAGTACTTAAAGTACCATGATCATATAATCTGTTAAACACACAACATTACTCTGTTAATTTAACATTGGCGGTTTTGTGGAATTTATCTTCACACACTCACACTCTATTTAAGTGTTACGATCGGACAAATAATAAAGTCCCGAAAATGAAATTAAAAAGTAATTCTAATTTAGTTCATTACTATTTAAGAATAACTAAATGAAATTGAATTTGGACGGTGGGCGGTGGTGGCAACTTGAAACTTGCGCGGCATTTCCACAATGTCCATCATCCTCCCTAGTAAGCAACAAACTCTCAAATTAAATTCAATGCCGTCTTCATCAACCATACACTCACGGTGTTCCTATAATGTGTCTTCCAAGCCTATTGCCCCGACAAATGTCAGGCTGCTGCTCAACGTCAAGAGGACCACCACTTAGTGGCCATGTTATGCCATACATTATATTGGAATTACCAGAAAGTTCATAGGAGAAGAAAAATTGGGAGTAGTGCGTGTCAAGTCTAGTTAAGGGCAACGAACAAAATAAATTGTGAACAGATCACGAAATGATAAAATGTTGTCGGTACAAGCATTTTCAGCTTCAAGGAATGAAATGTCCGTGATGTAGTTGGTCGTGTGAAGTGCAAAAGGTAAAATATATATGTCATGGTCTTTAAAAAAGAGAAGTTCGAGAGAGGATAACATCAATAACGTACATCATAGAAAGAGCTGGACTACATCTCCAAAAAACACAATTCAATAGACAATGTTATACATTTTACTTCTGAATCAGAACATTACTTCGGCAGGCAATTTATAATATTTGTCTCGTTGTGTACAGCTGACACAACGTGTAATTATTTGAAACACAGAGATTTGAGAGGTATACAAGGATTCAATTCAAGACAAGTCCGCCTACAGCCGTTAGCGAACATTTAAGAGCGGCAAGAGCTGATGTAAATGGTTACCACATGCCTCAATTAATATTTAATTAAAATATGCAGAGTTTTTACATTTCTACACACATTTTCTTTTAATTCAAGGTATTTACGGGAACACTGATAGTCTAAAGCCAGTTACTTTAAATCAATCAACTGCTTAACTTATAAAAAATTGACAAATAAACCAATGAAACAGTTTTAACTTCCCTCAAGGAACTAAAGGGAATATAAACAATATGTATAGCCTGTGACCTCCGAGTATTGTACTTGACCCAATCGCATGTACGCGTCCTGTAAGCTAAATCTATACCTATAGCCCATGTTTCCATAAGTCAAATTCAGGAGATTCAAAATTTTTATGAAAACAACATAAAAACATGTGAGTAATTAAGAGTTTGTCTGAAAACGCTTGTTTTACAAAAAGGAGAAAATAATTTGTAAGCACTCCTACATATTTATTGTAAATTGATAAAACCAATTGCCAACAATATTTACGTATGGCCGAAGCCAGCTATTTCTCTAGGCCTTGTTCTGCGGCGATTCTGTTGACATCGTATACATTTATGTACATTTAAATAATAATACATTAAATACTCAAATTTTGCACTGACATGTCAAATGTAAAATACTGATCGTTTATGATGATCTTCTTTCTGTTAAACGATTACACACTTTCTTCTGACAGCTGTTATAAAAAATATTTGTCGAAGGAAATAAAATTGTATTGAAAAATAAAACCAAACCAACGAATCTAATGAATAAGTTTTCATGAATTTATATTTGAACGATGTTGTAAAAATTATTTAAATTTACGTATGCATTTTACCCCATGCAAATTCTCGACTTTAATCTCTGTACAGATAATATTGTTTGACTTAGAAAACCCCTGTACACAATCTATTTTTAATGGAAAGGCACTTCAACAACAAGTAGACATTAAATAGATTTAATTTGAAATGTTTTAAATAAATTGCAGTAAATTATGAATTATAAAACAAAGAAATTAATATAAATCAAATGAATTTAACTTGATATGATAATGATAACGAGATTGACTAAGTAAAGCCCGACTAATAAACAAGCAAATTTGAATAAAAAAAGATAAGAAAATTCTATTTTTATAAAACAAAAATATAAAAAAACAATAATAAAAAACAATAAACAAAAAATAATTCTTATATAAAAAACAAAAAGATTAAACAAACCGACAGACAGACAGACACTTAATAAAATCGTATAAAATGTTAAATTTTATTGTAACCCCATTAATCGTTTTTTCTTCTTTTTTTGTATTATTTCCTAAACATTTGCCGTTTCTAGCAATTAACAAAATTAGGTCAGCTGTAGTAGTTGTTGTTTCTTTTCTTTTGCATGCGAGATTAACTCCTCCAGACTCTATTCAATCTCCTTATTTTGGAGACAATTTGCCGTCATCTGAACCATATATGGTTGAAAAACAATTAATGAATTTTACCCCCATGCAATTGTTATTAAGACAATCTCTATTATTTTATTTTTTTTATCACTCATACTCATATTATTGTTGTTGTCGTTTGGAGTTGTTGTTAAAGTTTGTGTCTATTTGTTGTGTATTCAATTGGAAACACCCTCGGTACCATCTGTGGAAGCCACAAACTGGCAATTTATTTGAAAGCATATCAACATCAAGTATTTATCGGGTAATCAGAGTGCGTATATGAGTTGAATTGAATTGCTTTTTTTTGTTGGATGACTGCAAAACAAAGTAATTGTAAATGATACAACAAGTAAATACCACCAAGATGGAGGCGAATTGATAATACACTTCTATACCATATAAGTTAAAAATATCTGTGGTAGTGTATAATATAGCCTTGAAATCATAATTGGCCTTCTGTGTTAAGTTAAAAATTTGTAAAACCCAACTGTATGTTAGACTGTACTGTAGTAAAATGTTTAAAACGTTTTGTTTCCTTATCTTTGTCAATTTCTTTGGCTCTAGTCTACTTAAAAATAATCGAAAATAGTTTTTAGTTAGCAATGCCACGCCCACCTAATGATAACTAAGTGGGAAAGCAGTATTATTTTGCAATTTAAGCGCAATGACGAGAAGTATGAAATATAGTATGGAATTATGGGAGAACAACTCATTCATTGCTGACTGTATTGCAATCATGGCACCATAATCTAAAGATTCTATTCCTGCCAACTTTCTACATACTGAATTGGCAATTACAGCACTTCAGTCAGGGTTATGGTTTAGCTTCCTAGACCACCAACGTTGTGTGTCTTTGTTTTTATTCACTAGTGGCTGGACCTGCAAATTTTACGTCGTCTCCGAACGATAGATTTGAGAAGGATTTCAGGGCCATTTTATTTACTTTCAGAATTTTTGCCAGAGGACTGCTGAGAGAAACGAGCTCGCGTCTTATAAGCCAACACATTTCCTACTAGTCTACGGCCACTTTATTTGAAAGAATTGATTGGCTCCGACTAAAGACTGCATCGCTGAACGCACTTCGCGGATACGACAAATATGTAGAGACGCCTAGGCCGCGTAAGGGTTTAAATTTAAGCCATCTGTTATTTCGAATCTGGCAATAATTATGTCATTCCATTCCGTCACAAAATTCAGTATATTATCCCCATTGAACGTAATGAATCGATTCATGCTTGAGTAACGTTGGGATTTATTTGAAATTTATTTCCAAAACAAAGACAATTAGTCGAAATTGCATTAAAATGTCGTACAAAATTTGGTCTCAGAGAAGGACCAACAGTGCTCGGTATACGCAAGTATATTGCTAAAGTTCGTGTAACTGAATTCATTGTCAGTGCGACAAGACGCGAGCGTGCTCGTATAGTGCGTTCACCCACCAGTTCACGTCAAATTTTGCGAAAATATCTCGGTATGTCGCGTTATAAAGTTTCGTTTAGCTAGATGGGCCAACGAGAAGTTATACGATGATGTCGAAGTTGCCAAAAAAAAAAAATATCTTTTCGAATGAAACTCATTTTCATCTTGGTGAGTACGTTTATAAGCGAAATAGCCGTATATGGGGCTCAGAAATAATAGAATTCTTACAGAAGGCAATGCACCCATTACGAGTTACTGTTCGGTGCGGTTTGTGGAGCCGATTCATCATTAGCCTATATTTCTTTGAAAATGGGGACGGCACCGTGATATTAATGTGAACGATGTTTGGTTTCAACAGGATGGTGCAACTTTCCACACAACTCATGCCACAATAGATGTATTGCGTCAAACGTTTGATGGCCGTTTAATTGGCCGAAAGGGTAATGTCAATTGGTTGCCAAGAAGCTGCGATTTGATACCGTTGGACTACATTATTTTCGCACACAAGAAAATTTCAATCTGTAGTATATTTTAAAACTCATTTAAATTTTTATTTTTAAAAATAAGCAACATTAATATTGATTGATTACTTTAACAATTTACGATTTCCAAAGAACTTAAAAGAAATAAAATTTGATTTAAAATAAAAATAAAAAAAAATTATTTATTCAAATCAACTACTTACTACACACTCCTTCTATAAATGCCAATATGTGGGAGGTACGAATTTACAAAATAGAAATTATTTTTAACCTTGCTTCCATGTAGTTTTAGGCAGATTTTTCTCTTTCCATTAGCAGTTCAGTGATAATATTGTTTAGATAAAACGCTTTGTAAACAAAATAGATTGTATTTTGATCTGTATTTGAATGATTTTTATTTGTTTCAACAACCCCAATAAATAATCTTCGTTTTCAATTTAAGAATTTGCAAAAATTATTTACAAATCTTTTGTTTTTGTTTATGGTTTATTTTAAATCAAATCAAAATGCATTAACAAAAACCAAATGAATAATATTTGTTTTCTTTTTTTTTTGCATAAAAATTCGTGTTAAATGTGAAACTATTATTAAACGATATCAATTTGGATTATTTTTGTTATTTGTTACGTGCCCAGAAGTCCTACGCACTTTGTTTTATGCTTTTCATTGTTCTCATTTGTTAGGATGGTGTTAGGTGAGGAACGGGAAATTTTCATTTTATATGTGGGCTCTCTAATGATTAAATCATTTTGTCGGCGTTTGTTTTTTATTACCCAGTCATTTTGTCGCCAGTCAGATTAATAAAAATGTCATAATAATACCCAAACAAAAGGTGTGAGTGGCATAACGAACGTTAATAGATTATTAAAGGGAATTTCATTTGATTCTAATAAAAAAATTTAAACGAATAACAAAATGATCGAACCGTTAATATAATTAAGATTTAATTTATTTACAAGGATTGCTATTAATTAGGTGTTTAAGTTAATTAATATGTTTACTAAACAGCATGTTGTGGGGAATTAAACTTTGTTCCAGAAAGTATTCAGCAAAGACTACAACCTTGAAACCGCTTGTTTTATCCATCTGTTAAGTTTAAGAATACTTAGGGCCATTATTACAACTTGCCGTTAACTAAAGGAAGGATTTTAACGGGCAGATAAATTGTGTTTCGTTATTATGAGTAACCAATAAGATAGAAGTGATAGTTAAGCTAAAGGGAGGATCATCCTACCTTTAACATTTAAAGGTCACTTTATGTTTGAACTTGCCATACATATATATTATTTTCATTATGGCAACTTCAAATAAAAACAAAATGAGCATATACAACAAAAAACGAAGCCCGCGGTTGCAACTGCGTTAAAAAAAACTTGTATAATTGATCAGTTTTATCGACATTGCTCCAACACTGCCATATTTTTGAAAAATATTATCTGTAAGTTGTAATAACGAAAATAAGTTAAAGGTAACTTTACAGTTCCCTTTAGCTAAAGGTACCTTTAACTAAACCCTAGTTTAACGGCAAGTTGTAATAACGGCCCTTAGACATTAATACCACAACTATAGGAACTCTGTTACAAAATTGTTTCCGATTTTTATAGGCGATATTCATAGTTTGGCATCTGTACGCATGCTTAGCGTATCAGTTGTAAAGCATTCTTAGTTTATTTCTTACAGGTTAAAACATTAGGGGCCATTATTACAACTTGCCATTAAACTTGGGTTTAGTTAAAGGAACATTTAGCTAAAGGGGACTGTAAATTTACCTTTACTTATTTTCGTTATTACAACTCACAGATAAAATAAAGTTAACTTTTTCAAAAATATGGCAGTGGTGGGGCAATGTCGATAACACTGCTCAAATTAAACAATTTTTTTTAAACGCAGTGGCAACGACCGTCTTCTTTTTTGTTGTATTTGCTCAATTTGTTTATACTTGAAGTTGCCGTATTGAAAGTAATATATAATATGGCAAGTTCAGACATAAACTTAACTTTAAAAGTTGCAAGTAGGATAGCTTAACGCTCACTTTACCTTATTGTCCACTTACAATAATTAAAAACAATTTAACTGCCCGTTAAAATCCTGCCTTTAGTTAACGGCGAGTTGTAATAATGGCAGTAGAAGTGTTAATGCGTGACGAAGAATTACCGAAATCCTCGGCATACGACAGTTTGGAAAGAGGTTGAAGAAGTATAAAAATTGTGATTGGAAATGCTGATACTACGGACACGACAAGTTTCTTAAAAAAATCTAACTTTAAACTACAGGCCCCGCCACTCATGTATAAAATTAACACCCACAACATAAGTACATAATGTAAGGAGCTAGGTCGTAATCCTGTCTGAAGGGTTATAATGAACAAATTATGTATGTATATACGTATTTTACTATGTTGGCGCCTACCATGCAGTCGTGAGACATATATTAGCAAATATTCCAAAATTATGTAGATTTAGATAGAAAAATGATCACCGTCGGTTCAAAAATAACTGTTAACAAGGCAAGTGTATAGGCTTCAATTACCCTAAGCTCGGAAGGCTGAGCTTCGGAACGATAAGGGACAGATACTTTCTCCTTTACCGAAAAATTCTGGAAATTTTCATAAGCTTATTATTATACGCATTTGTACTTTAGGTAAGATATAGCCTAAACCCTGAAGTATGAGAATAATATTGACCAGCGACGTAAGAACATTGAGACAACCTTTGTTGACAAGATAATAGAGGCTGAAGACGTAGAAAAGACGATAACCACATCGTGCCTCATTTTTAATGTTGGAAAATTGATGCGATTCATATCCTTAGATCAAATATTACTTCTGTTAGTAACATAAGAAAGTGACCCATGAAATTATCCAATTACTGCTGAACTAATATTCTTTTCTACTGCCTGTGTGTACGCTGCCGAGACGTGGTTTTTATTTGAAAATCATGATAGAATGCTGGATACATGTAGGAAAAATATTCTGAGAATTATTTTTACACCCATTAAATCTAGAAGAAGAACACACAACAACTACGATCTTTACATATGTACATAATTGGTCATTGCAACCGTTTAGTCAGGATTAAAATATATATTTATATAGTTTTCGATTGTAAATTGGACTTCAGAAATCATATTACATCAACTGTTAGCAAAGCTACATGTACCCTGGGATTTATCAAACGATGGGCTAAAGAGTTTTCTGATCCTTATGTTACTAAGCAATTGTTTACCACATTGGTTCGCCCAATTCTTGAATATGGATCTGTAATATGGGACCCTCAATACGCTGTACACTCTGACAAAATTGAATCAGTTCAAAAACAGTTCTTATTATTTTGTCTTCGTGGTTTAGGAAATGGATGGGATCCTAATGAAAGGTTACCACCTTATGAAAAACGCCTAGCACTCATTAAATTACCAACTTTAAAAAGCCGTCGTAAAATGCTAAATGCTATCTTTCTTCTGAAGCTGTTTAATGGTGTTATCAACTCTCAATTTCTTTTAGAAAAACTTTCCATAAAAGTACCTGTTCGTCCGACTAGATACCATAATTTCTTAAATATAAAATATTACACAGTTAACTACGCGAACTTCGATCCATTTCGTAGAATCTGTAATGATTTTAATAGTCTGTATCTTCATTTAGATTTTAATAAAAGTATGGAATCCATTAAAAAGGATATAATTTTATAATTAAACACATTTAATTAATAATTTCAATGTTGTCTCTTTTTTAACTTATTTTTTGAATTGAAATCATAATAATAATAATTCTGAATTGATATATAAAATGAATTGAAATATAAAATGAATTGAAATATAAAATGTAATAGTCTGTAAGGATTTTCCATAGACTTAAATAAATAAATAAATAAATAAATAAAAAAAATATACATGTATATATAGTATATTTGAGTATATTTGAAAGTAGTCCAGAAGTCCACTTGGATGGACTTAGAGGAAAATTTTTTTTAATGCTGGGGTTATAACAATATATAATTCTGAATTGGAGATCTGTTACATGAATGTCGTTTGGAAACTGTTAAGTCAAGCGGTTGAAATTGTAAAGCATTAAGTTCTCTAACAGATAATCCTTCATTAATTACGTTTCCGTTGATTCCGTTAATTTCGATGTCACGTTAATGCCAGGTGAACCTTCATGTAAGGACTGTTTCTATTACTTAAAAATTAAAAACTTTTCAAAATCTATTGGCATTATTTGCATAAGACGGGTTACAATTGCGAATCGCTGGTAATTGGTCGTACTCAAACCGCAATGAGTTTTATTATAAGCATCAATGCTTAATTAATTGAAACGAAATGTGTATAACATAAGGACAAAGCCAGATTACAGGCAGTGACAGTGACTTGCCTAGAGCTCCGGGTATGAAACTTTTGCAACCACTTTGAACTAGACACCAATCGATTACCAGCAGTTCCTATCACCCGTAGATATTAAAAATTTGCTTCCATTGAAGCTGGTAAATTCCTGATTTTGCAATAAAGATTCATTTAAATGAAATCATATTGATTCCTCTGAATAAATACTTCCTTTAACTACACTTAATAGTCTTAATCAACAAAAAATCGATTTTTTACAAAAAAAAAAAAAATGTTCGTTCCAACGTTAAATCGAATTCAACAACATCAACTTTATAGTTATTGTGATGCATTCAATCGTTAAATCGTTAAATTATTTTCATTTTAAAATATAAACAAACTTCAAGTATGTATCATCGTATGCAATTTTAATAGTAATTGGTTTGAAAACATATGGGGAAATAAAAATGAAAAATCATTCATTCTACGAGTACTTGTCTGTTCAAAGGAAACAATGAAATGATAATAAAATTACAACTAAAAATGAAAACAAAATACTATATGACGGCTTTTCAATTTAGTAATATTGTCGCCATAATTGCTAACAAATTCTTATTGCAATTTGCGTGCTGGAAGAAAATAAATTTTCGATTTCAAAAGTCATTTAAATGCGTGTTAGTACGTGGAGACAATAGAATAGGGAATGGAATGTTACTTTCCAGATAGAATAGTAGAAAATTAAATAATTTAAAAATAATATGTGGGAAACTGACCACAGGTAGCAAATTAATGCAGTGTACTTAGAATTGTATTATTTTTTTAATGAAATTTAGAGAAAGTACTTGGAGAGGGTAAATAGAGAAGGAGGCTACAGCACTCGATAAGAACCGGAATCAATTCAAAACATTAGTGTTGGATAGAAAATTAGATATTTTAACAAAAATATATGGAAACTGATCCTCAAGCAAATGCATGAATGCAGTGAATTTGGTTTTGTTATTGCAAAAGTTCAAAATTTTTGTATTATTTTTAATGAAATTTATAAAAACTAGACTGGAGAGGGTAAATAGAGAAAGAAGCTACGAGACACAATAAACACCAGACTTAAAATATTAGTATTGGATAGATCTCAAGCAAATGAACACGATGATATACGATAACGATGATAAATTAATGCTTGCCTTTTCCTTTTTGAAGATCATTTCTTACAAGCTTTAACGTCTAGTAAATAGCGTATTATCTGTATTAGCTGCTTCCTCTCAGCAGTTTTCTGGCATAAATTGCCATACAAGATTTTCTCAAAAATCTGTCGTTCGGAGTCGACTTTAAACTGTAGGTCTCGCCACTCATATATACAATTAAACACAGGCAATATAAGTGGTGTGAGAAGCTAGGTGGTAACCCTGATTGAAGGGTTGTAATAACCAGTTATGCATGTATGTATGTATTAACCCCTCTAGGCTCTAAATGGCTCCAATTTTTTAACCAATTCTTCATCCCTTATTTATCCTCACAAAAAATAGTATAATGGTTTGGTAAACTGCTTCTAAAAGTGGGATTAATTGTTCACAATATTCGCTCTCAATAGATAAAAGCTACGGCATGCGACGGAGTATATGGAATCCATATTCTCTTTAGAATATGTATGAGAAAATTAAAGAGCTCCTATGCCTAATGTGTTGAATGAGTAATGTTCTATAAATTGAAATGGGAAAAATCAATTTACTACTGTTTTAAAATATAAAATTTCTAAATCCCATAAACCATAAATTATTCATCTTTTTTAAAATATTCTTATCAGTTTTATAAAGCATTTAATAATATTAAGTTATACGCATTATAAAATTTTTATAATTCAAACGCCATCTATTGTACAGCTACAAAATGTTCGCATTTGACAACGTGGCCCATTAGCTCAGTTGGTTAGAGCGTCGTGCTAATAACGCGAAGGTCGCGGGTTCGATCCCCTCATGGGCCAATTGGTATTTTTTACTTAAATTTTATATATTTTCGTTTTTTAAATATTTTTTTTTTAACTTTTGTTTTAAACACTTTTTTAATTAAATTTTAATACAATACAACTGGTTAAATACAAGTGGCGTACATGCAGTAAATATTAGGCACAGAAATTATTTTAAAGAAGAATGACGGCTAAATAAATACGTACAAGAAAAAAAAACTTTTTAAACTGTATTACGGAAATGTGGCATTTAAATTGAAAAAACCAATGAAAAGAAACAAAAAAAACTTACCCTGCGAAATGAACAACAGAAATAGTCATAAAAATCTATATGACATTGATTACGGTAAATATTTCTTATACATACATCCACTCATGTAAATTTTATGTACAACATATGTCAATAATGTATTATTATTTATGTTATAGCACGTATGTACATATGTATGTATGTAGAATACAAACATTACATAAATGCTCTTTTAGTCGCTGTAGTTCATTTTACTTGACATGTGTCATTATTTGAATTTTAAAGATGATTTCCGTTAAATAACATTTATTTATCACAACTATATATTTATGAGTAGTACACATATTCACACATATCATACACAAACAGACATACATGGCAATCATATTGAATAATTTATTATTGAGTGCGTATGCCAATATGTCGAAATAAATATTTTTAGATTCTCTTGGCCATCGATTTACAGTTAACAAAAATATCGTGTGTTGAAAGAATTATTATTTTCTGTTTTTTTTAACTTTTTGACAAAAATTTAATTCCTAAAAAATATTTAAAATGTCTGATATACTAGTCAAAATCCCTAAAGCATTTACAGCACAATATACAAAAGCAGCCAAAGGCATGGAAGCCTAAATCTCAATATGGTTATACCCTCACATTAGAGCTGAATTCCATGGCGAAGTCTAGTCTGGCAGTAAATTATGGGCTGCAACAACTAACTAAGGAAGCCACTGGTACATCTGATGTTCGTTGAGAAGGCAACTTTGCATGTTTGTTGCTTACTCTGCAGTGGAGGAGTCATGCAGATTGTTCAATGATTTTACTTCATGATCGAACTCTGGTCCACAAGACTTAATGACTCCTATTTTTCTTTTTATTTAGCAATTTGTCTATCCAGCATAAGAATAAGGTATTTTGTAAAATTCAGTAAAATGATAATAATGATTATAGAATTTTAATTCATGTACATATATCTAGGGTGGACCATTTATCGGTTTAAATTTTAACCATTGGTTATACTGAATCTGGCAATTATTATGTCATTTTATATTGCCACAAAATTATATCCACTGAACATTATGAATCGATTTACGCTTGAGCAACGTTGGGATTTATTAGGCCAACGAGAAACTGCATCACCGATTTTGCCAAAACAAAAATCATCTTTTTGATTGAAGCTCATTTTCATCTTGGTGGGTATGTTAATAAGCGAAATTACTGTATTTGGGACTCAGAAAACCCTCAAGTGATCGTACAGAAGCCAATGAACCGAATACGAGTGATAGTTTGGTGTGGCTTGTGTAGCGGAAGCATCGTTGGTCCATATTTCTTTGAAAATGAGGACAGCGCAACCATTACGGTCAATGGAGAGACCTATCGCATTATGACAACCGACTTTTTTGTACCCTCTTTTCATGGTATTGACGTGAACGATGTTTGGTTACAAAAGAACAACGCAATTTGCCACACAGCTCATGCCACAATAGATTTATTGCATCAAACGTTTGATGGCATGTAGATGTAATTGGTCGCCAAAAAGCTGCGATTTGACACCGTTGGACTATTTTCTGTGGGGCGCCGTTAAAGAAAATTGTTATTCCGACAACCCAGAAACAATTGAGCATTTGAAGGACAACATTTGTGATGCCACTGCCGAAATAGGACCCCTTACACTGGAAAAAGTGCACGAAAGTATGAATGAAATAATATTCTATCTCTGAACATAACAATTGAATTTCACAACAATGAAAAAAATTTCAAACCGGTTTTGCTTTATTGCATTTTTAAATTTAAACTTTTAAATGGGCCATCCTATACTGGTAATAGATATTTAATGGCTGACTATGTAATTTCAATTAACAATTGCAAAATATTCCCACATTATTGTAATCGCAGTTTTATCTTTTTATGCCTACCATATTATACCAATTATTATTAGATTTTTTAAGTATCAAGTTACTATTTACTTCAAACCCAACCATCAGATTTTTTTTCATATTTAAATTGCTCTGTAGTTCATATTTAGTATTCATTGCTGTTTAACAGACATGCAATAATTTCTTTGTTAGCAAGGCTTTTTGTTAAATAACATACATTTTTATTTTTTTCCTTCTCCTTCTCTTTCTCTGTGTTTTACAATCCCTCTTGCCAAATGCAAAATAATGAATGATATGGATTTCAATGTCATGTTCATATGTGAACGATGGCGTATGCAAACAAAGGAAAATGCAGTACCACCCGCACCACCTACTGTTAAGGGTGTCCCTTAAGGAAATAAATAAATACCAGGATGGATGGAAAAACAAACAAGTGACTGAACGCGTTCTTGTAGATCAGTTTTCAAATGCTCTTTTATAATTGTCTGGTAAAAAGTACTCTCTGATTTTACGGTTTTCCTTCGTTATAAAATCTGCCCGTTCTGGTTTATTTGACAAACAAACAAATTTTGTTAAATTTTCCAGTAAGGGATACCCTGTAGAAAAACAACAGCCTATTTTTATATAAAAAGAAAACTTGCAAATGAAGTCGAGTATTTTTTATATTTTGCCCTACAAGTGGGTAAATTTTAGTGGGTGTTGTTTTGCTACGCTTTATAACAATAACTTTTCTTCATTGTACCTATAAAGGGTACTAAACAAGTTAAATCAATGTTTTTATGGCTCAGTTTTTAACAAATTTTTTACACTTATTTAAGCAAAAGTTTTCAACACAATATCCGTTGAGGATATTTACCATTTTATTTGTTTTATTACTGCTTATTATTTAAAACCAGTTGGGTTTTTCTTTTTATGACTCATACAAGCACTTTAATATGTTAAGGACGGTCAAACTAACTGCCGGAGGACTGAAAATGTCTAATGCTTGTTATGGTTCTTTTTGCTTATAATTGGGTAATTTGAGAATTGGTGCTGTATTAAAGTTTCCTTGAATTGTTAATATAGCACAGGATAAAGATTTATTTTACAAAATTATTCATATTAAACTTCAATACTCACATTTGAAATTTTTTATTTTTAATTTTTTAAATTCATTACAGCTTTAAAAATATATTAATTGGCACATATATGAACGGTGTACATACCTAAAAGTAGAAATAAAAATTTTTATTTATTTTTTATGCCACTAAAACTATAATTTTAAAAGAAGTATTATTAAAATTTTTTAATAATAACTATTTTAACAAATAATTTTCTAAATCTGTCTTAACTTAAATTTAAAGTTATAGGTTGTAAACATCAGCTTCAGTTTCATGGATGCCAAGTAAGTCATTTGGGACTGTGTTAAGTGAAATCCGTGGTCCTTCAATCACAGTAAAATGAACAGATATAACGGTTACTTTTAGTTAACGGTAAAGCCTAATAATTTATAAAACTAATGAAACCTAAATTACGGTTGTAAAAAGTTTTTATTGTAGGATTTCAACGATAGTGCTACTGACGCCAGATCAGAAAGTTGTGTGTTCAAATTTGTTAGGAATACATACATAATTGGTCATAACAACCCTTCAGTAGGGATTACGACCTAGTTTCTCACACCACTTATGTTGTGTGCGTTAATTTTATACATGAGTGACAGGACCTACAGTTTACAGTCGACTCCGAACGACAGAATTTTGAGAATCTTTTCACGGCAATTTTATTTACTCTCAGAGTTTTTGCCAGAAACCTGCTGAGAGGAAGTCGCCGAAGAAATTTTTTTTTTTTTATATTTTCGTTTTGATGTCTGTCCTGGGGTTTGAACTGTGGCCTAACGTCTAATAAGCCGACATATTAGACCACTGCGACTTTTGTTATGAATATTTAGAGATAATAAAATGGGGTAGTTCCTTCCTAGGGCTCCTTTCCTAGCCAAACATCCAATAGAGACGTAAACTGTCGTCTATAGCCGGGAACATCTGAGGTAAGTCATTTGTGACGAGCGATTTTTATACACCTACTAGTAACCTCCAAGATCTCGACGAAGCCTTTTACTTGCAATAACTAAAGAAAACATGCAAAGAAATATAAAGGATCTATCCATGCAAATTATCGTCAGAAATTAATATTTAAGGAATGCGTACAAAAAAAATACGCTTGGTTGTTGTCTGCGTACGACTTTTACAAATGACTCAGCAGGACTATGTCAATACACAAATCAAGCGTTGAAAACACAATTGGATTGATCACATACGTCATAAGCGTTTCTATGAAATATTCTATGAAAACGTTGGAATCCACAGGAGACATGTATCAAAGGATGACCATAAATCGCAAAGAGACTATAAACTCAGATATATTGCAACTGTGAGTGAAAGATGAACATTCCGTGTACATAGCTTATATGCAGTTTAAATGTATAGACGGTTTTATTAGCGCGCACTCGGTTGTCTGATATTTTAAGAGTACTTTTCTTCCACAAGGGGCACAGAAGCTATAATTATCGTACAGCTAGAAGAGAATAGTGCCAGTAACTATACCGTATATCCATAAAGGCAAAACTAAAATGTATGAGGGAATTATTTTAAGATCTGACATACACAACTAAGATTTATTATCGTGTGCACATTAAAATATCACGTGTTGGAACAAAAAATTCAATCAAAGCTGATTATTATTTCTATATCTCAAGAAAATTGTAATAGAATTTTAAGATACGGAGTGCATTTTAATTTGGCAAAAAAATTTGTGTAGTATTACAGAACAAAGTGTGACACCTTCCACACAGAAGGTGTTAACAATATCTATTATTTAGAAAGCTCCTTAGATTTTGTATGAGTATTATTCCACTTTCCATTATTTAAAATAATTACCTTAGCACCAGGTAGTCAGTAATTATCGAGATAACTTCACAGCCACGATATTAGATATCCGTCTGCTATATAATAATAGACAATCGAATCAGAAAAAGCTTTATTTCCCTAGAGTGTTGCGGTCCTAAATTTATTTATTAAAATTAACGAAAATGAATATAAAATTTTGTTAAATTAAATTTAATTATTTTAATCAAAAACAATCATTAAATGAATATAAACAACTCGCTTTAAGTCATATTCACAATTGTTTTCTATACATTTTAAGGACAAAGTCAATGTCAATTGGTTTTCACTGTACAGACAGACAGATAGATAGACAGACAAACTGTTTTAGTCAGTATTTCTTGTGTTATTGCTGTTGCCATTAAAGCTGTTATTGTTGTTGTTGGAGGTGTTGGTGTTCTGTTGGCAATATTGTTATAAAAACAAACAGCAATATTTTTTTGTATTGTATTTGACATTCAAATTATTTAAAAAAAAGAAACAACAACTTAAATAAATAAAAAACAACGTTTAGAGTTGGCGTTAAATAATAAAAAACCAAAATGTCTTAAAATTTTAATTTAATTTTATGTTTTTTTTGTTCTCTATTTTGTTTATACAACGTTTTACGTTTGAGAAAAGAAACGGGAAAAAATTACACGTAATCATAATTGTTTTTGGTACGTGACCATAATAACACCTTTAGTTTAAACACAACAACTACAATAAATCAAATTTAAAATTCAAACAGACACAATTATTGACCCTAGTGTGCTTGCTAACGACTTTTCGAGTTTCCAAACACTTTATAAATTCGTTTTTTTTTTCTTTTCTTTTCTTTTAGAAATTATTTAATTGCATTACAAGTATTATTTATATGTACGATTAGCATAGCCATCGAATAAATGTAATTCATTTCCTCAGAGATATAGTAGAGTTGGAATGAGTCAGTGCCAAAAGTCCAATAAAAACAATGAAATTATAATAAAAGTTGGAAGCCAATTTAATAGTTTAAATGACTTAAAAGTTTTCAACACCTATGTAAAATATTTGCATAAGAAAAAAGGAAATTGGTTTTCAATTAAGCCACATATTAAATCATTTTGCTTAAATTTAAGTGGTAACGAATCATCAGCAAATGGTTGTAATGTCGTAACCAATTTCCAAATATCTAAAGAGAAGATCCCAGCAGATCTAGAAGCAACCAAACACACCAAATTGGGTCAAATATTTTAGTTCAACTCATTTGCTTTTCTAGTGTGGGTGTTGTAAGTTCGATTGCTATCAGAGAACTGGTTTAGTAAATTTTGTGGATTATTTAAACATAATTTGCCACACCACCCTTAATTTTTCCTATAACTTACATTACACAATTGATTACAATCCTTCAGCTAGGATTATGTTTATACAATTTAAAGTCTACTTCTAACGACAGATTTTTTGAGAAACTTTTCATTACATACATAATTTGGCCATTACAACCCTTCAGTCAGGATTACGGTCTAGCTTCTCACACCACTCATGTTGTGTGTGTTAATTGTATACATGAGTGGAACGACCTACAGTTTAAAGTCGACTCCGAACGACAGATTTTGGAGAAACTTTTCATTGCAATTTTTATTTACCCTCAGAGTTTTTGATAGAAATCTGCTGGGAAGAAGTTGCCGAAGAAATATTGTTCATATATCATTGTGTTGAAGATGCCTGGCCTATGATTTGAACCGCGGTTCTACGTCTAATAAGCCAACACACTACCTACAAGACTACAACGACCTCCTCCTATAACTTACTTTGCGCTATTCCAACACAGTGCACTGTATAAGCACTAGAGACCCCCTGGTGGCTTTAAATTTGAGTTTGTAATCCGAAATTTCCTTCCCTAGTTCCTCTGATATATTTTCAAGTACTTTATCTAATATCATAACCATGTTGCCATATTTGTTGTGGGATTCTGACCTTTTACGACATTCGTTCTTGATGAACATCATTTTCCAATAAATGATTTTAAAACTCATTTGATGATATTGATGTAAATTCCAATTAAAAGTTGTCACATTCTAAGAAAATTATTTTAAATTGTTTATTCGATTTGTTTAATCAATTAAATGTGCTTTGCAAACCAATTTAATATTCTTTTTGTTATTTTTTGTTTTTAATCTTTATTTTGATCTCGTTTCAGCAGTGAAAATATTGAATTTAAATTCATTTCATAATCATTTGTGGTTGGAAACTTTAACCGCAAATCAGTGAAATTTACAAATAATTTAAAAATAGAAAATTTTATAAATTATTTTTAATATTTTTTATAGATTCTAATTTAGTTTGTTTTGAATTTAATTGCATGAAAGGAAATATTATATTTGAACAGATTTTAAATTAGTTTTGCTACTCACATTATGAGTAGTTTAAATAAATAGTTGGGCAATTCACACGTATCGTGTATGTTGTATTGAATACACTTTTTGTTTGTGAACGCTCAATGTTATGTTGTATTGTGTATTTCGTATTCCAAACGTCAATAAGCGATAAGAAGAAGAATAACATTATTAATAATTTGATTTTCAAGCAGCAAAATTAAAAATATAATTTTGAAATGTTAATTGTTGATTCAAGTTGCATACAAAATATTTTGCATTTTTATTCTTCTTCTTGAATACTGGCATTTGCTTAAACTGATAGCACGAAACAAATACAACTTTTAAAAATATCTGAAAAAAATGTGTATAAGTGTATCGGATTTTTATATGAAAATTATCAACAACAAGATTACACTGTTGTATTTTCGTGCAAAAACACATGCCATACAACGATACAAGGGCTTGTGTGAATTGCCCAAATGTCTGATGAAATGTCCTGAGAAGTTACGTCTACTTTTAAGGCAGTTCTTTTGTTCTAAATTTATCGCAATAATACATGTGTCTTACGCACAAACGCGAAAAAATTCCATGGCACAAGCATGCCAACTTTTCTAATAGAAATTCACGTTCTAAAATTGTTTTAATGTTTTAGTCTTTATGCTATTGGAGCATCAATAACGATGTCTGGTTTTGACACGTTTTTAGCCTGAAATGCTACCTTTCGTGGACTCACTAAAATTATTAATATATATTTTTTACATGCGGAGCAGGTATAATTCCAAACTGATTGAGCTACACAGCACCTGTCAAGATGATTCGTGTCAAAATTAAAATAAACAACGTCATTTGGTTCGTATTTGACAGGCCTTAATAACAGAATATGAGGCGTGCTTTGAGGGGTAAATGGAAAAAAAACTTCTTGTGTTCTTTACGTATATTTTTTTTCGCATAAAAACCAGCTTTCGAAATGAATTCAAAACTAGATTAATACTATGAATTTCGTTGTTGCCTTATCAGAAATAGCAAACATTCTGGACTGCCGGTTAAGATCTCTACACCTCAAACAAATGAAAAAATTTACTTAATGGTGTTGGCCAATCGGAAATTGTAAAGTACTTGTATCCATCACACATGGCTTAGCGATTTGAATGGTATATGGGGTATAAGCTAAAATGGATACTGAGAATACCTACAACGCAATCGTATGACAATTTCAAATGAATGTTTGTTGTTTTCATCTACAATATGAATACATTTGTTCCAGTTGCGTATTATACACACATAATTGGTCATTACAAGCCTTCAGTGGCAGCACCTACAGTTTAAAGTCGATTCCGAAAGACAAATTTTTTGAGTGACTTTTTTCATGGTAATTTTATTTACTCTCACATTTTTTTGCCAGAGCTCTCCTGTGAGGAAGAGGCCGAAGAAATATTTTTTTTTTCATATTTCGTTTTGGGGGTTAAACCGAGACCTTTGTCTAATAAACCAATACACTACCTGCTAGACTACGGCGACTGGTTAAGTAAACGTGATCGAAAATTGGGTCCACCACAACAGACCACAGACCTAATAGCTGACAAAACACTGAGTTCCTTGAGGCGAATCCAAGAAGGCCAAGATCTTGAGCAGATCTGTTAGGGATTTTACCCTTCAAAAGGGTAAACCATCAATGATACATAATATAAATACTTATTGAATCGATTTAATGGAAAAATAATATAAAAAGAAAATGATGACCTCGAGAAGAAGAAACAAGAATTGGAAAAAGCTTATATTAAGCATGTTAGTGTCAAACGACATTATGTTGCAAAATAGTGTCCTGCATAGTGTAGTGTAATCCGTTCTCGTAATATGAATACAAGCTCTTGCTTCCATTACTTTAAAACATCAAAAAATATACGTGAATATTTAATTTTTTAGCAAAAACACAAGTATTAAAACCGGAACACTAAGCTGTTGTCGATATAATTTGATTAGATGTGTTATGAATACTTTCAAAATACAGAGAGATATGCCTTAATGAACTTTCAAATGTTATTAGAAAATAAGCGAAAAAAAGTTAAAGAAAACATTCGATATGTAATGTTACTAATTGGATGATTGCTCGAGCACTATAGCCTCTTCACGATGAATACTTGCCTGTTTTTATGGGGCTATTGCACATACTATCGTTCAATTGCAAATCTCAGAATGTCTGGTTAACTTTTTAAAGCTCATAGTTGAAGGCATGTAATAGATAATTATACCACGACTTTTATTACGGAAGGACATATACATAACCCTTTCAAATTTCATATAAAACCAGGATATTATAAAACTATTTACGGTTTTTCAGCAGATTTATGGTAAAAACTCTGAGAGTAAGGGCCATTATTACAACTTGCCGTTAACTAAAGGAGGCTTTTAGCGGGCATATAAATTGTTTTTCATGATTATAAATGGACGACAAGGTAGAAGTGGCCGTTAAGCTAAAGGGAAGATCATCCTACTGGTAACTTTTAAAGTTAAGTTTATGTTTGAACTTGCCATATTATATATTATTTTCAATACGGCAACTTCAAATATAAGCAACGTTGCCACTGCGTTTACATAAAACTTGTTTAATTTGAGCAGTGTTATCGACATTGCTCCGCCACTGCCATATTTTTGAAAAAGTTCACTTTATTTTATCTGTAAGTTGTAATAACGAAAATGTACCTTTAACTAAAGCCAAGTTTAACGGCAAGCTGTAATAATGGCCCTAAGTAAAATTGCCATGAAAAATTTCTCAGGAATCTGTGGACATTAAACTGTAGGCTCCGCCACTTGTGGATAAAAATAATAAACAGAACATAAGTGGTGTACGAATTTAGGTCATAATCCTGGCTGACGGGATGTAATGACCAATTAAGTATGTAAGTATTGTTTACAAATTTTTGATTTAAACTTACTCTGTAAAAGGCGTACACTTTTTAAAAAAAATTCCATTACCTGCAAAGTAAAAAAGAAACAACATTTTTAATCGTTATTAAGTTATTATTACTATTATTCTAAGGAATTTAATAACATTTTAAATATTTAATAATTAAATGGCAGTCAACATACATACATACATTTCCATATGTAAGTTTAAATTTATATGTGTTAAGGTGGCCATTATTTGTAACCGTTTGTTCTATGATGACTATGAAAATTGTGTCGGTAAGTAATTGTTATAAAATTGTGGGAAAAATTACAATTAAACGTACTTTAAACTACCTATAAAAGTATATTGTGGTTGTTGTTGCAGTTTTTGTAATTCTAAAACAATAACAGACAATAGCAACAAAACGAACTTGTATTACAATACGGTAGAATGTAGGTAATAATAACAAATTGTTATAAAAAAAGGTTAATGAACTGGAAATAATAAGTTTAGTTTAATCAAAGGCATACAAAAACACACAAAAACACATTCTTATATAACTATGATGTATTATTATATACATACGTAACTATATATACATAAAGGTGTGCTTTCTATGTAATAGAATGTTTTCTAGTGTCTGTGAAATACCTTTCTTTACATTGTGTAATAATAACAAGGAAAATAATAAAATTGCACTGCATTGCAATCCAATGCCTGTGTATTATTTGTATTTTTACAACAACAACATCAATGGAAAACAGGACAGGTAACAACTACTACTGCAGCAACAGCTACAGTGCTGATAACAATATCTTGACTTAAATGAAGCAAAAAAACTGGAAAAATAAAACAAAAACAGTAGGGGATCCATTTGAAAAGTGTCGTCGTATAAAACTAGCAACAGTGGTGTTGCTTAGAAAATAGTGTGCCGTATTGGCTCAACCCAAAGAACTAAAAAATACTTCGTTGTTTTACAACAGATAGTATGAATGTGAATTTGAAACATATTTTCGAAACTTCAGAAAAATACAAATAAAAAGAATGACGTTGCCAGCATAATTAAAATATTACTCTTCTCTGCGTAGTTGCTATTTGCTTCACTTGAACCAGGACACATGGAAACAATGTGCAGTCGCCATAGTCCAGTAAGAAGTGTGTTGGCTTATTAGAAGTAAGGCCACAGCTCAACCCACAAATCAGACATCTCAAACGAAACGAAATATGGAAAACATTTCTGGGGTGAGGAAGACTCCAGATATATGGTAAAAACTCTGAAAGTAAATAAAATTGCCATGAAAATGTTTCTTAAAAACATTTGTCGTTCGGAGTCGACTTTAAACTGTAGGTCCAGCCAATCATATATAAAATTAACACATACAACATAATTGATGTGAGAAACTAGATCGTAATTCTGACTAAAGGATTGTAATGACTAATCTAAGTAAGAGGCAATGTGCAGTTTAAAGCAGTTTTTAGGCTTTTAATATTGAAAATCTTATTCCCAATCAATTGAGAAAATTTGGGATCAACTTTGTCTCCGCCTTAATACAATCAAATAACAAGATAGATTCAAGAATTTATGTGAGGCCTTTTCGTTTGGTTAGCCAATTATTGCGAAAATGCGGAAAATGTTCAGGAGTACAGCTAAAAGATAACGCAGTTCATTTTCTTTCTTGCTTTCAAAACATCTCTTAAATTTTATACCAAAAAACATCCAGATTTATCATTCCTCTACTTATAGTCGAAATCTCTAAGTAAAAATGGTAAAACAAGGTTAATTTTGTCATGGAGACATGCTTTTGGATGCTTAGACCATCTCTAATGTGTACATTGTTCTGATGACTTGAAGCAAAGCAATTCAAATCAATTAGTTCTTGTCAGTAAAAAAGATTATGCCTGTGGCGAAAAAAATTTAAATTCCAATGAAATACTCTAACGAAGGAGTATTCCAAGATCAACTATTTCTAAGAGTTTCGCTATGTAACAGGTTTTAAATCCAAAAATAACTAGGAAGGGAAAGGTACTCTTTACATTATGTGCAGTATTGTCTCCAGAGCATAGGTACAAGATTTTTTCATTCGTTTCTATCCGTTTGACTGCAACACCAAAACAAGTGTTAATAGACATAAAAGGATATGAGATACCTGATACCTTGGAAAGCTCCAAAAACACTGTCGGCCTCGTAAATATATTCCAACTTCTTCAATTATTTTTCTTTCCTAGTGCAAGTAAGACAATTTCTTCCCCATCGTTTCCACAGTGCCTCATTGTATGAATATTGAAGTCTGTGTACCAGTTTGTTTGCCTTTTCATTTATGCCAATGACAGATATACATACGATATAATGATAAAAACTAAAACAATGATACTTATATAACATTACATTGACATGGTAAAGTATTTTCTATTCCATTCTTTATCTCTTTCTCTCTCTCTCTCTTTCTTTTGTTTCTGCACCCTCATACGAAGGCATTGTTCTCGTATCGCATGTAGAAGTGTAGCTGGTTATTCACCACTTGTACATGAAACACAACCACTACACTGTAATAGAATACGGTTATACTAAATTATTTGTTGTAGCAATTGTTGCAGCTATTGTTGATGTTGTAGTGTTGCAACAACTTGTGCTGTTGTGCAGTAAATATGCTTTAAGCCATGTCATCATATTGGTAAACGCATACAAGCATAAATTTAAAGCGATCATAGAATGTGTCTGCCTGCACCAGGTAAATGTGAATAAGACAGAATCTATGAATGACGACTGAATAAATGAATAATTGACAAATAAATGTTTTTGTTGTATTGTTGGTTTTTATAGTTTTATTTTGGGGTATTCTATTAGACATGCTGTATTAGTGGTAGATACTATTGTGTAATGAACAATACTGATTACCAAATTGATGACCTCCTATGGGCAACGTAAATATGACACGTTTATGATGCTATTGACACAGTAAGAAATTGCAAAATCAACTGATAATTGAAAATCAAAGGAAAAAGACTAACCAGTCAACAGTGATTTCAATTTGAAATTGAAACATTTTCTTCTTATATTTTGAATGATTAACGTACGATTACATAATCGCATTGCAAAACAAAAATTTTTTTTTAATAAAAGAAAATATTTCCATGCGTTTGTTAATTAAAATAGAATTAAATACACCATAAAAATTTTAAATTTTATGATCTAGGAGACTGGCACACTTTCATTTCTATTAAAAGTTAAAATTGTATGGAGAAATAAAATAACGAGAGGTGTCTTGAAGACAAAATTACTTAAAGAGATCAGCATAAATTAAATTCCTACAATAATGCTCTTTAAATGAACATTTTTAATCGGTTGCTTTATTATTTCCCTGCAGATGCCGGTGTTGATAGTCGATTTCATTTTTTTTTTTTTTGCCCTCAGCCAACAACACATAATAGAGAATGTTGTTGTGGAAAAAAAATTCAACGAAATTATTTTTATGATTGGGAATTGTGAAAATATTTTGATAAACGATGTGTATATTTAAACACTTTCTTCAATAAAAAAAACTATGTGGGTGTGTTACTTTATAAATATAAACAATTCCCGATAACCCATTGCATTGGCAGATTGACAAAAATGTTATAATAATTTTACACAAAATATGTGTGAAGAAATATTACGAATTTTATGTAGAAAATTATATTTATAATTAAAATTTCATAAATCGCTTTTTAAATAGAAACAGCAATAAAATGACTCATTCATTTCGGAATATAAAAAGAATCGACTGCGACATTAAAAAAATTCTCAATCGATTTGAATATTAATGTGTGTTTTTATTGCCGTTACAAATTGATTGTATGTATTTTTAAATTTTCAGTTTATTTTCTAATTCTGTTAGAGATAAAAAATTTATATAATGAAATTTTAGCGTACAGAGAGCATGGAAAGATTATGCCACACGATTATCGCTTATGCAGACGTCGAGGCAATTTACTTTCTGAAATTCTGGAATCTCAACTGAGATTACTATCTAAATGGTGCAACGAATGTGAACTGGTCGTTAGTTCGAACGAGACCGATTTAGTGCTGAGTATTTCGTACTCTATCATATCCCATCATATCAATCATATTAGCCAGCAAACTAAACTAGAAAATGAATACGCAATCTAGGACCACTAAGATGATAAATGCTATTTATTGCTGCAAGAAAACAATATAACTAAATGGGGGTGCTTATAGAAGTACATCATATAAGGCACTGCATAATTGGTCATTACAAGCCTTTAGTTAGGACTACGACCTAGCTTCTCACACCACTTTTGTTGTGTGCGTTAATTTTATAAACGGTTTACGAGCCCTACAATTTAAAGACGACTCTGAACGACAGATTTACGAATTACTTTTCATGGCAATTTGATTTAATCTCAGAGTTTTTGCTGGAAATCTGCTGAGAGGAAGTCACCAAAGAAATAATTTGTCATATTTCGTTTTGTTGGAGAAGTCTGCTCTGGGATTTGAGCCGTGGCCTCATGTTTTATAAGCCAACACACTATTTATTAGACTACGGCGACTTCCTTTTAAAGCTATAGCCTGGCCAAAATCGTAGATATATTTTGGCCTATTAATTATACGATGCAAAAACACGATATTCGTCTTATAAAGAACACGCAGGTTCAGATCCTTTTATAATTACGGTTTACTTCTCCCAAAAAAATCATCCTAGTATGCATTGACGAATCCAAATCACACGATAAATTATTGATCAGCATCAATTGCAGAGTGTATCCAGTAGGAGTATGCATGTCTCATACTCCTTGTGACAGTAAAATAGGGCAGTATTTGCCTGAGATTAACATCCCTCTTCAGAAGGCGACACAAATGCTTTGTATGAAAGTTTAACTACTTGCAAATGAAAGTTAGAAAAATTAATCCACTGGTCTGCTTTGGAGATACGCAGAACCACATTAAACTTACACAGAATCTATCTTAAAAACATAAGGGCTGTCATAAGGAGACACTGGCACTCTAATACAGAGGTTGGGAACACTTTACAATGAAATCTGTTAAAGATATGTTGATGAGGGAAAAGAGCAGACCAATGACCAAGAGAATACAAAACTTCAGAGCACGTTACTGCATGTTGACGGTAGACAATGTAAAAGCAGGACGCAATGCAGAAGTTCATAATAGCAGTCAAGGAACCACTGTTAATTTTTAAGAAATCTGCAGTTTAAAACTAATGGCGAGTTAAGAGTTTGTTAAATTTGCTTGCATCTGTAGGATTAGGAGTTATAAAGAACAAGAAAGAAAGGTATTACTTTTTAATTTGGATATAATCTAATAAACAGTCGTATATTCCGACGGATCAAAAAAAAATAATTCTGTCATATCTTACTCTCAGTATAGCGAGGTCTAAGGAAATAAAACTACTTACTTAGAGTCAGTGGATATATGTATTTTGCTTTTAACAATCCATTAGATGTTATAATCATGCTTTCTATAGTTCAAATGAAAATTTGCGACAGGTACAAACAAACTATATTTATACAAACTATATTTATACTCGTATTGTAAAAGGAATTTTGTTGTTAAGAAAACTGGTTAAAAATTGTGTTTAAATATTATGCAAAAATATGCTAATTTGACAAAACTTACGAAAACGAGTTCAAATTTAAAAAAATAAAAAAAAAACTTTAATTAAAATTAAGAAAAAATAAATAAATAAATATCGACTATTAAAAAGTGATTAATAATAAAATATATTGTAATAAAAATCAATTAAAATGTTATACCAAACAACATATAATCAAAGCAGTTTCTGCTCAAACACTTCAGCACTCCGTATTAAATATTTTATTTTTTTTAAATAAATTTCAGACTCGTAACGATTAATTTAAAAAAGTTACAGAAATTTAAAAAAAACAACAAAATCAAGAAAAAAATGTGAAATAAATTAAATGGGAGGAGTCTGTAGACTGGCTATTTATTAAAAAATTATATCGATTAGTACATGAGTTGATGTTGATGTTTTTATGTTTTTTTTTTATGTGCTACATGATGTATACGTAACAAGTAATTCAATATCAGGGCGATAGAGAAAAAATATTCTACTCAATACACACGCACGTAAACATACAAGCGGCCAAGCACACACGCCATATTAAAAAAAAATACTATAATGATGACAGTAATGCAATAATAAATAAAAAAATGTTAATCATACGACCAAGTGGGGTCTTCATCGTAAATAAATTATGAATTCATGAATTATTTGGAATTAAAGAGTATTATTCTACGTACAGGAGCGTATGAAGCGTAAAATTTTTTGAGGATATAAAATGCTAAATGATTAGAAAAACAAAGAAAGTAATTCTACTGTGTTTTCTTTACACAAATATACATATCGAGGATCAAATAAAAATAATAGGAAATGTCACATAAAATGATGAGTGTTAATCTAGTATACTGGGCATCATATGCATGAAATTTCTCACTACAGTATTGCACCAATTAGAACAAATATTTCAAGAGCGATTAAAATTTTGTTTGGAAATTATCAAAAACAAAATGAAATAGTTGCTGCTAAAAACTCCATTTCGATTGGCTCGAGCCCCATAAATTTCTCAGATGTATGGGGGATGTAGCCCATATCAGCAAAGCTGCAAGCAAGCTTAATTTTTATCAATAAAACTTAATAATAATAATAATAAAGAATTTTAATAATAAATTTTAATAATAAAGAATTTTAGCAATTCGAAAACTATGAAAGTTTTTCGTTAATATATCGAGAATTAGTTCATAATTTCATTTAATTTTTAATGCCTTTAAATAGGGATAAATAAAATAAAGCAATCAAATGAAAAACTTGTTATTACAAATATTAGTCCAATACACACATACACACATAATTGATCATTACAACGATTCAGTTAGGGATTACAACCTAGTTTCTCACATAACGTATGTTGCTTGCATTAATTTTATACATGAGTGGCGGATCATACAATTTAAAGTCGACTCCAAACGATAGAACCTCCCATGGAAATTTTATTTGCTCTTAGAGTTTTTGCCAAACATCTTCTGAGAGGAAGTCGTCGAAGAAATATTTCTTCATATTTCGTTTTATTGTCTGACCTTAGGTTACGTCTAATAAGCCATTACACTACCTTCTAGACTACGGCGACTAGGCTATGGTCCAATACCATTTTTATTATATGCTTATAACCTATAAATATCCTTCCAATTGAAAAAACAAGCCAATTCCCGAAGGAAAACGTTAACATTCTTAAAATTAAGCGTTTTTATTTAATTCGAAAAAAAAATATTTACCTCAGAAACTTACAATTACAGCACTTTGCAAGAGAAGTTAACATTTTTAAAATTAATTTTTTAACTTGTGAGGCAAATATTCTCTTCATACCCTCCCAGCTTTATACACTCTTATCATCATAGAATATAGACTACTCGTAATAATACTCGTACTCGAAATAATTTATGATATTGTATTAAATATTAACACATACATACATTACAACATATGAGTATTATGTAATATATGGCTATAGCTCTACAACAACAATAATTTTAACATGATACAAAAAAATGGTTTTATCAGTAATTTTGTTCTTGTTTTTTTTTTTTTTTTTTTTTTTATTCCAGACACACAATTTTATTTTATTGTGGCCGTGGGAATTTCATTGTTTTTTTCTGTTCTGTTCCGTTTTTTTTTCTTTTTCATGGTAATATTACTATTATTAATCATTTTTTCTTTTTGTTTAAATTCTGTTATATGTTTGTATACAAAAATAATTTTTTTTCTTATCATTTAATTACTGTATTTAAAAAAAAAATACGTAAAAATAATTTATGTTTTTATCTATTATGACTTATAGTGTTTTCACACCGAGTGGTTTTAACGCAAAAGTTGGTTTTAACGTTAAAACCAAAAATAAAACCTGATTTTACCATACAAAATTATTGTGTTAAAACCAAAATAAAACCTTTTTTGAATTGGTTTTAAGTTGGTTTTATGAAATACAACCTTGTTTTGATGTACTAAATGTACTAAATCAGAGCTACCAGCTCTGAAAACCTGAAAACAGCTGATAAAAACAAAAACAAATGTAAATAAATAAATAAATATAAATAATTATTTATTTTGTATTAAAAAAGGAAAAATTTGGAATATTTTTAATTTCTTCAATGAACATTTTAAAAATTTGTAAATATTTAATTATTAATCGAAATGTGTGTTGTTTCTGGTCACAATGAATATAGTTTCTTGTGCGAAAGGTAAGTCAGAAGCTATATATATCAAGATGAAATAAGGCATATTGCTCATAAAATTTTTTTCTCGCAGTCATAAATGTCATGAATTTAAAACCAATTTTAATAAAACCTGCAGTGTGAACGCAAAATCAGCTGTTTTTGGTTTTAATGCTAAAATCAGGTTTTAAATTTTGGTGTGAAAACACTATTAAAATAGCAATTTTGCGTACACCCTCGCAAACTCTATAAATATTTGATCAAATTTTATTTTTGTTTTATTTTAAGAATTCATTTGTTAGCTTTATTTAAAGCAATAAATCTGATATTACGATTTATTTATTTATTGTCTGGTATACGTAGATGAATTTAATTTAAATGTTTAATCAACTTGAATCCTAAAAATAGGAGGAAATAAGAGATGATGTATTAGTTGCATATGGATGTGTCATATTGAAACATTAATTCGTGCAAAAATTTAACGAAATTAATAAAATTTAACGCATATCCACCCGTTTCGTTTTCGTTTCGCTATATGGGCCAACGAGAAACTACACGACGATGTCGATTTTGCCAAAAACAAAAAAAAATCGCCTTTTTCGAATAAAAGTCATTTTCATATTGGTAGGTACCAGAGATCAGCAATGAGTATTCAAAAAGAAGAGTAGATTCGAATCATACTCATAATTTCTAATACTTATACGCATTCATACTTATTTTAATATCATACTTTTACTACTCATATTCAAAGTTTGAAGTACTCTTCGTACTCATACTTAACAATACGCATGATGTTGTTGATTTCGACTTTCCTTTACTCACCAATCATAAGAATCGCAAAATAAGTATGATTCGCATACGAACACTACAATACTCACTAGAAGGTTTTGTTGTTGCTTTGCTTGCTGTCCTTGTCTTTTTCTTTCTTCTTTTTTTGTAAATGCAACAACAACTAAGACTGTAAATTTTGATGAATGATTCGAGTCACTCGAATCATTTATAAGTATTATAAGTATTTTTCTAAATTTATGAATTTGAATGAGTAGGCGTACCCATAATCGTTGCAAAATGTACTTATAAATCAATGTTGTTGTGAGTACGAATGAATCAAAGTAGTTGAATTTCAATACTGTTAACTCACTCATACTCGAAATTTCATGAGTGCTTATGAGTAGCGAAAAAACGATTCATTGCTGATCTCTGGTAGGTACGTGAATAAGCTAAATTGCCGTATTTGGGAAAAAACCCAAACTTGGTCTTACAGAAGTCAATGCACTCATTACGAGTGAATGTTTGGTACGGCTTGTGGAGCGAAGGCATCTTTGATGCATATTTCCTATAAAATGAAGCCTATTACAGTCAATGGAGACATCTATCGCATTATGATAACCGATTTTTTTATGCCCGTTCGTCATGATATTGAAGTTAACGATGTTTGGTTTCCACCAGATGGTGCAATTTGCCACATATCTCATGCCACAATCGATTTATTGCTTCAAACACTTGATGGCCTTTTAAATAGCCGAAATGGTGATTGGCCGCCAAGAAGCTGCAATTTGACAACCTTGGACAATTTTCTGTGAGACATCGTTAGAGAAAAGTATTATGCCGACAAAGCAGACAATTGACAATTTGAAGGGCAACATTATTAATGCCATTGCCAAAATACGACCACATACACTCGAAAAATTGCACGATTATTGGACCAATCGAATAAGGTAGTGTAAGACGAGCCGCGGCAGCCATATGAATGAAATAATATTCCATTTCCAATCAGAACAATTGTATTTCACAACAAAAAAAATAAATATGGCAAAATTTGGAGGAAGTTACCGAAGAAATGTTTTTCATATTTTCGTTTTGATGTCTGACCTGGGGTTTGAATCATGGCCTTATGTCTAATAAGCAAACACAGTATCTACTAGACTACGGCGACTTCACATTCATTCATCCATTCATTTAAAATTATCACTCATTTTCTATAGGAAATTATTTTTTATACTTAAGAAACCTTATTTTAAAGTAATTGGGTTAAATTATAAATACATCAGGCACTCCTGTGGCATAACAAGTTTACATTCAGTTCACTTATAGCTAATAAGGCAGGCAATTTTTAGAAGAACAATATCCTGGTGTCCCTTCTTTATATTCCTACTAGTGGTAAATTTAATTCGTACTTTAAGATTATTCTGATTAAATATTTATACATTAATTTTGAATTAAAAACTAATTTCTGCAAACCAAAGATTTTTAAAACCCACATTTAAACGATCTTCTTAAATCCCTTAACGATAGCATGGAGAAGCAACACCAGCTGGCGGAAATGGTACATTCACCCATAACCAAAAAAAAAAAAGATGAAAACAAAAACAAACTGATTTTTAAACAAACAACAAATAAATGCCGCAAATCTCTTTTACTTCAACTTTTAGCAACTGTTTACCCAAGTACTTAACTTTTTCTCAGAAAATTTCCTGTTGCTGTTGTTTTCTTTGCAAACCAACTTGCAACACGTTTTAAAATCTTTCCCTACCACTGCATCCATATGGTTAGAGCAGAGATAAAGTAAACAAATAAATGTTGTTATTGCTGCTACTGTTCTTATATTTCACTGATACTTACATATTTTATAGATAAACTTGTATACACTGTGCTTGATAAATTTAATCCGAATAAATTGTTCATCAATTTGTTGCAAAAACAAAAGAAAAACGAAAAAAAAATTGAAAATTTAATTAAAAGTTCAATCAACTTTATTTTGGAAGACAAAGTCACTGAACTCGCCTATTACTCCCGTACGAAGGTGAAGGCGATCAATATAGAAAAGACATGTTTGTGTACACAACAGCAACAACTTAAATGCATACATATTCATGCAGGATTCCTAAGTTTAGGTGTATACATGTAAATGCATATATTTCCTTCTAGTGAAGGTATACAAAGCATATGTAAACATATTTACTTGAAATTAGAATACACTACAGTACAGTACAGTACACTACATGACACCAGTAACGCGTAAGAGCTGCAACAAATCGTTCTACGGGCTCTATTTTCTACTGGTAGGTAGTGTGTTGACTTATCAGACGTGTAGTGTTGTTTCAAATCCCAATTTAGACATCTCCAACTTAACGAAATATGGAAGAATATATCTACGGCGACTTCCTCTCAACAGACTCAACAGACGCAAAAATAAATAAAATTTCCCTGAAAAGTTTCTGAAACAATTGTCGTTCGGACTCGACTTTAAGCTGTAGACCCAGCCACAGTAAAATTAACACACACAACATAAGTGGTGTGAGAAACTAGGTCATAATCCTGACTAAAGGCTTGTAATGAGCAATTATGTATGTGTATGTATCTATTTTGCGATCTGCTTAGACTTTCGGTATGAAAACTTCTTTTCAATGACTTCTCCAAAATTAGCGAAATAAATTCGTAATAGACTCCAAGGCTTTTCATATTTTAACTTGGGTTATTCTATAATAATTGTTGTACAAATTTTTCTGTACAAAAAAGTTTTTAATGTACAAAACACATTTAAATAATACATTTAAATAATAACTCTAATAGTCGATTTCGACCTACCAAAACTTCTTTTTATTTGTTTCTAAATGTATTATTTTTTTTTCTGGTATTTACCTTTCAATTTTATGGTTGTTTAAACAAAAATGCTATTTTCATATTCTTATCCTTTTACTTAAGTACCGAAAAAGAAACACAAATACGTACATGCGACCATATGCATAGAAATTTCAAAAATGTAGACGAAGAGCTTGAAAAATACAATTTTAAAGAGAGTCTTTTAAAGAGAAAAATTTTTAAAAATATCTGAACATTTGTGCAACATCAGTTCTTTCTACATTTTAAGGCATTGCCACATATTGTTTCCTTATAACTTCACATAGACTACAGGTTATACTCCCCATTGACGTCTGCATTTAAGTGCAGAGCAGTCAGGATTACGACTTAGTTTCTCACTCCTCTTATGTAGTGTGTGTTAATTTATATGCATGAGTGGCTGTACGATTCGAAACGACAAATTTTTGAGAAACTTTTCATTCCAATTTTATTTGCTATCAGCGAGTTTTTGCCATAAATACGCTAAGAGGAAATTGCCGCCGAAATATCTGTTCAAATTCCGTTCTGTTCGAGATGTTTGACCTGGGGTTTGAATGGTCTTACGTCTAATAAGCCAACACACTACTTACTGGACTACGGCGGTTTCGGAACACTTACGATTTGTAGAATTCAGTGTTGCTTTTTCCAATTTGAGAAATTATTCTAGTAGGGGCGCATATATACCCTCTATCGTCTCTTCCTCAGACATCTCCTATCCCTTCCACGCCAGTTCGTCCGCCTTTTCGCTCCCCACTATGACACAGTGGCCCGGAACCCAGTAGAGGCGAGTGTTGTGTAGACGTATACGTTGTAAAGAGTTTACGCAACTCCTGATGCCCTTTAATGTGACGCAGTTTGATAGCTGCTTGACTGCACACACATATGATGCAGTTTGAAGGAGTTAGGTTCCTGGTTTCAATCATACGTGCAGCTTGTTCGATAGCAAGAGTTAATAGAGGGGTTGGCGAACAACTACTTATGAAAATATTATCTTCAGAGAAGTCCCTTAAAGAAAACAAAACTCAAATAGTAAAAACATAATAAAATATAATACAGTGAAGGAAAGCATGAAAACCCCTAAAGTTGCAACACCCTATAAAGAAAATAGAATTTTTCTTTTTTGGTCAGCACAAATGAATATAATTTTTAAAGTTCACAATACATGTCATATTATGTATGCTTGCATGTGTGTGTGTATATATGTATAGTATATCTACTGACACTCGTTTGTATTCTATTTAAATACATATATTACCAGCACTTTTCTATTGTCTTTTATATTCTGTGTCGGCATTTATTTCTACATTTCTTCGGTTTTATGGCGCATAAAGTGTCTTAAATATGCTTATTGTTCCTTTGCCGAAAAACAGTGTCTTCTACTTAAAATATATATCCATAGTGCAGCGCATATAATGCCAGCAGACAGAAAAATAAATTTTAAATAAATTTTGAAATACAAAGAAAAAGTACAAAATGTCTCTGCATTGTCTGACCAAATTTTTAAACGAAAATATTATGATAATTTAAAAAAAAAGCAGTTTATTGCATGTGGTATAGCACATGTCTTAGAGAATTTCATAAATCATTTAAAAAATGTTGGCCTAAGGGGCTTAAAAAAACTACAACATAACATGACAGTTAAAATTTAAAGAACTTAAGGGAACTTAAAAGTAAATCATGGCGCATTTTTCAAAGATGCAATTGCATGGGAAAAAATGTTAAAAAAATTTATGAGTATTAACAATATTACTACCACTGTTCGATATACGAGTAATTACTACAGTTTAGTTTTATGATTAATTACATCTTAAACTTTTTAAGGTACTCAAGTTATTTGTGTTGTTTGTAACGAAGCAATAAATTTTTGAGCATTACAATTGATGGTACAATAATAATTGTTTTCCCATTGGTTTGTCTATTAACGATTTAACAACAATAAATAAAACTGAAAATAAACAAATATTGCGGTTCTAATTAATTAATTTTGAATTTTTTGTTCAATATTTTTAAAACACTTAAAAATTTAAATTGAAAATGAATTTAATTGAAGACAAAAACGCTCTACACTCGCTTTCCATTAAAATACCAGATGGCATGAGCAAACCATGAATAACCATAAAAAATGAAACCATATAAAGTAAAAATCACTAAGAAGAGTTAAGAGTTAGAGACTCATCTCTAAGCAAGGCAGATGGGATTTACGGATCAATTTTACTTGTATTTGTTAGATCAGATAGTCAGCTATAAAGCCAAAACCATTAAGAAACCGCTAACTCCTCTCTAAGCAAGGCCAATGGGGTTAACAGGTTAATTTTATTTGCATTTGTTTGATCAGATTGCCAGTTATTAGTGGAGTCGATTTCTAACGGTAAGCAAAAGCCATTTTCCCTAGAACAAAATGAAAAAGTATTAAGGCTTTGGTGTCGCATAACAGCAACTGGGTCTAAGTTCTCCGACGTAAAGACCCCATTTGCTTAATATATGTTCCGAGACACTGAAACACTAAACTTACTAGGAAAGCCTCAATGAATGTGAAATCGGTTTCTCTCCACTCTGACATCTGCAATCCCCACAATTATCATACATATATACATACATAATTGGTCATTACAACCGTTCAGTCAGGATTACGACCTAGTTTCTCCCACCACTTATGTTGTGTGTGTTAATTTTATCCATGAGTGGTTTAAAGTCGACTTCGAAGAGAGAAACTTTTCATTGCAATTTTTATTAACTGCCAGAGCTTTTGACAGAAATTTGCGAAGAGGGGAGAGAGAGAGTGTGTGTAGGAACCTACTGCGTAAAGCCGTCTTCGAACAAGAGAAACTTTTCAAGACAATTTTTTTTACTGTTAGGGTTTTTGCCAGAAATTTGCTGAGAGGAAGTCACCGAAGAAATATTTTCTAATTTCTGGTTTTGTTGAAGATGTCTGATCTGTAGTTTGAGCGATGGCCTCACGTCTAATAAACCAACACAGTACCTACTAGTCTGCGGTGACTACAACTATCATCAAATGGAAATCTCTAGATTTTTCCATAGAAAGACACAGACCATATGAAGTTTCATCTCGTGCTGCTCAATTTCAAAGATCTAGGGAACTCGAGGTGACCGCTTTAAACACTAAAAGTTTTTTATAATCCCCTCTTTTCTACTCAATTTCTAAATAAGGATCATTGGGCAATTGGCAAACAGGCAGAGAATATGATTTTACCTTTAAAATTTTGCTGCAGGAGCTGCAAAAACTCTGCGGAGAGGGAGATGATAGTTTATTTTCACATTTTATGAATGTGCAAGTCTAGATATACATATTTGGCAGAGTACAGTGGTACATACATTATGGTCTCGATATGGTTTCAAAACGGGTTTCAAGTGCTATTGTCAGTTGATGAAGCTACATAAACTATACAATGAAAGGATATATTTTTTTCGTTGTTAATTTTGACTTCATCAACCAAAAGTTTCAGTATCATTTTTAATCAAGCCTACATATTCTGGACTTTAGAAAGAAAGTTTATCCAGAGGAAGTAAAACTATTTAATTTCATTCCTTAATTTTTAAAAAATTAATTAAAAAAGTTTTTTTTTCTCTTACAAAATCTCCATTAAAAGTTACACTTCCCAAGTGAATTCATCACATTAAAACTGTTCCATAAACCTACTTATACAGACGCTAGACCTCTGGGAGACTAACGATAGTTAAGTATTTGGAGGGTGCATTTGCACCTGAACAATATAAATAACGAAGAGAACAACAACAACCAAAGCAAAATAATAAAAAAAAAAACAAAAATTGAATTAAAAGAAAAGAAGAAGAAGAAAAAAGAAAAGCCTTAAATGTCTAATGCAATTAGTTTGACAAATTTTGTTAAAAATATCTAGGAATATCTGAGTTCAGTTGTGTGTTAGCAAGTTTGTTTTGTAACGATTAGTTTTCATTGTGTTTATTGCACAATTTGTATTATTTTTAGTGGTTTTGTTTAAAGTAAGAAAAACAAACCAATTAAATTAAATTAATTTAAAAAAAAATTACTTTTCATTCATCAAAATTAGCGTTCGTCTGCCTATTGATCTCATGATGATAATAAGCGTGACGGTGATGAGTTAATTTGTTAATTTCATTGTTTTTTTGCTTTGTTATTGTTTTTTAAATACAAAATAAAAATTAAAGATAATGAATTAATGAAAATGAACTGAAATGTTAAGCATTTAAATTGTTAAATTTATACAAAAAAAACCAAAAAAAAATCACTCAAAAAATACAATAAACAAATAAACATACCATACACACGTACAATAATAAAATAAATAAATAATTAAATTGATGTTAAAGTGTTAATTGCCATTTAAATCAACTAATAATATTTAACAATATTTATTGATTGATTAAAAACAATATCAATAACAAACACTTCAATCAATAATGATTAATAATATTTTGTATTTTATTTTTCTCTGACAAGGAAATAGAATCGAGAAACCAAAACAAATGAAATAAATTAACAGTGAATAAAGACGGACTATAAGATACCATTCAATACAATATTAAAATTGTTATATTGATGAACAACTCATCTAAGCTAACCAGAATAATTTTATCGGATCTTTAAACTGGGACTTCCGAACTTTGATAATTGATAACGGTCATCTGTCAAATATGTCGTCACTTGTTCAGACTGTTTTTAGAAACATAGCATTCAACAACACGTGAAAATAATGAAATTGTTTTCTCCAAAATGGGTCTTCCGTTCGGGCAACTAACAATGCGCTTCACCCCCTTTCTATCACCCTAATCCTCCTACGCGAAAGGACTATTCGCTATGTAGTGGATAAATTTAAGTACCCTGGTTCAATAAATTTTCTATCAACACCCATATGTCGACGAAATGCAAGACATGAGAGTATGTGGGAGTACTCAAGCTTTCGCACATCACAAGTTTGTGAATTTTGCGTCGTAAGTTGTACAAAATTCAACGTAGCCCACTGAAGGTAAACGACCATTAACAACGACGTCTGTTCGTTTAATTGATCCTAATTTTTATCGACCAATTATCTTCAGTAATAAGCCTCATTTCTATATCAATAAGTACGTGAGCAATCGAAATTGTTTGGGACAAAGCCAATTCACATGAGAACTAAGAGCGGCCAATACTTCACGAAACAGCCGTTGTTTGGGGCGGATTTTTTTTTGGCCATTATAAGTCGATGAATACCAACTTTTTGCCTAAATTGGATGATCTGGATAGCAATGCCATGTGAATACAACAGGACAGCGTTATGTACCACACTGAGTTCATACCACATTGAATGTATTGCGAGTTGAGAGTACATTCATCTCGCGGTAAGGTGATCTAACCTAGCTACTAAGTTTGTGTGATTTGAATCCATTAGATTTTTTTTTTTTTGTGGGATTGTCTTAAGTGTGTGCTTATAAGCCACAAACCACAGCAATATTCAATACCAAATAACACTTGCCATCGGTTAAAGCATAATTCATGTGCCAGATTTATGAAAAATTTTACATTGCACATACGGGTCAGCTAGAGAAGCAAGCCTTGGCGGACATTTTAATGATTTTATATTCTACATATAATGGCATCAAGAGGCCTGCAAACAAATAAAAATTTCGCTGATGTCTCACACATCACACTTTGTTTTTTTAACTTTAAAAATACGTCCCGATAGCTTCAGGCAACCGATTTAAATTTAGAATGTAAACAGGATGTCATGAAGAATTATACTCAAACAAAAAAATAAAAAAGCAAACATTTCCTCTGCTAATATAATGTCCCCCAAAACTTGAAAATTGGAGGACATAATCTCATTTCCTTAAAGAAAAAATTTAATAAAGGCAAAATGGATGAAATTACCTTCACTCAATATTGATAGCATTTATTATTGACAACTTTCATCGAAATTATGTGAATTATTTAAAATACACTTTACAAGTTCCCATAGCCAATGTAAACAAAATCATTTTTTGCCACTTCAAATTGATTTGAAAATTATTTAGCGATGAATTTTAATTTTTTTATTTATTTAAATAAGTTTATATATTTATGCCACAATTACCAATTGTTTGCTTTTATTTGCTGATTTTATTAGATTGAAAGTGTTAATAATTTTATGATTCAGGTGTTGGAAGATTATGTCTGGAAGTGTTGTTTTTCTAAGATTTTCTAAGAAAATATTGTTTTTAATGAGCTGGTGTGATTTGCATAAATAAAAAAAAAGAAAAGAAAAGAAGAAATAAAAACAAAATAAGATATTGAAATATTACGCACTAAACGCAACCGCGAAAATACTCTTTCAAGGATTATTTGAAAGATTTTGATATCCTATTTCTGCAGTGGAAAACATATTATTTATGCTCATTATTTTTACTCTTTTAAAACTTGTAATACAATTGAACTGTTAAATATAAATTTGATTTTTTTATTTATGCAGTTGAAAACATATTACTTATGCTTATAATTTTACTTTTAAAAATTTGTAATACAATTAAACTATTAAATATAAAAGTTTTCAATATATAAATTAAATATTATCATATTGAAATTAATTATTTAAACATGGCAACATATTTGTTCAGTTAAAGCACCAGCATTATCATTAAAATTTCTACGATATTAATTTTTATTAATCTTTCAATTACTAATTGTTGTTTAATTAAGTAAAAAATAAAAAAATTACCATGAAATAATATTTTTTATTTAAATTTATTTTAATTATTATTCATTTGCACAACGAAGAAAATATTTATAGATTTAGCTTTTTTTTTTGCATTAATAAACCAATAAAATAATTGAAATAAAAATGCTTACTATTCTCTGTACATATATACACCCATATATACATACATACATATTTAGAATATGTAAAAATGTTCGAATATGTTCGAATATTGAAAATGTTCTTAATTTATTATTTTATTGACAGTTGTGACATTTTTAATTGAATTTATATATACATATTGTAGAAGAAGCAAACTATACACGATATATTTTATTAAGGCGTACAGTGGCGGATAAAAGTTAGTGAGTATTTAGAATATTGTCATTAACTAATGAACATTAAAGAACTTTCAACAATTGTTCTTTAATTTATTAATCCACAAATTTAATTAGATGTTTAATAATAACGAAACAAAAAGAAAATATTCAAAATAAAAACTTTTAACAACTCACAACACTCAGTCTATGAAGTATCACTGGACCAATAATTAAGTATTAATTTGAATACGGTATCTAAAATCCTTTAGTCAGGATTACGACCTAGCTTCTCACACAACTTATGCCGTATGTGTTAATTTTAGCCACGCGCGACCTACTGTTTAAAGTCTACTCCGAACGATAGATTTTCGAGATACTTTTTCATGGCAATTTTATTTACTCTTAGAGTTTTTGCCAGAAATCTGCTGAGAGGAAGTCACCGAATAAATATTTTTTTTCGTATTTAGTTTTATCTGAGCTATCTGACGTGGGGTTTGATCCGAGGCCTCACGTATAATAAGTCAAAATACTACCTACTAGACTACGTCGAAGTGTTTCATACACTTAAGAATATATTCTTATAAATCCACTTATCATTACCTTATTCCAAAACTTCTCTATCTTGGTAGACGCTCAATTGTATTATTCCAAACGCCTCATATACACAGACCACAATTTTCGAAGAAGTTGTTGTCTGGACAATAAAACAACAATTTTATCTCTGAAACAATTAAATTTCTTTGCAAATACAATAAGGAATAATTGATAAAAGTTCTATAAAGTATTCTTCATTATTTTATGACTCTTTAGGCAAAACTATCTGAAACGCACACGCTCTTTTACTTGCCAGTGTACAAGTGTACTGTGAAATTGTTTTCAATAATATTGCATGTATGCTTAAATCATTTGATTCGTAATACAAGAAAAATGGTTTTGGAAAAAGTTTGAATGAAATATCGATAAAAAAAATAATTAATATTAATAATTAATAATTAAAAATAATTGTAATTTCAATATGAAGTTAATTTTCTTTTCAAATAAATTTCATAATTTTTCCATCAGATGGCATTAGCTGTCTGTATTACAGGTCGTATGATTGCGACTGAATTCCGCTAAGTAAAAAAAAAAAAACACAAGTGGACGTAAATTCGTGGTTTAAACACCAGCTCAGAAATTTCGATCGAAAACTTCCACTCAACAGTCTTCTGTCAAAAAATAGTTTCTCAAAAAGTTGTAGTTCGGAGTCGACTTTAAACTGCAAGTCCCCCCACTCATGGATAAAATTAACACACACAACATGGGTGGTGTGAGACTCTAGGTCGTTATGCTGACCATGCTGACTGAAGGGTTGTAATGAACAATTAAGCCAGTAAGTAAGTGATCTGAAAGCTCCAGAAGTTTGTCGGATCTTGAAGCAAAAGACTCGCTACATAATTGTGACATATGAGCCATTCTAGTACGCCCAGTTTCGAGAACGGAAAAAGTAGCCAGGGCAGCTACACATATTAATGAAACTGTTTACCAAATCCTTATAAAACCTTATTATTATTGAAAGAACTAAAAGGACAAATATTACTTAAATACAGCAATTTTGCTTTAAATTTCCATAAATCTTGCTATTTTATGATTGTTATTTTTTTGTTTTGTTTTTAAACGTAATTTACCTTTCGTTTATTTATTCATCGTCTTAAGTCGTAAACAATTTTCTCATTGAACAAAAAGTCTTTGAATAGCTATTGCTACCGAAACAAATATTATTCCTGTTTAATTTTCTTATTTGTTGTCATTTCCCCCCAGACTCAAATTAATTTTTATTGTTTAAATTTACATTTTATAGTCTTACAACTTAATCTTATCAGAGATTTGAATTTCATTAGCAACAGCAGCAACAGCAACAACAGAATAAGGTCAAATTAAAAAAACAACAAATAAAAAATCTGTGGAAAAATAACAAAACATTTGTACGAATGCTTGTCTGCATGTTTGTGTGCATTTTTAAGATAAATTCTTTAGAAACAAAATAAATTTCTGAAATTATTTCAATGCTGGTATTTCTGGTGTATCTCGGCAATAACGACAAAAGAAAAAAAGCAAAATGAAAAACGCACAAATTAAGGAAGACAAAGTTGCCAGATGCTGCTGTTGTTTTGTACTGATAAATTGTGTGTCTGTCTGTCAATCCAATGCTGTGTATTTAATATTGTCTTATTTATTTAGATGCCACGCAAGGCCATATATTTTTCATCGTTTTCATATTCATATTTTAATAAAATCATCATAAACTATGACCAAACAAGTTCCAACATAAAAATGAAAGAAAAAACATCAAAATACTTTGCTTCATTTAATTTGAAATACAGAACACAAGGTGACTTCTTTCTGGAAGTGAAAAATTACAATCAAAAATATTTTAAATGCCTGACTGGGTAAATAAATAACGTGAAAAATGTTCACAGAAGGCAGGAAACTGAATTTTTTGGTTTATACTTCTAAACATTGGAACATTTTTTTTTCCATAAATTTATTTTATGTTCACGCAACAGCTTTAAGTTAATAAAGTTCAACCAAATACTAAACTAAGAAGTCATAATGTACCACAAAATATTTTTGCATACGTATTTACAAAATTCTATAAAATTCTCAATTAAAAAAAAGACTTACAATCTATAGTAACCAACTAATTGTTTCACTAGCAGTAAGAAAAGCTAACTTGTTACCAGTCGCATTTAACCCCCAAAACGTCAAATAAACAGACAGTATAAAGTAAACTCAATAAACCAATATTACAACAGCAACATTTTGTATGTGATGTTGTTACAACTGTTCATTGCTGCCTGTCAACTGCTGTTGGCGTTGCTGTTGCAGTGGCGAAGTGCATACGACAACGTCGTTGTCTCCGTGTATTGACCCAAATTGCTTTACACGCATTAAATTAACATTTGCCGACGTTTCCATTGGTCGATCTCGCCGCATACATTCGTTAGTAAATTTGGTTTCTATAAAATACCGCAGATTCCCAAACAGTTCAACAAGGAAAAAACAGATACATACATACATACATAATTGGTCATTACAAGCCTTCGATCAGGACTACGACCTAGCTTCTCACATCACTTATGTTGCGTGTGTTAATTTTATAGATGAGTGGCAGGACCTACAGTTTAAAGTCGACTCCGAACGATAGATTTTTGAAAAAGTTTTCATGGCAATTTTTATTTACTCCAAGAGTTTTTGCCAGAAATCTGCTGAGAGGAAGTTACCGAAGAAATATTTTTTCATATTTCGTTTTGCTGGCGATGTCTGATCTGAGATGTACGAAAAACATTACGGTTTGGCAAGCATGACTTACGCCGCAATGAGCAACTTGTTACGGTCTTATGAAACAGAAATTAGCTTGATCGGGTCTAATAGAGAAAATGTGTACTACTCAAAAGAAGACGAGCCTTTGACAATTTATGGCTGCTTCTGTTTATCCGACGTTGGTGCAATAGTCGAGATTCAAAGAAAATATATAAATATTCTACCGATATTCTATGGCAAGGTCGAATCGCTATTGAGATGACAATTGATAAGAGACAATGATTCCAAACATTCTTTTAAAACTGTAAAATTATGGAGTCAGCAAAATCAAGAATCCGTAATGAAGTGGCCTTCATAGTCGCCAGAACAAAACTCTTCCTGCAATAAGAATAAGAAGGTGGCTGAATACATCTGACCTTGAATTCGCTGCACAGAATACAGAAACGATGCTGAGAACCGAGCACAAACGAAGACAACAGATAAAATTGTGCATTGGTGGACACGTGCTAATTTCACAGAAGGCAATAAAGAAACTCAGCGCCATGATTGATGCTAGACTTAGCTTTAAATATCACTTGGCTGTGCTAAGGCTGAAAGAGTATGGATATTATGTACTCGCGAGTTTAATGCTACATGTTGATGACCCTCGGGGCAGAAAAACGACTTCTGTTAATAACTTTAAACTCCATCGCATTTTACGCACCACCAGCACGGACCTATGTGAAGAAACACTGTTTGCGGCAGATAACACAGGTGCACAGACGCTCTGCGCGTGATGAAGGCAGTCGCTGTAATATCTAAGAAAATGTCAAGAGATATTCGCATGAAAAAACTTTACCGACTTTATAATAACCAATGTGCAGCACCATTACACAAATCATAGGAACGCTAACATTCTATTAGAGAATGGCAGCGAAGTACAGAGACATATCATTATGGTAGAAGGATATACGCTCTTATATTGTGTGTAAAATGTGGATTACAGAACCTTTCGGCGAACTAGATTAATATCTCACACAGATCTGGTCACATCCGGTAACCTGTGGTTGTTGTTCTATGTGTCTAAACTGCCTGGGCGAACTCGAAACAACGGAACGTATAACTTTCGATTGTAACAGATTCACAGTAAAAAAATAAAAGCAAATAAATTTTCTTTTCAATTATTAGCAATTAAAAAGTTTGAGTACCTCTGCACCATACAGTATGACAAGTGATTGTTTCAACGAACAGAGGCACTATTTAGATTTCAACTTCATTTATTTAGATAATAAAAGAAAAGCAATAACAGCAACAACATCAACAACAGCAAATATAATAAAATATGTACTGAATAAAATTTATTTACTATTACAACAAGTATAATAAGAACAACAACAACAAAAGCTACAACATAATGGCAACAATCGAAGAGAATACAACCAATGATTGAATGATTGAAAAATATTTTTGGATTTTGTTTTTATTTTAAGTTTAGTAGTTGTTGTTGTTGTTGTTTCGTATTTTTTTTTTTCTCAATTTCATTTATTTATTTCATCGCATGGAGAGGAGAGAAATATTTAGAACTGTATGGTGAATCCAGTTGTTGGCAGAATATTTATGTTGGTTTTATGCGATAGTTTATTGGAACATGTTTACAGTGGTTGTGAGTGCGCAACACCATATCACGCTGTTGTATTTTTATTCAAACATAAAAATAGTTTTCAATTCAACTACAGTGTGTACTCTGTTAGTATCTTGAATTTTATGTTTCATTTTTTTGTTTCAAATTCTTTTTAGTTTTCCTTTCTTTTTTTTAAATAAAATTTTACTTTATGAAACTCTATTACGAATGTATTACGAATAGAATACAGAGAATTTGATGCATTTAAGAACCACGTACTCAAATTTATTGAATTCAATACGAATGCAATTTCAATTTACTGTTGCACAGACAATTGTTGAAAATTTCAAAAAACAAGCATAAAATTTTGTTGAATATTTGAACTGCGTATGAATGCTCTGCACAAAAGAAAAAAAACAGATTTATGAATTGAAGATGAATAGAGAGAACATAAATTAGTTCATAATAAAAGCAATATTTAGCTTTTTATTATTGATATGAACTTTGAATAAATGTTATGGTTTTCACCATTAAAAGTTATTGACGAACAGAAAAGGCTTCACAATAACTTTGGGATAGAAAACACATACATATGTGGTACATGAAGTGCTTAACATGGTTTATTAAAATGAAATAGAATTTTAAAGCCACAATTTTAAAGAGAAACTAATTTATTGTAACAAATGTCAACATTTTCAACTTTTTTTATTGTTTTTTGTTCCTTTAAGGACGAATATGAAGTATATTCACTCACTTCTTTCTTTGCAATTTCATTAAACAAGTTTTTCTGACTAAGCCCTTGATCAATCTACTATAGCAATCCCTAGGATAGTAAGTTAGAAATAATGCCCTTTGGGAAAATATATGGGGTTGTCATATTGGCTATAGTGGTCAGGAACTTTGCTCATTAAGTCCTATTCCTTCTCAAACGCAGGGCCCATCTAATCTTCCGTTAATTGTTGATTATAGTCTCCAGAGAGGCTTTAAAATCAGGCGGAAAATATTTATGCTTTAAACCAGCATTGCTCAAAATTGGAAGACCATAACCATTGTAGTTTCCCAAATATTTTTCTATTAAACATCAGGCACTGTGATCTAAAAGTCTATTTATTTGTACTTAAACTACGATACTCATCTCATCATCATCCAAATGCTCACCTCTACAGAATTATCGAAAGACTTGCTGTCTTAATGTGTGTGAAGTCGGCTACGAAAGTTATATTATTTTTTACAGTGAATGTTATGTTAACAGACACTGTTAAGTTAACATACATAGTTGAAAATTTGGAAAAGTGAAAAACGAAAATCTTAAATAATTACGAAAATAGAAATAAATTAGAGAAAAAGTGACGGATCTAATTGCTTTCTTCAAGTAAGCAAAAAAAAGTGCTCTGTATAAATAGGGCTAAATTGAATAAAAAGTTGATTTGTGGGACAAATAGCCCTGGTCTACGACCTAGTAGACTGGATAGTCATGGTATCAGGGATTCCAAAACAAGTTTACTTATAGGCGACGAAGCCTATAAATTGCAAAAAAAAAAAAATAAAAGTTATTTATGTAAAATCTGATAAAAATTGGACTTGTGGGGGTAGTGGACCTAGTGGACTGGATAGACATGCTACCAAAGGTTCCAAAACAGTTTTCCTTGGGGTAGAGCTTTACTTGGGATCGGAGATATAGTCAACGAAGTGCTCTCAAAATAGGATAAAAATTAAATTTTCGAAATGAAATAAACTTAAAAATTTTAATAATTCTCATTGAGTTAATATGCAGTTAAACATATATATAGAACCAACAAAATGTCTTATTTTTCGCAAGTTGCATTTCTTTGGCAGGCGACTTGTATCTTGTATCTTTTTTTTTAACAAAACAGTTTTCATTACGGTCGGATATCGCTTGAGACCAGAGACATCCGACGAATTTCATTGACATTGTTTCAAAAAATGAGTAATACATGAAAGTGATTTAAGATTTAAATCACTATACAAAAGAGCTTAACTGGTGTACTAAAAGTTATAAACGACTATATTTTTTAACTTCTTTTATTCCAAATTTTTGTTCTTTTTATGGCATATTTATTTTATTTTTTTTATTGATTAACTTCAGTACAACAAGCATTTAATCTTATTTAATAGTACTGTTTATATATTGTTTTAATTAAAGTAATAGTTATATATATATGTATGTAAATTTCACAAAAAAAAACAAAATTATATTAATTAAATTTAAGTTAGCCTTAAATTGGATTGAATTAAATGGTAAATCTTAAAGACAAGAAAAGTGTGTTAAAATTGCAGTTTTAAATTGCATTACATTGCTTTTCAATTGCATATGCCAAATTAACAATAAGAAAAATTAAGAAACAGTTATGGGAACACGCATAATGCAATCATTCATTCATAATGCATTCGTAACATGTACTTGGAAATAAAATGGAAAAAAGCAAAAAAGTACTGGAAGAATGGCTTTAAAGATGTGAGCAAACTACAATACTTTCTTAAAAACTGCACAATAATTAAAACTAATTCTATGGGTTGCTGAATTGGGTAAATTAGTGAGAAACTTCGCTAATAAAGTTGTGCCGCTGCCTAATTCTCATTTTTAATCTTAACAAGTGGACTTTACCAAAAGGACTTTACAATAATTTCTGAATTATTCATTACTTTCGATTTGTTTTTGTTGATTTTCTTAGCATTCGTTTTAACTAGCTTCCACTGTTGTATTTACATAATGTACGAATAAAGTTTCTTTATTTTTAAATATTCACTGTGACACACAAGTAAATAATTGTTAGTGGGTCAAGTGGCTAGAGCTTTATTTAAGCCATGCAAGCAAGATTCAACAACAACAGCAAAAACAGCAACTACCGTCTAAAGGAAATCGTTTAAGAAGCAACACGAAAACAAATAAATGAAAAATGAAAATGAAAACGAAAACGAAAAATAAAAAGAAACAGAAAAAACAGAAACCCAAATAATTTGAAATGCTTACAACACCCACGAGTATTTATTTATGAATTGAAATTTTTCCTATATTTATCGTATATTAAAGACGGCAACTTTGGCAACAAAATGTTGCAACATAACGAAGGCATTAGCAAGCAGCAACAGTTTATTTGATGTATTGTTTTCTACAGAGAAAATAATTATTTTTCACTATTCAAAAGACACCCGTTCTACTCTAGCACAGTGTGTACTCCAACGCTAAAGGAAAGTTTCTCTACACAGCAATACTTGTGGGTGGCGTTTGTGTCAAAACTTAAGTAGTCATCAATTACACTCGATTTATCATTCTTTGTTTTTTTTTTATTTTCTGATCTATTGCAATATTTTTATAATTTTTCTTTAAACAGTAATTAACTTAATACTTTGATTTATAACATGAATAGAACGATTTGTAAAGAGGGGAAGCAAAAGAGCATTAGGAAATAAAATTTAGTTCTGTAAAACTTAGTGCTGTATTGAATAACTTTTAAAAAATGCACTGTGTTAGAAAACGTAAATTATTTGAACTTAACTGAATTGCAATCAATGGCAAGCAATTCCAGCCTCTGGGCTTGCGCTGACTTTCCTCTGCAAATGACTTAAACATACTTTTGCATTGAACACATAAACAACGTTGTGCAAATGTGCATGATAAACTCTTTTCTACTCCGTTTTTTGTTCAATTATGGTCAGTCCAAACCGTCAAGTTAAGTTGACTTTATTTTCCCATCCTGTTGCATAATTCCCTTCCAATGTTCCTTCCTTCCTTATGTTTTGTTAGTTAATTTTATACATGAACGGCGAGACCCACAGTTTAAAGTCGACTCTGAACGAAAGATTTTTTGAGAAACTTTTCATGGCAATTTTATTTTCTCACAGAGTTTCTGCTAGAAATCTGCTGGGAGGAAGTCGCCAAAGAAATATTTTTTTCATATTTCGTTTTGTTGGAGATGTCTGATCTGGGGTTTGAACCGTGGTCTCACATCTAATAAGCCAACACACTACCTATCGGACTACGGCGACTTTGATCTCTGAAAACTTCGTTGTCTCTTTAAGTGCCATCATTCCTCCACCAGTTTTAAAGTTACATGAATATTTTCAATGGAGGACTCGATCGGGGTGCATGTTAGACAGCGTAATTTCCGGATTGAAATCAAATCTATCTATTGTAAGTTAAGCATTCTCTCACAGCATTTTTATCGTAAACTTTACAATTTTTGTAGCATATTTTTTATGATATTTGACAAGTTTTGAAATTCAAAAAATTAAAAAACCACTGATCTGTGATAAATGAACTTACAACACCATTTAATGATATTGGTCTTGGAATTATTTTTATATCACCATATACGATAGCATATAAAAATATATCGAAAGGCTTTTATTGAAAGCAGCTTACGTACCAAAAGCGAAAGAAGCTTAGGGTCCCCGCAATCCAGCCTTAATGTCTAATTACATTTAATATCTACAGTTTTCTATTTCTAACAGCAGCAGAATAAAACTGTGCCTTAACAATTCCAAAACTATTCTGAGTTGGATATTTTTCAAACTGCAAAGTGTTAAATAAAACAAGTTTATCTGGTGAGTTTCGGCATAAGTTATAATACAAATTCAACCCTGTAGATCTCTTTCATCGATAAATTAAATAATTACTATGGTTGTGTTAATGATTTACACACAATATATTAGTATCTTAGGAACATTAAATGACCGGCATTATATTATAAAACAAGTGTTAAAATTTGTTTAATTAAAATTAATAAAACCCGATAAAATTTTCAATATGAGGATAATTAAAAGCAACATAAACTGCAATCAATAAATTTAATTAAATTTTAAAGCCAATCAATAATAAATTCACAACAAATATTGTAATTAACAACTAAAACACTTCAATTTATCAAAAGTTGAATACAATTTGAAAAACAAAACCCGTCAATACTCTAAACTACGATACAATTTCAATATACATACATACATATCTTTGTATGAGTACTAAAAACCCACCCTTTAAATAATTGAAAATTGTTACAATTGGCACACAATAAAAATCAATAAGTCGTTAATCAATTAGTGACTAAATAAAAAAACAACAACAATTTAAAAGAAAAAACAAAACAAATTCCAAATAATGTGTGTCAAAAAAATATAAATGAAGAGGGGAGTCACTTGATATAGTGTTTCATCGTTATCATTATTATCGTCATCATTATTAGCTTCATCAACGTTATCTCATTCATTCAATCATTATACTCGTGCCAACTTACAACAACAAAGCAACATACTCTAGCATGCCAGCAGGTAAACATGCAACACAAAACAACGACAACAACAACAATACCAACACTACAAATCTTGTAATTAAAGAGTTCACTTAAGCACCCAAATCGAAACTGACTACTTCTCTTCTACACGACTCGTAAATGATGATTACAGAACGAATGTAAGCCACACCAAATAGATTTTATTGTTCTTGTTGTTGTTGCAAGTGTTTGAAACCAGTATAATTTGTAGTTGTTGTTGTTGTTTCTACCAACTTGCTCATAGTACCCAGTACAGTAGTGGTGTATTGCATTTCAACTGACGTTTGTAACACTTTCAAATATAGTTGTAGAATCAGATCTTGTTGCATCACATGACTCAGTATCCACTTCTCTGTACAATAAAACCAACGTCCATGTTTTGTTTCGTTGTGTACAGGTACTAAAATACTGCCACTATACAATTCAGTATGCAGTACTTCTAGAGTTAGCCTATAACGTCCCCACCAGGCCTGTTGTCCCAACGAACCACATAAGGCATTCGCGTCCTCCCCTGTTAGTGCAAAACTCTGGGAAACTGGACCTCCGTCTGTCGGACTACTTCAGCGTGTTTCAGGCGGAGGTGACGGCAATTTACCGGGCCGCTCAATGGATCCTCGACAACGGTGCTCCTTTCACTCGCGTCTCAATTTTCTGATAGTCAGGCCGCGATAAGATCTCTATTGTGTTTCGTGAATAACTCTAGGATCGTTAGGGAATGTCGCCGCTGTCTCGACCTTCTTTCTGAACGCTTCACCAGTGTCTCACTGGTGGGGGTCCCCGGGCACAGTAACATTCCGGGAAACTGTAGGGCCGACGAGCTGGTGCGCTCCTTCCGGAATCCTCTTCAATTGAACTGGGTATGCCACTTGCCTCGGTCAAGTTGGACATTGCGCGGAAATTCTCTCGGGACGCTAACCTATCCTGGGTCAATGAGGAGTCCTGCTCCACCGCTAGACTCACCTGGCCCTTGATGGATAGAAGGCGTACCAAGCAATTGCTTGGTCTTGGTCGTGACGTCATCTCCACCACAGCGGCCGTGCTTACAGGTCATTGTGCTATGGGTAGACACGCGGAGAGAATGAGGCTCCCATTTAACGACTTCTGCCGTGGATGCAGATCCGCTGAGGAAGAGGAGACTGTTATCCACTTTCTTTGTCAGTGCCCGTCTCTTGCTAGGTGTAGATATAGGTTATTTGGCTCTCCATTTCTTGTCAGCTTGACGGAGATTTCATCTATTGATATCAAGGATATAGCTACGTTCATCAAAATTTCTGGCTGGTTTTGCAGCCTTTGCGCTGACAAAAGTTCTTCCTCTTCCCTAATTTTGGTGGAACTTAGTCAGTACAGGGACTGCGTTCACCCGTGGCATCACAACGGGCCGCTATGCGTGCTCAAGTGAGCTTTGTGAAATCACGGCGACTTCATTGTTCCAAAAAAGTATTTTATTGTAGCTGGGTATGTAGGCTGAAAGGGAGACCATCCTCTAATCACATTATTGCTCTACACCTTAATAATCACATCCGCTTATAGTCCGCCTTCCAAATGAGAGCTACCGACAATTTAAATTCATAATGAGTCTGTATTGTGATGCATAATATGCGAAGTAATATCCGGTAAAATGTCATTCGTAAAATATAGGAATATGAAGTATACAACGCCTGAACAGTGGCATAGGAAGCATTCCATCCTCTCGATATCTTCTCTATATGTATTCGTTGTTATTCGTCTATAAGGACACTCATCGCCTGGCTTTTTATTTAGGCTTAATAATCTGATGTCGCTTTGCATTGTAGTGTGATCTACACGATGTGCTTAGCCTACAGTGTAGTGTGCGAATTGTCATGGTTTTCAATGCCTTAAAAGGCCTTAAAATTTTCGCTTTATGCTCTTGTGATTGTCTAGATTTGTTAGTCACATTATCTACCTCTTAATTTTTAATCACTCCATGGTGAATAGTTTGTAAAAAAAATGCCAACCGTAGAATTTCTAGAAAATCGCTTTCTTCCAATTTAAAACAGTCTAGACTTCAAATGCTACTCCTGCCTTTATTGTTTATCTGTACAAGTTGGCGATGATTTCCGCATCAGAACCAATAATAATCTGTATTAGCCCCTCAACGACATAGACGTTGTTCCGACATATCATTTCTATAGAAGAGGTGTTTCGACAAGATGCTTTTTTAACGAAGTTGAGCAAGCCCAACTGGCACAGTTGAGCGCTAAACGGAGTCGCCTGGAAGGCAGCAAAGCGACAGGCCGAAACTCGACAAATAAGTTGTTAAGGTTAATGAAGTTAATAAGAAAGAAAAAATTTTAATAACCAATTGAACTAAATTTGTGCTCAACTCACACAAATCCTAATCACATGTATGTACGTTCGCCAAGAAAAGCATATTTTTTTTTGTTGTATTGTATACTATATATGTACAATAATTTATAGGGCATCAAATGGTCGGTCCTCATTCACTAAATTGTGTTTCTTATCGGATTTGTTGTTATGGTTGTTGCAACACTCATCGTCTATTCGTAATTGCATCTGTTGGAGCAATTAACGTGGGCACACGTTCGCTTTTCGTTCGTATTTAGTAATAACAACAACAAAAACAATAACAACAAAGCATTTTAAGAATTTAAGCAGTAAATGAGCATTTGATTTGGCCTCTTCAATAATATTTTATTTCAGTTTTTTTTATTTGGTTTCGATTCTGCTGCATATATGGAGAGGTAGGGAGAATTTAATTATCGTACAAATTCAGAACAAATTTATCACCCAAATGTGATATTTTGTTGTTGTTGTAATAGTTAGCCAAAGCAGCTTAGCTGGTAGATTAATAAAGCTTGACTCTTTGATAGACTATGACGCATGACTAACACAGGTAAGATAGGAACTGTGTATTCAAACAACGCAAAATGTTTTGGACGTATTCGCGAAATTAAAAACTTTTTTCTATTTCCTTTGAAAGTACATATATTTTAGTGCCGGAATCCAAAGTTTAAACTGGATAAAATTAACACAAACAATATGGATGACGTCAGAAGCTAGATCGTAATCCTGACTAAAGCGTTGTTAAGTCCATTAAAGCATCATCCATTAATCCATCAATCGGTTTAGCGCACTTAATTTTTTCAAATGAAATTAACCCACGAAGTGGTGAAGTCAAGTGGTTATGTCAAATTTTTTGGTGTAAAAGATCATCGGTGAGACACATGTAGTCGCCGTAGTCTAGTAGGTAGTGTATAGGCTTACAAGACGTGAGGCCACAGACATCTTCAGCAAAACGAAAACGGCAAAAATTAATTCTTCGACGACTGCCTCTCAGCAGATTTCTCAAAAACTCTCAGCGTAAATAAAATGGCCATGAAAACGTTTCTCAAAAATCTGTCGTTCGGAATTGATCTTAAAATTAAAGCACACAACATTAGTGGTGTGAGAAGCTAGGTCGTAATCCTGGCTTAAGAGAGGTTGTGACCATTGAAATATTTGTTAAAAATCATCTCTTACTGTCAATAATGCCAAGCACTAGACTATCTATTTGGTCTTTAATAAACTTAATATTTTTCTAGGTGGAATATCAGTACGAAAAAGTTACATCCTATCTTGAAAATTTTCAGGTGGCCGTCGTGAATAATATAATAAATAATATAAATTATATGAACTAAAGCCTAATCTTGTTGGCTGATAAGATTTAAGTCCTTTAGAGTTCTGCATTTGACAACAATTCAAAAGTATTGCGTTGGTTTGCTTGAATGTTTGTTTAGTCGCTTGTCATTTAACATGTTTTAAATGCTAGCGGGTGGCAAGGTGGCTGCATGGTTGTAGCGTTTTGTTAAAATTGTTGTTGGTTGTTAATGTGCGCATGCTCACCATTATACAGGAGAGAAAACACATACAAAGTCATACCATAACACGATAACACGCTATAGTCACAGTTACGTTTACTACACCCAGTTACAGCGTAGTTTACTCACATATAATAATGCACTTAAACTAATGAAATACAAAAATAAAAAACAAATAAAAAAAAAACAATGAAAAAGAAAAACTAAAACTCACAACTGAATATCTTCCAACAAAAAACAAAATAAAACGTATGTATGTATGTGCGACGACTGACTATTGAATGGAAAACGTGATGAGAATTTTATATTTATTTTACATTTATTTTTTATTTATTCAATTTTTTTTATATTTTATGTTTCTTTTTAAGAGTTTTTTTATTTTTATTTTTATTTTTTAATAGTATTTTAGAAGATACGTTTGGATTTGTAAGTATTGTACAAAACAAAATGTTTTGTAAGTTTGTTTGTCTACCTGTTAGTTCGAGCCCCATAAAATGACAGCACCGAATAGGTTGCCGTGTTGTACTCGTTCTATCCGTTTGGTTTATTTTATTATTTTAGTTTTCGTCAGGGAATAACTGGCTTTTCAATATTCAAAAACGTTTTATTTATGTGTTGTTTAGTATGGTTATATTCAATAAGAAGAGTTTAAACTAACCGAACTATGTACTGAAATTTTAAGGTGTTAAGTGCACTCATTTATTAGAAGTTGCCTTGTGGCATACACTCGCTAAACAGCAGGACCGCAAAAGAGTCATTTTACCTATGCACACTGAATCACATAAAAATATTAATATTTAGAAATGTTTTCAATTGGTTTATTCTGCACATATCATGCAATTTGCCATGCATATTACAGCACACACCAAGTGAACATACATATACACACGAAATTTTAAGAATTTCAAAGAAATAATATCTTACAATTCATCCACTCATTTCAAATTTTATTAACCGTTGACTGTATGGAACCATTAAAGTTTAGTGTTATTATACAGCTTAAGGGTTAAAAATTGTTTCACCATCTAAGTGGTAATTATAGTATCAAAAACGAACACAAACAAAACATTAAAATAAAATAATTTCATACGGATTCGCTTCGTGTCTGTCATAATTTATTACAATTTACTGAATATATTATTTTGTTTGTAGTTTAGAGGCTTATTTTTCGTATCGCATTTATTCAATCAACAAGTATACTGTTTCACGCAGTTCTGTTGTGTACGGCTGACTGTATTCCCTCGCATAATAATTTATAGCGAAAAATTTTGTTCAATGTTTTGTTGAGCACATGCGAATGCGCTTTAACAATTCGACTCGAGCATACTATACGAAACGTCCCTCCAGCTGTCCTTAGCATTCATAATAAAAAAATGCGTGTGATCACAGAAACAACAACTTGTGCCAAAAGACCAAAATCAAAGCCAACAAGCAGTTGAAATTCAAAAACGTTTTCTTTAGGCCTTTAAATATTTTGCAGGTAATAAAAAAGCAACACACATACACACATGCTTTTAAAAAATGTTTAAAAATAATTTATATTTCTCAGTCAGCACATGTTTTGTAGACAATCAATACAAGACAAGACACTAAAGTTATGAATCAGTGCAGCAGGTTGACCACCACACATTGATTTATGCAATCGAAATTACAATTATATTTGATTTTAAATTTCTTCAACAGTTCGCTTCGATATGATTTCATTCGTTTTCAATTCAATTATTGCGTGTGCATTTTCATACAATTTTTGCTTTAGACTGGGTTTGGTCATGTCAATTATAAGCAACCATTCTGTTATAAATCCAGATAATGAATGATAATATATTTGTCAGTATGTCTTACTGTGCAACGATAATCCAGATGAAGTGATAATTGGCTTAAAATGCAAAAAAACAGCCCCCTAAAACGTTGAAAACATAAAATGAAATCAGAAAAATAGGGTTTTTATGAAAATGCAATCGAGTTTTTTTAAGAAATATTTGCGTAATCAAAATTGATATCATAAGAAATGTTTCGATCACAATCATACCGAAAATTAAAATTCTACTCCATCAGCCTTAGCCAATTCGGGGACTTTTATTATTCTAATCCTGCTTAAGATGCATATGGTCTCCATAAATAATTTTCATTTTGATCTTTTCCTTGATATGATCTTGACGACACTACAGTTTTTTCTTGACTTGATGTGAACATGACAACTATCTCGTGATAGTTTTTGTTTTTGTTTACCTCAGAGTTTTTTGCCAGAAATCTGCCGAGAGGAAGTTGCCGAAGAAATATTTTTTCATATTTCGTTTTACTGGAGTTTGTCTGACCAGGGGTTTGCACCGTGGCGTCACGTCTTATAAGCCAACACACTACCTACTAGACTACGGCGACTTCGAATTCCATTTAAATTTTATAAGTTTGTGCTTAATGGATGTAAATTTTGTATGTAACCACAGCATGCTGTTTGACATTGCGTTTTACCACAATATTTTCAGAGATCCCCTCAGGCCTTAATAAACAAAGTACTAAGCAACCTTGAGTTCAGATTGTGTGGTTTTCTTCGACGAAATACCATAGTATGGACAAGGAGCTTAAGCTTAGTAAAGGTGCAGGTGTAATTGTCGTGGGCAGTCGCAACAAATAAAAACTTAAATTGCCAAATAGTGGTCCTGATAAGATGATTATATGACCACAGTAATCTTGTACTAGGATGACAGTAGAGTCCCTACGTTGTGGTAGTACAATTCATAAGACAGCTTATCAATTACATGGTCTTTCAACAACGCTCAAACTTCAAGCAGATCTGAACTGAGCTGCTTAAGAGGCTTAGGGTTAAACTAAAAGGTATTTATCAGAAGAGGATTGGTAAACAATTACCACATGCGTTTCACGTCTGAAGAGGAATGCTTTGAACTGCAAAGATATTATTATTACGAGCGAAATGACTTTATCTTATGACCAGTATAGCCTATCAAGCTTCTGATGTACATCGAACCATTTCACTGGTTGTGTAGCATTCAACTCACCAGACGCACAGGATATTTAGAATAAATAAAGGAGTTCCTGAAATACTAACATTCTCCGCTTAAAAAGGATGTTTAATTCTGTAACCTTTATTGAATGGAATTATATAATTTTTCCTATTATATAAACGAATATATTACTTACAGAAAAATTCATAGCTGTGAGTGTTGAACTTACCTGCAACAAAAAGAAAAAATTTAAATTAATTACAATAAATACTTGAATGAAATTTACATTAAAAATTATTTAAATAGACAAGTATTTTAAACTTAAAAAATGTAAATCTAATGTGAAAATCTAAAATGGAGACTTTCAACCGATAACAATAAAAAAACCTTCTATAAAAAAGTAATTAAACAAGGCCCAATAAAAATAAAAGACCGCCGTATTACATCTCCATGATCATTAAAAAATTAAGTTTATCAACCTGATTACTTTTACAATCGACAAATAAAATAATTTTTTTTTGCTTTAAAAACTTATTTTTTTTATTATTTCATGTGATTAATTTCCAAGCCTTTAAAATCCATTTTATAAATAAACGTTAAAACGGAAGAGATACATTTGAACGTGTAAACATCTTAGTCATACACGTCGATGGTACCGTTTCTCAGATACATGTACATATGTATGTAGATGTTTACATAATAACGTAAATAGCATGTAAACTTAGTGTAAATATTGAACGAGTATTCAATACCGTCATCGGCAAAGGTAATAAAATGAAAACAAACAATGAAACAAAAATAACAAAATGTTGACATGACAAGTTTGCCAATGCTGAAGAAGGCAACGGCCCTTTTCTTTGCTTTACCGGAATGGAACGGAAAGAAGAAACCTTCACAGTGAAATTTACTTTAAAAGCAATTCAATGCACTTTACTTCGTGTCGTTTTCAATTGTACACCGCTACATGTTGTATGGGTGTATTGTATTTGTGCCAATGTTTTGTATTGCACTGATCGTCTCATAATGACTTTATAAATCGATTAGAGAATGTTCATAGCGAAGAACCGAAAAGAATTTATGTGTCCAGTAGAGATGATTCCCACTTAACCACAACCGTCCTCTAATACTGGCCGATGGGTTACATTAATAATAATTGGCCATTACAACCCTTCAGTCAAGATTACGGCCTAGCTTATCACACCACTCATGTTGTGTGTGTTAATTTTGTATATGAGTGGCGGAACTTACAGTTTAAAGTCGATTCCAAACAACAGATGTTTGAGAAACTTTCCATGGTAATTATATACACTCTCAGAGTTTTTGCCAGAAATCTGCTGATAGGAAGTCGCCGAAGAAATATTTTTTCAAATTTCGTTTTGATGTCTGACCTGGGGTTTCAACCGTGGCCTTGCGTCTAATATGCCAACACACTATCTACTAGAGTAAAATCAATAGCAAACTTTAATATGAACGAATATCTCATTAACAAAACCCTCGGCTTGGCTTTTATCATCCAAAGGAGTTGCTTCATCCATATCTGCCTTCACCTATTATTCAAAAAAAAATTTCAATTAATACTATGCACAGTAGGGTATCATTTAGCCGACCTTCACCACCTACATCTTTCTAATTTATTACGTGATTACTTAAAAATCTATTCCTGTACAGCAAAGAAATTTACCATAAATATTCAAATTGAAGGCAATAAAATGAGTGAGTTAGCGAGAGAAATTTTTATGATCATTTGTAGACGAAAGGTGACGTTAAAAGCCGGCATAAAACTTTATTCAAATTCGATTCAATTGAATTGTATTGAAAATTAACCCAACGGTTAATGAACGACATTTATGCGTGTACGCGAAAAGTTCAAGTGAGAGAGCGGGAAATCATTAAACTCATTAGAGAAAAAAAAAAGTTCAAGGGCTAAATGTTAAAATACTCATTTATTTCAATAGTAAACAAATATAAGAAATATGCTTAGACATACATATCTCTACAGGCATATAGAGGTCATAAGCAAATAGACAAAAAAATTATGTTACGTGATGGGAAAAAGTGTTTAGTTTCACCGAAATGAAAGAAAAATAGGACCATAAACATAAAACAAATAAAATAATTGAATATAGTTTATGGCTTAAAATAAGTAAACAGACTATGAGTTGAGATTTACTGTTTAAACTTTTATAATTAAAGTACCATTCAAGGAGATTAACACTGTTCCTTTTGAAGGTTGTATAATTACCTCCCGAAATACTTCACCCGTTCTTTATTTTTTTCTTCTTTTCAGTTTCTTTGGCTACGTTTGCAAAAGAATACAAATTATCAGTTAATAACTATGACAACGATTAATGCACTAAAGAGTTAAAATCAAATTTTAGCATCATTCTAAGTCTAAAACACTCTCTTAACGCTTAGTTAAGTTGTAGCAAACTCCTCGAAAAACTTAAATTCTATGGAAGTCCTACAGATACTGATATAAGTTTTATGTCTGGCAACAACGTTTGACTTTTCCACAAAAAAATACATTCTGAATTTTTTAAGACATATAACTTTGACTTTGTGTTGTTTATAATTTGATGTCGCCGCAGGCTAGTAGGTAGTGTTTTGGCGTGAGGCCACGGTTCGGACACTAAAAAAATTTCTTCGGCAACTTCCTCTCAACAGATTTCTGGCAACAACTCTGAGAGTAAATAAAACTACCAAAGAAAGTTTGTCAAAAAATCTTTCTTTCGGAGATGACTTTAAACAGTAGGTCCCGCCACTTATGGATAAAATTAGCACACACAACATAAGTGGTGACATAAGCTAGGTCGTAATCCTGACTGAAGGATTGTAATGACCAATTATGTAGGTATGTATTGTTTAAAAATCCAGTGCCACCTTACTTCACTTCATAAGTTTGATTTTATTAAAGGGATTGTAGAATTGCTCGAAAAATTATGCCGGATCTCAACCCAGCGTTGCTCCGATGGTATAATACTCATCTAATATTTTCTAAAAACGCTTGTGTGAGATTGATAATTCCAGATCTTCCTATTTGTTGAGGATAGTATTTGATTCTCTATCAGTTCCACGTCAAATAACGCGCTATCGAACAACGCTATATTTTGTTTTGTTTGCTGAGAAGCTTGTACCACAATTAGAAATTGAAACACCTTGCATAGAACACCTCAAAGTGCTTTATTAGATGTGGTTTCAGGCTTTCAAACTTATGCAACTAAACGAATAAGAATATCTTTGCAAACAGTTTCGACAAAAGCTATCCAACCCCTTTTTGTTCCACAAACATTACTTATTGAGTTATATCTTGACGTTATTATTTAAAATAAATAATATTTGAATAAATATTTCAAGTATGTTTATGCCTTTCGTTGGCTCCAATATAAAATTCCCTACGGTTTTCCTTTCTTTTCGCAACATTAAAACAATGGTCTCTAGGAGTTTTTTTAAACAACAGAATGATTTTTAAAATCTATTTTCTTTTATTGGTTCGTAAAAAATTTTTTACGATTTCCGTTTGCCATGCGTAGAAAATCCAGCCAAAGGCAATAAATTTAAAAGAAAACAAAAAAAAACCTCTCACTCCACAAAAATATTTTTACACTTTCAAGTTATTTGCTGGGTTTTGTGTTTCTGTGCTGTTTTTATTTAAAATTATAATTATGCTAGCAAATAGAGTCGTTTGGCTTAAAACACATGTGTACGGCACATTTTTTCCACAATTTATGTGCCACAGCCACAGCTAAAATAGGGAAATTTTGCGTTGGGAACAAAATATTGAAAGAACGGATTTTATGTTTATGCCACCCATACTTAAAACGATGTCGATGTGGATGCTGATGAAGATGTTGACATTCTTATTGAAAATTCTAATCAAAATTACCAGCAAACGAAGTTAAAACCCTAGAGTATCTATGCCATGGTGCTTGGCATCCGGGCTCGTAATATTTTCATCAGTTAACCATTTTCAATGATAATTTGCCCCTGCACCACTTCTAAAGTATATGCAAAGTATACTTCTGTGTATCATCCTGCTTCACAAATTCCATACTTGTGTTGGAAAAATTGAAATCTCTCACACACTCTGCGTTTAACCTTTAAAAACATCATTTTAAGCTGAAGCTAAACACTCAAAGTATCTTGTTGCTGCCTCTGCTTCATCTGTTGTAGCGGTTCACTGAACTGTAAATAAGTAAAACAAACCGCAAACACTTACCCACTCATTCACTCACTCGCATAACCCCTTCCGAGCACATAATGTGGCACATACAACATCGTATTTGTTAATGTTGCAACAAATGAACTTTAACCAAAAAAAAACACCACGAACAACAACAATGACAACAATAATAAAAAAAGCAAAAAAGCTCATCATTATTATGAATAATAATACTGCTGCACTAGGAATACCATCTTTCCTACTGTCAGATGGAAACATGTTGAAGAAAAAGGTCCGTCTGTCTGCCTATTTAAAAAATTTTGCACTCAACACTCAATGCCCGTGTATGCAGTTGCAAGAGATCATTTCTTTGTGCTTTACAAGTGCAACATTAAAATGCAGATGATGTGTAAGTGCAACACAGTGGAACGAATTGTTTTTTTTTTTATTGGAAGTCGTAAAACAAACGAAACATCTTTTTTTTGCTGTTAATTTTAATTACAGGCACTTTTTTGTGAGGTGTTCTGCGATGTAAAAATCTAAGCGAAAAATATAAAAAACTTATAAAAAGAATTTAAAGTTTTTATTTTTATTTATTGTCGAAATATCGACAATACAGCTGGCACTATTTATTATGAAACTTTCAAACCAAAAGTGTTTAAAATCACTAAGTTGCAGGGCCAGTAGGCGTGCTTGGTTATTCTAGGTGAAAAGAAAATTTGATTCACATAAGCTATAATTAGGGTTAGATTATGTTCGATGAGACTTAACGAGTACCCCACTATGGAAAACAACAAATCCTAAGTCTCTCTCGTACAACCAGCACACACAAAATTCTTCACTTCAGCTTTTTGACTTTGTATGCGGTGCCGATCAAGAAAAGTGGTTAGCTCAGACCTTTACCATTAATGTACACATTTACATTTGGAGATACATATATAACAACTTTAAATATGTAGTTTAAGGTTTACATTTTACCAATAATTGATCTATGACCATTTGGGAAATCGTAATTTGAAACCATGTAATTTGAATAACGATCAGAAAATCCATTTTTTTAGAAAGGCCAATAATTTATACTGCTAAGTTTGAGCATTAAATCAGGCAGATATACTATGTACATATGTATGTTAGAACGTGCTGAACGCCCATTCATTAGAATAATAAAAGTTCTTTACGAATAGAAATTGGAAGTTTTAGAATCTTATCCAACAGATACCTTATTACCACACATTGACGAAGTTGGTGTGGACATATTACAAGACTTGAGTGCTAGTCAATTCTAAAATGTTTGTTAATCCGACCCTATTGGGTGATGTGATCCATATCAATGTCAACAGATTAGATGTTTAGAACTTAAATATGCATTCATCGAGCTGCAAAGGGTAGACATATGTATATGGCGGAGTATTTTAAAGCAGACCTACGGCTTTAGCTGTACAGCAACAGTTGTGTGTATGGATGTAGTGATATCGTATTTTAAAGTCTGAGCAATTCCACAGACATTAATGATAAATCACTGATAACCTCTATTATAAGACAAACTGTCAAATACAACCAGAAATACAATTTGAGATATTTTGATATCCCATAGTGTTTCAAAACCTCTTGTGATATTTCACATTTTACCTTGAATCAAATTAGCACTTCAATCGAAAACTGTCAGTGTGTTCTATTCCGTAAATATGATTCAGATATATTTTCCGAAACCTTTCAGCATACATACAATTGGTCATTACATGCCTTCAAACAGGAATACGACCTAGTTTCTCACACCACTTATGTTGGTGTGTTAATTTTATACATGAGTGGCGGGACCTTCGGTTTAAAGTCGATTGCGAACGACAGATTTTTGTGAAACTTTTCATAGGAATTTTATTTACTCTCAGAGTTTTTCGCTAAGAAGAAGTCGCCGAAGGAGTATTCTTTTTTTATACCATTTTGACGAGTTTTATGACCTGGGGTTTGAACAGTAGCCTTACGCCTAATTAGGTAACATATTACTTACTAGACTGCGACGACTTTCTTTCTATTTATATTATTATTATATTACTATTTCAAATTCAATAGAAAGCGGTCTATAAAGTATCCTTTTTTAATGTTCCTCTTCGTTCTTTTAGAGAACATACAGTTTCATTTCCACATCCCTAACCATGTGTATATTTTTCTGAATTAAACTTATTCTCTCAAGAGGTGATGCTGCCTCTGCTTCCTATGACATTCGACGTTGATATAGTTCTCTCTAAAGAGAGGCAGGGTTCCGTGGACTTAGGCTTAGTGAATAGGTTATTTGAAAGAGATTTAATTGATTGAATTTTACAAATTCGATAATCGTTATGAACCTTGATTACACTAACCACTATACTGCTACGCCACACTACGTCTTTGTTTTCATATAAATTTTTGCTCAATATGTGCATGAAAAAATTAATACATTCTTGAATAGATAGCGTGCTTACTATAAAGTATGTATAGGGAATGTAGATTAGCATTAAGTATTTAAGGCTCTTAAAAATATTTTTAAAATTCAGTATTTAAATAAAAAAAATCCGATTTAGTTAGGAACCGAATAGACTTACAATCAGGTTCATCAGATTTTCAAAGACTGCATTAAATAAACTACTTTTTCGTGTCTGGAATATACCCGCAGACTAAATTTCCATAATTATCCCAAGATAGACGAATTGAAAATTTTCGAAAAATTTTTACAATTTCTCTCATTGGAATTTTGTGTGTGATGTGTTGCTTCATTTAAATGTTTGAATATTCTTCGAAGTTAAAGTTTCCCATAATGATGTAGGCAATGTCTAACTAATCGATAAATATAGCTTCGAAAACATATGTAAATTCTACAGATGTTCTCAATCTGAGTGACACAATTCCTTTACACCAAGTTATAAATGGCAAATATTTAAATTTCTGTTATTTATATGCGTATTTCAGTTTCCTGTTGAAAAATTGCATCAAAAGCGTGTTTATTTTTAACTGCACAAATGTTGTCGGTTGACATCTAAAGAAAGACACACAAATACTCACACACAGGCTCTGAGATTAATAAAGAAGTAATAAAAGTAAACAAATATACGTTTTGATGTTAAATATAAAATTCCCAAATAATACGTTCAACCAACAGTATTAAACTAATTAACATATGAACCCAAAAATGTCTTCCTACAATATACATAAATATGCACATATACACATATATTCCAGTCTCTCATTTTTCTCTCTTTTAATATCCATACATGATGGATCGACAGTAGCTGCTGTTTTTAAGTATTAAAATTTTGTTGTAAATTTGAAATGTAAACAATGTAAACGCAGGGAGTCTGTCAACGGTACAGCTTTAATGTTTGTAAACAATGAATAAACAAGAATTGGAGTAAAAACAGCACCAGCACTAGCTACAACAGCTATTAAACGGGCAACACAAATGCTGCTCATATGAAAGCGAGTAAAGACTCGACAGAAAAAAGAAATAAAACGAAAGAGCATACTATTTAGGAAGCCAATTAAATGTATTTGAACTTAATACACACACGTTCATATGAACGAGTAAGCATACACAACGTGTAATTTATTTAGGTGTGTGTGTATGTATGTATATTTGTTTAAATTATTTACATTGTAATGTAAACAATAAATAAAGAGAATGAAATAAAAGTACACCATGGAGTTCTCAAGAATTACTGTGAATACTCCAGCTTACTTATACAATTAAAATAGGTACTCGCATTAATGGCATTTGTGCTTTTGTGTGTTAAGGTGTAAATACGAGTTCGATCTACATACGGTATGTGAATATTGGGTTATCGAAAAAGTTTGGTTAAGAATTTGCGGTAGAGGGCTTTAAATGTAATATCCCTGGTAGTATTAATTACATCAAGCAACACTAGAAGTCATAGTAGTCTAGAAGGTAGAGTGTTGGCTTATTAGACGTGAGCCCATGGTTCAAACTCCAGATAAGACATCTCGAATAAAACGAAATGGAAAAAAATATTTCTTCGAAAGCTTCCTCTTAGCAGATTTCTGGCAAAAAAAAACTCTGTGAGTAAATAAAATTGCCATGAAAAGTTTCTCAAAAAATCTGTCATTCGGAGTCGACTTTAAACTGTAGATCCCGCCATATATAGAAATTAGGTCGTAATCCTGCCTGAAGGATTATTACATATGTAATGATCGAATATACATATATTTATGTATGTATGTAACACTTAAAGATACATCTCGCTCTAATCAACTAATTACTAAAAATGTCGATCAAATCATGGAAAGAATTGCAAAAGAGTGGATTACGAATGACAATAATGTGCGATAAAAATAAAAGAAGAAGCAAGTTGAAGTTTTGCAGAGTAGGGCAAAACGTGAATCGACACCACGAAAGGTAATGCTGCTGGAATTAAAGCTTCTACAACCAGATCAAAGGATTGATTCTGATTATTGACAACAGTTAACTAGTATTTCAATTAAAACGCCTGGATTCTGTTTAACAGAAAATGTGTTGTAACAACGGCATAGCACACACATCCTTGGTCACCTGGCAGAAACTAAAAGAGCTTTAATGGAAAGTTTCGTTGCCCGTATCTTGCACCTTCAGATTATAATTTGTTTCGATGTCTACAGTACCCTCTTAAGGCGATAGAGTTCTTTAAAACCCAATTCATACAAATAACCCATAAAATTTATTTCAAATATAAGAAAAATGGTTTTTTGTAACTAAACTTTTTTGAATACCTAATATTTGTGTGCATGTATTTTATTGGTGTAATAAATGCATTTAAAAAGCAGCTGTGCTTAAGTTAAAGTTTTTCCCTATTTTTTATTTTGTTTTTTCTTTTTCCTACACTTTTACAAATATACAGTTATACTTAAAATAAAAGCAGTTTTTTTATTATCAGCTTTCAAAATTGTTTAATATTCTTAGCAATTGAAAGAGTTATAAATTTCTTCTCAGCTATTTTTTTGCTCGTTATTATTCTACCATTAATATGCTAGCAAACGTAAATGGAGTAAAATTCCAACGGCAAAAAATATTTAAATATAAAGATTATAAAAAACGAGCTCAACTCAAATATATACTAAAAAGAAATTCTAAATGAACATGAATTCAAAAAAAATTATTTGTAACATTTTGTTGTTGCAATCAATGAATACAATATTAAACCTTAAACGTCTTCTAATTTATTTGCTTTCGATTTTCTTTAAGTGTAAGCATTTCAGCATTTTGTACGATACTTGCTGTGGAATTTACATTAGCTGTACGAAAACGTGCCAATTGCGTAGAAAAACAATTTAACTATTCAAAATGTTAAAAAAAATAAACATTAAATAATATATAAAATAATAAAAAGTAGTCACCCTACATCTAATTCGATTTAATTAGTTTCTAGCAATAACACAAGAGGTAATGATTACGGTCTATCAGAGGACAAAATTTTACGCTCTTATTATGCTAGCCTAACAACAATTTTTTTATACAGAAATTTTAATTTCAAGTTGTCTAACGTATGTATGTAGTTCAATATTTTCCAAATGATAAGAAGACATAGGTGTGCCTAATCTTCATCTGAATTACTCCATTAAAGTTGCTAAAAAAAGGAGATTTTAGCAAAAATGGGATCGAAACCTTTTCTTCATAAGGCACAGAAAGTATACTGTGGTCATTATATCCGTACAGTGCTCTGCGGCATAGGTTAAGTCAAGGCTTTATCTAAAAGAAAGAGCAAATGTTGTGAAATCGGCTACACAGGTTTACCTAGATCAGGTACCTCTCGGTCGCCTTTTGAAACTCAGAGAATTAGATTAGCAAGGGAATATTTACATACATAATTGGTCATTACAACCCTTCAGTCAGGACTACGACCTAGTTTCACACTTCAGTTTTAAACTTTTCTTGGCAATTTCATTTACTCCCAGAGTTTTAGCCAGAAATCTGCTGAGAGGAAGTCCGCGAAGAAATATTTTTTCATATTTCGTTTTGTTGGAGATGTCCGAAACGGGGGTTTGAAGCATGGCTTTTAGTACGTCAACATACTACCTACTAGACTACGGCTACTTCAAGCGAATATGTTCTCAACGATTATGTTTTTTTTGTAATTTTTAGAGTATATATGCTCTTTAGGGAAATCTGGATTAAGGCCTCTATCATCAGTCTCAGACTACGTAGATAGCTTAGAAGTGGAAGTGTAAATAAGAATTGCTTTGTTAAAGTCACACCAACGTGAGCACAAAATCAATATACGCGCATCTAACCATTTACGATAGTGTACAGTCATAAATATTAAAACTTTAATTGCCATTTTTTTTAAATTAATGTTTTTTATTTGTAAATATAATTGTGCAATATTAATGCTTAAATAAATGAAAACGAAAAAAAAACAAATAAATAAATAATGAATGAATTAATGAAATTCATTGAAGCCTTTCAAAAGTATACGAGAAAACGATGCTTCATACATGTTTAATTAAGTTTCTTGATAACGTTTTAGAAGATGCCACTGTATTTGGCTACCAGTTTAATTAAATTGTTGCGACATGTGTAATACTATAATATTACGAGGGTCATATGCTAAGTTAAAGGCCTTCATGAAAATTAACGTTATAAATACTAATTTTATTTGCTATACTATGGGTTGGTGTGTTTAATGCTTGTGCAATTACAATTTAAATAAAAATTAAAAATACTACCGTCGTTTATGCCCAACTATATAACACTTGACATTAAATTATAGAGGAAATTTTGAATCAACTTGATTGGTTGGTCCTTATTATAAGTTTTAATGCGAAAATTTTGCCGCACTGTCATAACAAATATTAGAGCAAATAATGAGAAATATACTGACCAGTATTAAAGATAAATGTGGATCCACACACACATACATACTATGTATGTCAGACAAAGTTTTGAGGGACTTTTTCATGTCAATTTTATTTACTCTCAGTGTTTTTGCCATAAGACTAATAAGATGAAATCCTCGAAAGAAATATTTTTTTTCATATTTGATTTTGCTGGATATGATATATTTTGAAGTCGTCGTAGTCTAGTAGGTAGTGTGTTGGCTTATTGGACGTAAAAGCCAGGGCTCGAGTCCCAGGCCAGACATCAGGACAAAATATAAAAAGTATTTCTTAGGCGACTTCCTCTCAGCAGATTTCTGGCAAAAACTCTGAGAGTAAATGAGATTGCCATGAAAAGGTTTCTCACAAAAAATCTGTCGTTCGTAGTCGACTTTAAACTGTAGGTCCCACCACTCATGTATAAAATTTAACACACACAACATAAGTGGTGTGAGAAACTATGACGTTGTACGATGGGTCAGTTCGACCTCCGGGTACTGTACTTGTCTTAATTGACAAGTGCACGTCCTCTAACCTAACCTAACCTAACCTTGCTGGATATGACCTGTCGTACGAATCGAGGCCTTATGTCTAATAACCCAAGACACTACCTACTAGATTAGGGCGACTTCAATGTAAATCCACACAATATAATGAAAAGTACAACGTCAGAACTTTACCACAGCCTTTTTGAGATTGAATTTGGTCATAGAAATACGCCCATAAATTGCATTGAAGCTTGAACTACATCCAAAACGCCTTTTCATTGAAAGTTTCGTTTCCATAGAAATAATTATATTCTCAAGGAAGGCTTTCTTTTAGCTTAGAGTCTATACGAATGACTTAAATTGAAGTTATTCTAGTGAATACAATGGTCCACATCCACAAAGACATCTTGGAAGAAATATTTAGTTCAGATGGACACTGCGATCTTTGGCATAGAGTGATGTTGATAGACTTTTTATAGTCTGTCTTTATCAATATGTATAGATGGTAGGAAGTTAAATTCGCTTTGGTGATAGTGGTAGTCGATCCAATACGGCACCCTTGAAACCCTATCAAACAGAGTTTCCATCGTAGAACCAAACTGTGCTGCTTACAAAGCCATAAATGCTTCTGGGTTTCTAAAACATCAGCCATATCAATGAAAGGAATACATTCCAATTTCGTCAGGCATTTGCCCGTGATAACAGGACACCGTTTCACACTCATTTTAACAACTGCGACAATAGTGCAACCCAAGTAGTGCGACCCAACCCTCAATTACTGTACGGGTCTCCCTGTGGTAAAATGTCTGTTAACACAAACGTCCTGCCTAGCTATCCGGCTGACAATCCTGGCCACCCATTTAAAACCCGCAAGCTGCAAGCCCTAACTTCCAATTAGTGAGATCTAAAAAAGGAGAAAGTTTTGAACAGTCAATCCTTATGATGGCTAAGGATTGGCTTCACAGAATTTAACCTTCTTATTTAGAAGATATTGACGATTAAAGAGACAAAAGACTATACCAAAAAGGGCTATAAATACATATCTGTCGAGAAAAGTAAAATCTAAGCATCCTAGATGCCAAATGATGCCTGTATAATTTAGTTTTTCATTCATTGTTGCATTCATTCTTGTGCCATTAGATGCCATTTAATAAACGACATGAATCTAATAAATAATTAATAAATGCCATAACAATTTTTGCTATGTATGTACATATATTTAATCATTTAACGAATGTATGTATTTTATTTATTGCCATTCTGTTATTGTTCCTTCTTTCCCCGGCTTTTGCAAATTAATTCACCGAGTCTGTATGAAAATAACATGCTTTTCCACTCACACTTTGACACTCTACGACCAGCGTGAGTTGTGGTTTCTTGGAAGTTCTTTCTTTCACTGTTCATGTTTATTCACTTCGTTTCGTTTATAAATTCTATAGCGAAGTGGAGTAACGGGTTGAAAATAAGAATAGAAATGGAACTCAATTAAATGCAACACAATGAATGAATGATTCATTATATTCAGTGTCTGTGAGCATAATTCTTCTTTTCCAATTCACCCATTTACGAGTATTTATTCATTCAGTAGCAAACGATGAAGAAGTTTCTTATCTTTGCGTTTGTTTGGTTTTTTTCTGTTCATTTTTGATTGCGTTTTTTTTTTTTTGTTAAATTCTTTTGCTATTTTTCAATTAATTTCTGTTTCTCTTTTTCTCTTCTAGTTTTTCTCAACAATAGAAGTCTTTTGTCAGCATTAATTGCATTCAATTGTAAAGTTGTTGTTTTTTGTGGCAAAAATTGAATAAAAGTTCAAAAATTTATGCAACATTTAGTGTCAATAACTTGATGTGTCATTAGAGGGGAGTGTCTTTTTTATAAATGCAAACTAATGGTGGCATTTTATTAAAGAATGGAATGGAATTTTTTATTTAAATTTTGAAGAAAAAAACCATCGATGATCAAGAATACGTTTTTAAAAAATATTTCAATCAATAAGTATGTCTGCAATTAAGATAATTGCCGATCTTGCAAAACAAAAAATTTAAACAATAATTTTATAAATTTAAATCAATAAAAGATACCCCACTCTGTACAAGCTTTAATGCCCTCGTTTTTAATAATTGGAATTGAAAGATAAGACTTTTTCCAATATTTCGGACAATTTTGATTTTTAAACAAATCAGTGAACAACCCTGTTCAAGGCTTTGCTTTTTAATTGCATATAAGAAATATATTCCAACTTGATTTTTCTAAATCGAAAAAGACAAATTATGACAATAATGCCGAAGATGTTCAGTTGGTTAGTGAAAACTTTCGTTTCGAGTTGTAAACTGAACATCAACCTTGGCCCTGCTGTAGTCATTATATGCCCGTATCTGTTGTTTAAGGTCCTATTGGAATTTAAGATTAAACCAGCATTACAGACAAAAACAAACAGTCGTAATGATGTGTTTTGATAATTTTACCATTGCTAAGGAATTAGAACGAAAATGTTTGGCTTCTTATCACCTGGAATTCTCAACCTTAAGTGGTGACCTAAGATAGATGACGTCTGTGCATAGAGGCGCAGGAGACAACAGGGCATATATCCTGTAAACACATTGAGTTTGCAAACAACCAGATATAAAATTTTTTAGCTCTTTAGTGGGCGTCATACAAAGGAATTAAGGTATTATTAAGGTAAATTTGTTTTGTTAAAATAGTTGACCACATTGACAAAAAATACAAATCATCAACCAAAAACAATTAAAATCATCGACCAAAATATAGAAGTCATCGGCCAAAAATAGAAGTCATCGACCAAAAAAAATTTAAATCATCAACCCAAAGGCTTGTCATCAAACAAAAACTGCAAGTCACCGACCAAAAAAATACAAGTCAGTCATTGAACAAAAAATGCAAGTCATCAACCCAAAAATGCAAGTCAAACCAACAAAAAATGCAAGTCATCGACACAGGAAATGGAAGCCATCCACAAAAAAGGAAGCTATCGATAAAAAGACTGCAATACCACAATTTTTTTTTTAAGTCGCCGTCGTCTAGTAGGTAGTGTGTTGGCTGATTAGACATAAAGTCAGGGTTCGAGCCCCAAGTCAGACATCGAGACAAAATACAAAAAGTATTTCTTCGGCGACTTCCTCTCAGCAGATTTCTGGCAAAAACTCTGAGAGTAAAATAAAATTGCCATGCAAAGTTTCTCAAAAATCTGTCGTTCGGAGTCGACTTTAAACTGTAGGTCCCGCCAATCATGTATAAAATTAACACACACCACATAAGTGGTGCGAGAAACTAGGTCGTAATCCTGACAGAAGGGTTGTAATGACCAATTAATTATGTATGTAATACCACAATTTTGCTCTATTTATACAGAAAATTTTTGGTTGATCATTGAAAGAAAAGAATTAGTTTCGATGCCTATATATCCGGTCCGAAGTAAAGCCCGACCATAGCGATACTGTTTTGGAATCTTTGATACATCGGCGCACTAGGTCAATTTAACCCACAAGTCCATTTTTTATCTGATTTTTACCGATTTATATAGAGCACTTTATTTTTGCTCATTTGAAGAAAGCAATTAGCTTCGTCGGTTAGATCTCTTGTCGCAAATGTTAACTGACCGTAACGAAATCTGTTTTGGAATCCTTGTTCTAATAGCTATCTAGCCCACTAGGTCCGGAAATCCAACCTTCTAAAATTTTATTGCTTTCTGAAATCAAACCCTTATAACTGTTGAATGTAAAAAAATCAGCTTGGAATTTTAAATATTTTCTTTGTTTAAGTTTAAATAATTTACTTGCAATATTTTGCAATGAAATAATTAAAATTTCATAATTAGACTCTTAATGGCCATAAATAAACTTTCAGTAAATGGTGTAATTTCTCAAAATAGGCAACTGATAAAACAAATCAATTGGTAAATATTGAGTTATAAGTTATTTTAATTTTGCACTCAAACAGAATAAATTAAAGCACTCATTACTCTGGAAACTTTTAATTTATATCCTATGGTTTTTAAAACTTAATATTAATGAACAAAAGATTACAAAACATTATGTTTGTTTATTTACCCCATCTGCCTATCAATTTATGTTGAATTATTTTTTTAAAAAAGATATTATTTATCTGAAATATTTTAAAATGAAATGTCTTAAACAAAGATGTTTGTTTGAATGGCAGGCCTTTTCGTAAATAATTATGATGTATAAAGTCTTGTTCTTTCTTTTTTCTCTTTTAAGAAAAATTTTCTATTTTAACAATTTCAACAGAAAATGTTTAACTTGTGCAAGATTTTCCCATGGCAGCCAAATATTGCATTTCTAATATGATGCCAACCAAGTTCTTTCGATTTTATTTTAAAAATTTGTTCTTACTTAATGTGTTTCTTATAGGATAGCTAATTATCTTTTTATATTTCCTGTAGTACTCAAAAAAATAAATTAAAAAAGTATTTAAACACCTCTATAATAAACAAAACTATTTATGAAGTCAAAAATCTTACAGATCGATAGATTAATTAAATTTTTGATGACAATTCTAAGAGAATCATACTTTTATGGATGATCAAGATTTATCAGTTTGCTCTACAGCATCCATCACATCATGTGGTATCACATGCATTGAGTTGAAACCTCCTAATATTCGTCAAGTATTTTGAAAAGAAAGGACTAAATTTATAAAATTTAATATAATTTAAATAGACAAAATGGTCTAGAAAACAAATATTAGTTAGCCAAGTAATGTAGTTTAGTCCCTGGAGTGCTAACATTCTGCTCTTAAACGTGTTTAATGAAGACAGTTAAAGCTTTCAAAATATTTTGAGATAATTTTCATAGCATTCGATAACCAATATTTTTCATTCGTATTACTTTAATAACAAAAGAAATAGAAAAACAAAAAGTAAAAACTGAAAAGAAGTCACTTACCTTTTTAAAATATTTCGACTCAAACACCGCAACCAATAACAACGCTGATAATAACGATGGCAGACAATGTGGATGGCAATAAAGATGATGATTTAATCATGGAAAACATTTCATGTGGAGCCAACAGTCACAAAATCAAGGGATAACAATAAAAGCAAACAAAAAAATTAATTAATTTTTTTTTCCTCTGTGTTGTTGTTTTCTTATTTTCGTCTCCGCTTGTCTACTTTTATTTGATTATTTTTCGTAATACACAAAGTAAACAACAATAACAAAAAATCTTTTGGAAAAAAACGCAGACTTAAAATTCGATTTTTTTTGAAATTTTAAATGTTTTACAAAGTATCTGTAGCTGTCTCGTTGATTTTTCTTTATGTTTTGTTTCGCAACGATAAATTTGCTTTAAGAATTTTTCCAACAAAAATATTCTGTTTCAAATCAGAATTGCGTTTTAAAACACAGTCTCTTTGTGTTGTTACTCTGGATGTCAGGGCAGAGATGACAAAGGGAATATTTCACAGATGATGTTTTGTTGTTATTGCTATGGTTGTTGTTTTTTTAAGGTGGTTGTTTTTATTTTTTGTTTTTTGATTTTTGCTTTTACTGTAGCTTAACCAGACCAGACACAATGAATTGTTACTCTTCTATTCTTGTTGGCTTTTGTTAATGTTGTATTTTTTATTATTGTTGTTCGATTTGTTCGCTACCATCCACCCAAAAGGACTCAACAATAAAACGAAGCTTAATCGTTGCACTGTTGAGGTGAGATAAAACTTATTCGTATTTTATTTGTTACTGTATGGGTTTATTTCCCTTTTATTTTTTAATACACACTCTCTTTGTTTACTCTTATTAACATATTCACTCTCACTCGCTTTCTCTCTTCTACGCGCTCTTTGTTTTATATTTCCTTTACAATTTTTTTATTTTATTTTCGTTTTCAATTTATATTTCTTTGGATTTCTTTTAAGTTTTATCTGCAACATTAAAAACAAAAACAAAATGAGAAAAGGGGTTATTTGTATTGTTTAATTATTTTTTTCTTGGTCTATTTATTATTTTGTTTATTTATTGTGTGCGACGTAATATTTGTTGTTGTTGTTTTTCTACTTTACAATTATTTTTAAACACGCACGCGACATAAAAACGTGCGTTGCCAAAAAAAGAATACTAAAAAAGAGAGGAAAATTTTTGGCTCTTTGTACAAAAAACGTGCAATCCGTTCATTTAACGTTTACTCAGCGATATAATTGAATAAATAAAAAGGATTTCACGTTGCTTTTATATTTATTGCAGCACAGTAAGAACAGTAAGCGTAACTTTTCCTAAAAACCGTGGTTGAATTATTATTTTTATTTTTAGATTTTTCTAGAATAGAATTTAGTTAGATAAAGATGTTTTGGTCCTTTTTACTTAAATGTTTGTACAAACCACGTTTTACTATATTTACTACATAAATAAAATGCTACTTAACAAAACATTGCCAGCACCAAATATTAAAACACAGGAGCTTCCCATCAAACTATGTCTATAATTGTTAGTAAATAGTTGTTGAATTTAAAAGTAGCAATTTTACAAATATCTTTAGTATTATTAGGCTATAGTAACGTATTTCTGTAATATTTTACAGCAGTGGCCTGCATTAGAAATAAAAGAGGCTACTCAAACTAATTTTAATAGGACAGAAAACATTCTGTTCTTTTTGCACAAAAAGTTGTTTTTTGTTGGTAACACCATCTGCAGCCATCACTTAATATTGTTTAATTATTAAAATGCTGTAAAATTATAATAGGGGTTCTCAAGAAAATTCGGTTACAAACCAACACAAGACGGTGGGGAAATGTTATAATAACTCTGGTAATATTAATTACATAAAGCAACACTACTTCTTATTTGAAAGGTAATATTTTAAGCTTTATTTTATTCTTTAGAATTTGATCAATTAGGTTTAAAAATAATGGGAAATTCATAAGACTGGCACATAAGCAGCGTGGACATTGCTAGGGAACTGCAGATCCATCACCAAATAATTATCAACCGTCTAAGTAATAATGGATACACAAAACATATCGATGTTTGGTTGCCATATGAACCGAATTTCAATTTGCAATTCACTGGCAAAAACGGAACAAAGTCGAATCATTTCTGAAACAAATGAATAGAGGCAATAAAGAGTAGATCGCATGCGACAATAATGTGTGAAAAGAAACCATGGACGAAGAAGCAAGATGCAGCTTTGAAGAACTAACAACAAGAAAGCTAATGGTGCATTATGATGTTATACAAGCTTGTAATTTAACTAATTGTAATCTCTATTGTCAACAATTAACGAGATTGAAGCACGCAATTAAAAACGATCAATAGATCCACCCAAGATTCATAGTGACAACTCCAAACAAACTCGTCTTTAATGACCCAGCAAAAACTGATTGAGCTTAGCTGGGAAGTTTTCATGCCCGGGTAATGCGCCACCAGATTATCGATCTCTACAGAACATAAATTTTAATTCCATTCCATGCCTGCAAAACTCGTTTGAATAAGTTTATCGCTCAGACACTGATCGAAACAATAGCCTTAAAAATGGTACCAATCAAACGATGAATAAGAGAGACCCTTTCAAATCAAATTCAAAGTAAAATTTGATTCATTTTTGGTCAAATTTGTACACGAACTTTCTTGAGAACCTAATAGTTCATACAAAATTTTATATTAAGAGAATAATTAAGTTTTTTTAAGTAATACAAAAATTGCTGTTAAAGAAGAAGAAGAAACGGAAGAAAAACGATGTAACATTGAACGATGCTAAAATAATTGATGACAACCATAATGGCAGTGACAAAAACAACATCAGCTGTAACAAAGGCAGAAACAATAATAATAATTACTGTAAAAAATAACGATGGCGACCAAGGCAACAATAACAACAACACAACATATTATAAGAATGAAAAATAAAAATGAAGACAGCCAGCCATCACTCTAATAATAATACAAACACACACTAGCAAACACATAGAAATCCCAAAACATGGCTACAAAATAAAGAACCAGGCTTCTAAAATGTCGTAGAAGTATAAAAAAAACAACAAAAAATGTACAGTGAAATATTTTTTGTTTGTTGTTAAACATGTTTGTGTTGAAAACAAAAAAAAACTCATGAAATTTTTAGGAAGAAAAGAAAAACCAGAAAGGAACTGTTTTAAAAGCAAAAACAAAACAAATATGTACTATTGAGAGCCCATGTTAGTTACTCTTCGTGTAGTAGAGTAAGAGAACTTAAGTCATAAAAAAACGGTAAAAAAATTAAAAAATAAACAAAAAAGGGCGCGACAAAAAGATACAAGTGCAGGAAGCTCTTACAGAGAAACCAGTAAAGCACAAAATAACAGCAGCACAAAGCGTAAGAAAAGGGAAACAAAAAAATAAAAAAATAGAAAGAAATAAAGGAAATTATTCATGGTCAAGTACGACCATTACATTACCCTACATTATGTTTACAAATAAAAATCGAGATTTTCTTTTCTTGTTATTTGTAAAAGTCTAACAAATGTGGGTCGATAAACATACTCGTACATACATACATATGTATGTATGGCTTTTATTTTCAAGCTTCTCTTTTTGTTTGCTATATTTTATTGTTTATCTTTTGTGTTGGCTTATGCTTTCCAAACACTTATAATAGCTAAGGAGCAGTAGCGGCAGCATCACTATTTATTGTTTATTTTAATGCTGAATAACAAACATAAATACGTCTTATTATTTTTTCTTATAAATATGTATGTATGTAAATAATGTTCGGTGACATAACTTGTGTCTTAAAAATGTTAACGAACAGAAGCAAGTCCAAGAAAAATTCTTATTTTCAAACCTTACACAAACTCATGAATATTTATAATTTTTGCATTTTAAAATTCTTTTAAAGAGTTTTTAACATTAGTTGCACATTTTTAATATGTAAAATAATTAATAAAAAAACAAATAATATTAAGGTAAACAATTTTTTTAAATACCTTTATTATTTGAAGCCACTAACTAACTAAGACGAAACGTAGAAGATCAAAAATGCCTTGGCATAAACAAAATCAAATAAAATATTTTACTTTTTCTCGCTTTAACATTTCTTAGTAGGAGGGGCATATAGGATTTCACAATTTTAATTAGAAAAATAATAAATTCTCCTTTAACATGGGATAAAATAACAAAAAATACCGACGATACAATATACTGATATCTAGGCTTACGGAATTTGAATACAAATTCAATTGATTTTAACTATAGGATTTTTTAAAAACGCTGCCTAACTTTAAATTTAAATAAAACAAAGTGGTTGGAGAGATCTATTTATGTCACTATGTTTAGAATACAATATCGTTCTCTGGCTGGAGCACATCCAAACTATGCAATTTTCCATGACTTTGGCGCATAAATCAGGCTGAATTTGGCCGATAGAATGGGTTATGATGATTAAACGAAGCGCTGTAGTTTGTAGCTTATTCGCATACAGTCGCGACTTAAGAAAACTCAACAAGAAAATGTCTCTATGCGGGATGAAAATGCTCTCGTTACGCCGTCCTGTTGAAACGCAATGACTTTGGTGTACAAATCATCCAATTGAGGCCAAAAAAAGCTGGTAATCAAATTCAAAGTCCACATCAAACAGTGTCTTGAATGCATTGGACGCTCTTGAATCTCACGAAGAATTGTTTGTTCATTTTTCAATTCATCCAGAAATGGGCATCACCGCTGATGATGATTTTACGGTGAAAATAAGGCTAACTGATACCGAGCCTGTGGCAAAACAGTCTGAATAAATGATAACTAATTTGACAACTGTAAAAATTTGAAAGTCCATGTTGGTGGATCCAATATACACATACATACATACATTCAGAATGTAAATCTAGTTATTTATAAATTAAAGATTGTATTCAAAATACTACTCCGCATCAGAAATAATTTTAATTCAAAAAGCAAATCGAATAAAATAAAAGAAAGAATGTTACAAAATATGGTGTAAACAATTTAGATTTTTTGGAAAGATTTCAAATCTAATCTAATAAATTTCGATGAGTGTAAATGATGTATAAATAAAATCGTTGTATACTTCAAATCTATTGTTGTTGAATAAAATATTTAAACTTGTAAACTGAAATGCCTTAGAAACCTTCTACGTATTTGCAAATCGCCATCGAATTTTAAGGAAACATACTCATTTCTAAATAGCAAAGACCCTGGAGACGAAAAGTGGATTAATTACGACAACATGGATTCGCAAGAGGCAGCCTTCTATGAAACACTTTCATCGGTATCTCCTTGTTTTCATAAAATTACCGGCAAGATTGTAGAGTGTCGTCCAAAAATTACATCAACACATATGTATATGCAAACACGTACAAACACCAACTCACTAATGCATTTGCGAAAAAACGAAATTCAAAGAAATTCTTGGCGTTATCTTTAGTAAACTCACACAGACAGGCGAGAGAATTCTAAAAAGGAACCATTATTTTACGATGAAAAAAAACAACAAGTCTTATTTCTTGCAAAAATAATAACAAACATGGCAATGGCAAAACCAAAATCATATGAGAGACAATATGCGGAAATGTATAAAACGGTAGAAGAAGAAGAACAAGAAAACGAATTAGAAGTTGAAAAAGGAATCAATAAAAAGGAAACCAAGAAAACAAATACAAATGACACACACACACACACATACACTTACACTATAGTACATGACAAAACAAGAGCAAAAATAATATAAAAAAGTATGAATTTTAAGAGAAACACGAGAAAAAAGAAAAAAGCTGACGCAAAGCGTTTGTTTTTATTGTATTACGATTCACTATTTCTACAAGTGATTCTATGTTTCTTTTTACTAAAAATTTTCCTAATTTTGATAGAAAAACTATATTTTTTGTTAATCTAATTTAATTTTAATAAAAAAAAATTTAAATATTCCGTTTATTTTTTGTCTAATATTTTGTCAGGCAGGCAGGTAGACTGGATCACTGGCTGGGTGCTTGGCTAATACACATACTAACGGGAGAACAAGTAGGCACTTAGGCTGATTATCTAATAGATAATTAGTTTATGTCATATACACTTATTCATGTAAATTTTTTTATCAAAATAAATTTATATTCTATTCCTTTTAAACATTTAAACATTATGTTGAAAATATTGCATTTTATGGTTGTTTTTAGTTGTAAATTCCTTAGCTATTGCAATCGTATTACAGTAATTCCATTATTTTTGTTTTGTTGTTACGCAAATATTGATTTTCTTTTTCTTTTTAATTATTTTCTTTAATATTTCAAATGCTTTTTCATTTACATTTTACACTAAAGCTTACAATTTGTCATCTACTTTATTTATTTTATTTTGTTATTTTCATTTATTACAAAAACAAAGAAGAAACTTTAAAATTTATTTCTCAATTACACTTAACACACACGCACATAGGTACTTTAACAACCAACTTCAGGCACTTGTTTCTTTAGAATTTTTGCTTTTTCTCTTCATTTTTCTTCCTTTCTTTTTTTCTGGTTTTTACTTCACGAAAAAACAATAAAAGATTTAAACAAAACGTAAATAATACAATAGATTTCCAATAATTAACAATTGCTCGTTATATTTTCCATACTTTCTTGTTATAATTTGTAATTTAGATTTTCTTTTTCTTTGCGTTTGTTTTTATAACCAAATTTTCTTTTTCTCTTCTTTCTTTCCTTTTCAATTCCAACCGTTCGCTTTGAAATCTCTTCGTAGACTGAATTAAAAGTGTTTAAAACTTTTTGTCTAATAAGAAACACTTCTTTTTTTCTCATTGTATGCCAGTGTGGTTTATGAGTTCATTTGTGTGTGTACATATAGGCATACATGTTGTATGTGTATGATGTTGTTTAGTCTTGTACTAAAATATCTCACTTTGTTATTCATGCTCATGCTCATTTAACGCAATATTAGAGTGCATTTTATTTTGGTTTTGTTCGTTGGTATAATTACGTCAGTGCTGCCAGCGTGCAGTTAAATAAAGCGAAACGAATATGTTAATTTTAAAAGAAGTATTTTTATATACATATTTGGGAACAAAACAATAATGTTATTTAAAAAAAAAGAAACAAAATAAGGAAAGATATTTTTGGTTTAATAAACCACAAATATGTAAATTATAAAAAATATAAGAGTATGTGTCAATAACTCCGTAACACTTTAAATGAAATACTTGTTTTTCGATAAAAAAAAAATACTTTTTTAACATTATTATTATTGCCGTGTAGAGATACTAAAGTACTGTGACCAAACGATATTCTGTACCGTCCTGGCCTTAAAGGTTAAGGCTAAACACTTTTCTAAATGCCAAAAATTTGTTTTAATAATGTCCTTAAATATTCCAGAGAATACGAATAAATTCAAACACTCAGCAACACTGTTTTTCTAAATATTGTTGTATTATTGTATCACTCTCACTTTTACGGCCAGTTTATTAACAAACTCTCACTCAAACCAATACAAAATCACTTTTTGTTTACCATTCTCTATCTATCATACGTTATTTAAATACAAATTAATGTTTATTATTGCCTTTATTTATAATTATTATGTATTTTTAATTGTTCACAAACTGTTTACTTCTTTTAATATATGCATGTTTGTTTGTGTGCGTATTTGTATAATTTGTAAAGAGCGCAACTAGTGTATTGCTCAGTTTGCCTATGGAATCTCTCATAGGAACTCTCTTATTAAACCTTCTTTACTTTACTCTCTTAAGACTTTAAGTGTACTTTAACTGTAAGGTTTATGTCTATGCTAACATTAGGTTTTAATTGTTTGTTGGTTTACTAGTAGAAATGTTTTATCCCTCTTAACGTGGGGAACAGGTTTTTATTTTCATTCATTCATTAAAAACCGCATAATTTGTGTCTTTTACAAAAAGTTGTGCTATTAACAGAATGAAATTATTTTAATTCAAAAGGGCTAAACAGGGAGAAAATGTTTGTTTTTTATTTGGTGGTTATCGATACCCAAGCAATGGGTTTTCATCCTGGTTACTAGATACCAGACATCTCTTTACGAAATGGCAAGACATTCTAACGTAACCATAGCCTGGATGACAATAACATAGTACTGACAAGTTAGCTAAAGCAACCATGAAGCTAGCTGCCTTCGAAAGAGGGAACAGGCTTGAAGGGATGGGGATTGTGTCTGTGCTACTATCCCCAGATATCGCCTGCGCATGGCAGTTGGAGGTCTCTGCTTCATACGAAAAATCTAAGTCTTTCATATTATGAATTTTGCAGGGGCTGCAGTTCAGTTTCTTTCCGACTATTTAGCATTGACTGTAAACAAAGAAAAGTTTAAAAAAGTACTATCTGTACCGCCTACCTGATCTGGCGTCAGAGATAGTCGCAAGATTATATTGTATAAACAGGAAAATAAATGGTTTGAGTTCATTCCTATTATGTTTCGGTTTAAGTCTGAATCGGAGGAGCTATCCCCGAATGTTGTAAGTTTCATGAACAGTAAATGATGCTGATTCGAAGAACACCATTAATTCGAATTATTTGCCAGTACAACTACATAGACGGTAGACTTGTGAGGAATGCATTGCATAGTCTGATAATTTACCTTTAACTCGCGAACGCAACATATGTGTATGGTAAGTAGACTGTAATCTTTATTAAACGGTTGCAATGCCTAATAAAGTCCCATATTCAGATCATTCTATATGTATTCCTTTTTAATTCATCTAAAATAATCTTCAAACATAAAATTTAGAACTATTTTAGAAGAGATATTTCAAATATTTTAACAATTCGCACTTCCAAAGAAATTTTGCAAGTGTAAGAAGAGACTAGAATGCAATGTTCTAATTTAGCACAATCTAGTTAAAGCAGAAAATCAGGAAAAAACGAAACTTCAACAAATCAAAACAAAAACAGGATATTACAACCAGCTTTCCTAGAACAAGAGATGCAGTATAAATAAGCCAGTCAAAGACTAAACAAACATCACTTCGTTTACAGACTTGCTTAAGGAAAGTGTCTCGAAAAAATGGCTTCTCTAGCTGGCTCATGGAAATGTGTGCACCAAACTATTTTCTGTTTAATATTGATGCAGATACACTGGACTAAAGCAGCTTTGCCAGGATTACAGACTACCACTTATGATGGTAAGCTTTAAAAGAAAATTTTAATTAATTTAAGAAAAAAAACTAATAAAAAAAATTTTTATTTATAGGCATACCACCCAATTGGTTTGCCAATGTTGATGCTGCTCCATTTGTTAAACTCGGCTCAAAGTATTACTTTTTTGAGACACGCACTAAGGCCAATTGGTATGATGCTGCCCACATTTGCCGTACAATGCATGCAAATTTGGCCACTATTGAGAACAGTTCCGAATTTGAGCAGGTAACTGATTATATACGACGTCAGCAATACGATGGCGGTAATTATTACTGGTTGGCCTCAAATGATCTGGGTCAAGAGGGCAAATTCTTTTCAGTGGGCACCGGTTTGCCCATGACGTTCGATCGCTTTACAACTGGTAACCCAGATAATGCCTACGGTAATGAGAATTGTGTTCATGCCTGGTTCCATCAGGGTCAGTATTCCATGAATGATTTGGATTGTAAAAAAGAGTGCCACTATATTTGTCAAGCCGAAAATCCAAAAACTGTGGCATTCACCATTTGGTAAAAGTAACAAAATTTTTTTCTTTTTTGCTAACATTTAAAAAATAATTATTTTAACATGTTCTTTCTTGTTTGGACCTTTTGGAATAAATTTTTAATAAAATGGAAATAAAACATAAATTTGAACACAGATTCAATTAAATGCCTTTTTATGTAGGACAAACGACTACAGGGTATCGAAAAATACCTGTTTGCAAATTTAACAATTAAAACTTATGTGAAATAACTTGTTTTATTTAAAGTGACCGGTAATCTATGTCACAGAAATGGCAGCGGATCTGATGTACGACGGTCTTATCTTGTATACAGAAAATCCGCAACAGATACCACAGGCTTAAGTGGCCTAGAGGTAGAAATTTTTTCCTTAGAGTGTATCTCATACTCATACCTATTTTGCTAGAATTGGCAAAACTAAAGTTGTGCTTCGTTGAAATGTGATTCAGGCTTCGCCTGCCATAGTTGTGGAAATATAATACAAATATCATCATATTATCACGTTCAGGTATTTATCTAGCTCAGAAGTCCATCGGACTCTCTAGGGAACTCTGTGTATAGCCTCATCCCAACATCTAGTTCGAGCGTTGTTGCAGTGGGCGTCCACGACGTTTGACAACTGGTGGGTAATACTGTAGGACTAACTCCATTTACAATCACGTCGTAGTGTCTTAGTGTATGGTCTATCCATGCATACTTTCTTCTCATGATGTCATAACGGATTGGTCTTCGGTTTAGAGTATACGAAACTCTACCTCAACGAGCCCAGTTAATGCATACATCCACGTTCCCACTTGCTTTATCGGTTTTCGTGATGGCGCAACCTACATAACAAAACGTTCACATCTCTTCTACAGTGTGTTTATCAAGAATAAGGCAGTAAGTACTCTCCGGCGATTTCCCTCTGGCAAAAACTCTGAGAGTAAAATAAAATTGTCATGAAAAGTTTCTCAAAAGAATCTGTAGTTCGGAGCCGACTTCAAACTGTTAGGTCCCGCCACTCATGTTAAAAATTAACACACACAAAATAAGTAGCGTGAGAAGTTAGATCGTAATCCTGAGGTTATGTATGTATGTAATGTATCTTTTACAAAAGTACTATTTGATGCAAAAAAGTACTTTATCAGTTATAATTCAGTACCGTTTCAAAATTTCAGTTTTGCAACACTGGTCATCAGTGAGTTTTTTATAATATTTTTTTCTTCCTGGCAGCACTGGCGTTTGGAAAAATTGGTTCGTTCAATATATAAACGTTATTTAACTGATTCGCACGTTCTTTTCCCGTTTCCGGTTTATATAAATAACAATTAAGCCCTGTTCGTTTTAATAGGAATATTTATGGCGTTGTGCATGGTGGTGGGTGTGTGGTAGATGTGTTTGTTGTTTGGGTGTATGTGAGCAAATGTTGTTGTTGTACCTGTGGCTTGTGTTGCTGCTGCACTCGCTCTTCGTTGTTGTTGTTGGAGTTTGGGTTCATCCATACATATACTACGGACGGAAGAGGGTATTTAATTAATTAATTAAAATCAAGAAATAGTTTATTTTAATTTTTTGAAGTGTGATGAATTTTGTTGTGGTGAGTTTCCAGCGTGGTGAGTTTTTACAAAGTGTGGTGAATTTATCCAGTGTGGTGAATAAAATCAAAACTCGCCAAAAATCCGTTATTCGAAATGATATTGTGTTACCATGGCCCAATGTACTGTATATTGTGAATTGGACGGTCGGTGTATGTCTAGAATAAGTAATTAGCGGAGGTATTCACCGACATTCTGGTTACCTGTGTGTTATTTGTGTTTCGATTTAGGATAATTAATCTCGATTAATTGAATCAACGAACGTAGTGTTGCCATTGCCTCAGTAAATTATATTCATTACGCATCTAAAAAATATTGCGTAATGCATAGAAAACTTAATTATTTGGAAATGAATTTTTTTTAATAATATTTTTACTCTTAATTGAATTTATTCAATTAAACTATGGATTAAATAAAATAGGTTATTTTTCCCCCTCTTTGGTGATTTCTTTATCAGATTTATTTATTTGGAAATGAATTTTTTTAATAATTTTTTTACTCTTAATTGAATTTATTCAATTAAACTATGGATTAAATAAAATAGGTTATTTTTCCCCCTCTTTGGTGATTTCTTTATCAGGCAACATTTTTTATTTCCTGGCAACATTGCTGAAATGGAAACTTAATGTATGGTACTGTATAAAACAATATTGTCTATTTAGGTACAATCGTACCGTAAAAACATAAACAATTCCAATCGAATTGTTCCATTTGAGCACAACAAACATTAATCAAATGCCACAGCAAAAAGAAAATAAACAATAACCACCTGTCAATAAATGGCAACAACAAATGCCAAATCAAACAAGAATACTGAAAAAAACAGAGAAGACAAAAAATTTAAAAAAGAGCGGAAATATCTTATCAGAGAGTAATTCCAAGAGAATTGCGAGAAAATAGTGCTAAACTGTTTAGCACCAGCTAGACAATATGAATCTTAAACGAAATTTAAAACAGTATGAATTGGAACTCGAAATAAAGGCGTATTGGGGATGTTTCACACGCAGTACGGTACATATAAATGAATGAGAAACGTATTGAAAAGGGGGGAAGATAAATAACAATAATAATAAACAACGGTAAAAGCGATAACAACAATGTAACGGTGTTTAGCACTCAAACACGAGGTGCTCTGTGCAAAAAATAAACAACGCACAACTAAAAATATATTTTCTCATGATATTTTTGGATACCGGAGGGGTAAATCTGAGGTGATTCGTTACATATGGTTGTAATGACAGGGTGGAGACGTAAAGTGTAGATAATATAACTGTGTTTTTGGCAAAAAAAAATGGCAGCAGCAGCAGCGAAAGCAAAAGAGTGTGAAAGAAGAATCGAAAATTTTGTGCTGCAAGTAACAATTTAAAATCAAATGAATGAAAACGAGCATTTTTCCATATACACCGTGGAAATAGAGAAAATATAACGCGTGAAAAAGAAGGTAACGGAGGAAAATTATACAGTTTTTTTTTCGGTGAAAAATTTTGCATAAAGAAAAAAGTGGTTATGAAATGAAAATGAAAAACAAATTGAAATACATTGCAAAAATTAAATTATAAAATATGAAAGAATAGAAATTGATAAAAAAAAAGGAAAGAAAGAAAAAAGATTAGAATTCTTAAAAATATAATTGTTGAGTGTTTATATTTCGTTAAGTTTTTCCTTAAAATAAAGGCAATTTGTTTGCAGTATATTGCCAAGTGATATTTTTTCTATAGAAAATAAAACGTAAAAAAATTATTAATTTTTAAAACAAAAATAAATTTTAAAAATAAAAAATAATAGAAATATACAACAAATAAATCAATATGTCAACTGAAAGCAATAATACCCCAGTGGATCCCAGAGTTCAGGTAAGTTTCCAAACTCTTGCATTTAAAACTGAACTCCTTCAATATTTCGGACAAAAGAAAAATCTGCCTTATTAATCTATAGATAGATATAATCAATTCTCATAACAGTATAGATATTAAACTTGTATGTTAGTATGTATGTACATACATACATACTTATGCATACATATATGGTGATTAGTTGTCATTTATCGCTTTTATTTTCGTTTTATTTTCCTTTTTTTTTTTGACTAACAATGACCCTCATGGTGTTTCCCATTTAGTATATGAGATTTTCCTTTTTATTCTTTAAAAATCTTTATCTTTTACTCTGTGTTATTTATAAAACATTTTCAACAAACAAATTTTTATTGGTTTATTTATGACAAATTCATCGTTTTATGTTCATTCCTATAATTTATTTACAATACTCATTTCAGAACAATATTTAAAGAGATTTCGCCTTCACCATGACATAAGCATTATTTATACAATAATTGTCTGTCTATTATTTCTTCATTCTAATGAAATCGTAAAAGACGAAAAAAAATAAAAAATCTTGTTTCTTTACAATGATATTTTGTTTTAATGTGTTGGCGTCTGTGCCAAAAACAAAAATCGTTTTTATTCTTCTAAAACTTTAACCCAAATTCATTATTGGCCAAGAAATCATATTGAACTTTTATTTTCATTTACAATTTATTCTAATGCCGTTATAATTTGTTAACAGTGGTTCACTCATAAAGCAAACGAAATTAGAAAATTGCTAACCATTCCGAACCAACAGATAAGCTTTATTTTCCTATTTTCTTTAAGAAAAATTTATTGCTTTAAATATGAATTGGGTGCCTTGGTAGTCTAGTGGGTAGTGTGCTAGACTATTAGCATAAGAGTTCCTGGGTTTAATTCCCACCAGAGTCTCTGACTTTGTTACAATACGCCGGGTATATAGTCGAAGTTACTCAGCTTGTATATAATTAAATATAATTTGTAACTGTATTGTAATTAATAAATAAACAAATAAATTATAATTATAATTAGAAAAACAAACTTACGATATTGGTTAAAGCATATATTGACCATATCCGAAATAAGATACGTTTAACAAACAAGTAATTTCGAATATTTTAATTAAACGTGCCCATTTTTGGTGCAGGGAGAAATGTTGGCCCCTAGTGGATCGGATAGCCAAGAAATCCGTAACAGTATTCCATTCCGTCGAGCGTTACTTGGAACTGAAGGTGTGGGCGACGATGCTAATTGTTTTCTTCAAATGAGCACAGAAAAAAAGTACGGTGTATAAATGGTGCTAAATCAGATAAAAAATGGACTTGTGGGGGAAATGGATCTAATGGGCTGGATACCCACCCTTACGACGGGTGTTACTTGGGACCAAAGATATAGGCGACGATGCTAATTGCTTTCTTTAAATGAGCGACAAAAAGTTTTCTATATAAATCAGATAAAATTTTCGTATTGCAGTATTTTTGTCGATGATTTGCTTTTTTGTGCTAAGTATGCTAAATCGGATAAAAAATGGACTTGTGTGGGAAATGGACCTAATGGATTGTATAGCCAAGGCGTCAAGGCAACGAAGCTAATTGCTGTCTTTAAAGGAGCGGCAAAAAGTTTTCTATGTAAATCGGACAAAATTATCGCATTGCAGTCTTTTTGTCGATGACTTGGATATTTTTGGTTGATGACTTGCATATTTTTGGTCGATGACTTGCATTTTTTGGCCGATGATTTACATGTTATTGACAGATGACTTGTAGTTTTTGGTTAGTGACCTGCATTTTTTTTGGTCGATGACTTGCATATTTTTGGTTGATGACTTGCATCTTTTGGACGATGATTTACATGTTATTGATCGATGACTTGTAGTTTTTGGTTAATGACCTGCAGTTTTTGGTCGATGACTTGTATTTTTGGATGATGGCTTTCATTTTTTGGACGATGACTTACATATTTTTCGATGATGATTTGCATTTTGAATAGATATTCCCTTCTCCGATATCATATATTTGGGTGATTTCTTAATAATGCTTGGCCATATCATTATGTGCGGAATACAATGTCATTTGCAAAAATTATGGCTTCTGGAGTGGTTGCATTTGAGGCCGAAAACCTTTTCGCACCTTTCGGTCAATGTTTCGTCGACTATTTAAGGAGTTTAAATTTTTAAATGTGCAAACGTTAAGGAATTATCAACGAATTACAGGTCCTTCACTTAGCACCACAAAGATTTTGAGCTTAGTCAACGTTGTCATAAAAAATAGTTTTTGTGGCTTACATTACTACCTGCAAGAATTTGACAGCCTGATGTCCTATAATAAATTCTTCCTCTTTCTCTATTGAAAATATATTTATTACTCTGTATTTTAAACGTAAAATTTTAATTTTTGTAGCCTCTGCAAAGGATTTTATGTGATTTTGGCTAAGGATACGAAGAATATTTTATTTTTTGATTTTATATCCTGTACATAATAAAACTTTATTCCTCATTTAATAAGATTAACAAATAAAAAATTTATTATATATCTGTATTCTTACCTTGAAATCTATTTGACATTATTCACTGGCAGTTATTTTTGGAAAACAAACAGTGAATAGCATCTGCATCAACATTTCAATTAAATTTTTAATTAATTTACACTCTCAACACTTTTTCATTTAATGTTATTGTTGTTCAACCTTTTTTCTGTTCTCTTCTTCCTTTTTTTACATTTTAGATTGAACTAGAGAAACTGAATACGGCAACTGACAATATTAATAAATATGAAGTAGAACTTGATGTAAGTACTTATACACATATACATATACATATACATATACATATACATATACATATACAGATACATATACCAATACAATACGATTTTTATTGATTGTATTGATTATTCTTCTCTGTACTGTCCCTCTAATAGTGACAGACAGCCAGGATATTTCATTTTGTATGTTATTTGCAAAGTCTTTGGCATTTTAAATTAAATTTAAGTTTTCTTCTAAAATACACTTATTAAACTTAAAATACTAATAAACCATCATCCTTAAAGTACTAATAAAAGCATGAAAACATTTCATTTTAAACAGGAAGCGAAATGTGAATTTAAGCGTATTTTAGCTGAAAGCGTTGTACGGATAAAACAGTCTGCCCACAAATTAGGAAATTCAATTGAGGCAGCCAAACCATATTATGAGTCTCGTATATATGCGGCACAGGTGAGTATCATGGCTAAGGAATAGAAGGGAAACAAAGAGTTTTTTATTTTTCACAACGTGCTTGTGGTGGTTTTATTGATACAATACAGGGCGGAATAATACAAAGACGGATTGATGCGAATGTTAGGACTGTAATGTCTGAAATAGAATATTTTATAATTAGAATTTTTCCATTTTCCTTATACAGCCATTAAATTAAAGCATCTCAGTTTAATCCTATTTCAAATTAGCCATTGAGATTCAACACGAAAGCTAGTAATTCAAAGGCAACAGCCTTGGTTGTTATACTGTGTTTAATATCCCCTGTATTTACTGCGTTTAATATAAACTGCACATCAGGACATACATATTTCCTCATTGAGTACCAATCAATTGGCTAGAATAGGGAGCTATAAATATACATCAATATTGAAAGACTCCATGTCAGATCATATAAAGAGCTCATTGATAACATTGATGTATTTTTTCTTTGTCGAAAGAAATCTCATTGCAGAGGTAACTTTAAACCCTGGTACGCATTTAATAGGTAAACTTAGCCATATTAAAATGCACTAGAGACTATTAATTTTGCAAGACTCAAGTCTACACAGGGCCCTAGATTATAACTAAACCTACTTACTTACATAATTAGCCATTAACAGTCCTTTTGTCGGATTTCGGCCTGCCTTAACACATCCATTCAGGCGCCTCTGCTTCTTGGGTGCCTTCGCTAGTTGCTTACATCAATCAATGACAGGGCATCCTCATTTTGGTCCTTCCAGACAGACAATATCGTCCTCCACGCCGACTTCCACTAATCCACGCACCTCGCCGGAACATCCTGATGTCCAACCAGTCAAGCAATTGATATCATATTTAAATTATTAAATCAGAAAGAGCTTTAGAGTATGTAGCATATACATACATATCGTATACTAACTTCATAAAATATGTATACTAACCACTCGCAATATCTATTTTCTAATTTCAAATTGATTTGAATGTCTTAGAATTAACTTCTAACATTTTAGCATACATCCTTCTCTGCTATACTTCCCTTTATTAGAAGCTAAATGAACTCAATATATGTGTATTACGAACAAACTTGATAATATTTAATTAAAAAAAAATAAATATTCATGTTTTCATACGCCTACATACGTACATATGTGTGTGTAAAATATAACATATGCATACATATAAAGTAATTTGTTTGTAGTACACATATATATATTACTACATCCTTCTAAGCCTAAATTAAATAAATACATACACATGAATACATATTTTTATTATTAAAATCCATACATATATTTTTTTGTAGCTGGCAAAGGAAACCCAACAGGCGGCAGCAAATTATGAGAAGGCAAAATCCATACATGCCGCAGCAAAGGAAATGGTTTATCTGGCCGAACAGGGTTTGGGTGAAAAATCTACACTCGATACAGCATGCCAGGAGATGTTAAGTCACGCAGCCAGTAGGTGTTATAAGCATTTATATTAGTCTACTTTAGAAGCGTTTATATTCTAACGTGTCTTCTTTTTTATGGTGTCTATTGGTGGCAATAAGTTTTTTATTATATCTATCACCTGTTGTACTTTCGTTTTGCAGGCAAAGTAAATCAATCACAATTAGAGGTTACTGATGCTCGTAATTCTTTGAAAATGTGTCAATTGAAACTGGAAGTTGCCAATAATCGTGTGGGTAAATTACAGGGACAGTTGAGACAGGCTATTAAAGCATCAAGGTATGTAAGTAATACTCTTACGTGTCATAAACAAATCATAAAAACTTAGATTTTTATTGCTTTTGAGGTGGATTACTGTTTTAATTTTATTTTTTTTTTCTGTTTTTATTTGGTGTATTTTTAATTGAGTTTTATTGAAGTCGCCGTAGTATTGTAGGTAGTGTAGTCTAGTAGGTAGTGGGTTAAAACCCCAGGTCAGACATCAAAACAAAATACAAAAAGTATTTCTTCGGCGAATGATAAAATATTTCTCCGGTAACTTCATCTCAGCAGCTTTCTGGCAATAATTATGAGAGTAAATAAAATTTGCAATGAAAAGTTTCTCAAAAACCTGTTGTTCGGAGTCGAATTTAAACTGTAGGTCCCGCCAATCATGTATAAAATTAACACACACAACATACATAAGTGGTGTGAGAAACTAGGTTGTAATCCTGTCTGAAGGGTTGTAATGACCAATTATGTTATGTTACGTATGTATTTTTAATTTGGATGTTGCATTATTAGATCATTGTGTTATTAATTACGAATATAATGATTTTTACGATTATTAAACATGTCTATTCCTACCTTTGGTTTTATATAGTTTTAGCGAGCCCTTGTATTGTACTAAAGTAATGGTACTAAGCGAGCTATTGTGCTATCCTTAACCCATTTAGGCTTTTTCTCTAATGTCTCCCCGACTCTATTGCCCTGACAGGGATGCTATCCGGCACGTCAGTAAGAATAACTCACACCCTAGCCTTTGGAAAACCGCCAGATAGCGAGCTCAATTATTGTTGCAATATGGTAGATAATCTTAAGGCATTATCTTTTTAAATATGATTTCCGGCCTAGTCTGCGAGCTACATAGTTCATCCCATTCACTGGTAGATTGAATACCTGGCTTCGAATGTTTCAAAAATTATCGGAATAAGCCAGTGACTTAACTTAGTCTTAGATGCATTAAATCGCAGGAACGAAGTGGTCAGTGAACAACATCACTCCTGTAATAAAGTTGTCTCCAAATTGATTATTAAGCGCCCTGTATGGCAAGTTGCTCAGGTTTGTTGGTACTAAGTGTCGGTGATGTTTAGCGGAGTGATTTTGTAAACAAAAATTCAATCCGTAATATTTACTTCTTGGCCATTTTGAAAAAATAAAGGCAGTTGATGCCGCCAGGCAAATCAAATTTTAATGCGCGTTACAATGACTCATTCATGATTATCTTCGGCCCAAATGCAGCAATTTTGCGATTTAATCGGAAATAAGCTCAAATGATAGTTGTTTGCCTTCAGTTCTTGTAAAAGCTGTATTTTAAGTGCCATAAGGCGGGATCCTTACGTAAAATTGTCCATGTAGTGGAAAGATAAAGTCCAATGAGTTGAAAAGGACGGCGTCGGCTTTAAGAGTTTACGCTACAGCGGTAGTATTTTCTTCGGCATGCACACTTCTATGTCTTGTTCATGGTCTTAAAACGACAAAAGTAAAGTTAATGAGAAAACGATCTATAAATACTTGCTTGCACCAGGTCCACTATGTTGACCGTAAAATAGACGAAGTGCTCAATGAAATTCAGATTTAACTACCACAATTTATTATGAAATCGTCTAACATACCGTGACGCACCAAGATTAAAATTGTACTGTATGGTTGCTAACGTGAAATATAGCACCGCGCGATTCCCAGTCTCTTCAGGTGCCCAACTCTGGTCAGATACAAACAATTGATAGGGAAATAGCGAGACGCAAGTGGGCTGGGCACACTCTTCTCAAGCCATTAGATGACATCACAAAGAAAGAATAGACTGAAAACCCCAGGGAAACAGACGCATCGGACGACCATCACACACCTGGAAAGGCCAAATGACCACCGAACCTCCCTAGAACCTATGAATAACCTAGAACCTAGAAGAGTAAAATCAACACATATACCACAATTTGTGTAATAAATTTGAAGTCTAGTTAAGCCATTCTGAATTCAATCGTATTAATAAAAGTCGAGACATTATTCTTATGTATATATCTTTCTTACAGACACCTCTCTACCTCTTTTATAATTAAGCTTTTGGAACTAATCCCCTAGCTTTAAGCTTTTCTTCTAAATATTATTAAGAGATAATTCTGGTGTTATGTCTGATTGTACCCGCGGTAACTATCTTACTTGGTTTTTATTTACATTTTATTGTTTTAGTTTTTAACGTATATTTTAATTTTTATAATTTTCGTTATATTATTTTTCTTATTTTTATTTTTATTTCTCATTGTTTTTTTATTATTATTTTTTAGTTATAACATTAGACGAAATTTACTTTTAATGAATGCATTGGTTCGTCGTTATAATTTAAATAATTTGTAAGTAAAAGTTTAGCGAAAATCTAATTTTCTTTTATAAAATGCAAATAAAATATCAAACAAATGTTTTAATACAAAACTTTATAAAAATTTGTAGGCCCTACTATGAAACCCGAGCCAATTATAATGGAATTTTAAAGGCGCAAAAGGAAAAAATCAATGATCTCGAGAGTAGAGTAGCTGAGGCTAAAATGACCTACAATGAGGCTTTGAAAAATCTGGAACAGATATCCGAAGAAATACACCGCCAACGCCAACAGAAACAACAAAACCTAATGAACTACGAAACCATGTTGAAGCAAGTAGAGGCCGATAATGCCTCGTCAAACTATTCCTCGCCAATGGGTAGTGGTAGTTATACACACTTTCCATGTGATATAGACACCTCGGATGAGTACCTGGAGATGCCCGACAAACTATCCACCAATTCAAGCCCAATACGTCAAAAGCATGCCGATGAGCATGAGTGTCCTCATCTACTGCACGATTTCGATGCGGTATTAACGTTTCCTCAGAAAATTGCCAGTGGAATGCATAAATCGGCAAGTACTAGTAATACGAGCGATAATCTGTTTGTCCAAGCCCAAATGCATGGTCCCTATGAGATTAAATCAAGTGCGGGCAGTGGACAAAATTTAACGAATGATAATAGCTCAAGTACGGGTAAGGGTGGTGGTGGCAGTGGTAGTGGTAGTGGTGGTGGAGGTGGTGGTGGTGGCGGTGGCGGTGTTGGTGATGACAATGATATAGAACAGTGGACCGAAATACGTTTATCGCATTCGGAAAGCACCAGTTCTAGTTACTCGAACCAAAGTTTACTGCATGACCATGCCGAAGGTCAACCCGAAGATGCTCAATCCCACCACTCATCATCGTCCTCCTCGGACGAGCCCAAACGTAAAGTTACCTGTACTACAATATTCCAAGAGGAGCAACTGGGCAAAAAGCAATCCCTAAGCCAATGGCTTTCACGCACCAATAGCCTTAAAGCTAGTGGTCGCCGCCAATCACTCGATCTCTTAATCGATGCCAGTGATAAAGTTAAAGACGTTTTCTCCTTTGGTTTTCAGAAAGTTGGCCGTAGCTTAGAACGCCGCAACAGTGAATCTGAAATGAATATTGAAAGTAGTAACGGCACCGCTAATGCGAGCGTTATTAGTGGCAGCAATATAGGTAGTAGTAGTGGCATGGGTGGTGTGTTTGGTGGCAATAATTCGACTTCGTCAACATCGTCGGCTAGTGACTTTCTATTCTTCACAAGGTCAGTAGACCCATCACAATCAACTACAACAACGCATGACTATATTAATAATATAAAATCAAATCAAAAAAGCACTCTCACAAATTCTAGTATTATTAACAGTTACAATAACAATAGCAATAATCATAGTAGAGCTTTGCACAAAAAGACTGGATTATTTGGCGCTTTACAAAATCACTTTACAAAATTAAAATAATCATTTTGCAAGCCAAAAATTAAAAAAAAAACAACAACAAACAGAACAATACAAAAATTATTTAAAATTATTATTAAACACTAACACCATCTATAATTTGCAAAAAAAAAAAAAAGAAAAAAAATAATCAGAAAACTTAACTAAAATTTTTTTAAATCTCTATAACTCTCACTCTCTTTATATACATATGAATGTACTTCTTTTAACAAAGGCAAGTACTTCCAATTGGCTGAGGTAGTTAAAAACGAATATGATTTCTAATTGTTTTTGTTGCATTTAAATTTTTTGTGTATATAATTAAAATTTCTTTTAACAGTTTTTAATATTTCTTTTCCTTAATATAAATGGGTTTTCTAATCAGTTTTGTTTGAAAATACGGTTTTTTTTGTCAATCCTTTCTATGTGGCTCTAATAATAAGTGTGTTTGTCTATATGTAATTTGATTTTATTTGGATTAAGTCTCTATGTTTGCATGTTATTTTCTATTTTTTAATTTTGAAAGAAAAAAATCATATTTTTTAAGTAAACAATATTGAATTTTTTAAAAGAACGGCTTCGACTCCAGGGGATCTAACCTGATGTAACGTTTATAGACGTCAAATGACTGGTTATTTAAAAGTCCCAAATCAATTGACTTCTTCGTGTCTGATTGCATACAGATATTGTGCCCAATTTAAGGCATTCTGTTTTGTATCTATTTTGACCATTTCAAAATAATTATTCAAATATAACACGCTTGTATCAAGTTATTAACACTTTAAACCTATCAAACTTTTCAAGAATGATTTCGGCATTGATAAGTAAAAGCCGTATTTTTCGAATTTAATTACTGAAGCACCTTTGTGGTGATAAAAAAAATGCAACCTTATTCTATTATTACTTTTCAAAAACTTTCAATATAGCATTCTGTTAAAGCTCACTGCACTGTGACTCTTCTGAGTTTTTTCTCTTAAAAGAATATCTTGGGTTCATTGGCTGTTTTGAACCTTTTGATGAAACCAATATCTTGTTAATATCAACAGTTTCGGAACAAATTTCGGTGATTTCACGCCCAAAATACGCTATAACTGTATATGGCATAAGGTGCCGCCATCACCAGTGATGTTTAACATGATTCCCAAATTCCCTTTTTTCGCTTCCACAAAATTTTTTATTGAGGAAGTGATATTCAATGCACTGCTATTATAACTATTTAGTCAGGCTTACAGCCTATTTACTAACACTACCCATACTGTGTATTATAATTTAATTCCTTTTAATTTGAACGTAGTCTCCGAACGAGGGATTTGAGAAGCTTTTAGTTTGAAAGACGATTGACAGATGGGAAGAAAAAAAATTTAATTTAATTCCTTTTCCATCAGCTCATAGCTGAGATTTAGACACACGATTTCATTATAGACTTATAATGTTATCGTTTAAGATTATGACGATAAAAAAGCAGAAGGTTGGCTTATTTTTCATTGTCTATGCGTCTACTTTGAAACATACAGCACATAGTAAATTCCAAATATCTGAAACAATATATAGGAATACCATCAAAAAATTTAAACCTTTTTTATAATTCCTTTCAAAATCCAAATTGACAAACAAAACTGATTTAAATATTTAATCTGATTTGTTTCTTAAAGTTCTGTATTTAATAACACTTGAAATTGTCTTTTTCTCGCATATAGATCTGAACCAAAGGAAATATTATCGGATGAACAGGTGGAAAATCTGTTACTAAATCATACAGTCGATGAGAATGGCACAATTATAGTGGAAGAGCTCAAATCACCTTTACAACAGCCAATCAGTAATAAGTTTGGTTTACCAACACTATTAGTTTAAATAATAATTTGTACAAATTATATATTAACGTATGCTGAAATACATACATACATATATTTAATTTTTTTCCTTTAACTTTTAAGAAGACATATCATATTTTTAAACATAATTTTTTTTTTGTATCAAATTCCATATAATTTAAAAAAGAATGTTTTTTTATTATTACAATACAATATTGTGATACATTTTTTATTTTCTTTCATTTATAATGTTTTTATTTTTAAGTTACAAAATATAGTTTGTAAAGGAATAAAATAATTCCAATAATATTATTCAAGAAAAAAAGGCTAATTACACGATATAAAAAAAAAGAAAAATATTACAAAATCATAAAACCTATGGTTATAATTGTGACTTAAATTTGCATAAATTGTATTTTACATTAACTAAGTAATACAGACTAAAGCAAATACAAAAAGATTAATTATTGATATTAAATTTGAAGGAGTTTGTTAGTGAAATTTAAACATTTTATTGAGAAGCAAAAGCTAGAAAAACAAAAAAGAAATATTATAATAAATTTTTTCTTAAAATATTATTAAGTAGATGGGAAAACAAAACCAAAAGTTAAAAACTAAATCACAAAGAAATAAATATATTATTCAATTATAAAAGGTGTGCCGTTTGCTTGTAACCCAGTGTTCTCTATTACCTCTCTCAAAGTTCAATTAATAGGCACCAGACTAAATATTTACAATAAAGTGGGAACAAGGTTTCGATTTACTCATACACAGGGTTATTTATTTACTAGTTTTAAAACCTCTAGTCCGTCAAAATTGTCAGCTGTTAAATAGCTTTCATCTGAAATGTCATTTATTAGTGAAAGTTTCGCGATTTGGGGATATGGATCGTTTAACAACCAAATAATTCCTACTACAAGAGTCGAGATTTAAACGTAGCTACTTTTCGAGCATTACAGAGCGATTGTAGTCGTTTTAATCGACCAATTGTGCATGGCACTATCGAAGTTTATCAAGAAATTTGAAGAGACTGGAACCGTTTTGTTACCGACCTTTATAGGAGGGTACGTGATTTTAATAAGGCGGGGCCTCAAACCACATAACTGCCGATTTTTTACTTTATTGGGGGCCTACAGTTAGCCACCAAACTCATACGAGTTGTAAGACTACAACAAAAACCGTATCTACAGCGATAACCTCCTAATTTTGAATCTTTTTTGAACCAACTGTCGTCAAGTTGATGCCAAGATACTGCCGTAATTAATTAAATTAAAGATTAAATAAATTATATAGATTCGTTTACACACTACCCCCTACCCCCTAATTCTTTTGCCCTTTGCAAATTTTTTTTTTAGTTTTTTTGATTTTAAAAAACAAAAAAATCACCCGCTATTTGTTACCGTTATTTATTGCTTTAATTGTTTAATATTGTTTCATTCCATTTCGTTCTGTTAAGTCTTAAACTACAGCCAACTTCATTTTTATTTACCTGCTCATTTGTAAACATTCTCTACAGCTGTTAAGATATACTTCTTTTTTATATCGTTTCTCTTTAATTTCTCCTGCAAAATTGTTATTTTTATTTAATTTCCTATCAAAACGTTTTGATTTAAATAAGAAAGCAAAATTCTTCAAAAATGGATTGCAATATAGAAAACGCTTTGATACAGAAGAAAATAATTTCACCTGGTAAAGAGTTTAAACCGCTTCAAGAAGGTACGAGGGTAAGTAGGAAAGTATAAAATTAAAAAAAGGCAGAAATCAATAACTCAAGGATATGTTTTAAGGTCAAATTTCATTTTCAAACAAGAAAATTGGATGGCACAATATTGGATGACAGCCGAGATTTGGGCAGGCCTATGGAGTTGGTTTTAGGCAAGAAGTTCAAATTGGAAGTCTGGGAAGTTATAGTACAAAAGATGGCCTTAAATGAGGTGGCTAAGTTTACCGTTAATAAAAAGGTAAGTGAATGAAATTTACGAAAGGACCACAATGGACGAAAAAGTGAATTATCATGAAATGTTATAATAAATCAAGGTGTAATAAATTTTTTCAATTCTATTTTTCCTAAAATATATTTTCAGTTAGTTACCCAGTATCCTTTTATATCGAAAACCCTAAGGGATGTTGGCAAAAAGGTGGAAGAACGTCGTCATTGCTGTGGCATGACTTTACAGAACGAGGGTTTAGGTTACAAAGACTTAGATGATCTGCTAAAAAGTCCTAGCGACTTGGAATTTATTATAGATTTGTTTTCTATTGAAATGCCCGAAGATTATAAGAAGGATACATGGCAAATGACGAATGAAGAAAAACTGAAAACATCACTTAAACTCAAAGACGAAGGCAATGATTTTTATAAACAAAAGCAATACGCTAAAGCTGAGGAGTGTTATCGCCAAGCAGTGGGCTTACTAGAGCAATTAATGTTAATGTAAATAAAATGTTTTAATTTCTCATTTGAGCTATTTCATTTGATTAAATTCAAACATTTTTAAAGGGAAAAACCCCACGATGTAGAATGGAATGATTTGGCTAAACTTAAAGTTCCTGTTTTATTAAATTACGCTCAATGTCGTTTATTAGCACAAGACTATTATGCTGTTATCGAACATTGCAACGAGATTTTACAAATGGATCCCAATAACGTCAAGGCTTTATTTCGTCGTGCAAAAGCTTATGTTGGTGCTTGGAGTCCTCAGGAAGCACGTGATGATTTTCTTCGAGCTGCAGAATTAGATACTTCTTTGAAGGCAGCAATTCAAAAGGAACTTAAGACTATCGAAAGATTGCAGCATGAACGTGATCTAGAGGACAAGAAGCGTTTACAAGCACTTTTTTAGTATGAATAAGACTTTTAATAACGTTCTATTGATAAAAGTAGGAAATATATACATATGTATTGTATATTTTAAATGTTGTAACTAGTTCAGTATTTAATGTTAAAACTCGTATATTTAAAACGACAAAACGTGACAATTATAGATTTTATAATTAAAGGGAAATATACTTTAAAAAAATAATAAAGGAGTTTGATTATAGAAATTGATTGATTGAGAAAGTTCAGTTGAGTTACTATTAATAGAATACATTACCTCCCATATTTGCTAAAAATAGCAGTTTATTACCGATTGATTTCATCAGATGGTCTGATTGTTGACCATACAGGTCCGGATTAAAGGTTTGGCAACAGAAAAACACCTCACAATAGATAAATGTCTGGTAATTCTACGAAACACTTACTCCTTAACCATCAATCCTGTGGTTTGACTGCCAATAAGACGAGTGGTTCCAAACGATGATTTATACAAAGTGTAGATTCCTGACAATCGTCTCTGAATGTGGCATACCTCTGATTTCAAAAGTGCCGAAACGGAACGTATAAACCCAAATTAATTGTAACATTGACAACCGTTTAGACAATATATACCTCGTTCCCACCTCATAAAAATAATTCAAACAAATATATGTTTCATTAAGTATTGGGGATATTAGTATGTCTTTCGGCTAACTTATGAATTTGTAATTGTTTTCTTTTTTATTTTTCTAATATTTTATATTTTAACAATTAGCTTAGATGTGTTTCCTTTTTAACTAAATCATAAATTACAATAATATACACGAACTTAAATAATAAAACTGGAAAATAAATTAAAATTTTCTTACAAACTACAAACGTCTTAAACGCATTACACTGGTTGATTGAGCGGCAGCAGCAGCTCCTTCGGCTTCGCCGCGCAATTTATTATCATCTGTACGCCAGACAAAGGGTTCCAAACGATCATCGACATCGAGAAAATTATTAATGGTCTCTAAACTAGCTAGATTGTCGTTGAGTAGAGAATTGCAACGACTCAATTGTTGGGAGATTAAGCGTACTTTATTAAACTGCTCGGCATAGGCAGCATAAGACTTTTGCATATCGACAAAGGAAGCAAAGAGAGTTGTTATGGAATTGCTTACCACTTTGGTACGTTCCACTAAGTGTGATTGTTCTTGTGCCACCTGTGTAGCACACATGTTCAAATGCGTTTGCATGCGCTGGCATATACTCAACAAATGTGGTTGTATGTGTAGACGTTCTAAGCATTCTGCATCTTTTGTAAATATGACTGAATTAACAGAATCCCTTAGAACCGGTAGGAATTGAGGTATACTTTGTAATTGCTGCAATTCACTTTCAATTTCCTCATTGGCATCTTTAATACCGGGTTTTACAATAACTATACTGTGACTGCCGACAGCTGATTGGGGTCGTTTGGGTTTTGCACCTGTTTGCGGACGTCTCAGTACCAAGGAATTGCGTTGTGTCGAAGAACCCGTTAGGCTATTAGCTGATTTGCCTCTTATCTTTGGAGAATCCCCTATGGGCCGATCTGTAGTGTAGGAAACGTAAGGAAGATCAGAACACACACTTAAGGGAGGTGATGAAGGACGACTCATTTCAGAGGTTGTAGGCGAAGGCATCGAATCATTGCTTTGTTTTAATTTATTGGCAGCAGAAAAATTGCTAGTATTTGTATTCTGTCTAAGCATGCTACGTTTCTTTAGAGCACCAGTACTACTCATTTGGGCCCCTGTCCTAAGGCTACTTGCACTAGAATGACTGGAATTGTTACGCACATTTACATCGAATATTTCACGGCCATCGGCCTCTGCTCGTTGTTGGGAATGTTCAGCACCCATTCTTCTTACGTTTTTAATTCTACACAAAGACTTTTTGTTTGGATTTATTCAATATCAAAATTTTTATCGATTTTTTCTTTTTTACTTTAAACTCACTGTTTGTTCGTTAGTGCCGAGTAATTTCAACAATTCCGAAATTGTTTAATAGCGTCTATATTGTTCAATGATTTATTTTTTGTTTGACAACATTTTCTATTATTTTTATTTTTAAACTTTATTTGTTGTATTGTGCTTTATTTGTTAACGAAATTAATATGCCTGCACAAATGATTTGTTCCAAAAACTTTCAAGTGCAACTGATGACGAATATAATACTCAAAACAAAACTAAAAATACGAACATAATTGAAGGAACGTTATGAATAGAAAAGAACAATAAAATGATGCCAGCCTTGGAAAAATTTAAAGTCCACATAGAAAATTGAAATCCTCTTCCTTCTTTGAAGTTTCATTCAAAAACTATCGCTAATTTAATAAAAGTTTTTTATGACGCAATAAATCACAGTGGAACGTATGATGGATTCTATGTACTCAAACCTTTAAATTTTTAGAGTCATTATCTATGGGCACTAACGATTCAAGAGGTTTTAAAAATGCGAAAAATAGTTTTGTGGCACCACAAAGAATAATAATGTAGTTTATAGCTTTGGAATACATGTTTTCTTATATGCTTTGTTTCATAATTCGCCATTAACGCAATGAACAAAGTTAAACAATTTTTAACGTAAAATATTTTCAATGTCAGCTGGTTTGTTTTGACTTTTTTCTCTAAAAAATTTTTGTTGTGTGTTCATTGTGCCAACCTCATTATTACTTTGCTTTTAATTGAAAAATTCACCATACTGCGTACGACGGGGTCAATGTGGTCCCCAACTATGTGTATAATCCCCATCATTATTCAAAAATTCGTTAAATTTAAAATAAATACATTCCACAATCCCCAGAAAAATTCAATTAAAGGTAAGAGCAGCAACACTACCGCCTTAATATACGTCAACTCTCGGCAAAGAAAAACAAAATTTATACTCAATGCAATTAAATTTTGGCGGCATTTATAGATTCAATACTTATCAGATAGTGTGACTTTCAAAAGGGTTAAAACGTAATTTAAAACTCAGATTGAATCAATACAAATTTATAGTATATAGAAACAATGTCGTGCGCAACTAAAAATTTGCAAACTGAAGTCAATAGTGTCCTTAATTGTGCAGCTCCATCCCAATCAGTGAATGGCAGCGAGTTGGAACAAAAAGGAGCAGATGTCTGTGAAAATAAAGATGAAATGCAATATTTGGATTTGATAGACAGAATTATGAAAACTGGTATGAGTCATATAGAAAATAAAGGTTTTTTTTCTTTAATTACACACATATCTTCCACAGGTGTCGATCGTGGCGACCGAACTGGTGTTGGCACTCTTTCAATTTTTGGTGCCCAAATGCGTTTCGATATGCGAAATTCATTTCCATTGCTTACTACAAAGCGAGTATTTTGGAGAGCCGTGGCGGAAGAACTACTGTGGTTTATTCACGGCTGCACCGATGCAAAAATCTTGCAAGAGAAAAACATTCATATTTGGGATGGTAATAGTGACCGGCAATTTTTGGATAAATTAGGTTTCACCGATCGTGAAGAAGGCGATTTGGGTCCAGTTTACGGATTTCAATGGCGTCATTTTGGCGCCAAGTATCGTACTTGCCACGATGACTACACCAATGAGGGAGTTGATCAACTGAAAGAGGTAATCAATACCATACGCACCAACCCTAACGACCGCCGTATTATAATGTCTGCCTGGAATCCCGTTGATATACCCCAAATGGCTTTGCCTCCCTGTCACTGTTTGGCGCAATTTTTTGTGGCTAATGGTGAACTATCCTGTCAGTTATATCAACGTAGTGCGGATATGGGTCTTGGAGTGCCGTTTAATATTGCCTCGTATGCTTTACTAACTTACATGATAGCCCATATTACTGGTTTGAAACCAGGAGATTTTGTGCATACTACTGGTGATACTCATGTCTATAAAAATCACATCGAACCTTTGAAAGAACAATTGAAACGAACACCACGTCAATTTCCAAAATTAGTAATAAAAAGAGAGGTCAAGGATATCGAAGATTTTAAGTATGATGACTTTGAAATTGTTGACTACAAACCCTATCCAAAAATTGAAATGCAAATGGCTGTTTAAGAACGACATTAAGAAGTATTTGTAAGGCAAGATTTTCTAAATTTTTATAAGTCCTAAGTATTACTATTAATCTCATTTTCCAAAACATACTTTTTTTATACATTTATTGGCACTTATGTAGATGTGTTTCCCTAAATTAAATCCCCTAATTGGTAATCTTTTTAAATAAAAAAATATGTAACTCGTAATTCGAGCGTAAAATACATTTTTTGCGTTTCTAATTGACAATTTAATTTTCGTTTAAGCGACAAAAACAAAGGAAAACGTTGCTTTAAGAAATCTAAGCTTTCGTCAGAAATATTGATATTATCTTGATTATATTAATACGCATGAAAGCTTTCGCTTAAGCATGCAAGCGGATGTCTTTCAACCTTGCACAATGACAAATAGGCTCAATTGCTTTCAATCAAGTATTCCACCTTTTAACCTTCAATAATGACTGGCAATAAGTGCAATTGCTCATTCAATAAGCAGCCCTTTCAGCAATTGTTGCTTTAATTGCCGTCACAGCGGCCTTGTTATATTATCGCATAGTACAATTTCCTGTTATCTTTAATCTGTTACAAGTGTTAAAACGAGACTAAAATTCGACAACCGCAATGGCATTGTTAGAAACATCTTTTAATTCCCCATGAAAAACTTACGACATACAAAATACGCATTTGAATTTCGCTTACCTGACGTATCGGTTTGAAAGCTTAATGTCTCAAGCCATGTATTTTAAAAAAGTTTATGGTTGTTTTCTTTATAACAAAATAACTATTATATTCATCAAACAATTATCTTAAGATTCTTCACTATTATTACTAGCATTCAAGGTTGGTACAGGCTTTTTTCGGCAGCTATTAAATCGTTTTAAGCGTGTTTGTTCCCATTCCTGACGATGAACAAGTTTTCGATGTTTATGCATATTAGCATTCGAAATAAACGTTGTTGTACAATGAGGGCAGTCGTATATGGCCTCACCCTTATGCGTACTTAAATGTTCCTTAAGTTCTAGCGGACGTGTGAAAACTTTTTCTCATAAATGACAGGAGTGTTTACGTTGCATTAGATGTGAAAATCTAATGTGCATACGATGAGCATTTAAATTTGGCGAAACTTTCGAGCAATGGCGACAATTTGTTCCTTTAGATTTTCGGCCGTGTGACACATTTTTATGTGTTTTCTTAGGCCGGCTTTATTAACTAACTTAACACCACACATATCGCATGATATTAGCTCGAAACAGCGTTAAATTTGGTACTGTCGGAGTGGAAGAATAATCTTAATGACAAGATGAATATAGTTGCAACCTTCCTTGATCTGAAAAGAGCATTTGAGACAGTAGATAGAAATATATTAATGGCAAAATTGTGGAAGATGGGGATTAATGATACTGAGGACAAATGGGTGACCAACTATCTGAGGGATAGACAACAACAAGTGGTTGTAGCTGATACGGTATCGGCCAAAATTGATGTGAATATAGGACTCCCGCAAGGAACGGTGTTAGCACCATTGCTTTTTATCCTGTATATAAATGATATAAAAACATGTTTAAATTATACAAAGATTAGATTATTTGTTGATGACGCATTATTGATGATTGCAGATAGGAATCTTGAGAATGCTATGTAAAAGATGCAGGAAGATATTGACAATTTATATACATACATGGCTATGCGAAAATAAATTAAAATAGAATATTAGTAAAACTAAATTTATGGTACTGACAAGAAATCATGTAACTAAAGATGAGTGTATATTGAAAATAAAGCATGACGCTATTGATAGAGCAAATGTAATTAAATATTTAGGCATAATGATAGATGAAAATTTAAGTTTAGATGATCATTTAAAGTATGTTATAAACAAAATAGCGAAGAAGATTGGGATACTAGCTAGATCAACTAGATTAGTAAATAAGGAGTATAAGATTAAAGTATATAATAGCATAATTTTACCACATTTTGTTTATTGCCCTTCAATACTATTTCTTTTAAATACAACTCAGATGGACAAACTTCAAAAATTGCAAAATATGGCTATGCGTATTATTTTAAACAAAAACTATGACACAAATATAGAAAGTATGCTGAAAGAACTAAATATAAATATTTATGTAAAAAAAAATTTATGTATTGTATATATACCTAGGTTTATAAAACCGTAAGAAATAAATAAAGGTACTCCCGCATGCTGCTCTATATGACGCTGGAATGTGTCGCGATTACCGAATACTTTACCACATATATCACAAATTGTCAAATTTTTCTTAGAGTGGGTGATGTCCTCGTGCTGTCGTCGTAAATAGTCTGTAGCATATCTTTTTTCACATTGTGAACATTGAAACTTTTTCTCATTCTCTGGAATGTGGATCAATTTATGACGTTTATATACATGTTCCTTAAAGTATGACTTTCCACATTAATCACAGTTATATAAACGTTCCCGTGGTTTATGAGCGTCAGCATGCAGTTCTAAACCACGACGTGTTGCAAAGGTTTTCACACAAAGTGAACATTTAAAGTAGTTTGGATCTTTGTGAACTCTCAAGTGATCGATTAACAGGGTTTTCTTAACAAATTTTTTGCCACAACACATGGCATAACCTTTAGTGTCGTGATCATTTTGATAGTGTATCTTAAGCAAACGAAAATCACTTAGTGGAACATTACAAATGTGGCATTCCAAATTGTGACCTTCTAAATTATTATTTTCGGAGTTCTTTAATTTATTTTGTTTAGATTTTTTCTTTATAAGTTTACCATGTGCTTTCTTTATATTTCTATCATCATCGTAGTGCTCATCTTTAGAAATTTGATCACATTGCACATCTAAGCCAGTGGACTCTATAGCATCAAAGTTTTCATCACAACGTAGTTCACTTTTTATTTCTACCATATGAGTATCATTATTTTGTTCAGTCTCTGGAATTATGTCTTGCTTACGATGTCTTCCCCTAGAACGTCTTTTAACAGGTTCTAATAACATTGGGTGGTTACATTCATCTATCACTTCATTCTTTATAACTGTTTTACCGTGCATCTTGATGTTACTGTTTAAAGCTAAAGACTTCAATAATGGTTGATAATGATTGTGGACCATTTCAACATTAATGTAGAAGTTATGAAACGACAATATTTCCTGCCCGCAGTTTCTACAAATCCATTGCTCACAACCATTGCTATCCGGCGTAAAGCACCACCACCACAGGTGTTTCTCAATGACCCTTTGAATGTTTCCCTCAATCCATTCAGCTGACAAAGTTGTGATGCGGGACAATGTATCTTGATTACTATTACTATCCAAACAGACCAGGCATTTTTCCATAACTTTTGTATTTCTATTGATTTTTATTAATAAAATTCTGAAATGCTCATTATTACTACAAAACTAATGTATTTTACAAGGGCAGAAAAAGTAAACAAAGTAACAGTGCTGTCAACTTGCGTCTTTGTTAAACTGGTAATTTCAGAAAAAAATATGTTGATTTCAACTTCAACAGATTCTCTCAAGTTCGAGTTTAATTTTTTAGTTTAAATGTTGCCTTTATGTGACTTAAAAAATAGGCATGAATTGTCATACAATCTACGAAACTACGAACTCAATGCGAACGAAAGTCCTGAGACATATAATACCATAAAATTCTAGAAGAATTTGGTTCCGCAAATTCCCAAATTTTAAACATGTTGATTCATAACTCTGGTTTTCTCTTAGATTAAGATTGTTGAATAAGTCATATAATATGAAGGCCTAGAAAGATTATATTTCATTTAAAATTAATTTCATCAAAACAAGCGATACGTCTTGTTTTTGTCTGTTTTCGGACTGATGTTGGTATTGTCAGCACTTCACAACTATTGTAGTTGTTGTTTGCAAAAACAGTTTTCATTCATAAGAAATTTATTTGGAATTTGTTTTTTTTTCTACTATAAACAAATAAATAGATGTTAATAAACATATAATACATTTTAAGTGTTTTTAAGTCAAAAGATCAATATGGATTGCTGTATTATTTGTCTGTCATTTTGTGATCCACTTACACGCATTACCACAGAATCTTTGGAATGGAAAAGAGAGCAAATTCAACGTGTGGTGGAGAAACATTTGTGGTGGTTGTACCTGCAGACTGAATCTGATGGACAACGAATAAAATGGATTTGTAAATCTTGTTGGCAAGAAATATTATCATTCCATAATTTTTATCTTAAAGTTGAAAGGATACACAAGCAATACCAGACACTACTATTGACCACCAATAATTTGAAAGGGAAAACTATATCTGATGTTAAAAAGGTAAAGTGTGCAAAAAAATATATTGTTTTTAATATTTAATTTTGTTACTTGATATGATAACATTGGTTGTATGGTTAATAGGTGCAAATACCCCGAGCTTTCACTTCTTTGACCTTAATTTGAGATACGATAGGAGTGAGAAGAACGTGGTGAACATTCAAAAGAAAAAAGGTAGTTTAAATAAATCTACTAAAACTTTTGTAGAACTCTTAACGCGTACGGTCAATACGGAAGGAGTATTGTACGGAAATTATGTAACGACTGCCATAATAAATAGGAAAAATCAACAGGAATTAAAAATAAAATATTGCTAGCCCTTTACAATTGTTTTACACATCGTAGTTACTTGTAATTAATTTTTAGGTCAAATACAACACCACCAACATACTCAGGCACCATATCCTTTTGATGCTCCTCGACAAAGGAGAATTTGAAGGAGTTTAAAGCTTTAGGACTGAAAAGATAATAGATACAAACCTAGTTATTATTTAAATTCTCTTATATTTGAATATTAAAAATATTAACCAAATATCATTTTATATTTATATATATTTCATTTTATTTTCAGAAAAGATTAAATAGAGCTAACAGACCTGTGACAACAACAGTAAAATCTATAGATTCGTCTTCTGCCTCTAATACAGACAATTTTGAGAAGCACACGATAAAGCAGGAAATACCTGAGTATGAAGAGGAGGGAACCGAAAATTTTGATTCATGCATTAAAAATGAGCCCATTAACGAGGACTATGGAAAAAATGAGTACAATTTTGAAATTTTTGAAGTAGAAAAACCACAGTATAATGATAACCATAACCATAGCATAATTGACAACGCCAGCGATACGGAAAAGCAAAGTTACAACTATAATAGCAGTTATAATGCGCCAAATAGCGATGAAGAGGAAGCAGAGAAAGAGTCTATAATGCGCCGTGCCAGTCTGGGTAAACTAAAAAAGAACGACATCATAGACTTCTTCGAAGAATTTCAATTTAAACTCGAATGCATTATTTGCAATTCAATTGAATCTACTTTTGCCAGCCTCTGTGTCCATTATAAAAATCAACATAATATGCGTGGCTTTTCAATGTGTTGCGGTGTAAAATTTGCTCGTAGGCATTTGCTTATAGACCATTTATGTGTACATAAGGATCCAAATTTCTTTAAGTGTAACAAGTGTCATAGAGTGTATCAAGCTCGAGACAATCTTAACTTTCATTTGCGAAAAAACAGATGTACTCCGAAATATGAGTGTGCCCAATGCGGTAAACAGTTCCTGATACAAAAAAACCTTATGCGCCATAAATTAACTCATCTGAAACCGATTGATAAAATTTTCAATTGTGAAAAATGCCACACGACTTTTGAATCTGTAGAGTTTTTACGAGAACACGAAAAGCATATTCATGCAGGAGTTTGCAAGATAACTTGTTATGAATGTGGCGAAATGTTTAGTCAGAAATGTTCGCTGCAACGTCATAAACGTCAGCATTGTCCGGCAAAGAAAGCAATCAATTTCAATGCTCTAAATAATATGGAGGTAGAAGAAGTTAATGTGATTACACCTGATATAGTATTAGGTGGAGACGAAGACATTACACCTATAGTAAAATCAGAGCCACTAGATGACACTGGAATTCTTCATCATGAAACTATAGCCTCAAAGCAGCCTAATACGTTAAAATTTAAAGGAAAATTAAAACATACTAAACATTGGGACAATAGCGAAGTTGAAGAAGATGACCATTCAAATGATGACGAGGAAAAGGAGACTTCTGTAACCAAAACTTTTAGGAATATGTATACACCTTCGGTGAGCGACGAATTTTTCCGGGAAATGCAATACATAATGGAATGCAATCTTTGTAATATAATTTTGCCTGATTTTCAATCACTCATAACACATTATCGTGTTGCCCATAACTCAGTTGGTTATGGTATGTGTTGTGGCAGAAAGTTTTACAGACGAGGTGTTTTAGCTGATCATCTCAAATTGCATAAAGACCCGAATTTGTTTAAATGTCAGTTATGTAGTAAACGATTTAATGCTCGTCGAGGTTTAGAAAAACACATAGAGATATGTGCTAAAAAATTTAAGAAATATAAATGAAATAAAGACTTTTTATATTATATATAAATTCATATATTTTTATTCGTTTGTAAAAGCTGAATATTTTGTTTCTGCCATTTGCTCGCCATTCTTTAGGATGAGCATTTTTGTGGGGTTTACGCATATTTGCACTGAAATTAAATGTTCCCATGCATTGAGGACATTTATATAAGGGCTGTCCAGTACGGGTACTTAAATGCTCCTTCAATTCTAAAGATTTTTTCACACGTATGGGAGGCATATTTACGCTCCATAGTATGAGCATAAGCAATATGTTGACGTTGGGCATGTATATTGGGAGATACCTTCCAGCAGTAGGGACAAATTTGTTCCTGTGGATACTCGTCACGACGCATTTTTTTTCTTAGAATAATTGAGAAGATATTCACCTCTCAGATCTGTCTCACTTATATCATCATCATCAGATTTAAATTTGTGTTCTTCATCAGGTAAATGCGTCAAATGATGACGATCATAAACGACTTTTCTTAAAAATGTTTTTTCACATTTACCACAGCTAAAGCGCGTCCTAGTTGATAGTTTTTGGTATTTTATATGATTTTCGAAAATCCTATGATGTGTCAATATGCGTTTGCACTGAGGACACTTGAAATTTTCAAACTGAAGTCAATAGTATCCTTAATTGTGCAGCTACATCCCAATCAGTGAATGGCAGCGAGTTGGAACAAAAAGGAGCAGAAGTTTGTGAAAATAAAGATGAAATGCAATATTTGGATTTGATAGACAGAATTATGAGTCATATAGAAAATAAAGGATTTTTATTTAATTACACACATATCTTCCACAGGTGTCGATCGTGGCGACCGAACTGGTGTTGGCACCCTTTCAATTTTTGGTGCCCAAATGCGTTTCGATATGCGAAATTCATTTCCATTGCTGACTACAAAACGAGTATTTTGGAGAGCTGTGGCGGAAGAACTACTGTGGTTTATTCACGGCTGCACCGGTGCAAAAATCTTACAAGAGAAAAACATTCATATTTGGGATGGTAATAGTGATCGGCAATTTTTAGATAAATTAGGTTTCACCGATCGTGAAGAAGGCAATTTGAGATAATTAATACCATACGCACCAATCCTAACGACCACCGTATTATAATGTCTGCCTGGAATCCTGTTGATATACCCCAAATGGCTTTGCCTCCTTGGCATTGTTTGGGGCAATTTTTTGTGGCTAATGATGAACTAGCCTGTCAGTTACATATATCAACGTAGTGCGGATATGGGTCTTGGAGTGCCGTTTAATATTGCCTCGTATGCTTTACTAAAACCAGGAGATTTTGTGCATACTACTGGCGATACTAATATCTCTAAAAATCACATTGAACCTTTGAAAGAACAACGAACACCACGTCAATTTCCAAAATTAGTAATAAAAAGAGAGGTCAAGATATTGAAGATTTTAAGTATGATGACTTTGAAATTGTTGACCACAAACCCTATCCAAAAATTGAAATGCAAATGGCTGTTTAAGAACGACATTAAGAAGTATTTGTAAGGCAAGATTTTCTAAATTTTTATAAGTCCTAAGTATTACTATTAATCTCATTTTCCAAAACATACTTTTTTATACAATTATTGGCACTTATGTAGATGTGTTTGTTTAAATTAAATCCCCAAATTGATAATTTAATCTTTTTTTTTTAATAAAAAATAAAAATAATAATTCGAGTGTAAATTACATTTCCTTACTTTTCTAATTGATAATTTAATTTTCGTTTAACTTGCGACAAAAGCAAAGGAAAACTGCGTTTTTATCTTGATTATATTAATACTCATGAAAGCCTTCGCTGAAGTATGCAAGCGGATGTCTTTCAACCTTGCACAATGACAAATAGGCTCAATTGCAACTTTTTGAAACTTTTAACCTTTAATAATGACTGGCAATAAGTGCAATTGCTCATTCAATAAGCAGCCCTTTCATAAATTATTGCTTATTCTTACTAAATTAATTACAACGGCCTTGTTATAATATTGTCGTTTCTCTAAATCTGCCTGCTAACATAAAATACTACAAATTCGTGTTGTCTTTTATCTGTTACAAGTGTTGAAACTCGTCTAAAGCTCGACCACCGCAATAGCACTGATAGAAACATCCTTTATTTTTCGATGAAAAGCTGCTTCATTCGAAATATACGTTTGAATTTCGCTTACCTGACGTAACAGTTTGTAAGCTTAATCTCTCAAGCCATATACAGTGTTGGAAAAAATAATAGAAACGCATCAAACAACGCTGAAAAACGTCGCTATATCATGAGGGACCCGCCACCATGTTTCACTCTCTTTTTTGTGTATTTTGGATCATCTTCTTTATTGGCAGGGCGACGTACAAAACATACAAAACTTTTTTGTATAATTTTTTACTTAAAAGAGGTACAGACCTTGGACTTCGGACCATAAGTCCAGCCTCTTGGAGCCTACTGCTTATAGTGCGGCTTGTTACTTGAGCATCTAGTATATTTTTAAGCCAATTAGTTTTCCTCTTTCTTCCTCTAGTTCCAATATTTTTTGTATAGCGAATCACGTCAAATACTTTATGTTTAGAACACTTCATTAGATTTTAACTTAAGGATAACATTTCTTTCAGCGTCCCATTTTTTAAAAGATTTAAAACGTACACTCAACACGAAAATTTTGCAAATGTTTTAAACAAATTATTTTAACTTAATTTTTACCACTTCTAAATATTTCATGTAAAAAGTTTATTTATTTCAAATTTAAACAAGGTTTTAGAAAAACGTTTCTATTAATTTTTCCAGCTAAATTACGTATTTTCTTACTTTTTCCTGAAAATTAATAAATTAAAAAAGAAAGCAATAAGTAAACAGATAATAAAATCCCGTTACATTAGCAAGAATTTGACAGTGATTTTCAACAATAAAAGTTTATTACGAAAAAGTATACAATATTTTAATAATGAACTAATAATCGTTTCTATTATTTTTTCCAACACTGTATTTTAAAAAGGTTTATTGTTTTTTGTTCTTATAAAGAAATAACTATTATATTTGTTAAACAATTATCTTACGATTCTTCACTATTATTACTAGTATCCAAGGTCAGTACAGGCTTTTCTCGGCAGCTATTAAATCGTTTTAAGCGTGTTTGTTCCCATTCCTGGCGATGAACAAGTTTTCGATGTTTATGCATATTAGCATTCGAAATAAACGTTTTTGTACAATGAGGGCAGTTGTATAAGGCCTCACCCGTATGCGTACTTAAATGTTCCTTTAGTTCTAGCGGACGTTTAAAAGCCTTTTCGCATAAATGACAGGAGTGTTTACGTTGCATTAGATGTGAAAATCTAATGTGCATACGATGAGCATTTAAATTTGGCGAAACTTTCGAGCAATGGGGACATATTTGTTCCTTTAGATTTTCGGCCGTGTGACACATTTTTATGTGTTTTCTTAGGCCGGCTTTATTAACTAACTTAACACCACAGATATCGCATGATATTAGCTCTAAAGGTACTCCCGCATGCTGCTCTATATGACGCTGGAATGTGTCGCGATTACCGAATACTTTACCACATATATCACAAATTTTCAAATTTTTCTTAGAGTGGGTGATGTCCTCGTGCTGCCGCCGTAAATAGTCTGTAGCATATCTTTTTTCACATTGTGAACATTGAAACTTTTTCTCATTCTCTGGAATGTGGATCAATTTATGACGTTTATATACATGTTCCTTAAAGTATGACTTTCCACATTCATTACAGTTGTATAAACGTTCCCGTGGTTTATGAGCGTCAGCATGCAGTTCTAAACCACGACGTGTTGCAAAGGTTTTCACACAAAGTGAACATTTAAAGTAGTTTGGATCTTTGTGAACTCGCAGGTGATCGATTAACAGGGTTTTCTTAAGAAACTTTTTGCCACAACACATGGCATAACCTTTAGTGTCGTGATCATTTTGATAGTGTATCTTAAGCAAACGAAAATCACTTAGTGGAACATTACAAATGTGGCATTCCAAATTGTGACCTTCTAAATCATTATTTTCGGAGTTCTTTAATTTATTTTGTTTAGATTTTTTCTTTATAAGTTTACCATGTGCTTTCTTTATATTTCTATCATCATCGTAGTGCTCATCTTCAGAAATTTGATCACATTGCACATCTAAGTCAGTGGACTCTATAGCATCAAAGTTTTCATCACAACATAGTTCACTTTTTATTTCTACCATATGAGTATCATTATTTTGTTCAATCTCTGGAATTATGTCTTGCTTACGAGGTCTTCCCCTAGAACGTCTTTTAACAGGTTCTAATAACATTGGGTGGTTACATTCATCTATCACTTCATTCTTTCTAACTGTTTTACCGTGCTTCTTGATGTTACTGTTTAAAGCTAAAGACTTCAATAATGGTTGATAATGATTGTGGACCATTTCAACATTAATGTAGAAGTTATGAAACGACAATATTTCCTGCCAGCAGTTTCTACAAATCCATTGCTCACAACCATTGCTATCCGGCGTAAAGCACCACCACCACAGGTGTTTCTCAATGACCCTTTGAATGTTTCCCTCAATCCATTCAGCTGAAAAAGTTGTGATGCGAGACAATGTATCTTGATTACTATTACTATCCAAACAGACCAGACATTTTTCCATAACTTTTGTATTTCTATTGATTTTTATTAATAAAATTCTGAAATGCTCATTATTACTACAAAACTAATGTATTTTACAAGGGCAGAAAAAGTAAACAAAGTAACAGTGCTATCAACTTGCGTTTTTGTTAAACTGGTAATTAAAAAAAATAATATATTGATTTCAACTTCAACAGTTTCTCTCAAGTTCGAGTTTAATTTTTTAGTTTAAATGTTGCCTTTATGTGACTTAAAAATTTGGCATGAATTGTCATACAATCCACGAAACTACGAACTCAACGCGAACGAAATTCCTGAGACATATACCATAAAATTCTAGAACAATTTGGTTCCGGAAATTCTCAAATTTTAAACCTGTTGATTCATAACTCTGGCTTTCTCTTAGATTAAGATTTTTGAATAAGTCATATAATATGAAGGCCTAGAAAGATTATATTTCATTTAAAATTAATTTCATCAAAACAAGCGATACGTCTTGTTTTTGTCTGTTTTCGAACTGATATTGGTATTGTCAGCACTCTTACAACTGTTGTAGTCCCTACCAGAACATAACTAGTAAAATGACTAGTTATTTGACTGTAAATTGTGACGTATAAACTAGTCACAACTTCCCATCAAGTTATTAAGGGCAATGTGAAAAACTTGACGTAAACATTCGTGTACATGTGATTTTGCCTTTCTTTCTAACATATGAATTCTTTCGCCTGTAAAACATATATCTAACCTGCTCACTCTTGCGCTATTTAAAGTAACAAATGACTAGTTAACTGGTTACACTTGACTACAGTCAAGAATAGTTGACTAGTTAACTGGTTACACTTGACTATAGTCAAGAATAGTTGACTAGTCACAGTTGACTAGTTAACTGGTTACACTTGACTATAGTCAAGAATAGTTGACTAGTCACAGTTGACTAGTTAACTGGTTACACTTGACTATAGTCAAGAATAGTTGACTAGTCACAGTTGACTAGTTAACTGGTTACACTTGACCTCTTTCCCCTTACAAAAGAAAAATGTTTTTTGTTTTGATATATTTTTATTAAAAAAGATATTTTATTTTATAATTAAAAAATAAATAAAGTTATTATTTACATATAATCATTTCGAAAATTAATCTACTTCTTGGCGGCAGCTAACAATTTGAATGATCCAGAAGCACGCTTACCTTTAGTTTGGATTAATTTTCCACTGGTAACAGCACAGTCAGTTTTTGGGCATCTACCTTATATGTATATGCTGGCGAGGTATTACTTAATAGCTGGCAAATATGAGCTTCCACATTCCTTCAATGTTTTAATAGCAGCATCTACCAATTGGAACACTATACAAAAAAGTAATCAGAAATTAGAGGACTTAATATTCACAAATAAATCACACAAAATAAAATACTTTCCTTCCTTGTTGCCTGTCCGACTTCTTACTCTTCTTGATTCACTTTCCTTTTTCTCTTTACACTTTAATTAAATTCACATTTTGTTTCTCTTTTTTCCACGAGCTTCAAATTTTCAATTTAAATTTTATATTATTCCATTCTTCACAGTTTTTTTCACAAAAGTTTTGTGGGAGTAGCTTTGTTTTCAAAGCCTACTACGATTGAGTTTTTGAAATTAATAAATATTAACAAATACAACTCTGTAGCTTAAAAAGTCAAATAAAAACTACATGTGTAGTAGTAAGTAAGACAGCTTTTGCACGTTGAAATTAGTTTCGAAACAAGTTTCAAAAACTTTGTTGCATTTTCTTTTAAAATTTCTTTCGCTTTTGCACGTAAAAAATTAATTTCACAAATTTTGTTTTCTTTTATCGCGTCACTCTGCTGTTTTTGACAGTTATAACTTTATTTGGCATTGTGATTTAGGTTCAAACAACGCCAGACAATTCTTTAAAAATGAACATTATATGAATATTATATATTTTTTTTATAATATAATATATTATACATATATTTATGTATGTATTATTATTTTTTAATATATTTACCTTATTTATTGATCTTTATAAATTAAAAAATTAAATTATATTCTTTTTGATTTTTATTTTTTCATTTTTATAATTAATTGTATGGTACTAAAAATTTTCTTTTGCAAATGTTTTGATTTCAAACACAAAATAAACAAAAAGTAATGTTATTTTAAATAAGGAAAATTTATATTATATTTTCTTCTAAAAAAACATAATTTTTATTTTTGATATTTATTTTGATGATTTATTACGATCTAAAAATAGAGTTTTTTAAGTAATATAATGTAAAAAAATCAAATTGTCATTTTTGGCCAGTTTTTTGAAAATTGCCGCGGCAGTCAGCATGTTGACTTCGCTATGCGAAACAAAAAATAAAAGAAAATGTGAAATCAAATACAACTCTGTGTATATACGAATAAAGAACAAAGCAAGGCGAATTCATTACGAGGTGGGTTTTGTTTACCAGCTGATGTAAGTAACAATGTCAAAAAAAATTTTTGTTTTTTGTGTATTTTGTTTCGATATTCAATTTCGTATTCATATTAGTCATAAACCCTCATATGTACCGCATGTATCCTTAACGATACACTGATATTTTTTTTAATTTACAGGTGCTGCAGTATTATGTAATGTAATAATAAAATTCATAAGAATTTTCAATATATAAAATTTATTTAGTTTTTTTTAATTGCTTTAACTAATTTCCTATGGAGGTTTGAGGGTTAATTTTTTTGACAAGATGTGTACATTTTTACAAAAACAAAATCCCTGTTGTTTTTGTATTGTTGTACTTATTGTAATACTATTCCCACCTCGTAATGAATTCGCCTTGGAACAAAGCAAGTTTTGCGAGTACATGAAATTGTGAAATCACCCCCGCTCGTTTTTCCCCTCTCTCCAAAAACTCAAGTGTCTTGAAATTTGTTTCGAAACAAATTTCAACGTGCAAAAGGCGTCTAAGTTTTGTTTGTGTTAGTTTCGGTCATTAATTTCTTGTAGGGGTTGTTGTTATCAAAACAGTTTTCATTCGTAGGAAATTTACATTGGCATTTTCGAATTTGTTTTTTTTTTCTACCATGGTATTTCTTATACCATGTTTTTCTACTATAAACAAATAAATAGATGTTAATAAACATATAATATATTTTAAGTGTTTTTAAGTCAAAAGATCAATATGGATTGTTGTATTATTTGTCTGTCATTTTGTGATCCACTTACACGCATTACCACAGAATCTTTGGAATGGAAAAGAGAGCAAATTCAACGTGTGGTGGAGAAACATTTGTGGTGGTTGTACCTGCAGACTGAATCTGATGGACAACGAATAAAATGGATATGTAAATCTTGTTGGCAAGAAATATCATCATTCCATAATTTTTTTCTTAGAGTCGAAAGGATACACAAGCAATACCAGACCCTATTATTTACCACCAACAATTTGGAAGGGAAAGCTATACATGATGTTAAAGAGGTAAGCGTGCAGAGAATTATATTCTTTTAATATTTAATTTTAATAAGTGCAAATACCTCGAGTTGTCACTTCATTGGCCTTATTTTGAGATACGATAGGAGTGAGAAGTCTTCTGTACTGCGTTCACCTGTTTTAAAACTGGAAAACTGGTGAACATTCAAAAGATAATACGTAGTTTCGATAAATCAACTAAAACTTTTGTAGAACTCCAACGCGTACGGTCAATAAGGAAGGAGTATTATACTGAAATTATGCAACGTCTGCAAGAGGAAATAGGAAGAGTCAACAGGAACCGAAAATAAAAGATTCTTAGCTCTTTACAATGCGTTTTTAGTCCAAAAGCGAAAAACTATTGAATATTGATAAATATATCTGTTTTTAATTATTTTTGTAAAAAGTATGATACCTGTATACTAACCTGACTATTATTTGCACTGTTTCCTTATGTTTGAATATTATAAATATGAAGCGCACATAATAAAAATATTTCATTTTATTTTCAGAAAAGATTAAATAAAGCCAACAGACCTGTGGCGACAATAGTGAAATCTATTGAAGATAGCTCATATTCTTCATCGCCTTTAGTATATAATACAGAAAATTATGAAAAGCACATGATAAAGCACGAAATAGCCGAGTATGAAGAGGAGGGAAGTGAATGTTTTGATTCTTCCATTAAAAATGAACCCATTTACGAGGACTATGGAAAAACTGAGTACAATTTTGAAATTTTTGAAGTTGAAGAATCACATAACCATAACGATAGAATGATTGACAACACCAGTGATGCGGAAAAGCAAAGTTACAACTATAATAGCAGTTATAATGCGGCAAATAGCGATGAAAAGGAAGCTGATAATGAGTCTATAATGCGCCGCGCAAGGTTGGGAAATCTAAGAAAGATCGGCATCATAGACTTCTACAAAGAATTTCAATTTAAACTCGAATGCGTTATTTGCAATTCAATTGAATCTACTTTTGCCAGTCTCTGTGCCCATTATAAAAATCAACATAATATGCGTGGTTTTGCCATGTGTTGCGGTGGAAAATTTGTTCATAGGCACTTGCTTATAGACCACTTATGTGTGCATAAGGATCCACACTTTTTTAAGTGTAGCAAGTGTCATAGAGTGTATCAATTTCGAAAGAATCTTAAAAGTCATTTGCGAAAAAACAGATGTACTCCGGAATATAAGTGTGTCCAATGCGACAAACAATTCCTGACACAAAAAAACCTTTTGTTCCACAAATTAACTCATCTAAAACCGATTGATAAAATTTTCAATTGTGAAAAATGCCATACGCCTTTTGAATCAGTCGAATTTTTACGAGAACACCAAAAGCATATTCATGCAGGAGTAGAAGAAGTTAATGCGATTACAACTAATATAGTATTAGGTGGAGACGAAGATATTACACCAATAGTAAAATCAGAGCCACCAGATGACACTGAAATTCTTCAGGATGAATCTATTTCCTCAAAGCAATCTAATACGGTGAAATTTAAAAGAAAATTAGAAAAAAGTACTGAACATAGCGACAATAGCGAAGTTGAAGAAGACAATTCAAATGATGATGAGAAAAAGGACACTTCTGTATGCAAAACTTTTAGAAATAATGATATACCTTCGGGGAGCGACGAATTTTTCAGGGAAATGCAATACATAATGGAATGCAATCTTTGTAATATAATTTTGCCTGATTTTCAATCACTCATAACACATTTTCGTGTTGTCCACACCACAGCTGGCTATGGTATGTGTTGTGGCAAAAAATTTCACAGACGAGGTGTTCTAGCCGACCATCTTAAGCTGCATAAAGATCCGAATTTGTTTAAATGTCGGTTATGTAGTAATCGATATAGTGCTCGTCGTTGTTTAGAAAAACACATAGGGCTTTGTGCTAAAAAATTTAAGAAATATGAATGAAATAAAGACTTAATTTTATATTTTTATTCGTTTATGTAAGCTGAATACTTTGTTCCTGCCATTCACTCAAATTTTTTTAAAAAAAGACTTCTAAGCAGTGATTTAAGGATTGGAATCGTTTTTATTTCTAAGCAACATAAAAATGTCTAATGTTTCGATCATGAATTTATTTACTACGAATAAGATCATATTTAATGTGATGTAAATAAACATTTATTTTGTGTTAAAAAAGGGAAAATTTTGAATATTTTTTAGTTTCTTCAATGAAAAGTTTAAAGATTCTTAAATATTTAAATATTAATCGAAATGTGTGTGATTTTCAGTCACAATGAATATAGTTTCTTGTGCAAGAGGTAATTAAGAAGCTAAATATTACAAGATCAAAATAAGACGTACTGCTCATAAAAAAATTTTCATGCTGAAAATTGCCAATATTTTTGAATTTCTTGAAAGAAAAAGTTAAAAATTGTTATTGTTATTATTTGTTTTTATTATTTATTAATAGTTTTAGACAAAAATTACATTTTTAATTAACTCTCGCCAATATAAAAAACAATCCCCGAAAACAAAAAAAAAAACTTAAATAAACAAAACAGAGAGGGACAGATATACTTTTTGGTAATATTTGCTGTCCTTTTCTCAATGGAAGGTTAACTTTCAAACTCTAGTTTCCATTCCGTGTATTTTGTGATTTATATTTAGTTTTTCTACTTTAACCGCCAGTTTTCACTCTGTATATCTATTGCTTCTAACACATTTGATTCGCAAAACATTACAACATATTCTTTCTCCCTCTAAATTGGCCTGTCCTTTTATGTTATGAGCGTTTTTCATCTGTCAAAATTATCGTATCTGTGGATATAAGATCGTGTTAAATGGCCAAATATGCTTTGTTTTGTCTGTTTTCGAACTGATATTGGTATTGTCAGCACTCTTACAACTGTTGTAGTTGTTGTTAGCAAAAACAGTTTTCATTCGTAAGAAATTTACATTGGCATTTTCGAATTTGTTTTTTTTTTCTACTATAAACAAATAAATAGATGTTAATAAACATATAATATATTTTAAGTGTTTTTAAGTCAAAAGATCAATATGGATTGTTGTATTATTTGTCTGTCATTTTGTGATCCACTTACACGCATTACCACAGAATCTTTGGAATGGAAAAGAAAGCAAATTCAACGTGTGGTGGAGAAACATTTGTGGTGGTTGTACCTGCAGACTGAATCTGATGGACAACGAATAAAATGGATTTGTAAATCTTGTTGGCAAGAAATATCATCATTCCATAATTTTTTTCTTAGAGTCGAAAGGATACACAAGCAATACCAGACCCTTTTATTTACCACCAACAATTTGGAAGGGAAAACTATACATAATGTTAAAGAGGTAAAGCGTGCAGAGAATTATATTTGTTTAATATTTAATTTTAATAAGTGCAAATACCTCGAGTTGTCACTTTGACCTTATTTTGAGATACGATAGGAGTGAGAAGTCTTCTGTACTGCCTTCACCTGTTTTAAAACTGGAAAACTGGTGAACATTCAAAAGACAATACGTAGTTTCGATAAATCAACTAAAACTTTTGCAGAACTCCAACGCGTACGGTCAATAAGGAAGGAGTATTATACTGAAATTATGCACCGTCTGCAAGAGTAAATAGGAAGAGTCAACAGGAACCGAAAATAAAAGATTCTTAGCTCTTTAGAATGCGTTTTTAGCACAGAATATACATACATGTATATTCTGTGGTTTTTAGTCCAAAAGCGAAAAACTATTGAATATTGATAAATATATCTGTTTTTAATTATTTTTGTAAAAAGTATGATACCTGTATACTAATCTGACTATTATTTGCACTGTTTCCTTATATTTGAATATTATAAATATGAAGCGCACATATAAAAATATTTCATTTTGTTTTCAGAAAAGATTAAATAAAGCTAACAGACCTGTGGCGACAATAGTGAAATCTATTGAAGATAGCTCATATTCTTCATCGCCTTTAGTATATAATACAGAAAATTATGAAAAGCACATGATAAAGCAGGAAATAGCCGAGTATGAAGAGGAGGGAAATGAATGTTTTGATTATTGCATTAAAAACGAACCTATTAACGAGGACTATGGAAAAACTGGGGACAATTTTGAAATTTTTGAAGCTGAAGAACCACAGTACAATGATAAACATAACGATAAAATGATTGACAACACCAGTAATGCGGAAAAGCGGAATTACAACTATAATAGGAGTTATAATGCGGCAAACAGCGATGAAAAGGCAGCAGATAATGAGTCTATAATGCGCCGCGCAAGGCTGGGAAACCTAAGAAAGATCGGCATCATAGACTTCTACAAAGAATTTCAATTTAAACTCGAATGCGTTATTTGCAATTCAATTGAATCTACTTTTGCCAGTCTCTGTGCACATTATAAAAATCAACATAATATGCGTGGTTTTGCCATGTGTTGCGGTGTAAAATTTGTTCATAGGCACTTGCTTATAGGCCATTTATGTGTGCATAAGGATCCACACTTCTTTAAGTGTAGCAAGTGTCATAGAGTGTATCAATTTCGAAAGAATCTTATAAGTCATTTGCGAAAAAACAGGTGTACTCCGAAATATAAGTGTGACCAATGCGGCAAACAGTTGCTGATACACAAAAACCTTTTGCTCCACAAATTAACTCATCTAAAACCGATTGATAAAATTTTCAATTGTGAAAAATGCCATACGCCTTTTGAATCAGTCGAATTTTTACGAGAACACCAAAAGCATATTCATGCAGGAGTAGAAGAAGTCAATGCGATAACACCTAATTTAGTACTAGGTGGAGACGAAGATATTACACCTATAGTAAAATCTGAGCCATCAGATGACACTGGAATTCTTCAGGAATCTATATCCTCAAAGAAATCTAATGCGGTGAAATTTAAAAGAAAATTAAAAAAAACTACTAAACATAGGGACAATAGCGAAGTTGAAGAAGATGACAATTCAAATGCGGATGAGGAAAAGGAGACTTCTGTATGCAAAACTTTTAGAAATATGCACAAACCTTCGGGAAGCGACGCATTTTTCAGGGAAATTCAATACATAATGGAATGCAATCTTTGTAATATAATTTTGCCTGATTTTCAATCACTCATAACACATTATCGTGTTGACCATAACACAGTTGGTTATGGTATGTGTTGTGGCAGAAAGTTTTACAGACGAGGTGTTTTAGCTGATCATCTCAAATTGCATAAAGATCCGAATTTGTTTAAATGTCAGTTATGTAGTAAACGATATAGTTCTCGTAGTTGTTTAGAAAAACACCTAGGGCTTTGTGCTAAAAAATTTAAGAAATATGAATGAAATAAAGACTTAATTTTACATTTTTATTCGTTTGTGTAAGCTGAATACTTTGTTCCTTTCATTCACTCAAAATTGTATAAAAACACTTTTAAGCACTGATTTAAGAATTGGAAACGTTTTTATTTCTAAGGTAAAATTGCCTTATGTTTTGATCATGAACTTATTTAATACGAATAAGACCATAAAAAATAGTATTTCTATTTCAAATACTACATATTTACTGTTTAAGAATTTGATTTATGATTTAATTAGCAACATTTCTTTAGTCTTTTTAATTTGGTTTCCAGCCATTCTTTAGGATGAGCATTTTTGTGGTGTTTATGCATATTAGCACTGAAATTAAATGTTCTCGTGCATTGAGGGCATTTATATAACGGTTCTCCAGTATGGGTACTTAAATGCTCCTTTAATTCTAAAGGACGTCGGAATTTTTTTTCACACATATGGCAGGCATATTTACGCTCCATAGTGTGAGTATAAGCAATATGTTGACGATGGGCTTGTATATTGGGAGATACCTTCCAGCAGTAGGGACAAATTTGTTCCTGTGGATACTCGTCACGGCGCATTTTTTTCTTAGAACGATTGAGAAGATATTTACCTCTCAGATCTGTCTCACTTATGTCATCATCATCAGATTTAAATTTGTGTTCTTCACCAGGTAAGTGTGTCAAGAGATGACGTTCATAAACGACTTTTCTAAAAAATGTTTTTTCACATTTACCACAGCTAAAGCGTGTCCTAGTTGATAGTTTATGGTATTTCATATGATTTACGAAACTCATACGATGTGACAAAATGCGATTGCACTGAGGGCACTTGAAATAATTTGAATCTTTGTGTACCCTCAGGTGATCCGCTAGCTGTCCTCGATTATAAAATTTTTTATTGCAACATAAAGCATAACCTCGTGATTTGTGTTCTAAGCGAAAGTGAGTTTTTAAATCGCGAAAATCCGTTAAAGATGTTTTACAGAGATTACAGTTAAATTTATATTCACTTTGGTCTAAACATTCATCTGTTTTAGGCGTAATTTGCGATTTTAAATAAGAATCAATTACTTTTGAATTCATTTCGCCATGTTTTTCATTTTCCTCAACATATACTTCAACGGATATGAAGTTTTCATCTAAAGAGGGCGAAGAGCTTACCCAAATATGTTGCTCTTCTTTTGGCACTAATAATTCCATGTCGTTTTCAATATTATTAACTTCATTGTTAGGGTAGATATTGTTTTTCAAGTTTTTATATTCTCTAACAAATTCAACGTGATCCAGTTCATTTACAGGCTCAGTTTTTAAGTTATCTGGCAGTTTTTTGATTCTCGATTTATCTCCTTGTACTATTTTGTCTGTTGCCGAAACTTCTTCAGATGTTGTTGAATCATATTCAAAAAACTGAACCTCTTCGTTTGCGTCCAATAGTTTTCGATTGATCATTGGTTCTTTGCTAACTGTGAACGCTTTTTCTTCAACTGCTGTTCCTCTTATTAACTCATATTGTTGGTGAACTTTCTCCACTCTTTTGTAGAACGTATGAAAGGATAAGAGTTCTTGCCAACATTGACAACATATCCATACCAAGTGATTTGTCGGTGACACCTTTGAATACCACCACCACAGATGTTTTTCAATTATTCTCTGAATATTACCTTCCTGCCATTCACGTGACTTTGAATATATACGGGAAAACATACCCCTATTCGTTAAGCATACTATACAATTATCCATTTCGTTCAACAAATAGTTTACTTTTATTTATTTGTTTATATTGAAGTCCGTTTAAATTTTTATCACAGCTACTCTAGAGTAGCAATTTTTATTATTCTGTCATTTTACAGCGTTGTTGTTGCAAAGTTAATATTCTTATTACCGACTACTTTGAATGAATATTTTTTGTGCTTATTCGCAATTTAAAGCCGCAATTCAATGATTCTACTTGATTATAGGCGATTTCTAACAATTTAACACTTAAAAAAAGAAAATCAATTGCATTTTATTACACATTTGCAGAAAACATAATTTGTTAATATGGACGGTTATTTTTGGATTTTTGACGTTCTTTCTCCCCATATGATTTGAAGTGTTACCAGATATTACATATTTATTTAAACTAACTTAAAAGCAGAGAATAACTGGAATATTGTTAATATTTAAAAAAATATAAGTAGTATATTGACTAGATTGAAAGGTACAAAAAATATGAAATTCTGTTGAACATAATTTATTTTTGTTAAATCACTTGCTTGAGAGGGAAAAAAGAAAATTGGAACCGAATTGCTAAAGTTTTTTTGAGTAACACATTCTTACTGGTTTTTAACTTAAACATTGGCAACTCTTCGCATCATTCCATTTGTTTACAATTTTATTCTTGTTTTGTTGTTTTCTCACTTTTTTAATAAAATTTACAAAAACTATTTGTAGAAGGAAAAAAATTGCCCAGAAAATGGATAACTGTGTAGTTTGCTGTAAAGTTAATGAGGATATGTTCTCACGTATAACTACCGAATCGAGTGAATGGAAAGAGTGGAATATACAACGCGTGATAGAGAAGCATTTATGGTGGTGGTATTTAAGAGAGCCTATAGACAGCGGAACACCGCAGTGGATATGTCGGCAATGTTGGCAGGAATTATTATCGTTTCATAAATTTTACCTCAGTGCGGAAAAGGAGCACAGACTGTACAACCACAAGGTGTTACATATAAAAACTGATGAAGATGACCTACAATGTGTAGTTATTAAACAGGAGCTACCCAGTTTCGAAAATGAGCCACTTATCGCTGAAAGTTTAATGCAGATGGAGAAGCCAAAGAGAGGAAGAAAAAAAAAAGTGTCCGAGAACAAAGAGAGCTTAAGAATAGAAGAACTACCTTTAGTAGAGATCAAAAACGAACACGATGCTATCGATCAAAATAAGGAGGAACTGAAACCAGAAGTAGACGCTCAAAATTTTTTGGCTAATGATTCTGGTGATGATTGGGAGCAGTGTTTTCTCGATCAAAATCATTCTGATGAAGACTTTACCGATGCAGAAAATGATCTTGTTGATCCCGAAGATGATATTCTAGACATTATTTATAAGAAGAAATCCAAAACAAAAAGCCAGTCTACAGCAAAGGCCAAAAAACTATTAAAAATTTGTCGAAAAAAATATACGAAAACTAAGAAGGAAAAGAATGTTAAAGCCATCAAAACTGAATCGGGTTCATCAATGACTCATGTGATGAAAAAGAACGATGAATTTATAGCTGATAATCACTTTGAGCTGAGTTGTAGCATTTGCAGTGCATCATTGGATAATTTTAATTACCTTAAAATACATTTTCGTAAAGAGCACGACATGCTGGGTTACGCCATGTGTTGCAATAAGAAATTCTACAAACGTGGCGTGCTCGTTGACCACATAAATGTCCATAAGGATCCAAATTATTTTAAATGCATACAATGTAATAAAGCTCTTTCCACTAGACGAAGTTATGAAAAGCATATGGAAACGCATCAGCAAATGAAATCTGGCCAACTACTTTATACTTGTGAGAAATGCGACAAATCATTTTTGAAGAAGGCCGTATTTGATCGCCACGTGTTGACGCATGTACCTGAGGAAGAACGCAATTTCCAGTGCACTATATGTAGTAAGAAGTTTGCTTCGGAATATTTGCGCAGACAACATGTGTCATTAACTCATACTAATAAATATGCAAAAATCTGTGACATTTGTGGTAAACTATTTCGTGATAGTTTCTCCTTCATACGTCACATGGCAGAACATAATGGGCAGCCGGTGGCAAAGGTAAAATGCGATCTATGTGGAGCAGAACTAACCAGTAAATATCGCCTTAATCGCCACATGAAAATGATGCACACTGAAGAGAATCAACAAGAGCAAATATGCCCGTACTGCTCAAAAATATCACCAAATTTGAATGCTCATCGTCATCATGTTAAGTACGCTCACACTTTGGAACGGAAGCACGCCTGTCACATGTGTGATAAAAAATTTAGACGCCCACTAGAACTAAAGGAACACTTAAGCACCCATACCGGTGAACCATTGTATACTTGCCCACATTGTCCGCGTACTTTTATATCGAGTGCGAATATGCATAAGCATCGTAAACTGTCACATCGCAAGGAATGGGATGAGGCGAGATTAAGAAAATTACAAGCGAAGCCATACGCAGGCAAAAAAATTATTTTCAATCCAAAAGAAACGCCAAAATCTGAAGTATTGACTGAAGATGCGTCATATCCGGAGATTTCTTTAACTGAACCTGGCGCGGAGGCAGTAGCAAACTTGACAGTGTTAAATTTTTAAATATTATATAAGCAAAATAAACGTTAATGATATTAAGAAAAACTTAAACATAAATCGTATGTTTATGTATGTACATATATACAAAGAATTAGTACTTGTTCTCAATAAAAAAACAGAGGTTTAGGAAACAACCGAATCCGACTAGACCTAAACAACTTAATGATCTTGTTGCTTTAACATAAAATTTTAGGAATTACTTCCAGAGGAGTAGAGAATTTTTTCTAATTATATATACACACTTTATTTTCAAGGCAATAAATCACAAGTACCAGTAATTTTGACTATAGAGTTAGTAAAGAGCAACATGTCACTGTATGGATGCCTATGTAAGGTTATAGAATTAATTTGAAGATCTAAATGCTAGGATTTAGAAGCCAGACATTAACTAAAACTGTATTCTTTTATTAATTTATTGAAATATTTTCAAATGAAATGTAATTTAATACATTCGATCAATAAAACAATATTATTTTCACCAAAACTGTATTTTGTTTTAGAACTTAGAAATATAAGGGTTAACTCTGGTATTCAAACATAACTTTTCAAATAAATAAATTCGAAACAATTTCATATTTCTATAACAAAATTTTTTCAAAACTTTTCCTCTTCATTTTTTTTCCTTAAATAGCATATTTTTATAGCATTATAATATTTTTTATAGATTAAATAAAAACGTTTAGAGATGGCATATTTTACATCTAGAATTGGTGATAAGGGAAGCGAAACCGAAATACGTCATTCGGCTCGAAGCTTGGCATCGTCGATCAGTTGTACTAACAGCAGTCGTTTTAACTTAAGTTCCCGAAGTTACGATACCAACAAGTCTAGTGTGAGGTATAACATTACAATACTTAATTTGAATTCTTAAGATTTGATAACGATTTATATCTAGGTATATAAACTCTGCTGCCTATATTGAGAATAATAGTATTCCTTTGAATAATATCTCAAGTGAAAATAGTTTGAAGTGTCCTTTGGAAATGTCAGAAACTCAAAGCGATATTGTGCCACCATTAGATTTGAAGTCTGAGGAAAACTATCCCACAACACGAGATTATACATTTTCATATCGTAAGCATTGTGAAGCTGCTAAAATTGTTCTCAAGCCAGATCAGGCTTATGAGACCTGGCTATCAGCTAAACGGTAACATTGTTTTCAGATTTAAAGTTTTTAGTTTGAAAAAAAAAGAATTGTACATTTGAAATATATTTTATTCAATAAATTTTTAGAAAAGTCTTGTCTGATGAAGCAGCAAGACGCAGAAAAATCGAGGAACAAAAGCAAAAAGAAATCGAAGAACGTAAACGTTTAGCTCAAGAAAAATACGAAAAATGGTTAGAAGAAAAATCACGTTCACAGCATACTTCGCAATCCTCACTAGGACAGCATTCCACTATAACGACTAAAACTACGTCCACGGTGTCAGAAGGTCCAAGGCGTCCTCAAATATCGGAGGAGGAAGCCCGTGTACGTTTGGAAGAATGGGAACGTAGAAAACGTTTAGAAATCGAACGTCGTCGTATGTTAAAACAGCAGGAAGAAGAACGTCGCCGCGAATTAGAGGATCAGCGCCGTCAAATGGCTGAGGAGGCTTGGGAGAAATGGATAGCAGAAGCTGCAAAGAAACCAAAACCAGTACCATTGAATCGTGGTATCTTTACATTACGCGGTACAATATCGGATATATTTGTTAATCCAAACGAATGGAAACCAATTATACCAGTTAAAGAGGAAAATCAAAAATAATCCAATCATATAGAAAATAGCTTGTAGTTTTGGATATCCGACCAGAAGGCGAGAGAATTTTTTTTATTGAAAACAACTTTTTATTAAAACTTTAAATAAAAGGATGTTTTGAATAAAAAAAATATTTCAATGCAATTGAAAAAGAATTCTAATGTTTGTAATTAATAAACTTGGTATTGGATTTAATATTACATTTGTCTAATTAATTTAAATGTGGATAATTCTGTCTTTAATATCCAAGAATTTCTTGTTTTATTTCGATGAAAATAAGGTGGAATTGTTATCCCGTATAAGTATATTAGAGTTTCATAAACCTACGACGACAAGTTTTGCGCTGAATATGGTCGATAATTTCACATTGTATCAATATCCGTCAATAGTAGTACTTAAAGACGTTCCCAGGATATTTGTCTGTACGACGATAATAATAATTTGTGCTTTCCAATAAGAAAAAGTCGCAAATTTCAAAAATCTTAATGCATTCACGCTTGGTTTCCTTCAAATAAATTTTATTAAAAATTTAAATGTCATTACTCTAGGCCTTAATTCTACAAAAACTACTACATTCTACATAGATATTCTTTTATCTTTGAAATGGATGCACTTGCATAGCCGATTTAATATTTGTCTTAACAGCCGATGGAGCCTTCCCCAATTGGTTAACACCGCCGGGACTAACAGAACTCATAGCTGTGGGCGGTCGTATAGCAGGTGGAACCATCATATTACCAGGACCACCAGGCATAGACATTGGGATACTTATTTTTAGGCCTTTACCCATACCTACAGCAGCAACAAGGGCATGTGTATCGGATATGCTACTTGTTTGCTGGATGCCAGCTCGTGACGACGAATCAATTTCCCAGTCTTCCCGTTGTTTACTTACGATCTCTAAGACATGCGAAACAACCTTATTGTACTGGGCCACCTGCTTGCTAGCCGCTTCGTTGGTCAGACTATTGGCTTTTTGTTCATTTTGTAGCATTTTTTGTTCAGCCAAAGGAGCAGGTTTGGTACGCAAATAATCGGGCACAATATCATGAGAAAAGATGGGTACTCTACCCTGGGTAAGATTTGCAAGTACTTCATCTCTGTCGGGCGACAGCAAAAGAGGCAGAACAGTGCGATTACGTAGTGGTGGGCATATTTCTTTCGACAGGATCTTGGATAGACCGGTAAGCTATTTACAAAGGATTACAAAGATAAATTAAAAAAAAAAATATTCTTGTTAAAAAGAAATCTTACATGGCTGGAGATTAAGGCGAAATTGTCTAAAAATTGTGGCCAATTAATGGTTTCGTATTCCGTCTCCAATTTGTGTACCATCGCTCCAATAGACATTTTTAAATCATTTAAACGATTAAGAACAGCGTCTAATGTGGCATCCAATTGTTTCTCCTCACGCGACATTTATATTATGTTTTTTGATATTTATTAGAAAAATAAAACAGATTTCTAGCAAATTTATGAACACCAACAAAGCAACAGCGAAATTTGTTTGTGTTGTCCAACAACAAGTCAAATTACAAGACAGCTGTTTAGTAAAACAGAGTAGCTTGCAGTGAATTGCCAACCAAAATTTATATGCAGCGGTGTTTTTGGTTACTTCGAAACAAAATTGATTATTTTTTTCTTCAATGTGTAGGATATTCTTGTTTAGGTTACCTTTTTTCTTGTCATCGCCGGTCTTTTTTGTCCTCGTTGGTCCCCTCCCCCACCACCAAAATCGCTCTCGCGTAAGGTAAATCAGACAAGAAATAATTTTTAAATCTGGTGAGTTCTTAAGGAATGGTGAGTTTCGAATGTGGTCAAATTTGATATGGAATGTATATTGAATTTCTCTAAAGTGGTGAAAAAAATTGAAGTTTACCAAAAGAACCGTTATTTAAAAAAATACACGGTATTATTAAATCACCGGTACTACCATATTTGCACGGTATCATCACTGGTAATTTGTGAAGTTTATGTCTGGAATAAATAAGTTTCTTCTCATTTAGTCAATGGGTTAAAAACACCAAAAATTGGAATATAAATTACTGAAGGTGGATATCTGGGATGTATTTGCTTATCATAAACAAAATTTTGTAGAATTATGAGATAGAAAATTTCAAAATTGGAGATAAAACTTGAGAACAATCTGACAACACTGATACTCAACATCAAAATAGTGCTGCATGTGTATATGTAGTCAATCTTGCTATCATTTGCATTAAGATGCATGGCGATACATAAAATTTAACTGATCAAAATTATGTACATATGTATGTATTGATAATATTTAATTATGCATAGCGCAGCAGCACATCAAAGTTATATCTTTAAATTCATTTTATAGTTGTTGTGAGGGTTTGCAGGTGGAGAAAAATATATTTTGATATTCAAACTTAACTGTTGCGTGAAATTTTAAATACGAAATCCTCCAAAATTGTCTCTTGTTCTGAAGTAATCTGTATAAAAGCGCATGCTGCATGATGACCGTCCATACAGAAACATCTGTAATCTGTGGTAGTGTAGCTGCCCAGAAAATGCAGTATCTTAGCAGTAGTGCTAAGAATGAAGATGTATTACTCCGGCTAGAAAACGTCTGGGATGTTAGCCTCTACAAACTGTCGTATTTCTGAATGCCATCTCCTTTTTTAACACCTAGACATGCGTGTTCTTATCACTGTTATTTGGTGTTCTCTCTTTCAACAGTATTCAGAATGTTACAATAATAACGCATTGTGTGGTGTATATTACTGGTTAAAAAAATCAAACAAACAAAGCTTTTCAACAATGTCTTTTCAAAATTTTATAGTTTTAAAAACTCTTCAATAAATCAGCCAGACAACGCATTGACCCCTGATCCTCAGAGAGGATAACATCCACAACAAACGTCATAGGCCAAACGCGGTCCTAGGTCATACAGGAATTGACAGTTGACAGGGGATCATCTTAAACTCAACATGTATGTATATAATGTGATGATCATCGGAAACTTTTCTTTGATACTGTGATTCATTAATGCATACTAAATTGACATCATCAATGTATCCAAGGTGCTGGGCAGGGAATAGTCCTTCTTGATGTCGAGCTGCACCCTGATGTTTATCAGGGCAAAAAAAACCTTCATAAGGCCAAATGTTCTCACACTGTTTCCTCTGCTTTAATTTCAAACATACACAAAACTGTTTATGAGTCACTCAACTGTTTTTAAGTTGCAATAAAAATCACATACGATCGCATATAGTGGTGCTGGGTGTATTTCAATTGATCGTATAAAACAATATTCATTTTACAAATTATTTGCAGTTGCAATTTAAATTTCGTAGTGTTCACAACTTTACGGTGCAATTGAATTGAATTGTAATTAAATCTTTATCGGAATTTGTTAAATAAAAACGAACTAAAAAAATATATGAAATAATTACCAGAACGTGCCACAACGCTTAAATGTGGTTTTTATAAGAAAATTAACAGGAATAGACAATAGCTTTGGTTCATTTGAAAATTAAACACCGCTTGGAATACACCATCAATATGAATCTGTCGCTTTTATATATGGTTTGTGGCCTTTTAATGGTTTTAATAATTTATAAACAACGTAAATGCTGGTACTTTATATGGCAACTAAATGGCTGGCGTGGCATATTCCAACAACCCATACTATGGTTGTTATTAATTATTTACCTGGAACCGAAAAGTTAAGTTTTAAAGACACTTGTTATGTGAGTCAGTGTAACAGTGTAATTAAATTGCTGTGATATTTATTTCCCTATCCAACCACACTGACAGTTATTTAAATTTATTTTTGATTTCTTGCTGTTGTTGTTGTTATAAAAAATAATTTTTTTTCTTTTATTTTTCAATCATCTACGACACTCTGCTGTGCTTTTTGGCCAATTTACATACATATGGTAAATCCAACATTCAACATCCATCCAACCAGGTATAATGGTTACCATTCAACGCTGTCATAAACATTTTCAATTCCCTTTGGCCATAATTGTGTTCAACCGAATACTGTTGTATGTCGATGATCCTGAGACTATGGAATGTATACTCACTGCACCAGAGTGTTTAAATAAGACGTTTTTGCAAAATGGTTTCTATGCCAACAAGGGTTTATTGCATGCCAAGGGTTAGTATTCAATTAGTTTGGTATGAATATATTAACAAAGGGTGACACAATTGGAGATATTAAATAATATTTACCGTATCGTATAGTATAATAGCGGAAGTCGCAGTGGTCTAGTAGGTAGTGTGTTGGCTTATTAGACGAAAAGCCAGTGTTCGAGCCCCAGGCCAGACATCAAAATAAAATACAAAAAGTATTTCTTCGGTGACTTCCTCTCACCAGATTTCTGGCAAAAACTCTGAGAGTAAATAAAATTGCCATTGTATCTGACGGAGCTAAAGTCGCCGTAGTCTAGTACGTAGTGTATTGGGTTATTAGACGTGAGGCCACGGTTCAAACCCAAGGTCAGATATCTCCAACAAAACGAAATTTAAAAAATATATCTCTTAGGCGACTTCCTCTCATAAGATTTCTGTCAAAAACTCTGAGATTAAATAAAATTGCCACAATTTGTCGCTCGGAGTCGACTTTAAACCCTAGGTCCCTTCACTTATGGATGAAATTAACACACACAACAGTGTTAGTGTGTGAGGAGCTAGGTTGTAATCCTGACTGAAGGATTGTAGTGGCCAATTATGTATGTATGTATGCATTTGCTTGTTATGGTACAAAAAAAATTGTGAAAAGGCGTCTGAATTTATAATTTATCACAATGCTTACTTATATTACTTGTGATATATTTGTGGACAAAATCAACACCACAAATAAATTATTCCTCATTATTAATAACACGTTTTGTAACACCCTGTTTGGAGAAGACATATTCAATTTAAAAATCATTTTTGCTTTCACAGAGATACTCGGTTATAACAATTTAATACCGTTGTCTAGCTTTATTAGACTCAAAATATTTTCTTACAAACTATTACACATACATATGCATACATAGATAACATTGTAATCCTTTTGTTGGTAGTATTCGTATATATGTTGCCTATTAAAGACACTCAATCACAGACTTATAGTAGACATTAAAATAAAACTTTAATTCTCTGTGCTACAATAGTTATAAATTAACTTATAGACTAACTATGTACATAGGATATGCGGCACAAATGAAATGCTTTAATTTATTTTTATTTCTTTTTAATACATACACACACACGTGTGATTATTGCTATTCCCATTTGAAACCACAAGATGAACAATGGAAAATACGCCGTAAACAATTGAATCCAGCATTCAGTCAAGCCACTCTTGTCGGTTTCTTTAAAGTTTTTAATTGCGTTGCTAATGAGTTGAGACTAAAAGTCACTAAGGATTTGCCAGAAGACTCGAAGATGGAATATAAAAATTTGGAGGATTTAATAACACGCGCCGTTTTACAAGTTTCATGCTGTAAGTACGAACATCTTAAATTTATTTTGTTTTCATGTTTACATTTCTTTGCAGTAACAACAATGGGTTATGAAACGCATTTTCTAAATAATGATGATCAAGGCATAGCTCGTACATATAGATTGTAAGTTATTGTTTTGTTTTATTTTTATTTTTCTAAATTCACTCAAGCATTTTGTATGTTTCATTTTATTTTTGATTATTTTTTGATTAAAAAATTTCCAATTGTTTGTCAAATTTCATATCCTTCTCAACATCTTACTTGAATTCTTGCATGTTTATCAACATTTAACAATCGCAACAACTGCCGTTAACCATATTGCAGTCTAATGGAATTGACTGCATTGAGAATATTAAAGCCTTGGTATCAGATTGACTTCATCTTTCGTTTGTTGGACAACAAAAATTATGAAAAATCGAAAAATGCTAACAAGTTGGTTACAGAGTTTGTGGCTAATGTAAGTTTTCATTCTTACTCTTTTTGTATTTAAGGAATTTTCTATTCTTGGTTTTTTTATGAAGAAGCTACAGTCATTGAAGTTTTGTTATGGGAGATTTATGATTTATTTTCCATTTCGGTGTAATCAATTCTGTATTTTCGTTGCTCCATTTTTAAACTGAGTAGAGAGTAAAAGTTGTGCTGTTAACCTATAGAATTGATACGAAACTAAATAAATTGAATTTTAAGTTGAAATGTTAATATAAAGTACCGAGAGAGAAAAAAATAGGGTAAATATGTTACATTTCAATTGTTATCTGTCACTTAATTATGGAAAAACTTAAAATATTAAATTTTTTGGAAGTATGTTTGGTACTTTTCAGTTAAAATGATACATTTTTACTTGCCTTTGGAACTCTGTTATTTCGGAGCTAGTTAGCTCCGGAGAAGACATTGAGGTTATAATTGGAAATCTAAAGCATGCATGTGAGATTGCCTAACATGGCGGGACTAAAATGCAAATGTTCGTTATCCCTAATATGCCCATACTGCTCCAATGAAGTCAGACTTTCTTATGTTGTTTTTGCCTATAAAAGTTTAAAGTAATATTGAAATACTTTATTTAATTGCCCATTTACAACCCGTTTATTACATTTCGGCCTGTTTTAATACATCCTTCCAGGCGTCTCTGCTTCTGTGCGCCTTCGCCAATTGATTACAACAATCGATGAATGGGTTTGCTCAAGTTAGACCTTCCAATGTAGGTGCTTCGGTAGTGTTTAATAGTGTCTATGCTTCTGTGGCATTTAAATATTGGGTTATATTTCATAAAGACGCACTTATTTAATTAGTAATTGGAACTCTTTTAGTGAGGATTACAACCCAGCTTTTCACGTCAAAAATTTTAATGTAGTCTGACTGTTAGCATGTATCCAAATACGTCTGCTGAATTCTTATCTAATCGTTTTCATAATAAGTGAGACTTTAGCCTTAAATACTGTTTACGTGTGGTGATGTCTATACGATACTACTATAACAAACTAGGTATTATGTAAACCTTAGACCTATTCTACCACATCGTAATTATATATGCAGCTCTATTTCTTATGACAAAGATATATTTAAAGCAAATAATTATCTCAAAATGGATCTTTTGAAAGCTTACATTGATCATAATACACTGAACGAAGTCGTCGTAGTTTAGTAGGTAGTGTATTACCTTATTAGATGTAAGACTGTGATCCAAACCCCAGCTCAGACATCTCGATCAGAGCGAAATGTGAACAATATTTCTTCGGCAACTTGCTCAGGCAAAAACTGTGGGAGTAAATGAAATTGCCATGAAATTTTTTCCAAAAATCTGTCGTTCGGAGTCAACTTTAAACTGTAGGTCCTGCCACTCATGTATAAAATTAACACACACAACATAAGTGGTATGAGGCGCTAGGTCGCAATCTTGACTGAAGGTTTGTAATGCCCAATTATGCACACTGTATATAAATGTTCTCTGTGGCGTGATAAGGATCAAAAAATGTATTTAATGAAAGAATACAATTTTAAACATTTTTCTGAACGAAGCAATCCCATAAGTGTAAGCCGAGTAGTAGTTTTATAACTCATATTATTTTAATTTCCTTTTAAACAATCTCAATGACTGTAAAACATCAGCAATACCAGGTGAAATGGCGTTTAACTTTAAGAATTGAAATTGAATTGCAACATAAATTTACAGATTTTTTTATTCGTTCATGTTCTTACAAGTTCTCATTCCTACTCTTTTAAATCGTAAAAAAAATAATAAAAACTTACACTTACAACAAAAATACAATGTTTCTAAAATGAAAATTTATTAGATTGTCCAACAAAAACATTTAAAATGGCAACAGCAACAACAAGAACAACAGGAACAACTGCAAAAGGCAAATATTACAACAAATGCAATGAAAAATAAAAGCAACAATGATGACGATGACGATGATGATGCTTCTGTAGTCAGTGCAACCAATAGACCAAAGGATGCCATAACATTGAATGAACAGGATAATAATCATAATTTTGCTGGCACAACTGCAATAGCAGCTGCAGCAGTAACTGCCAATGATGCGTTACAAAATGTGAACGCATTCATGGAACAACAGTTGCCGACATTGCAGAACCAGCAGCGTATTTTTATTGATCAAATATTTTATTTGGCCCAGACGGGTAAATTAACATTGGAGGACATTATGAATGAAACACAATCGATGGTGGTTGTGGTGAGTATCAGTAGGTTTTTGTAAGTTTTACTCTTTTCTTTTGCAGCATTTAAAGTGAATAAGAATTTAAAGACAAGAATTTAAATACTAAATATTATGTTTATTAAGATGTTACTATGGAAAGTCTTTTCGGAACTAAACCGACTAATAAAATTTTGTGTATGATTATTAGCAGGAAAATCTCATTTTCAAGAAAAAAAATCTAAAATTCTCTGAAAGTGAAATTGTGACGTAATGATCTTTCTTTTCATGTCATTAAGCATTTGAATTGAGGACGACTATTTTCACTACGTATTTTCACTAACTTTCACTCTCTTTTACACTTTCATTTCGGCATGTAAATACGTACAAAACATACATACACACAATGTAAATTAAGTACTTATTAATGATTTTGTTCTCATTTTTTATTTGGTTCTGTAATTCGTTTGGTAATGAAACGATTCAACACAACGTCAACAACAAGTCCTTTGAAACGGTATCGAGTTGTATTATTAACGCATTACTGTGTTTGGCAATTAACCGCGAATGTCAAATGAAATTACGAAACGAAATCAAACACATACTGCGTCTGTCAAAGGATAAAATCAAAAGCAAAGAGCATATAACAACAGCAGCAGCAGCAGCAGTATTAACATCATCAATAAAACATAATAATAATACGAAAAGCAACAACAGCAATAACAAAATAACAACGACATATACAAATGCGACAGTTGATAGTGATTGGGATTCTAAAATGACAGCAAATATTGAAGTAGATGGTGAAAGTGATGGTGATGGTGATGGTGACGGTGATGGTGATGGTGATATTGATGTGAATAATTGCGATGGGAATACATGCACACATGATGGTACCGATGATAGAGACAATGATGAGTATGTGCCCGTAACTATGGAACATTTATTGAATATGCCATACCTTGACATGATTATAAATGAATCGTTACGTTTATTGACAACCGTACCAATGAATTTACGCAGTGTCAGTGCAGATTTTCAATTGAACCTAACACAACCGAAACGTGACAAATGCGACTATACTTCGATTACTACTTCCACAAAAAGCAATTGCAATAGCAACAACAAAAACAATAGCAATAATAGTAGAAATGGCGACAATTGTCATCGTCGCTGTATAGTTGTACCCAAAGATACCATGATTGCTTTGGATATATTCAATATGCAACGTAACGCAATGTATTGGGGAAAGAATGCTTTAAACTTCTATCCTGAACACTTTGAAAGACAAAAACATGAACAACAACAACAACAACAACAACGAATTGGTGGAAAATCGATAAAAACTGGAGAAAATCCAAAAGAAGAAGACATAAAAGTGCCAACATCAGCATTTGCATCGAGACATTCTTATGCTTTTGTACCATTTTCAAAAGGCTTACGCACCTGTATAGGTAAGTGTATGCGAGAAAAAGAGATGGAAAGATAAAGAGTGGAACAGAAAAAAAGAAGCCATTAATTTATGAGAGCAATGGTGAAGAAAGAAATGTTAGCAGGATGTAAGTATGTTTATGTGTGAAGGTAAACGATAGTTATTCTTGTATTCAACGTCAATATTTATTTACACGAATGCACAGTGGGCTTGGTATAGTGAGCATATTGCAAAGTCCAACTCTCGTCACCTTAGTATCTTAGATCTGTTGGTAATATAGGCCAGTTTTGGATGGTTGCCTGAATCTATATCTAGAAATAATATGTAGAAATATGTGAACTTTTCTTTACATAAATATCACGTCAACATAATTGTTTGATTGCGAGGTATGAAATGCCGACGGAAGTAGATAGGACAGAAACACTGTGTAAGCTACGTAGCTTAACCGACAATAGGAAAACTGCAGAAAATCTCAATGACTTGTGCGGTTAGGGGAGTTTAGGTTCAGTTTTTTTGGAGAGCTCTCCAAAAGAGTATAGCTTACTTGTGTTCTTTAAGACTTCGATGTAATACCAATAGTAGCTATTCTGTCATATAATTATAGCAACTAGTTCTCAGCCATCCCGATAGTATTACGAAGATGTGAGTTCTATTTAAAGCTTCTTGTAGTAGACACGTTCTGCAAGTTCTTGATGGCCAACAATCGTTCTTCTCAAGTTCCTAAGTGCTGGGGAATGACAGAAATATTAATAAATCTTAATATTGTCTGGCCTATAGTGGTTTCATTATGTCAACTTTCTTATGAAAATAAATGACGCTTTAGTACGACCACCGGTTTGCTGCTCTATGGATGAATGCTTCATTTTGGAATTCAATTAAATTTCTCGTTATGCCAGCCTTTGTAAGCGCATTGTTCTTGCCTATAATTTTATAACCGTGACACCGCCAAGACATACCTGCAATCGTTAGACAATTTTAGATGTGGTGTGGACTCTCTCTGGATCTGATTTAAAGGCTGTTTTATTGTCAATTAAAATGCAGTAGATATACTCTGCTACCGGATTCGCATAGCAGAGGTGTTTATTACTATTATTTCAGACTTCTCGTTGCGTGATTTGGATTCGTCAGTGATTATCTAGAAGGTATAACCCATTATCGTAATAGAATATAATCTGTCAATTCCTTTTCGATTGACCGACGTGTTATACATTGTCTTCGAGCTTGTCGCAAAGGATTCCATTGATCTTCACTTCCTTTGATTTTATTTCTTGGTCGCTGCTGTCGAATGCTTTTCCGAAGTTGACAAAGGGAAGCTGAAACTTGAAAAAAAGAAAGGTCGCCTAAAGAAACCTGGCTAGATATCAGAAGGACTATATTTCCTACATTTGAGTAATAACAAATTCTACTGGTATAGTGATAGACCACTTTTATACACTTTTATGGGGATATTTACTGCAGCAGCAGCTGAAATTAACTCTGAAATATTTAGTATCCTGGTTCGGATTCCAGGGTTTTAAATGTTGCTAGATGTTCTAGGTATTAGAGGTTTATTAGCTGTATCTGCTATAGTGTTTAGAATAGTGTAGAAATATTTCTTGAATCCTTTTTAAGGATCTAGAATGTAAATATTTCTCGGATGTCAGATGGATAACTTAATAGCCTGTTCTTATGTGCATCGACATAAGAGGTGATCGTGAGTTATAAACTGAAACCGCTGAAATCGAAGACAAGATAGCCAAAATAGAAGAAGTGAACTGTCTGTTGACTTGTGATTCAAGTTTTTCACCAACAATTCATGAAGCAGCTCAAATAAACTTGATTGAATTTTTTTCCTAAAGTCTTTACATTTGAAAATGGAAAAATGTTCAATTATTGGCATCAATTTATTTTTAAATCCGTACAGAATAGTAACAGTTTTATACACTGTGCATCACTAAGCAATACAAAAACACCACCAACAACTCCCGTCTATTAAATTATTATTTTTTTATTATTATTACTCTTATCATAATAAACTTTTTTTTTTGACATACTTGTACTTGTATTCTATACTTTACTGTTCATTATTTTCAATTTTCTATTGTTTTCCTTAATTTTCTATTTCTGCTCTGTTCTGTTTTCTTTTTTTTTTCTTGAAGGCTATCGTTACAGCATTTACTTGTCGAAAATAATTTTGATAAAATTAATTTCATCTTTTGAATTCTCAACCAACATCCAGTTAAAGGACCTGCAATGTTATGAGGGTGTTTCTTTGAAATTTCGCAATGCCGAGCACATACATTTTCAAATTCAACCAGTTGACTGAACATCATTGTCAGACAATTAAATGGAGGTGTAGAAGGCAACGCGGCTGAAGAGTGTAGAAGTAAATTGTTTGGTTCTAATTACTTATAATTGTAGTTTTTAACTAATTTATTAAAACTGTACGTAATGGTGGTGGTGTTTATTAATTAATTCCTGTTTTATTTGGAAACAAAAATAAACATTTGAAATTAATTCATTTATTAATTTAGAAATATTTTAAACGATTTTTTAAAGAAAATTTATGAAATGAAAATTATGAATATGGTAATACTGTACTTTTTTTTTTAAAGAAATAATAAACATTTTATTTAATTTGTTAATGTGAAATGATAATGTCTGTAGTGTTATTAAAGTATAAATCTAGTAATAGGTTAGGTTAGGTGGCGGAGGATGGAAGAAGTTCCACTTAGGCCAGCAGTTAGGATCATTGTGATACCACAATACCTTCTACCCGGAGGTCAACCATTGCCTAGAGAAAACCACCAAAATAAATCTTGTTATTACAGCAATTTTATATTAGAAAACTCCTTCATAGATGTCAGAAAATAAAAGACCAGGAGTCTCCGTCTTTTCATGACAAAAGCAGGGCACTGCAACATGAGGTGAAAGACAGTCTCTTTCTCCTCCTCAGATCAACAGCTTCTACAGAAATCATTAGTCGGAATGCCAGGTCTTTCGGCATGCGTAGCAAAAGGACAGTGGCCAATGTGAATCACCATTATTCGACAGATGCCCACCCGATTTAAGGACAGAAGTGAATCAGTCTTTTACATTTAGTAATTAATTGCAAAATAATAATAGAATAATGAGTCCACTTATTAAGGTGCCAAACAAATCTATTTTGATATGATTATATGCCAGACAAAGTTTGAGTTTAAGCTCATTAGAGTTCATCTTAGCAGCTATGGTAGGCACATTGGAAATACCTCACCACAATATGTGCAGATTGGTAAGAGGACACCAAAGAATATCTTTTCGATAATTGTTTTGCACTTGACAACCTCAAAAATTGTGTTGCCTTAAAAACGATTGGATCGAAAGAGCTATGCTTTAGATTATAAGCTTTACAAAGCGATATCCAATTTAAATTACCAATGAGGTGAGCAAATTCGGCAAATATTCCGTTGAATGGCTTTCCTGGCCACCATGATTCGTACGTGGGGTAATGATCCGACGAAAGTAAAGTTTTGTGGGGCGAATAAGTTTGCTCGCCTTCTTGAAGCTGATGATTAAGCTAGACCCTGTAGTTTAGGCAAACTTTGTACCACCAAACATCATATAATCGCTCAAGCTATTAGAAAAAGATTTGAAAACAAAAATTACTGTTCTGCAGTCTTCATACCGGCTTTCGATAAAGTGTAGCATAACGATTCAAATCTTAAATCCAAAGCCAATCTGCTTTTAAATTCTTACAATAATAATAATAATATTACAAAAATACTTGTCTTATATTAAGCTCGTGATTTATTAAGGACAGAGGTTATTAAGGCAATATACAGGTTATCTGGAGTTCTTCAAAGGAGTATTCTTGCGCCGATTCTATATTTGGGGTTTCAAACTGCAGGTTAGACATTTCGATCATAAATAAAAATTGCTATGCACAGTTTACCAAATATATCTTGCGTTCGGTATCACCACCTATGAATAAAATTAACACATACAACAGAGGTGGTGTGGGAAGCTAGGTCGTAATCCTGACTGAAGGTATGTAATGGCCAATTATGTACATCGGATATACTAGCGTCTGATCATGATCAATACAGCGTTTTCTAACATCCATAAAAATCCAACATCAGCTTCGCAATACTTTTAAAACCTTAAGAATATGGTTCGCAGGATCTCCGGTTAAATTAATGGAAGATAAATTGAAGGTAGCATATATATGTACATATAGCTTTTACTTTATGTCCTCCCATTCTGATGAATCATCTAGAAGTACCTCAAAAGTCGAAAGTGAAATACCTCAGTATTTATATCGATAGGCGGTTGACCTGGAATACTGTTATAAATGAAAAACTGATAACAGCTCAATTACAATGGCTTATAGGTAAAAAAATCCACCCTAATATTTGACAGGAAGCTATAGCAATATTAAAGATAATACGGTGCTATGGTTTACAGATATAGGCCACAGCCTCAGCAACTAATATCGCAACAATGCAAAGGAGCCAAAATAAAATTCTGTATATGTATGTTAATTTCCGTATCTTGATAGATTAAAAGTTCAATCGTTCACAAGGTCCTTAACATGTCAATTTTTAAAGCAGAAATTAGATTTACAGAAAATTATTTAAAAATCTGGAACAACTTTGTAATCTATTAGCCTGCCATGTTTTAAATTATGCTGGTCACATAAATTTAAAAAAGAAGGACACTGCTGCCCTCATTACACATGAGCATGTCTAGCATTGGTTAGGCTTAAAGTAACAAATGAGTACTAAGATTTGATTAAAGAAACAAAAATTTGTTTTTCTCTTAAAATAAAATTCTATAAGGAAACCTTCCCCAATGAAACACTAACGATTATCTGAATCATATCCACCATAAAATTAGGGGGTATAATTAATTGTATTGACCTAATTTTCGATAGAAAATTATGCAATTTCCTTTGTTTTAGTTGTTGTGTGTGTTTGTTTTTTTTTCCAGTTTGTTTAAACTCTTAACCAACGCCAAGTCCAGAACATATGGCAGAACGATTTTTAATTACTGTAAAGTAAAAAAAGGGCCAATTACGATATAACTTTTGATTGTGCTCAAGTATGAATATGCAAGAGAGAGAGAGAGTTACTCGTACAAATACAATTTATTGTGCTGCTTGTGGGCAAGTGTGTGTGTAAGCGAGGAAATTAAAGCAATAGAAGAGGGAGGACCAATTATTAGAGCACTGCATTGCTCTACATGGCGTATGATGTTTATATTTTGAACAAAATATATTACCCTTACGCTTTAGTGTACCCACCAGACCCAGCGATGATAGACTGACCATAACCACTGCCACCAACACCAACACCACCATCACCATCACCACAATGTCTGCATTATTCATTGATGTGCGTAATACAATTTATTACGAATTTCACAGGCGAGGTGGCAGAGTGGTAGCGCAGCTAGTAGCGTTGTTGGCATAATAAGGCTTTGTTAACCTAATTAAAAACGTGTACTAAAGATATATATCTGTGGGAAGGAATGCTATATTTTTCATGAAATCTTATAATAAAAAGACTTTATTATTTATTGCCACTTTTCGATGCCGCTGAAACACTGTTTCGACCGCAAGTAGTCAATGGTTTGGCGGACAACAGTGAGTAAAGTGAGGTTTAATTAACCTTCTTTATTGTATTACATTCGTTACATAAATTAAATATGCACATACAGCAACAACAACAGTAGTAGTAGCTATAGCAGCAGCAATTGCACTATGACATGGTACGTATATATATTATGCAACTGCCACTGATCTTGTTACCACACAGCCATATACGTACATATGAACACAGTATGGGTGGCATAATTGAAGACAATTTTAAGTGTAAAGTGGCTACAAATTATTGCACACGCTGCACCAAACTCTGCTCACATGCCTCTGATGGTGATGCAATTACCAGCGTGTATATACATATGTATGTATGTATATGTCAATGTATGTACATGTGTATAATGAATATACGATTTGCACTTAAAATTTTAAATTTAATTTAAATATTTGCTTTCGCTCAAAATGTTACCAAAGCAGTGAATGCGAAAAATAAGCAAAAGAAACGTGAAAAGAATACGTTTTTCTTTATTTTTTTTGTTGTGTCTTTAAAAATGCTCACGTGTCAATTATGGATGAGCATACAAACGAGCAATTATTTAAATTGAATGTGTGCGTAAGAGCGAAAGAAAGAGAAAAGATACAAAATTAATTACACACATGATTAAAGCGTTAATAACAATTAAGCAAATCCACAATTGCATAGCACTTTTGGCATAATAGGGTGAACCATTGAAATGGGATGAAATTGCATTTCACAGGTTAACAATTTACAAAATTCTCTTTTCAAAAACAAAGATATTTAAGCAGGCCTTTAACATTTGAAATTCTGGCATCGTGAAGGGATATCCGTATTTGTTCAATTAAAGTATCAGGTCTGTATACAAGCAATGGGTGTAGGTAACCATAACTGGGCACTGCTTGTTAGTATTATTACTTGATATCGTGCGGTATGAGTGGACCAAAGGCATTAAGCTATTCGTAAGTAATGACTTAGAAAGTTAATATCTTGTATTATTATCCTATCCAAATTGATTTGCAGATCGTTGGGATCAAGTAGTTTAAAAAGGATTAAGACAAGTTCCTTCAAGCTAAATTGAGTGTGTAGTGATCCACTTCTCGTTCATTCGATGTAAGCAGCAACATCTTTGTAACAACTGCTAACAACCAAAGAAGAAATTTTAAAAACTATTTTTTTAAGAAGATAAAGATTGCAAGTGCCCTCGTTCAAATCTGTTCCTTTAGATGTGTTCATAGCAATTTTATTGACGGTTTAGATATATTGTTTCACAAAATATATTGAATTCTTTCCGTTTTTTTATTCGTTTGTTATGTTGGTAGTTATTAAGAGCTACATGGCGAGGAGTATGAGAAAAAGAAATGAGTTTCTCTTTTATTCCTGCAAATATAAATTCAGCAGAAAATTGGGAGCTGAACCATAATTCGCGCTTTCAATGTATAACATTTTGTTTCTCCCAATTGTTGCCAATGGCTGCTTAGAGTGCTGAAAGGCAGATAGTAAAAACCTAACCGCTACTGAAGATTTTCTTTCAGTGACCATAGCAATATATTAAGAGAATATTATTCCCTGCTTCTTGTGGAATTACACACATCTGGTCATGCAAAAAAATGGATTTTGTTGTGTATCTTCTTTCTTGAAATAGAGAAATAATGAATAGCAGGATTTCTATGTTTTCTCATATTACAGGCGTCCGGTGTGGACACATTATACATTTTAACATCCTTTAAATTATCCGAAACCGCTGACATTTTTCAATCGAAAACTTTTGTGATTTTCTTGAAAAACTTGGAATAATAGGGGTTTTATATAGCAACTTAAAAATCTTGTGACATCCCTGTTGTGTTCTAACAGTAATTTCGTTTCGCCATTAACACAGTGGGTAATATGACCACCGAGTGAACTTGTCTGTTAACGGCAGTTTCGCCATGTAAAAGAATGACAGCTAATAAAGTGGTTAAAAAAGTTTCGATGAATGCGGAATCTGGTACCTCCATTTGCAATTCTATATCCGACGTCAAAAGAAAGGGCACAAAATAGTTGCACTTTTATCTCCTCCTGTGTTATTTCAAAGGCCCTTTGACCCATTATGACAAGGGTCTAGACACTGCATCTATTTCATGTGTACACGGATCATGGAACAAACGGTACGCAAACGATTTTACCATCTAACTTTCGCTGTGGAAGTCATGGCTTAGCGCAATTCGCAAACCTGGATCATTTCAATATTTGAAGTGGTATAAACAGCCCAGAGTAGTGTTCTTGATATGTGTTAATTATTATTATTAATTATTTTCATTAATTATTATTATTAATTAATCTGATTTATCTGATTTAACCTTTAAAAATTTCTAAGCTTTATAATTAATGAAAATTAATTATTATTATTAATTAATCTGATTTATCTGATTTAACCTTTAAAAATTTCTAATCTTTATAATTTAGCAATAACAGTGTTATACAGACCTTCAGTAGGTATATTTTTATATATAACCATCGGTTATTTCGAATCTGGCAATACTTATGGCATTCTGTTCTGTCACAAAATTCAATATATTATCTCCACTGAACATAATGAATCGATTTACGCTTCGTTTGTGCTTTCGGATGAAGCTCATTTTCATCTTGGTGGGTACGTTAATAAGCGAAATTGCCGTATTTGGAGCTCAGACAACTCACACCTGGTCTTACAGAAGCCAGTGCACCCATTACGAGTGACTGTTTGGTGCGGCATGTGAAGTGGAAGCATTATTGGTCCATATTTATTTGAAAAAGGGGACGGCGCAACTATTATGGTCAGTTGGGTCACAATGCTAACCGATTTTTTTGTACCCATGGTGTTGATGTGAAAGATGTTTGGTACCAACAGGATGGTGCAACTTGCCACACATCTCATGCCACAAACGATTTATTGCGTCGAACGTTTGATGCCCGTTTAATTAGCCGAAATGGTGATGCCAAGATGAGATTTGACACCGTTGAACTATTTTCTGTGGGTCGCCGTTAAAGAAAAGTGTTATGCCGTCAAACCAGAGAATTGAGCATTTGAAGGCCCACATTCATGATGCCATTGCCGAGATACGAATAATACTAAATATAAACTTTTAAATCACCCACCCTATATATTGTGTGTGGCTTACAATTGCATAACTGCTACAGTATGGCGTCCGATGAATTTTTCTCAGATTTTAAGCTGTTATCGTTTGAATGTGATGACTTTTCCAGCATCGTTTCTTAGTTACTTTTAAGTAGATTTTGATTTATGGGCTATAATTTGGCCATGGATAGACGATATAATGTAACTGCAAATAGCAGGTCATGCCAGTAACATACAGAGTTCTTTGAATGCTAATGGCCTTGAACAGTAAAATTTAAATGAATTTTTGCAATGAATGATACCTAATAAAAATATTTTTGTTAATTACCATACATTAATATGTTAATGAAGTATCAATGATGTTGTTGTCTTTAAATACAATATTTTTATTATCGATAATAATTAAATGCCAACCACACATATTAATAAGGCTGAACCAAAAGAGTATTTATTAATTGAAGTTAATACGCTTTTATTTGTTTACAGAGGATGGCAATAAAAATAATTATTGAATAAAAACTATAACAACTGCTTGACTAATAAATCAAATTTAAGTTTAATCGAAAATAATCGATAAAAATCAATAGTTTTTAATGGCACTATTTTTATAAACAAATTTTATATTAAATTAGGAAATTAGTATTATTTACATAATCAAGCATATAATTAAAGTATTAATTACTAAACCAGACAGTTATTGTTTAATTATTTCGATTTAATTTTAAAATATTCATAAATCCATGGTAAAGAGGAATATGTTCCTTCCCTTTGCCTCCTATTTCCCTTTTTCACTTTTGGAGAAATTGACGGCAATTATAGAAATGATCACTTTTGACATTTGTTGTCATAACATATAACACCCGTCATCTTCGTTATTTCATTATCATGTAAGATGTTTAAGTTTTTTATTTTTGTTCTCGGGAATTTATTGTTCACTGCTTAGCGAAGTGTTTTTCTATTGTTTCCGCCTTTGTCGTCATCAATGTCAGTATCAATGTCGATAATGACGTTAAGATATATTAAACTGAAATACAAACAAACGATGCCAACAACAACAAGAACAAAAATAACACCAATATAAAAAAATTACCTCCAACCCAACCCGTCACCAATGTATATACATTTCTATTTACAATAATCATGATTATTTTCCTTTTATACCGTGCATCACTATAGCTAGTGTAAGAATATTTAGGCTCGTAATAACATTTGCTACACATAAAATATTTTCTCTCATCTTAATAGTCATATATCTCTTGAAAACTCTGTACGAAGTTCATGTTTTAAATTTTTTTCCGTTCCGTTCCTTTAAGGAACATAGGGGTATCTTAAGGTATCTCCTTTTTCTTCAAAATATTCTCTTTGTTTTGTTACAGTTTTATTAATCAAAGTTTTGAAATAAGGAGTACTTGGCCTACTATAGCAGATCAAACGATGACAGCAGGCTCACTTGTCAGTGACTAGGAACAACGCTCTCTTTGGAGGCCCATTTTTATTGATAAAGTCTTATGTTTTTAAAGAGCTGGCGCTGCATGATTTGCTTACGTATGGAGTCAAGTTAAACGTCCATAAATGTCATGGCTAAATAATTTCGAAAGCAACTGTTTTAATACGTATTTGCATTTTGAGATAAGTGTTCGTAGATGCACAGTAATTTTTCGAAAATATTATCGTGATATAGGGTATAACAAAACGGTTTAAATCGTTTGGACTTATTTGTATTGAAAATATATTTCAGGATATAAAATTTAAGATTAAATCATATCAACAGTGAAGCAAAAAAAAAATATTAAGTGAGACACTCTAATTAAGTGTGCTTAAACTTCAAAATAGAAAAATAGAAAATTAAGGCTCAACAAAAGAAACAAAGATTTTTATTATTAACAGAGAGCCTCCTGTCATATGTATGTATGTAATAACATCCGTCTCCTGTATTAATAAAACAGTCCCAAAGCAGCAATGATCTGAATTCAAATGAGAATAACTAAGCGGCTAGATTATCCGATAAATATTCAGATGTATAGTTTTTCTTCTCAATATCTCACAATCAGTAATGGGATGAAATTTTCTCAAAAATCAGTCGTTCGTAGGTCCCGCCGCTCATGTATAAAGTTAACGCACACTACCTAAGTGGTGTGAGAAACTTGGTCCATAATTCTGACTGCAGGGTTGTAATGATCAATTACGTATTTACGTACTTTAAATTTAAATCCTGATTTGATTTGATTTTACTTTCATTAAAATTTTCATTCCTACTGTTCCACCGTATCATTATGAGTTTTATTTATTGTACCCTGGTGCAGTTTAGTAGGATATAAAAGTGTGTGTTGATTGTGGCGCTAAAACTATTTCAAGCATTTAACTGAACTTTCATTTTCATTGTACTTCTATGGAGTTTTTTTTCTATACAGCCTTTTTTCTTCATCTTCTTCTTCTTACAGAGTATTTCACGTAGCAGTGAACATCAAATAGAGTTCCATTGTGCATTGCTGGAACATTATTAAATTCCTTTGTAGGACATACTTTTCATAGAATTTATTATTATTCCAGAAGTAGTGCGATAAGACTCGAAAAGGGTAGGCTAGAGGGAACAAAATGTCATGATAAATAGCTTGAGTTGTGCTGTGTTGTGTAGTTCATAAAATATGTTCCTTTCGTTTATTTTTCTCGTTCTTTTTTTAATACAAGTTGTTGAGCTAAGCATTCTGCCATTTCTTTTCCTTTTTTCTGTTCATTCTTTTGCTGTTTTGCAGTCAATTTAGTTGTACTGCGCGCTTAATGTGCGAGATTGTTTCCTTAAATGAAGTTATTTTTCAATTTTAATGTCTTATTCGGCGTTAGTTTATTTGCGATGGGCAAGTGTTTTCCGTATGAAAATGTATTTCTACAGCATTGAGTTGAGATTATTTCTTCAACATCCGTATCAATATTGTTAAAAAGTGAAGGATGTGTGTATGGGAGTTTTTAAAAAATAGAGAAAATAACTGCTATGGACTTTAATCGAAAGTGAAATTTAAAAGTAATTGCCCGTGTCAACATTTCTGTTGTTTTAATTTTTTATTACGTAGAGTATATATTTTTTTCTTCTAAACGCTATTCAAGTGTTCATCAATTATTTACTCATTTTAGTTTCCTTTTTCACATTTTTGAAATATTGAAATTTCACACGTACGAATCATATTTTAGTTGTAGAAGTTCGATGAACTTTAGTTTCAATAAAAAGGCAAGAATAGAGATTATTCTACTATATTAAGGGTTTATATTTGGGAAATTTAAGTGTGAATAAGACGCATTGATAGCCTAACACGTAATATGGGAGGGAATATTCAGAAATATTGTGAATAGAAGAAGTCCATTCACTGAAGGCTATATGGTGGATACCTTTCTAATGGCAGCTAGTGTTGTAGCATAAATAATCACCATATTGTTACCTTTTTTTTTAACAAATGCCACTTCAAAAGCAATCTCCTTTTTCAGTGATTGTGTGTGATATTTTATAATATGCTGATGATAGATTAAAATCCTTAGGGATGATTAATAATTGAGGAATAGCAAACATATTTTAAGATGTGCATCAGATAGATAGCACAAACGGTCAAGAAAGCAAACAGGCAAGGAAACTGTTATGACTGCACAATGAATGGATTAAGAGTTAATGAAAGTATTTAAGAAATATCTGTATCTGTACAGACACTGTATTTTTTTTGATTAACCTCTCTTTTTAACCTAACCTCTCTTAACCTACCCAGAGAAAATGCTATACTTACACTTCTTTAAGTTAAAGTACCTGAAATTTATGTTATTTTTTTATAAACGATTCGTTCAAAATCAACAATATTGCATCTCATCCGTGGTCAGTTCAGGTCTGAAGGTACTTTGCCGTTCACAGACAAGTTCACTCAGTGGCCCATATGGTCTATTGAATTAAGCCCACTTGTCATGATTAGTGGTGTGTTTGAGTCACCCCGAGCTCCGGATGAAACCGACCAGTTCCCTTAATGGTACGTTCGCCATCATGTCAGAGCGTTCAGTTAAACAGAAACCGATGACGTCTGTTCTGAAGTACAGGGCCACTCACATAAAAAGTGTCGTATAGATTCCGTTTCCTCTATATCGTGACAGCTTATGCAGTAATCCGGGTGGGGCAGATTGAGCATATCCGTGAAATCCATTCGCCGTAGTCTAGTAGGTAGTGTGTTGGCTTATTAGACGTAAAGCCTCGGTTTAAACCCTACGTCAGACTTCAAAACGAAATATGAAAAAAATTCTGTCTTTCGGAGTCGACGTTAAACTGTAGGTCCGGCCACTCACGTATAAAATTAACGCACACAACATGAGTGGTGTGAGAAGCTAGGCCGTAATCCTGACTGAAGGGTTGTAATGGCCAATTATGTATGTAACATCGGTAGCGTGAGAAGCGAGGTCGTAATCCTGACTAAAGGATAGTAATGATCAATTATGTATGTATGTTATGTAATGAACCCAGAGAAGAAACATTATCCTGGTAAAAAGAACGATATCGTTAAAATAATGTTTTTTTTTTAATTTTCTGTGAGTGCAAACTTCGTTCAGTTCCATCCTTCATGATTTTTCAACCTTGCAGTTCCTAATGTGATAAAGTTGTCATATGTTGTTGTTTAGAAACAAGACCCTATAGGAAACTGTATTGGACCATTATATTAGGTATAGTAAATGGTCTAGTCTTTGACATGAGATGGAATTGTCTACCCAAACTCACAGGGGCCATTTTGGAGGGATTATTTTTAATTTTTAGAATTAGTAAACTATGGTGGAAATTTTTTCGTTATTTTACGGATTCATACTGGAATTGCTTGAATTTATAATTAATCTCTTTAGCCGCTACATAACGCTACTGCTAGAATTTTATGTAATAAAGTGTGAACATTTTTAATTGGTTCATATTTTTTTAATGCACAATATATGTAAGCCAACCTTCTTCAAACACACTGTTTATCCCCTAAGTGGGGTTGGCAAAACTTGTTTCGAAAGTCGTTTTTGAGTTCAAGAAAGGAAAACTGAATTTAAACGCATGACAAAAACACTCTTAAATATTTGTGATAAATTTATGTTTTTAAATTCTGTCACAAAAATCAAGAGAAAAATGAAATCAAAAGTTTTCGTTACCCAAAAGAAATTTTTGAAAATGACAAAAGCAGGAAATTGGAAATACGTAAACAGGTTAAGAGAAGTTGTATATGTTTTCGTTTATATTATTAAAAGTTATAATAACCATTCATAATGAAAAACGAAAAAATATGCAGATATGCAGAACAAAAAATAACAGAAGAATTGTTTCAATCAACTCGCTTAGTATAGTTTTATTTTTAATTAAAGCTATTATTAATTATTAATTATGCTATTATTATTACGTTTATTATAAACTTAATCTACAATAATTTTACGTTTTTCCCCTTTTAAAAACGTTTAAAATATGAGTTCGTAGATGGCAAATAAAAAAATAAATACATTTGTGTTTAGTTTTAGATAATTTACTGTTTACAACTTGATGTAAACAACAACAGTTTACTTTGTTTGTTATTCTTCTTTACACTCTTTTGCGTAAACACTAACAATTGTTCGGCAGATCTTTATAACGGAGATCTTCAAATCACGATTATTCTCTTCACATGCAACGCGTCTGTACACAAGACTGACTGAATTTTTACTGACTCCGTTGCCTGCTTTGTCTTGCCTTTTTATGCCAATGTAAACAGTCTGATGATTGAACTTAAAGTCGAATGTTCGTGGCTTCGCCTTCTCTAAATCTCCATAAATGTAAACATCGTTGTTTCATTGTTGTCTGTGCATTTTGTTTATATTGTTTGTTGTTGCAGTTATTGTTTACTTGTTTATCTCCTCATTTTTATACTAATGTTGTTGGTATATTTTGTTTACTTGTAAACAAGTTCATTGTTTTTGTTTTTGTAGTTTTTTATCTGTTACCGCCGCCACCCTAATGTTTTCCTTTTTATGCATTTACTTCTCTTATTTTATTACTTATATTTTCAATCAAAGCAGTCACAGATAATTATAGAAACAGTAACCTTATATGTATATAAACTTACACGCATCTAAGTATGCTTTGCTCAATAATTTTTGTATTTTGTAAAAGCGAACAATTATTCTGGGTCTTTCTTGTCAAGGTTTCGAAGAGGATAAGAACAAATTGTTTTAAAGCAAAGCAAGCAAATTTATTATATAAAAAACTAATTTAATAATTTAATAAAACAGAAATATTTGTGGCTCTTAAAAGTTGTAATTTATTCCATTCGAGACTCGAAAGCAACATTATCATTTTAATGTTAAACGATTTAACACCATTTCCATTTTCGTAACAATAATTTTTGCATATTTAAATTTAATTTCAAATCAACTTTTAATCGTAAAATTTTTGTTGCTGAGTATACATAAATCACCTTCATGTTCACTCCATTTGTGTACACGAACAAACAAAATTGTCGAAAAAATTTGTAACTATACCAACCCACACTGTTTTGCGTGGATTTTGGACTTTCGGCATCATCAGTTCATATTTCTGAGAACGACGTTGGTCACGCCATTATATCTACGGGTAGTATTATAGGTTGATGATTATGAACTTCTTTTGCTCTGAATTGTATGAATGATTTGGACATCAACGACAAGTGGTTTCAGCAAAACGGTGCTACGTGCCACATTCGAATTTTTACACGAGCGAATTTTGAATTATTTTGCATGGGGATGATGTGAATTGGCCACAAAAATCATGCTACTTGAACTCGTTAGTATTTTTCCGCCGCAGGGATGGTCATAAACAACAGCGGCCTTCAGAGCCTACATAACCCAAGCCTTCGCTCAAATTCAGCCTGAGTTATGTGTCAGACTCATGAAAAATTAGGCATTTCGAATGTGCTCCACGCAAAGACCGCTATGACGAATATGTGAACGATTTTATACTTCACACATAATGGCATCAAACGAATAAATTAATAGATAATAATAATAATGATAGCGCTTAATAACGGGTGATTTTTTAGCTATTATCTTTTTGGCAACACTGGTTTAAACAGCTCACGTACGTTTCGTGTTTTGTTTCACTGTCAAACATCTTCAGTTTGGTCTATAATTTAACCATGAATCGTCTTAGAAACGAACAACGCTTGCAAATCATTGTTAAGAAAGTTCATCGCGCTCTTCTTCCATTTTATGGTCAGTTTAATCGACCCACTGAAGCGGCTATTCGAGCTATTGTGACTAAATTTTGCACCAAATTTACATTGTTGGACCTTAAAACACCAACACGCTTACGTAGAGTGCGAACTGAAGAAAATATCGCAGCTGTATCGGCCAGTGTTAATGATGACCATCAATTATTGATTCGTCGCCGTTTGCAGCAATTGGGCCTCTGTTACTCAACAACGTGGAAAATTTTGCGGAAGGATTTAGGTGTGAAGCCTTTCAAAATAGAGCTGGTGCAAGAATTGACGCCGAACGACCTACCGCAACGCAGAATTTTTGGTGAATGGGCTCTTGGAAAGTTGGCCGAATATCCACTTCTTTATCGAAAAATAGTGTTTAGCGACGAAGCTCATTTTTGGCTCAATGGATACGTAAATAAGCAGAATTGTCGATTTTGGAGTGAAGATCAGCCAGAAGCATTGCAAAAGCTACCAATGCATCCAGAAAAAGTCACAGTTTGGTGCGGTTTATGGGCTGGTGGCATCATTGGACCATACTTCTTCAAAGATGCTGCGAATCGTAACGTCACTGTGAATGGTGAGCGCTACCGTGAGATGATATCCAACATTTTTTGCCCATAATGCAAGAGCTTGACTTGCATGACATGTGGTTTCAACAAGACGGTGCCACATGCCACACAGCATGCGGAACAATAGACTTATTGAGAGGCGAGTTCGGTGAACATTTTATTTCACGTTCGGGACCGTTCAATTGGCCGCCTATATCGTGCGATTTAACGCCTTTAGACTATTTTTTGTGGGGCTATGTTAAAGCTCATGTCTATACAGACAAGCCCGCTTCAATTGACGCATTGGAAGACAACATTGAAGCATTTATTTGTGAGATACCGGCCGAAATGTTGGAAAGAGTATGCCAAAATTGGACTAAGTGGATGGACCATTTGAGGCGCAGTCGGGGTCAACATTTGCATGAAATAATCTTCAAACATTAAATTATATGGACTGTACTATCGATTCAAATAAAGATTTCATACATTTCTCTGAATTTTATGTGTTTTTTTTGAAAATTTTCCTATAGCTCTTAAAAAATCACCCATTATACGATGCTATGTGGGGCTATACTTAGGGCTGTCACAGTATCATTTGTCGATTGGTTTCTTAATAACATAAAGAGTGTCAAATGATTTGGCAGACTGTAGTTATAATAATTTTTGTTTCCAGTATTGCTATATGCGCATCAATATTTACTTAATTGGCGTTCCTCGATGCTGCTATAATAATTTGATTTATAATTGTGTTCTAAGACCTGATTTCTTTTTTATTTCTGGTATTTCTAACTCATTTATTATGTGTACTCGGTTTAGAGTTCCTTTTTTCCATTTACAATATGCTCTCTCTCTCTATATATATACAGAAATAAAACACTCTCTGTTTTTATAAGTACATTTAATCCTTTGCCAATTTCATTTATTACTAGACACGTACTTGTTATTTGCATGTTTTTACACTTATTTTTCTCGCTTGATTGCCTGGATGCTCGTTTAGTCTTTCATTGACTCGCCCTTCTGGCAGTGTCATAAATATCAATTAAATTTAATTTATGCACTGCAAGGTTTTTAAAAAATCCAAAACCATTTGTTGCATAAAATTATTTTCCATAAATTAGTTGTCATTAATTATAATTTTAAATAGAATTTAATTAGAATTGGGGTTCAGTTTACCTCGTTCAAAGCACTCTTTCTGTTGATGGGATGAAATCTAGTGCGCATGTAAAAATTCTAAATATTGAACGAATAATTTACATTTGAATGGTAACAAAAGTGAAAATATTTACAATTATTTTCTAAAATTATATCGTAATATTACACGTACAACATAAAGGTGATATTAAAAGTATAATCAACTGCAAATAGCTTCAGAAAGTAAAATTTTAGGCTGATCAATATTTCTTCTCTATTTATTAATTAATCTTATTAATTATATAAGAAGTCATTTTAGTCTTTTGGGTTTATATTATCCCCTTCATATTTCCCTTTTTTATATTTTATTTGAGCTACAATGAAAAGCTTTTATAGCTAACAAATGACACAAATTTGTTCTAAGAACTTAGAATTGCTATAAGTAATGGACGATAAACAAAGATCGAACTACAACGAAAAATAGAGAAGGAAAAAATAACAACAACAAATCAACAGTGTGATTCTAGAAGTTGTCAAACTGAATATTCATGAAGTATAAATAGAACAAAATGTAAGTTTACCAAGAGTAAAAGGCAAAAGCGAGGTGTATGTATACAAATTGATCTTTGCAGTAAAAGTAAAAACCAGCCGCGTTGTAAAAACCCTGAATCCGCGGGAAACACAATTTTAGAAAGTACAAATGTTTTTGTACTGAATGTTGTGATTCTTAACAAAGAAATTACAAGAGTAAGGAAAAAAATCAACTTACAACAAAGCTACAGAGCATAGATATAAAAAATAATAAGAAACATAATTCAGAAGTTAGGTTCTAGCTGTTAACAAACCGAAAACAAATCAAGTGTAAATAGGATGGAATGCGTTATATAAGTGGTTTATAGCCTTCGGAGAGGAGTTTGAATTTAATTTTTTTTTGCAGATTGTTGAATATATAGTACGTGCATCTTTTTTGTTAAATTTGACTCAGTTTTCCAGGCAGAGATCAAGGTCATTTTAAAAGCGGCACAAAGATTTTTACTCAAAATCTCTTGATTTACTCCCACAGTCAGGCTGCTATTAAGTGACTAACGAACATACATATTTTGAACGTCCATCCTTACTCATGAACGTCGTGAATTCTCTAAGGAATTTCGGTTCATCCATGATGAGCTGGCCATGTTACGCAGCTAGATATTCCGATTGTGTTAGTTAAATTGAATGTTATCCACTTTTTTGATTGCTGCAATAGAAATATTTATTTTGGGTAAGTTTCCTCTAGAAAATATTTGAACCCCGTGTATAACATTGTTTGTTGTATCACCATCGCCTTAGTCTAGTAGGTAGTATGTTGGATCATTAGACGAAACGCCGAGATTCAACCCCCGGTTTAAACACTTCAAGCAAAACGAAATGTGATAACGAAATATGATAAAATATTTCTGTCAGCAAAAACTTGAGAGTAAACACAGTTGCCGTGAAAGGCTTATTAAATCTGTCATTCAGAGTCGATTTAAAACAATAGGTCCCGCCACTCGTCGATAAATGTTCACGCATACAACATGAGTGCTGCTAGATCTTAATCTTGACTAAAGGTTTGCTGTAATCAGTTAAGTCTATCAACATGGGTCTAAATGCTGACTTAAGTGGAACCTCTAATATTAACCTACACATTATCACTTCAAATTGCATTACAGCCTTTCGATGGTATAACAACTTTAGATAACTTTCTTAGCTGACTTCTTTGTATACATCACATATTTGCTTATATAAGGAAAATTTAGACTCAAAAATTGTTCAATAACTTAGTTTCACTATTTTACAAAACTAATTGTAGAATTGGAAACCATATAGTCTAGCCTGACCCATAACTTTATTCGTACTTCTTATACTTGCTTTAATACGTACATATTTTTTAAATTTATCCTGGCACATGACAGAAGTGCTGCTTTAATTTTTCCTTTCTCATCCATCTTATAGTAGTAAATTTGCTTTGAGCTGACGTTAATATTTGAAATCTTTACTCGATTATCCAATAATATTCCATTATTGTTGGTTTTCTTTCTAAATGTCTCATCAATATCATCATCAATGTCATGACAGAGACGAGCTCAATATCTGACACAATGACGGCTTGTTAAATATTTCAAACAGGAATTAACAAATTTATTTTGCTTCCTTTCTACTTCCTCTATAAACCGCATTACTACAAATAAAAATCAATAATAGAAATTGAATAAAAATTAAAATAAAACAACAAATAAAAATGCGATAGAAAAACAATGTGCAATTAAATGAAATGAAAATGAATTAAATTGTTGAGAAAAATTGAAAGATAAAAATTAATTGCATTACATTTTAATAAAATTACTACTACCACATTAAACTTAATGCACAGTATTAATGATTATTTCTAAAAAAGTATTTCCATACACACACACATACATACAACATACAATTGCGTTTTAAAATCACCACCATTAACAAACATAACAACTCTCATATTTAATTAAATGAAATGAAATGAAAAAAGAAAAAAAACCGAAAATAAATATTTTTTATAAAAATTAAACTGCAAAAGACCATTTAAAAAAAAGGTACTAAAAAACTGCTCAAATACTCAGTACAATATAGTCCAATCAATTTTCATTCATCATACAATCCTCCTATTCATCCTCCTCCATTTATTTGACGCGGGAATTTCAAACCATTGCTTGCTTATAGTGTTAAATGATTCTTATCACTCTAACAATAATGTTGTTGTAATTCTGACCTATGTATACTTCCCTGTTGTTGAACCATTCAAATACTAACTGACAGGCTGGCTACTCCCTTTCCATCATTGTCATCATTGTTATACAATACGTCATACACGAACATCTAAACCACATTGTCCATTTCGTTTTGCTCCTGAGAGTAATTTACGTATTTTTTTGTGCTATTTTTGTTATGTTTTTTTCGTTTCTGTCTCTGTTTTTTGTGTTGTATTTGTTGTAACCGATAAAAATTAAAATGTTTTCATTGCCCTATATAAACCATTCACTGTTTCAAATAACAAACAACATTGTGTTTAATAATTTATTGGTGTGGGGAAATAATCAATTCATTATTCAAAATCGGAGAAAAATCATTGAAAAAAAAATCAAAATTTAAATTGAATAAGGCGGGTATAAATGCGTAGTTTAAATCCCTGCAAGATCAATGGGTTTATTATTCAGGAGACGGCTCCTATTCAAGTACTGCTTTATGTTGGGTCTAGGAAAATACGTTGTAGGAGTCAGGAGAGAGAGAGAGAGAGTGGTATTTATGGATTTTAGATTTGAATCTATTTATGTCTGAAATAACTGGGAAAAGCTTTTGAGGTAAAATATTTTCGTTGAAGAATGGGTTTCCTTTGTAACACTGTGCGTTCCACTAGCCATACACATTACATTACAATCCTTTAGTCAGGCTTACGAGTTATGTAGCTTCTAACAGCACTTATGTTGTGTGTGTTAATTTTTATACATGAGTGGCGGGATCTCCAGTGTAATGTCGACTCCGAACGACATATTTTTGGAACACTTTTCATGGCTATTTTATTTACCCTGAGTCTGTTTGTCAGACATCTGCTGAGCTTCCACATTCGACCACCAAATCATGTGCTCTAAGAGAAAGACGAGTATTTTTTCAAAATAAGTTTCATTTTGTGCAACAAGTTTCTTTATTTAGTTGTGCACAATTCTTTGTTGTAGGAATAGAACAGTGAAACGTATGCCGCATTGGGACAGTGTTCCAATGGATCGATGGAGTTGAAAGTCTTTCTGCCATTAACGAGTACACCAGCGACCTTTTGGTAAGTTTACGGCTAAGTAGCCTCAAAATAGACTTCGATGCACAAGCGCATACACGAGAGCTGTACGCCATTTCTTTGTATTCCTTATATTTAATACATGTGGTTCACATTACTTCTAAAACTGTTTGTGTTCCAGAAATACTTACGAATGTAGAGTCAGTCCGTAATATTTCCGAGATTCTTATATAAATATATGGCTGTCGAGGCTGGCCTCGCAGTACCTAATTCTATCGGACCAATTTTCGTGTACTTTTTCGAATGTATGGAGTTTTATCTCAGCAATGGTATCACGAAAATTGACCTACAAATGCTCAATTGTCTCTGGTTTGTCGGCATAACATGTTTCTTTAACGGTGTCACACAGAAAATAGTCAAATGACATCACCATTTCGGTTAATTAAATAGCCATCAAACCTTTGATGCAATAAATCGATTGTGGCTTGAGATGTGTGGCAAGTTGCACCATCCAGTTGAAATCAAACATCGTTTACATCAATACCATGAAGAGCAGGAACAACAAATTTGTTGACATGGTTGTGCCGTCCTTATTTTCAAAGAAAAATGGGCCATTGATGTCTCCGCTCCACATGCCGCACCAAACAGTAACTCATAATGGGTGCATTGGCTTGTGTAAGACAACGTATGGGCTTCATCCGAAGAGATTTGTGCAAAATCGTCATCATCGTGCAGATTTCGTTGGCTCAAATTTACAAAAAAAATCCAACGTTGCTCAAGCGTAAGTCGATTCATTACGTTCAGTGGAGATAATTGCCAGATTCGAAATGACCGATGGTTCGAATTTAAACCGATAAATGGCCCACCCGATAAATACCGAATAAAATATGTATGTTACACAGTTTTTCCTGTTCCTTTTCATGAAGACTGGATTCCAGTACAATTCTATGCAATTCTTGCCACTTAATCTCTTGAATTTCATATTATCGCACGAATGCCTTTAAATTGTTCGACCTGGGCAACTTCATTAGTACATCCAGCGCCATCTCATTCAGATCTCTTATAATCTCGCGAAATGAACCCATCACTAAGGATGGTATTCGCCATTCAAGTATAACTTTCTGTTAATGAAAAATAAACTGATTTGATTTCAATTTACAGTAAAATAACGGTATTTCTCATTTTCTTCCCTCCGCCAATAGATTGCGCTAACGTTATCCACTCAGTGGAAAGTTGTAATGAATGTTGTATAGAATGCGAGTAAAAACCAAAAGACCACAACGCGTGAAATCGATTTGTAAAAAGAAAATATAATTTTTGTTGTTGTTGTTGTTTTTGTCTGTTTGTTTGTTTTTTTTTCTACCGGAAATAAAATTTATAATTTCAAATGCACACTGACATGTACATACACACGTACATACACACAGTTAGAGAATGAAAACAGAAGAATAACATACAGACAAATATTTATATAAAGACAGATAAAATAAATTTATTTGTATATAAACGGTTGTGTGTGTGTGCGTTTGTTTCATAAAATAACTGTAATTTATTGAAAACCAAAAATGTAGGGTTTTATTTAACCTTAAAGGGATTTGTGTTTGAATGTGAAAGAGAGAAAAAAATCATTGAAAATCCTGCCGCAAACACAAATACACATTCACATACATACACAGATTCATTTTAATTTTTAAACTTTTTTAAATATCAAACAGCAAGAGAGATACGAAGGGAAAGACAGTATTAAACTTTTTCAACCTCCAATTTAAATCATCAAATGCTAGGTTTTTAATTAAGACTGAGCGGGGAAAAGATATATTCATTGCCAGGCATTGGGTAGGTTGGAGATTAAAATTCATAAATATTTGAAAATACATTTTTTTCGTTTCCTTTAAATGTAGTCAATTAATAATGAAAAGAAATAAAAAATAAATAAATTATTGAACGGTTTAATAAAGAATGAAATTATTGCTGTTTTCCTCCGAGTTTTTTTTGATTGAAGATTCTTTTGATGTACAAATAAAAGTGATGTGAAGCATATGATTAACATCATGATGTATGATGGCAGATGTTAACAATTTATTGGCCCGAATAAATTTTTGTATTTTAATTAGTAACTGAATGTTTATTTTTAAAATAAAAATATACTTTTAAAAATTTGCTTTAATATTGTTTCATATTTTGAGAATAAGTAGAGAGAGAGAAAGATTGTAAACAATGAAAGAAAAAGGCCGGCTACACAAATTTTAATACAAAGTTAAGAAATTATAATCTTTTAGATTAATAGCACAGCCCTGCACGGGTTTGCAAATAAGATGGCTCCAAGAGTTTCCGAAGTCATTTTTCGCGCTGATCACGAATCTTTCCAATACGTCAGGTTTTCGAGAAAAAGAAAAAAATTTTATAAACCTCGACCGCCACATTGGATCCGCCATTTTGAATTTTTAAAATCAGAATGAAAATCTGTAATCATTGACCGCAAAAACCCCCGAGTAACAATTTTCAAATCTGATCAATTTTTAAGTGCCTCCGTAATGTGTTTCTTTTTCTCTTGCACCCCTTGACATAAACCCACTCCCTACTTTAAGGGTGCATGCAATCAATTTTGCTTTGGGCTCATTTTAAAGAGCAAAGATCAATTGTCAATTTCTGACAATAGCGATGGTTCTAGCATGTCAGTCTTTAGCTTTAGAATTTTTCAAAAATTGCCAAAAACGCTTTTTTTAAAGAATGATCTTTTTGGTCTTTGCTTTTTATTGTAATTTTTTTCAGCATAAAAATGATTGTTGGCGGTTGGTAATCCCAGAAATGCTCAGCAAGGTTTTCCGTTTTATTATAAATTAACAAAAGAACACCGCTTGCAAATCACATACATACATACATAATTGGTCATTACAACCCTTTAGTCAGGATTACGACCTAGTTTCTCACAACACTTATGTTGTGTGCGCTAATTTTATACATGAGTGGCGAAACCTACAGTTTAAAGTCGACTCTGAACGATAGATTTTTTGAGAAACTTTTAGTTTTTTCCAGAAATCTGCTGAGAGGAAGTCACTCAAGAAATATTTTTCATATTTCATTTTGTTGGAGATGTCTGAACTGGAGTGTGAACCGTAGCTTCGCAGTTAATAAGCCAACACACTATCTAATAGACTACGGCAGCTTATTCAATCAGCTTTATTATCAGAACTGTGTTGAGAAAAGCGAACTTCAATGAAAAGCATTCCGAATTTAGTGTAGGAGCAGTCAGAGGCAGTTCATTAAATGTTAATGTACTCTGGTGCGATTTTTGCTCGGCGACATCATTGGATCATACTTCTTCAAGAACGGGGGAATATCGTAACTTTGTAGTTGAAGTTGAAGAATTGGAATTGGTTGCCAGGTGGATTCAAGTGCCACATACCACAGTGTACGCGATATCATGAATAATTCCAACCCTAAAACACAACATTACAGCTGAAATGTTGGAAAAAGTATGCCTCGAATTCAATATTTCCATGAAATAATCTTTGAAGTGTAAGCGGCCGGTATTTATTTACAGCCCCACAGAAATATTTCGTTCACTTTTTTTAAATTATCCGCTTTTTTTAAATTTTCTAATCCCAAACTCGTTATATTCCTCTAATCTTGAATGTGTTCATATCATTTCTTTCGTTTTGTTTCGATTACTTAAATCGAGTGCTTCAAGCAAAGGATATTGGTCTGTCGCAGCAGATCGTAGAATGATAGAGTTGCCACCTCCATTACCTACAAACAACGAGATTTTTAAAAATGTATCCGGTTTTAATAATGTTTGTGGTGCTGAGGAACGTTGCACAATAGGTCCTAATTTTTCTTAAGAGATAGGGCTTCCCGACCTTTATATGTTAACCGCTCTGGTAGGGCTAAGTAATATTCTGAACAGATTATTTGAATTTGAATTAAAGCATTGACTAAGAGATTACGAAATTTTTCTTACTTAACGAGAGTTGACAAACTACAATAGTCATTGCATGGCTGTTCTATGCTCACTATTTAATTTAGGTCCATTTAAGCTCTTTTTAGGACCATGAGACTGTCCCCAAGCTTACAGCTAAACAAGTAATTGGCCGGATGAATTAAATTCTATAATGACAGGGCTGCTAATATAGTTGTTTTCTAGAAACAAATCCCTTTGTTGTTATGTAATGGGTGCAAAAGGAAGAAACTTATGCTAATTGAGTCTTACTGACCTTTCTGTATAATATACTTTTTATTAACATACTTTGTTTGACGTTATTTTCACAGGGGTTTGGGATTAGCAGGTCTTCTAGCTAGATTTCGAAGACAGTTTTAATACTACAAATTTTTTAAATTCCATAATCATGATAATATATTGGAGGGTTTAAATTTCTTTGGGGCTTAAATTTGAATTGCTCGAATTGGATTGATTACAATTTTAAACTTACTAAACAGAACGCTCTTTGGGACTACACCTAATTCTGTTTTTACACGGTCTTTTTTTACACGGTTTTGATATAACACGGTTTGAAAATAAAATACTTTTAATTTTTGTTACACGATTTTATTCCATTTAGCACGATTTAAAATTTTTTGTGCTTAAATTTTTTTGTCAAATTTAATTTTTTCAAAGTATGTTCATATCACAAATTTAAGGGAATTCCCTTTTTGCGCGACAAGCAAATTTACTGGTCAAAGCAAATGTAAATGGAACAAATTTAGGGGAATTCCCTTTTGTGCATACAAGCACAAAGGTCAGAGCAATTGGTAAAGAAATTTTTTATTGGCAAATTTGTTTTTCTATCTTTACATTAAATTTAACGCATTAAGAAGAAAGGTAAGCCAAAAAATATTTTATATTTATTAAGTTATTTATATTTCTAATTTTGTTAAATATTTTATGAATCCCTAAAAGAAAAATTTAATAACAAAAGTTCTTAAATAATCCTTGTTTTTCACTAATTTTAATAGGTTTTAGAGATTAGGAACCAATCACCTATTTTTTCATACGATCAGTGTCTTTTTTTACACGGTTTTTTTTTACACGGTTTTTTCTGGAACCAATCTACCGTGTAAAAACAGAATTAGGTGTATATTACTTTTACTTGCTAAGGCATTAGGAGAACTACACGTATAGACGTTCCCTTTAAAAAAATGTTAAATTTTTTTTGTTATGTTTACTTAGTAAAGTTTTTTTATCTCATGAAAATGTTTTAAAATTTACAAATTAAAATTCAGAATCCAATAAATGATTTAAAAAAAAAAATTATTTTTGGAAATTTTGTTTTTGCTTTTGGGAATTTAGATTTATGTTAGACCTGAAAGGTATTTATATCTTTTCTTTCGTATCAATAGTTCGTTAAAAATTTTAGTGTGTTTTTCTTTTCTTTTCTTTTCTCAAAAATCTTAAAGACATTCTAAAATTTCACGTTTCCTATGCCTACAACATTTTTAAAATCTTCAAATATTGAATTGTATGACAGCAGTGAAGCATTTTATTTAAAATACGGAGAATGAAATTAAATTTTCCCTTTAAAAATTAATATCCTTAACCAGTGGTTAAAACCGTTTTGTTGTTTTTGTATCCCTTTTTGCTTAAGAATTCAAATTTTTTTGTATTTAAATCCCAAATGATGAAAGACTTCAAACTCAATTGAAGTGCCATAACAAATAAAATTCCCAAAAATATTCAATGTAAACAGTGAAAGTTATTTTTTTTATACATGTCAACCCCCTTAAAAATCTCTAGAGGAACATATCGGGGTAAAAATATATAAAGAAAATAAAAATATTTTTATGACTGACTCTACGAGTATGGTACGTATAAAAGGCAATTGTTTTTGTTTAAGTCAACAAGGAGTTAAAATACAAAATTTTAAGAATTCAACAAGGTGCTTATGATTAAAGTCCAGGTTTAATTATAAAAACTAAAAAATATTTTTAAGCCCTTTTTTGTTTATTTCCTGGAAATATAAAATACTTTTTTGGTGTTTTTAGTTGAAATATTAAAAAATGTCCTTTAAGTCCTTTTAGTAGTTTTGAAGTTATTGACAAAATTTTGTTTTACGTCCAATATATGTCACACATAATTCAGAGAGGAAAAGAGAGAGAGAGAGACAGTAAGCAATAAAGTGAAAAGAAAGAATAATAATAATAAAAGAAATTTATTTGTTCATTGAATTTTATATCATCTCTCTTGTTGTATCAGTCAACTGGTCATGTGTTTATTTGAGATGTTGTACTCACAATACTTGTAGAAAGTACACAGTACATATACATATGTATGTACTCACTTATATTGCATATATTATACGCTTATATTTGTACTTGCATGTGTTTATAGTTATGACAACAGTTTGTCGTGCAAATAACGAATGAAATCAACACAGCAAAACGTGACCAACTATTCCTTTACAGGAAGTGAGAATGAATTATTATAAAGTAGGGATACTATGCCTTGAAAAAGAGAAAAGAGAATTAAAGTTCAGTAACAATATTATGTCGGTTATTGGCATCAATACCGATATGAAAGCTATTTCTTGTTAAATATTATTCCACTGACGTGTGATTTAGTAAAAGATTTTAAATTAGGAAATAATATCTCATGAATATGATCGTCACATTCGCCCTATACATACATACCTTTTCATGGCAATTTTATTTACGAACAGTGTTTTTGCCAGAAAGCTGCTGAGAGGAAGTCGCCGAAGAAATAATTTTTCGTATTTCGTTTTGTTCGAGATATCTGATCTGGGGTTTGAACCGAGGCCTCATATTTAAAAAGCCAAGACACTACCTACTACATTAGGGCACCTTCAACATTTGCCCTATTGTACAAGGAATGGGCAAAATTATACAGAAACTTAAAGAACCTGGAATGTGTTATAGCTGTAGCCTGGCCTGTGCGTCAACGCAATGTACGCACTCAGGAAAAGATGACGTTGTATAATTTGAATTTTTTCATTCCATCGTATTCTCATCAATTTTTTGAAAATAATAATCAAAAGTGTAGTGCAAAAATTATCTAAAGTGTCATTGGGTTCTATTTGTTCCTAAATTTAACTTGGAGTATCCATTGGGAGCGTTATGGCCGTGTGATAAGCGAAGGCTAGACGTACAAAGCCACCGATTGCATGAAACTTAATTGTATGAGAAGTTTCTAGAGAGAGTAATTTAACGTTTTGGGGACGTTAATCGGTGACCCAACAACGAAACACCGGCTGAAATATGCAAACATGCTGCATAAAACTACCCAAAACACTCAACTACTGCCACCGTTCCAGAGATGGTCATTTAAATGATATTATATATGTATGTATTGCAAAATAGCGTTTCTTTGAATTAAATTCCTTAAAATGACCCATTAAAGAAAAGAACGTTGTTTAAGTTTGTTTAAAAATATTGGCTTCAAAATGAAAGCCTAATCTTACCAATGACAAAGTCTGGTGTACGTAGTCGTGGGTTACAAAAGTACATAAAGTTCAAGCAAATATTTGTCCCCTGTAAACAGTTTACCGGGAAAACTATTGGATTTGTAGAAGAAAAAAATATTTATGCTTATTAAACGTAGCTTGTGGTTGGGTTTTACCCTTCGGAAGATTTTTGATTCAATGTTCAGGAACCAAAGGAAAATTCATAAAAGAATTTAAATTACTTACCGGAAAGGTTAAATTTATTATAAACTCACTTAGGTTTTACAGATCACCTTGTACAGGGAAGAAACACTCAAGAGCCATGATTTGATATGATGCCAGTATATTTTCGATCTATTTTAACTCTTTACTATCCGTGCTATACAAGTCTGACATAACATCGATCTTTTAAAAATTTTTGTAGAATTTTTCGGCCTCTAAACGGATAGAGAATAGGCGTTACAAATATAAGTCAGTTCAAGCAATCGAATTAATCGATATTAGAATAAACACCATTTCCAGAAAATACGACCTTTTCTGTAACAAAATTTTATTATATACTCGTATAGTAGTGTACATTGTTTACATAACATTCTCTATTACAAGCCAAATTTTCTTAAAAAATTTTAGTTTTTATCAGAACAAAAATTGCAGGCATTCTCTTTGAGGAGTTCAAGAGTTGTGACACTCGTTGGTGTATACTTCAAGAAATCCTACAAGATCGTATGATCTTGCCCGCCAAAGAGATTAGAAGCCATACGTACATCATTTTCAATTCATACAGTTGTGGAGTACAAAGTCGTTTAACACAGCTTTGTAGTGCTCGTCGTTCACAGTTGTCATATGGCTTCTGGTGCTTTAAGTCCCAAATCGGTTTTGCAGCACAAACGCCGCTTCGTACAGTAACATCGAGCATTTCGAATGGTTCTTCGTGTAAATCTGAACAAGTCATTCATGATAATTTTTGATTAAAAACTGGCAAACTAAATTTAGTTTGTAGCGTAGGGAATATTTCTTGAGTGTTGGTCTAATTATAAAAATAAAAAGGAGTTCGAAATTTATCTGAATTGGTCAAATTTTTTTATTCACTACACATACATAGGAACAAAAAATTATTGAGAATATACTTAAGCATGTTTCTGTATGAGTGTATGATTGTATCTAAAGTGCAACTTAAAACATACAATATATGTATGTAAACAGAATATACAGAAACATTCACTCGTATATGGTACATATGTATGTATGTATGTACTCATATATATATATACATACTCAAACAATTATACTTGTACAATGTACATTATTTTTTGTTTACTTACAGACACTTGGTAGAATTTATACAATCCATATGTGTGTATATGCTGTATGCATGTGTATGAGTTAGAAAGTGAGTTTATGTTTGTGTTTTAGTAAATTTTATTTTGAAAAAAACAATTTTTTTCTTCGGCAGTTTTCTGTTTGTGTATTTGTTTGTTTGTTTTTGTATATGTTTATAGTGTGTAAGTGTATGCGAGTAATATTAAATTTTCGTTTTAGGCTGTTCCATTAAGAGAAATTCATGATTTGATATACATTTATAGGCGGTATTTGTAGTAAAAGGAGAGACTTCTAAACGCTGTTGTAGGAAGCATGATATTTGTTGTAAAATTGATAAATAAAGGTACTAATTGTACGTTAGGATAAGTTAGTGGGTAGCTTGCCATTCATTGTGTTATTCAGTGTGAGGTAAGCGCGCATGTCATGATCCGTTAGCGGTGGGTTTAAATCCCTCGCACTTGGGTCAGTTCCTTTAGGGGCACATTCGCCATCTTGCCCAGATCTTCAAACGTTCTGTCACCCAAAAACTGATGAGGTCTGTTCTGAAGTCCAGGGCACTCGCATAAAATTAGTTGTACCGATTTCGTTTGCTCTACATTATGGCAGCTTTTGCAGTAATCCTGGCTTGTTAACGAAACAGCCGATAGCGCAGTGTCTCGTTAGAATTCCTTTTAGAATGCCAACCGTTCTCTTATCGAACTCAAGTAGTTCCCTGGTTTTGCAGCTGCCCACTGAGCAGTTTTGAAATGCGGCAACCAGGTATGTTGGACCACCCACGGGTTTTTCAATTCCATGCTGCTTTTTCCAATTTGGAAAAGTATTCTTGTAGAGGCTCATATATATCTCCTCTATCATTCGAAGTTGAATGTAAGCAATTCAAGCTCTAACTATACAGTCTAAGCGATGTTAAGCTACTCACCCAGACGAATAAGTGAAGTACCTGGACATCCTACTATAGAAGGTTTATTTTTTTTTATACAACTACTATAGTATAACCCAACCAGCATACATATACATGTAGGTGGTTTGACATTTGTGTGTGCGTGTATAGGAATACGTTTTATTTCGTATTGTGTTGGTTTATGTTTTGGCTTGTTGCTTAAAGCATGTGTTGAAAACTTAATGAAATTTATGTTGAGAGAAAGTCTCTTTTGCTTGTACTTGTGCCCCAAGAGAATATTGCTAACAACAACAAAAAAATGAGAGAAATCTAAAGATATAATAAAATCTCTCAAACGAAAGAAGAAGTCCTACAAAAAAAAACCAGCAAAATAAGAAAAGGAAAAACAAGGAAAGAAATTGGAATTTATGATGTTTAAGCCAAGTTATATCGTTTCTTATATGTTTCGTATGGCTAAAACAACCTGCTTAAGTGTATAGGTAAATAAATAAAATTTATTTAATGAAATTATTTACAAAAATAAAATTTCGAAAAAATTTTGAAAAAAAAAAACATTTTTTTCAATGAAAAGTTAAGTGCTTTCAACTTGGGAGGTATTATGTATAGAATTTAAGAAGAGCCCATAAATTTATTACTTTAAATGATATAGAGCGTATGCGTCTTTACGATATATAAAAGCAATCTTTATGTTACGTGCAACAGTTTTAATTGATTTACTGGAATTGGAGTACGAAAATTTACGATCTTTTTTAAACAAAAAAAAATGTTAATTTAACTTTACAATATTGAATAATAAAGTTTGATACATTTTAGGTTTATTACCCACAGACATATTGTTAATAAGTCATTAAAAGTTTTGGGAGTACATTTCTTAGGTTTTGTAAAGTTTCCTTGTTTGGGGCAGATTGAGGTTATTTGGCTTTTCATTCCTTGCCAGATTAACGGCCATTGTTATCAAGAATATAGCTTCGTTTATTAAACTTTTAGTTTGGTTTCCAGCATTGGAGAGTCGTGCTTTAGCGTTCTTTAGCACGTTGACGAACTTCTTGGATGAGTTTGTTGGAATTCAATCAGTACAGGGACTGTGCTTACCTGTGGCATCACAACAGGCGTGCTCAAGTGAGCTTTGGCATCAAAGCTACCAATCCAACATATTCACCTACCTGTATAGTTGTTAATTAATTAATTATTTTTTTACTCAAATGGCAACTCTGAAATTTGGCAGCTGACACTTATGTTTGTTTCGCTTATTAAAAATGGAGACATTTACAAGAGAACAAAGTCTTGTAACTCTTAAAAGGTATTACAAAAATTAAGAAAGTTATGTTGACACCGATCGTAAGTTTGACGAATTTGAAGTCGAGAATATGCACCTAAACAATTTGAATAACAGTCAAAGATGTTAAAAAATCTGTGGTCGATTGTGGGCAGTAAATCTCCCATACGTCAACATAGCCGTGGGTCTCTTAGCTACTGCCGTAAATGAGAGTATTGCAGAAAACCAATCGGAGACGAGTCAAAAAATTTGAGGAATCTGTGGTCGGTTATGGACACCAAAGCCCCGGTTAGCCAAACGTCCAGGGAACGTAACGGAATGTACCTTCGTTTTTAAAATACGAAAAGTAATGAAAGCGATTACAGAACCATAATGTAATTTCGGTAAGAATTTGCATTGATCTTCATATGCTAAAAACGAACGTACGCTCCCTTGCGTATCGTGGACGTTTGACTTACCAGAGCTTAAGTCCCCTATACGTCAACGTAGCCGTCGATCTTTTGACTGCTGCTGTAAATGAGTGTGTTACCAAAAACCCACAAAAGATTAATTCAGCATCGCTCTTCAACTAAGCTAAGCAGAGAATTTGACCTACTTGCGTACAAAATTCAACTTACTCAGGAGTTGAAACGTGCAGATAATGGAAAACGTTACTCTGACGAAGAGTGAATGAATGGCTTAATTAATACACAAAATTAACGAAGAGAAATTAGTTCTCTAACAGGGAAATCAGTTCTCTAACAGAGAGCAACTGCATTCCGCGAGAATGGAATTTACTATCTTGAAGGTTAGACTGAAATTGCAGTGACTATAAACGCATTCATTGTCGTAGTCTATTAAGGAGTATGTTGGCTTATTAGACGTGAGGCCACAGTTGAAACACCAGGTCAAACATTTCCAACCAAAAGAAAAATATTTCTTCTTCAAAAATCTTTCGTTCGCAATCGATATTAAACTGTAGGTCGTGTATAATTAACGCACACAACATAAGTGGTGTGAGAAGCTAGGTCATAATTCTGACTAAAGGGTTGTAATGACAAATTATGTGTGTATGTATGTATGTGGACGTATTCGTTACAAGATCATGAGGAGGAGTTATGTAATTAACGCACACAACATATGTGGTGTGAGAAGCTAGGTCGTAATTCTGACTAAAGGGTTGTAATGACAAATTATGTGTGTATGTATGTATGTGAACGTATTCGCTACAAGATCATGAGGAGTAGTTAGGCTATGACCTTGGCTAAGGTAACAAAACTTTATACGTAGTACTAATACTGCCGCTAGTTCTCGTTCTCGTATTGGCCGATAGCTATACTGCTAAACTGAAAAGACGAAATCACACAGTTTGTGTAAACAGGGCCAAATGCTTACTGTCCGTGTCTAACTTTCGGCAGTTAAATTGTTATCGAACATTGAGTGAAGTTTTGCACATTTCTTTTCATTACACTTTTCTTTTCACAAAAAGTAACTTGTATAGTACAAATCCATCAGCTTAACATTAAATTAATCAAATAATCGATAAACATTTCTGCATAAAAAGGAAAATACTTTCAAATTCATTAGAATTACGTCATCAATTTTTAAATTCTTAAGAAAAATTTCAATTGTCACTTGCATTCTGATTCAAATAGTACGTGTAGACAGGTTTTTTGTAAAACCTACAGATTTCTCTACGTTGTCCCTGTCTTCCTTAAATCTTGTTTAAACAACAAAAGCATGCATTCATCAACTGTCAAGTAGACGACAAAGACAGCAACATACTCATACAAGGCCAAATGCTACACCTGTAAGTGGCTTTACCTGTCGCATAAAGTAAAAGTTGGATGCACGGATATAAAAAACCCACAAAAATAATTTCAAATTGATCACTTTTTGTTTTAAAACTCATTCGTGTACCGAAAGACTGGAAGAGTTTGTTAATAAAAGTTTCAATCTTTTCTTTTCTTCGACACTTTTCACATACAAAATGCAACAAATTTTAAGTTTTTCTAACGAAAGTAATGAATATGGACTTGAAAACTTTGTACGTGTTTGCCTATCTTTTTATGATGTGGCATGACATTTACATGCACCAAGTTGTCGTTTGCATGTCTGTGATTAAAAAAAAAATATAAAAGATTTTAAGAAATTTTTGAATCATTAGTATTCATTTCAAGTTAAATGTTAATTACTACGTAAAGGATTTAACAAACTGGCAACAAGAAAAAAGAGAAAAGAGAAGTGAAAAGAAAAGCCGAATGGAAAAATTGTTTTACAATTTTTTATAAGGTTGCCAAGGTAGAATCTAGAATACTGCACATAAGAATTGTGTCGTTGTATACTGTGTCTGATTTAGTAAAGAGAAATAAAATGGAAAGTAACTTCAAAAATTTTTTTGGATGAGGATTTTAAATTCTCTCTTTTAAAATCAGTTTTAAACCAATTGAACTCAGACACAATAACCTCTAAAACGGTTTCCTATAAAAAGCGCACTGTGAAGGGGAAAAACAAATCCATGACAATTTCATATGTTCATATTCATACATACATATATACACAATTGATCATTATAACCCTTCAGTCAGGACTGCGGCGTAGCTTCTCATACCACTTATGTTGTGAGTGTTAATTTTATACATGAGTGGTGGGACCTACAGTTTAATATCGACTCGGAACGACATGGCAATTTTATTTACTCTCAGAGTTCTTGCCAGAAATCTGCTGAGAGGAAGTCGCCGTAGAAATATTTTTCCATATTTCGTTTCGTTGTAGTTGTTGGACCTGGGGTTTGAACACTGGCCTCATTTCTAATAAAACAACACACTGGGTAATAGACCACCGATATTAAAACCATTACCCACATTCCTACTAGAGCACCAGGGTACCCATTTTAGAAATTTATTTTCTTACTACTTCACACATGCTGTTTAACTAGTTTTAGGTATTTTGGGACGCCTGTTTATTTCTTGCGTTACTCACCTCAATTCTCTTTAATCTGTATGCAAAGATTGCTTAATTCTCCTTTCAGTAGCATTCAATACCGTAAGATTTCCTTAAAAACTTATCAAACGTTATGCTCTTATAACACAGTGCACAAAATCATCGCAACATGTGTCATGATGTTTATGTCAGTCGCAAAGAACAATCAGTTCTATAGACTAATCGAAGACAAAAAGCAGTAGAGACAAATCCTTTGTTCAATAGAAAAACATCTATTTTAGTTTTATGGTTAATAGAACTGAAAGAACGTGTTTTGTGTTTAACTAGAATGTGAATAAAACAATTTTTATTTTGTCAAATCATTTAAAACCTTTTTTAAAGAGTAATAAGCCACTGAAAATGTATTAGAATTTCAAAACTTATGACTTTTTTTCCAAATACTTAGTGGGATAAAGAGTTATACAACCTGGTGTTTAATAAAAATATTTTGTGGAGGTAATTAATATTTATTTTTGAGCAAGTTTGGTGCATTTAAGAAAAATCTTTGCAATTCAATTGTTACGGGCCCTATGCTTATGATATATTTTTTACTCATGTTTTTCTTTCAAGCAAAATCAATCCACACTGAAACACTTCTACTTATAAATACTTCAACTTGTATTGTAAGGGTATAAACTATTACTTCCAATATACACTCAACCACACCAAACAAATAAGGGTGCACAACGCGTTTGATAAGTGTTTTTGAAAGGATCTCTTTTTGAATATCTCTTATGGCAGCAGTCTGCATGTACTTACGTACGTACATATGTATGTATATCGGAATCTGTTTGGTTGCTAAAGTAGTAGTATCAGATTTTTGTTGAATTACTTGCATGGCTTTATGTCTGTGTCAGCTTGACAAATGTGTACCAATACACCAGCTCTACTGCCACATGTGGAAAATTTTTCTCGAAAAGAAAAAAAAAGTTGAAGTGACAAATACATACGAGTATAAGTACACAAAACATAAAACTGTTCTATGACTGAACATTTTTCTTTAAGCAGGTGTTCTCAAGCTTTAAACATCATTTCTCATTTTCAGATCATTATTATTTTGGTTTAGTCATCTACGTTGTCAAACTCAATAGTATTTTTAAAGATTTATTAAATAAAATTCTGTTACAACATTAATTAATATTGTTAGTTGTTGTGATATAAAAAATAAGTAAAGCGTTCTTAAATAATTATATTTCTATGTTAATAAGTGCTAGAATCTATTGTTAATTTCTCATAATAACGCCATTTCTAACATATCCTCATACATTTGATCATATCAAATCATATCATCTCACAGCGAAGAATTTAACTAAACGAGTTGTTTTCAAAAAGTATGCAGATTTATGGGGCCTTCTTTAAGTGGTTATTATCTTTAAATTTAAAATAATTAAGGTGTGTGTGTATCAACATTTGATGCTATTATCTGTAGAATATACATACATACATAATTGATCACTACGACCCTTCAGTCAGGATTACGTCCTAGTTTCTCACACCACTTATATTGTGTGTGTTAATTTTATACATGAGTGGCGGGACCTACAGTTTAAAGTCGACTCAGAACGACAGATTTTTGAGAAACTTTTCATGGCAATTTTATTTATTCCCAGAGTTTTTGCCAGAAATCTGCTGAGAGGAAGTCGCCGAAGAAATACTTTTTGTATTTTATTTTGATGTCTGGCGTGGGGCTCGAACCCTGGCTTTTCGTCTAATAAGCCAACACACTATCTACTAGACCACTGTGACTTCTGTAGAATATAACATAGCTCAAATGTTCGTCACAATTCCTTTAGTTGGTGTGCTGCCGTGGATTATGTTGCCTTCAGGACCGCTGTGGTTCGTGCATATAGTTACTTGCAAATGCGGTAAGCCCCACCAGAAAAGGTCTTACGGCGACAAAACGCGCAGTCTTCGTGACCAGTTTTAATATTGAATTTGGCATAAGCTCTGCAGAACTATCCACCATTCCAGACTATCAATATTAACGGCGACCACTATTGGTTGACGGTTTCCAATTTATTTTGGCTTAAATTGGATGATCTGTACACCATGTCGTTTCACCAGGACGGCCCAACATGCAACAGACATGCATACGTAATTGGTTATTACAACCCTTCCGTCAGGATTATGATAGCTTCTCATGCCACTGTCGTGTGTGCTTATTTCAGACATGAGTGGCGGGACCTACAGTTTGTAGCGGATTCCGAACGACAGATTTTGTTTTGAGATACTTTACATGGCAATTTTTTTCTCAGAGTTTTTGCCAGAAATCTGCTGAGAGGAAGTCGCCGAAGAAATATTTTTTCGCATTTCATTTTGTTGAAGATGTTTGACCTGGGGTTTAAACCGAGGCCTCATGTCTAATAAGCCAGCACACTAAGTACTAGACTACGACGGCTGCAATTAACTCCAAATAATCCATCTAGACTTACGATCTCTGTTGTCCCCTGGAGAGTATAGCATCATTAAAAAATATAATAGGAAGGCTGGAGGCGCCTGGTTTTGAGAAGGATTAGGACTCAAACAACAAAATGTTCTTCTCTATTATACATGTCATTGTATATAGCCAACAATTTACCCATGATTTGGTATAGTAAATCAATCACCAGTTTAACTGGAAAAAATCTATTGGATCTGTTTGTTTTTCTAAATCCAAACTAAATTACAAAATCCTTGATAATAAGGATTTTTAAAAAACTTAAATTTTAACACTCTCATTTTCATTTATTACTTACACACACACACAACAGATTCACGTGTACACGAACCTTTTTAAAGCCATTTAACAGGAAAATGTTCTTTTTTATTCAATTTAATACCCGAAAATTATTTAATTTATAAAATCATGTGTTTTATGTTTCAGAAAACTCCAACAATATTCACAGACTAAATTGTGGTTTACATGTCCCGTAAAATTTTATTTTTTTTTTTCGTGTTCATAATGGTTAAACACAAATTTTAACTGGTTTTCACTTAAAAATTTCGCTTAAAAACCTTTTTTTATTGTTGTTGTTGGATTTGTGGTAGGAAACCATCGAAAATTTGCCTTTTCTTTCGTCTCTTTTTTTTTTGGTTTTTTTCTTCTTGTAGTTGTTGTTTGTAAATTTTATTAAGGCTGCGTGTTTCACAAAATTGTGTTTTTTGCGTTACCTCAACTTTGTCACCCACCATGTGTTGGCAAATCATAAATCAAATCAACATTAAATGTACCGCATCATCGAGGCCGTTCTCATTCTCGTTTTGTGTAGGCAACACACAAAACACTGATTGAGGGAGGATTTGCAAGAAACAGAACAAAATTTAAATTCAAACACGTAAATCTAATTTGTTTGAAAAAAAAGGAAAAAAGGGAGGCCGTAGTATCATTATTTAAATGAAACAGTAGTAGAGGGGCAGGAGAAGCTCAAAATAACACAATTTAATCATAATTTTTTAAAAACATGTCGGAAATTATGTGTTTAGACCGTAAATGTCACGATAACGAACGTATTTAACGGTTTCAGTAATGCTAATTTGGCTGAAAATAAATTTAAAGAAAATGAAAAAAGCGTATATCATGTTACAAGGCATGTTCCATGGCATGTTACATGTTATATAAAATCGTTCAAATGACTGCCACGGATTCTCTGGGTGGAGCGCAATCGATCCAATTTTACGCGGCCCTGTGACATACATCGGTATGAATTTGGACGATGACATGGGTAATGTTGACTTTAAGGACTGCTGTGGTCACAAGGCCATACAAGAAAAAGTCTAGTGGGGTTTAATAGCACGATATCTGTGGTAATTTCACATCACCTCCACTTGAAATAACTATGGCCTCTAATCGCTCGTGCAGAATATCCAATGTGGCATGAGCTGTGTGGCATTTAACGCCGTCCTTTTGGAACTACGTATTGTTGGTTTCTAGATTATACAATTCAGGCTTAAAGAAGTTGGTAATCATCGACCAATAGTAGTCACCGTTGATAGTGATAGCCTGAATAGTTCTCAAAGAAATATGAATTGATAACACCACTAGCTGACAGTGATGGACTGGCTAACGCCATGACGATGACGTCGGCAGTGCAAAATTAACACCAAATAGTCAGTTATTCAGGAGGCATTGGACGCTTTTGGACCTTATGTGGATAGATATCGTTCCGAATTTGGGATTTTATTTGTTCACATAACCAGCCATCCGAAAATGGTTATCATCGTTAAAGATGATTTTACTTCCTGTCAGCAGTGTTCTGACAATAACTTGGAGAGTAATATTCTATCGTTCGGAGTTGACTTTAAACTATAGGTCCCGCCTCTCATTTCCAAAAATATTTACACACACAACATGGTACAGCCGCCGTAGTCTAGTAGGTAGTGTGTTGACTTGTTAGACATGGGGCCTCAGCTTTAACCCCCGGTCAGACATCTCCAACAAAATGAAGTATGAAAAAAATATTTCTTCGGCGACTTCCTCTCAGCAGATTTCTGGCAAAAATAAAAATAACACTTACAACATAAGTTGTGTGAGAAGCTAGGTCGTAATCCTGTCTGAAGGGTTGTAATGACCAATTATGTATGTAGTCTAGTAGGTAGTGTGTTTGTTTAAAACCCAGTTCAGACATCTTGAACAAAACGAAATAATTAAAGTATTTCTTCGGCGACTTCCTCTCAGCAGTGCTCTGGCAATAACTGTAGGTCCCGCCTGTCATAAATAAAAAATTAACACGCACAACATGGGTGCGTGTAAACAATTGTAAAAATTCCAACTGAGACTGGAATATGAAAATTAATAGAACGATTTTGGTTAATTGGCTAGCAAAACTTGCAAAGAAAGATCAATTAAAGGCACAGCATTATAGTCAAACGATTATATTGGCATCTCAATGAACTCAGCTTCACTGAAGGTCAACAGAATATTTTGGCTATATGTCCCATCATATTTTCGTTGAAACTACTTCGATGAATTGAAAAACCAAGGCTGATAAAGTTAACCAGGGAGTGGTAGATCAAGACAAGATGTTTTAATAGAAAGTTTTTACAAACTCTGCTGGAATCAGGAAAATATATTGAAGGAATTTTATATCCTAATTACGATCTGTTCGATAATCGTAACTAATTGTTGATTATGGTCCCTAATCTTATGTTTTTCGAATTTATTCAGTGTTTCTTTTCCTCTGCCTAAAACTAAAGAGAACTACGATCAGTGCATATCCATATTTTTCTGTTAAAATATACCTGCACTAATATTGACACACTGTTTTTTGCATGTTTAATTTAAAAACATGCTGTCTTGCTTCGTTTTTGTTTTGTAAAAAAGTTTTTAAAAAACCACAACCAAAAGCGCTAAAAACCTTAATTTCATAATGCTAATGCGGTAGTTTAAGAGAGTATGTCTTTATAGCTTACAAGCATTGAGTTTTAGGGAAACAAATTTGGAAAAAAAGAGAGGAATTCTTTTTTTGTTTCATAAATTAAATTTTTTAAATAAAACAACAGCAAAAACAACCGACAACAACCAAAACCAGAACAATAAATTGCTAAAATGAAAAGCTCATCAACAAAAAACAAAAAATAAAAGGTATTTGTGAAGAGGTGGTCCATAACGGTAGATATATGTATGAGTGCATGTTTGAATATGCTTTCACATGTTTGCTTCTTTTTCTTTTACAACTCGACGAGGTAAAACAAAACATTTGAAATCAAGAAAATAGCAAAAAAAGAAAAAAAAAAAATCCTGTGTGAAAGTATTTTAAGCGTTTGGCGTTAATGTTTTGCCTTGTCAGCGTATATAAATGAAAATTGATGTTGTTGTTGTCGTTGCGTTTGCCACAAATATGTTGAAATATTCACCAGCTGATACACACATACAGAGATGTGTAATGTAATGCTATACACCTATACATTTAAGGAAATTTTGATGACACATACAATCTTAACTCATTTGCCATTTGCCATCGCATGAAGTGGCAGTTTTTCATAAATTTGTGACAATGAATTGTGGTGAAAGTGTCTGTGACTGACTACATGTGAAATACGTTTATCAGGCGAGTGTATTACGGGGAGTGGATCTATGTCCTAGAAGACGTATATATGAGAGAATTATCCTTAATGCGGTGATAATAATTATGGTTTACTATTTAGTATCTCCTGATTATTTAAGGGATTATTGTGACAATGTGGCAGGTTATAATAAATCCAGAGTTTTATAAGGAAACATTATGGTCAGCCATGCTGATAGTGGATTTTAGGAAAATAAAATTTATGGTAATTTGTTTTAATTTGTTTTTGCAGAATTGCAGAATGCAAGAAATATTTTAAAAATCAGTGTTTTTGGAATTAGTTTGATCCAAACAATTTGATTTTAGGGATTAGGTACAGGATTGAAAAACGATATTCAAAAGCTGTATTAAGATTGTTCGTTTACATACCTGCTTAATTATTTAATTAGTTACTAACACAACCATTTATTCAGGATTACAATCTAGCGTCTCACACCAACCTTATTGTGTGAGTCAAATTTATTCATTAGTGGTGTGCCTTTCATAGACAATTTTATTTACACTCAGAGGTTTTGGTAGAAGACTGCTAAGAGGAAGTCGCCAAAGAAATATTTTTTCATGTTTCGATTTGTACGAGATGTCTGGAATGGAATTTAAACCACGGCGTTATGTTTAATAGCTCAACATACCACCTACTCTACTACTGCGTTTATATACATACATAATTAGTCATTACAACCGTTCAGTCAGTAATACGATCTAGCTTCTCACACCACTTATGTTGTGTGTGCTAATTTTATACATGAGTGGCGGTACCAACTACAATTTATAGTAGACTTCGAACGACAGACTTTTGAGAAACTTTTCATAGCAATTTTACTTACTCTTAGAGTTTTTTCCAGAAATCTGCTGAGAGGCAGAAACCAAAGAAATATTTTTTCATATTTCGTTTTGTACGAGATGTCTGGGATGCAATTTGAACCACGGGGTTACGTTTAATAGGTCAACACACTGCCTACTATGCTATTGCGTTTATATAGGCGTTCCTAGAGAGATGATAGGTGAGCTGGTAGCCTATAAACTGTGGCCCACAGGTTCCATAACATCTGAAAACAAATTTTTAACGAATTTTAATAAATAACAAGGCATCCAAATAATCCCTGCAGCAGTATCTCAACCCTCACAGAGAATAACATCATCGATGAACATCATTGGCGGGTCAAACAACGCTTCACTTGGTTTTTAATAACTATATCAATAGAACAAGGCAAAACGATTACAAAGAGAATGATATCCTGACAACGGCATATGGCAACCCTATCGTACTAGAACCTGCAAGACTAGAGCAATTACCTGCTTGGTTGCAATGTAACTCAACTAAGGTAATAAAAAAAAATATTTTTAAACCCGATTTCCATACAGTTTTTTTTTATTAAATATGAGTAACCGTATCGATGATTAAACTTCGCAAAAAGGTACATTCTTAGTAAAAATGTGCATTACTTTATCAAATTGAGTTTTTTTTTTGTTGTCTTAAATTGACAAGATTGTCCTTATTTTGCATTCAAATACTTTTGATGTTTCTGGTTGGATTTATTTTCATTAAAATTCTCCCCATTTTCCTATTTCAAACTTCTTGCGAAACTTGATTATAAACTTGAACTTCTTTACAAGTATTCCACTTTCTTCGTAATTCTGTTAAAAAAATCATGACACATCGGTTTGTTCCATGCCCTAAAATCTTTTGAAATTTAAAAGTTCAAACATGCCTTGAATGATAAATATGTGCCAAACACCACCACCACACATCACCTAACCACAAAATGAACAATTTTATAAACACCCTGTAACGGTAGAAAATAGAAAATAGAAAAAAAGAAAAGATTATTAAATTAAATGAGTTGAAATGAATTCTTTGAAAAATTTAATTTCTTTTTTAAATATTTTTTTCTATGAAAAGAGAGCGAAAGTAACACAGAAAGTTTATACTCATATGCGATTAAAAAAATAATGCCAAGTGAAGAATTTTCACACTTATATACCTACACACACACACACATGCACTTGTTAATGGAAGGAGTGGTAAAGAGTGCGAAAATGAAACTTTGTTAACCACATTCTGAAGTATGTAGGCGCTTTACAAGTGAAGAAACGTGCGTATATGCTTAAAGGAGTGTACAAAAGTGTGCTACTTTATGAGTGTGTGTAATTTAGCCATTGAATTCGTGGAATTTATTTTTATTTCTTAAGAAAGTCACAAATTGTTCTCATTATGATTTGAAAATGCTAACAAAAATTTAATGATTTTATTTTCTCATGCCCTCTAATGTCCGAACAGGTTACTAATGCTCAAAATACTTAAATATTTTATACATCACTACATAGTACATTATTTTATAGTCATTTTAATCAATTTATTAAATTATAATTAAATTATATTTAATTATTTTGCGAGCTGAGTGAGTTCAACCTTAAGCTCGGTGTTGTGTCACAGATCAGAGTCTCCGGTGGTGGTCTCTGATAATATTTGGCCATAAAATCCGCCTCAAGCATCGATTGACAAATCTCTGAATTGTCATAAGGCTACTGACTTGACGTAGCTGTTAAAAATATTGAGTTTAGTGCACCAAAAAAACGTGTCACGGTTATCACACTATGTGTGCAGCCCCTGCGCTGACCAACTTCCTTTTCTTCCCTGATTTTGGTGGAACTTGGTCAGTACAGATACTGCGTTCACTCGTGGCATCACAACGGGCCGCTATGCGCGCTCAAGTGAGCTCTTTGATATCAGAGCTACCACTTGGACCTAACCTAACCTAATCACACTATGTGGAGTTAAACGTAAACTTGTTTGGCCCTATTGATGCGACCTACAATGTCTTCTGCAGAGCCTGCGTTTATTGTAATAATGCTCCTCAGATAGCAGAGTGATTGAACGTTTTCAATCCACTTATATGCGGCTTGAAGTTTATTGTTCACATAGTACAGATCATCGAACCTGTCATTTAACATTAGACATTTTACGCATGATGTAAATTTCACCACAATGCTGTCATTGTCCAGGTTGAAGAGCGAGGACATAAAAAGGTAGTCATAATGGACTCTGACTTTCATACTTATGGGGCTGCCTGTTACATCCTCATGAACGATGCAATACAGGGACACATTTAGTGATATTAGTCACTCAGTTAGTTCCCTGCAGCGAACTCGATTCCGTATAGCAGCAAAATCGACGAATATCAGTTAACAGTCTACCGTTAAGTGTGTTGTTGTTATGTTAATCAGATTTGTTAGAATAAAAATCAGTCAGTTCATTGTGAACATCGTTTTCTTGAGGATCTGACAGTCGTTTGTTAAGTAATATGCCTCTCCTTGTTTGGTTAGGAGGTCTGAACTCTTTTAAATGAAGGCCAGCATTTAAGCCCATTGTCTAAAATATGCTTATAAAGGGTATATAAGTTGGGCACTTACGATAGAGTATTCGACAAATTTCAATAATAATTTAAATTGTAGAAAGTCGACGTAGTCTAGTTGGTATTTGTGCTGGCTTATAAGACGTGAGCCCGTACTTCAAATCCTAGCTCAAATATCCCGTAAAAAACAAAACATGGAAAATTAGTTCCTCTGTGACTTCCCTCAGTAGCTTTCTGATAGAAACTCTGAGAGTAAAAAATATTGCAAAGAAAATTTTCTTAAATCTGTTGTTACGTTCTGCCATTCATGTGTAAAATGAACACACACGACATGATTGGTGTGAGAAGCTAGGTGGTGATCCTGACTAAAGGTTGGTAATGGCCATTTTCGAAAGTAAGCACATAAATTATGTTAAAAAAAAAATAAAATAAAATTGTAGAAAAATCTCATCCCTAATCTATTTTTACAAAAACTATTTTTAAAATGTATTCCTGTACTTTAAATATACGGAGAATCTCAAATGAATAAATAAGTTATTTCCCTCAGTGTACGTCATTTGGAGTATAGAAGAAAATTTTTTTTTGAGCTCTGCCTTAAAAAAAAAATATTTTTTTTGTGTTTCTGTTTTATTTTAAGTAAAATGAAAATAGCACTTCTGTTGCTTTTAATTATAATACCAATGATCTTAACAGACGAAGAAGGAGACGGAGAAGGAAACGGAGATGGAAACGGAGAAGGAGACGGAGAAGGAAACGGAGAAGGAAACGGAGAAGGAACAGACGTTGCCGGATCCGGAGAAGAGGTTACGGAAACATCAGAGTCTGAGGATATGGAAGGAGGAGATATGGGTGAATCAACAGATGCTGATATGATGATGACAGATATGCCAGAAACGGAAGAATGCATAACTTTACACATGGAACCGGCTGTGGATCTCGATGATGAAGATTACGCATATTTTGATTATAGCATGGGTCCATATCCTGGCTTTTCAACGGCTTACGTGAAAAAAGTGAATAAATGGATTTTATGTTCATGTGTTCTATTCGAATTTATAATAAATTTATGAATTTATGTTATCAGCTAAAGAAACTGTTCTCATGAGTATAATGTTCGACTTTCTAAAGCTTACAGAACTTAGTTTTAAAGAAAATCAAAAGTGAGCAGATTTGTGCATCATTTTACAAATGTAAAGTTGGCAAATGAAGACTTTGTTATAAATCGTGTCTTCATTGGATAGCAAAGTTGTGTGCTGCATTAAATGGTAATACTTCCAGAATATATTCAATTCTTGGCAGGCTGTTATAAGGCTATTTTTATTGAGACTTAATTCAGCATAAGTGTGTGCCGTTTCGTTTAAATTTCTTTTAACATTTTGAAAGCAATTCAATTCTCTAAAAAGCCGTCATTTCTTCACATATATACCTACATTCTTGGGTATGTTAAGATCATTTCACCATGCTCCAAATAACGTACACTGAGGGAAATAACTTATTAATTCAATTGAGATTCTTCGTATATTTAAAGTACAGGAATACATTTTAAAAATATTTTTTTGTAAAAATAAATTAGGGATGAGATTTTTCTACAATTTTATTTTATTTTGTTTTTAACAAAATTTATATTCTTACTTCCGAAACTGACCACTACAACCCTTTAGTCAGGATCACCACCTAGCTTCTCACACCAAACATGTCGTGTGTGTTCATTTTATGCGTGAATGAAGAACATTTTCATGGCAATTTTTTTACTCTCAGAGCATTTGCCAGAATACTGTTGAGAAGAAAAAAAAATGTTTTCTCATATTTCGTTTTACTCGAGTTATCTGAGCCGAGGTTTGAACCATAGGCTCTCGTTTAATAAGCCAATACTCTACCTACTAAACTACTAGAACATGATTACGATTGGGAAAAGCTGACCTTCTTTTACGTTGTATACCTTTGCCATCATAATTGTTTGAACAGTATTGATTATGAATAGGTAGCACCCCCGAGGTAACTGATAAGAGTATCTAAGTTAGCATTTATTTAAAAATCATGCACTCTCTCAGAGCTGGGCAGTTGCATAGAATATGCCGAATAGTTTCTTTCGCCTTCGACAGGGCATCTCCTGTTGATCCCATTTTCAGACAGTCATTTGCTTATTGAAATTTTCTCCGAAGGACATATTGTAAACATTTCAATCTCCAAACTGGCCTCATTCTACTATCAAATAGAGTGGGATTGTACATTTTATTTTAGAAAACAGAACTGTAGTTGGGTAGCCTGCTTAATTTAAACATCTACAACTTGACAATGGATTAGTATTACTCAAGTGTATGCTTACTCTCCTTCAATGCTATCCTCTTTTTAGGAAAGGAAACCATAAATAACTTATTTTGAAATTTTATTGCCATGGATGAAATGAAAGTGCATACATACTTTCTTATTGTTTTTGTTGTTATTTTTTATTTCTATTTTATTTATTCTTTAACTTGTATTTTTACAATGTGTTCGTTTGCTCTTATATTTGCTGGTGCTATAAGCAAATAGCTGCTCCCGTAAGTGATGCTAACTATATGTTAGAAAATTGTAATGAGTAAGCGTTTTTATGTATTCAGAAAATTATAATTTTAAAAAGAAGTCAGTCAATTTAAATTAGAATGTAAAATCTGAATGCAGAAACCTTTTGGAAATTGAGTTTTGTGTTTTAAAAACGCCACTATAGCAACACTTATTGCATTGAATAATACATTATTTTATTGTATATTATTGTCAGATAGTGAGAGTTTTAGAAGTTTATTCGCCCACCTAAAGGAACAACAGAAATTATCTATTGGCAGTATTGCCAAAATGTTTACAAAACAATAAACAACACTATTTACACCGGCAATGTAAACTTAATCTAGTAATATTTACTTTTTAAATACACGACGTGAAATATAACACGATGTGTATTCAAAAAGTGACACTATTTTTTTGGTTTTTACAGGGTAACTACAATTGAATGAATTCCTAAGGCACTGTCCGACTTGTCGAAGTTGTTCGATGTCACGAAAATTTAAATATTTAATTGATAGCGGTCTAATAATGACTATCATTTGAGCTACCTTGCTCTTTTGGCGTGAGCACACCGATTGCAGCAAATCAATGTCAACCGCAATTCCAGGTCTGACATCTCCAAATATGAAATATATTCCTTCTGAGAGTAAGTAAAATTGCCATGAAAAGTTTCTCAAAAATCTGTCTTTCGGAATTGACTTTAAACTGAAGGTCCCGCCACTGAATAAAACTAACATATACAATATATAATATATATAATATAATTAGTATGAGAAACTAGGTCGTAATTCTGATTAAAGATTTGTAATGACCGATTATGTTATGGATGCGAATTCTATCATTCCTTATTGCTTCAAGAACGATGAAAATCGAAGCGTTGCAGTCGATGGAACAAGGTAACGTGTATGATTATTAATTTTTTTTTTAAATAATGGAGGAAGTGAACCCTCAACAAGACGATGCCACATACCTCAGTGCCCGCTATCCTAAGAAATTCAACTCACATTCTGAGACAGTAAATTGGCTGCCAAGCGATTTGAGAAATTTCTTATGTACAGAGAAAACCCAGTCGCTATGATATAACGCCACTGATGATATAACGACAGTAATGCAGAAAAAAATTTCCAATTTGCCGTAGTCTAGTAGGTAGTGTAGTGGGTTATTAAATGATGAGCCACGATTCAAACCCCAGCACAGACATCAAAACGAAATATGGAAAAATTATTTCAGCGGCGACTTTCTCTCAGCAGATTTCTGACAGAAACTCTGAGAGTAAATAAAATATTGCCATTAAAAGTTATTGTCTGTCGTTCGGTACCGACTGTATTCATGGATAACACACACAACGGGTGGTGTGAGAAGCTAGGTTGTAATCCTAACTTACATGGTTGTAAAGACAAATTAAGTAAGTAATACCGAAATTCATAATTGAAAGATGATTAGTGACTCACTAGTCTGCACTTATTTTAAAACATTTTTTACTTCACTTTCAATGCTCGTGTAAGCGCTTCGAAATGTTTTCTTAATTTTTTTTCTGTTTTTTTTTGAAAATGATATTTTATTTATACTTTGTTGTTGTTTTTTTTATATTTTATGGCATCATGAAATAGTTTCAACCTTGAACTGTATTCTGATGTTTTGTTTTTGCTTTCATTCTCTTGCATCAAAGGGAAAAAAGTGATTTTTGTTTTAGTTTTCTTGGCCTTTTACTGAAAAATTGTTTTTCGTTTCATTTTCAATTTAATTGTTCCTGTATTAATTTCGAAACAAACAAATATTGTGTTCATTTGAATGCAAACAAATAATTACTTTCAATGAGAAAATTTTCATACATTTTCATATCAATTAAATAGTATTTTCAAATGTTGATATAATTTATTAATTTGAATTGACTACATATTTTACGTAAATTTGTGGCATTTTAATTAGTGATAAATTTGAGCAAAATTTTCTTTTTTTCAATTTTAATTGTATTAAAATGTTAATGTTGTACAAGTAATTGAATAATTTTTAATGGAAATAAAATTGAATTTAAAATAAATATTTGATTTCAATTCGTTTTATCATTATTTATTATGATACTTGCAATAGACAATCATTTGACCGCATTTAATTTATAATATTAAATTTAGTAAACAAAACAATAACTATTATTAGTCTAAAGACATTTTAATAGTAGACATGAGTTGATTTTTGAAAACGCTGCTATAAGACATTCGTTTGACCGCAGTAGTTAGAAAGTTTGTTGATTTCTGTTTTTCGTTAAAATTAAAACTTTTTGTAAAACTTTTTGGAAACAGATTCTGGGATAATCGTTCTAAAATATCGAAAAAGCGACCTCTTATCATGTCGAGAAATATAGAAAAAATTAGATTTCCGTTTATTAAGTGATTTATCGACCGTGTTTTAAATTCTACCATTTCGATTATAAGGAAAAAATTCGATTTGAGTCACGTTGGTGAAACACGATTTACGTTTCCCATGTGATGGACCGATGAATGGAAAAAGTTAATATTTTTGGTTAAAAAATTAATTTGGGTGATTCAGACTCTTGTTGTTATTGGCAAGATCTGCGCCAAGTTAATGGATTGTGCAAGATCCAAGAGAAATTTGATGAAGAGAGCGTTATTGAGACCCAGTTCAGCGAGATATATAAAACTTAATTTAGTTGCCGCAGTCTAATAGGTAGTGTTGATTTAGACGTGCGGCATCTTCAACACCCCCAAGTCAGACATCTTGCACAGAAATCTGTGATGAAGTTGCCGAAGAAATATTTTTTCAATTCAAGTTTTTAAGTCATAGGTATATGCGTAGTCTTGTAGGTAGTGTGTTGGCTTATTAGACGCAAGGCCACGGTTCAAACCCCAAGTCAGACATCTTCCAGAAAACGGAATATGAAAAAATATTTCTTCGGTGACTTCCACTCAGCAGATTTCTGGCAAAAACTCTGTGAATAAAATAAAATTACCATGAAAAAGTTTCTCACAAAACCTGTAGTTCGGAAACGACTTTAAACTGTAGGGTTCGCCACTCATGTATTAAATTAACACACAATATAAGTGGTGTGAGCAGCTAGGTCGTAATCCTGACTGAAGAGTTGGATTGACCATTTATGTTTAATATTTATGTATGTAATTACGGACATTGACCAAATGATTATTGTTTGTTTCGCCTCACTTAAAACTAAGATAGCCCAAGTCCTAGATGTGCTATCGCATATAATATAAGACAGGGAAAAATAACACAATAAATCTAGCCTCTATGTGGTCATAAGAGACAAAAATTTCATAGAATTTCGTTCATTCATAGCTAATGCCTTATCATCATAACTTTATACAGCCCCCCCATGACGTGGTAGATAGGTGTGCAGCGTTTCAGTTATCTTATGGTCCTATTTATCAAACTATGAACATTTGATTTTCATTGGAACTCACATAGGACTGAGCAGGGGCAGTTCAAAACTAGGTCGCCATCCTGGTTGAAGGATTGCAACGACCAATGTATGTATTTAGATCTTCTAAAAGATGTTCTTCACACAGAACTTGAAGAAAATTCTAAACATATGTTTCCATTAAAAAACAGGGCTGTAAATGTTACGCAGCCACACAAGGAATGGTATTCTTCCAAATATTTTGATTTAATTCTCTAGCCAGTATGTAGCTCCGATTGTAATCCTAAAACCAGCTTACAGCAAATATTTGCAAATGAATCTTATGTAGAGGGTAAAGAGATCTCTGTCGTAAATAGTTTTAAGGAGAAATTAAGGAATACAAGGTGGTTACTGCAATCCAAAATTCTTCAAAACCTCTTAAACTTTATAAAAAAATATAATATTTTCGGTTATTAGCGATAATTCCCTGCCAAGATCATGCGATTTGAGATCAATTGACTATTTTTTTGGGTATGCGTGAAGTCTCTAGAATACATAGGCTATCTAGTCATAATTCCAGTCCTGGAAGACCAAATTGGCGCTGCCATTGGGGCTATAAACTCAAAAATAATATGCCCTACAGTTTTTTGAAAAGATCATGAGGCAAAGTACTTGCATTACTGTCGACTTCAACGAAAAAGTAATATTTATTTAATTTTCAAATGAACGTATGTATGCTTTGTGGTCCTAATCATTTTTATTAATAACTCCTGTGTCTTGTAGCCATTCATTGAAAACATCAATTCTCTACTGTGCAATATCTTTTAATTAAATTTAATATTGTTTTTTGTTTTTGTGCTTCAACTTCTGTTAACTTTTATTTCATTTTGTTACCGTCAAACAGAATAAAAAAAAAACAATTAATTAAACATTCGTTTGTACAAAACAATAAATAATTTAAAAGTAATAATTTTTGTGTTTTTTTGTTTTGTTTTCTTCTTCTTCTACACAAACAACCAGAAAATTTTTCTACAGTTTTCTCACTACAGACCACAGAGCATTTAAACTGTACGCAATGACCTAGAAGAGAAAAGAAAATTAAAATTTAAATATTGAAAACAGAATCAAATAAAATGAATTTAAAAATTATTTATTTTTATTTGCATAATATAACACGTAAATATGTACATACAAACATACATATGTATGCAAGTAAGCATACAATATATGCACGTAAAATATAGATAATCTACTTGTAAGATAAGGTAACAAATTAAAGAAAATAACATGCAAACTATTTTAATTAAATTTTACCCTAAAACATCACAGGTATATTAAGTTTTTGCTGAATTTTGTAACCAAAATAGTAATGTAATTACATCGATGAACACAGCCTAGTTGTATTTATGTAGATATTCAAAGCGGAAGTTGTTAGAATTTAGATTAGGATTTCAAAATCCTAAATTTCTTATCAGAATGTATAAAAGACGTTGCATTGTAGAATTTGGATTTATTCTGATTAATCGTGCAGCAAGATAATACGGTGCAACAGTGGAAATACACCCGAGTAACTACATAGTCGAAGTTATTCACTAGGTTGAGTAGAACTCAAAAATACTTTTCATTTATTTTTCTCGAACCTTCTAAACTTGTTTTATTTGACGGGTTTTTTGATCTTTACACGCAAAATTATCGATTAGCCACAAATGTTTGGACCTATTTTAAAAATCCAAAGTTTTTTATAAAGAGGAGAGATTAGCCTTTTAAACGGTATACATAAACATTTTGTTCAAAATTACATGTTATGAGTTTTGATGGCGTAACTTAGAAAATATTATTTATTTCTTATTTTTTCAAGATAATTGCAAAATTTAATTAAAAAATAAGTGGCGACATTCTGAAGAGATTGACACTTCATTTGATGAAAATCAGCAGATTTCTGGCAAATAATCTATGAGTGAAATAAAATTTCCGTGAAAAAATTTCTCTAAAATCCTTCGGAATCGACTTTAAACTGTAGGTTCCGCCACTCATGTGTACAATCAACACAACACACAACATAAGTGGTGTCAGAAGCTAGGTTGTAATCTTGACGGGAGGGTTCTAATGACCAATTATGTATGTGTTAATCCAAAGAGATGCAAACTCTAGCCATAAGATACAAAGAGTTTTCCTCTTGTATATCAAACGAAGTTAGTTTAGACAATATTCTATTGAACTACTCCAGCTCAGTCCTATCGTTCACTCCTTTGCGAGTTTCAATGAACATTAAATGTTCATAGTTTAATGAATCAAAACATAAGATAACAGAAACAATGCACAAGGATAAAGGAAGTGCATGATTACCGTATCCTCCACGTCATTGGAGGCCCTACAAAGTTGTGTTGATAACTGATGTGTTGTGATGACTATGAATGAATGATGAATTTTTTGGTGAAATTTTTGTCTCTTCTTGTTATTTTTTCTCTGTCTTACATTAAATGCAATAGCACATCTATCACTTGGGCTATCTTAGTTTTAAGTGAAGCGAAACAAACAGCAATCATGTGGTCAATGCCCGTAATTACATACATATATACATAATTGATCATTACAACGCTTCAGTCAGGATTACGACCTAGCTTCATACATGATTGGCGGCACCTACAGTTTAAAGTCGAGTCCGAATGACAGATTTTTGAGGAGCTTTTCTTGCCATTTTATTTAATTTAAGAGTTTTTTTTCCAGAAATCTGCTGAAAGGAAGTCGTCGAAGAAATATTTTTTCATATGTATTTCGTTTAGTTGGAGATATCTGACCTTGGGTTTAATTCAAGGCCTCACGAGTAATAAGCCAACACACTACCTACTAGACTACGGAGACTTCAATGTCTGTAGTTATTATCTAATTTAGTTAACCTACACTCAGCCCCAAAAGTATACATACGGATAACAAATTACAGAAATCTTTTAACTAATCCGTTTTCGTTGAAAATCTTTGTAATTGTCTGACAACTTTCTTCAATTTTAAGACGGTCTTTTGCATTGGTTCAGAAATTTGTGAAATTTGTAAATTGGATGCATACCTTTGTGGGCCTGTGGAGGGCCACAATTCAGTTCAATTTCAGAAATTTTTTAACCAATGCAAAAGACCGTCTTAACATCAAGGAAACTATAAACATTTTCAACGAAAACGGATTAGTTAAAAAATTTCTGAAATTTTTTAACCGTATGTATAATTTAGTAACTGTGTGTATCTGCCTGTAGGACCATGCATTCAGGCAAGGGTAATATTGAAAAGTCAAGTCTTCTCCCTAACGAATGTAGCCAATCTTGTAATCAGAACGGATATACAGCAACCAAAGCTTTTGAAGGTGCTGGGTTGTACATTGGGTTTCAAATATTTCTAACGTATACTCGGTAATGTCTTAACATGCTAACAATTCTGTGAATTGCCATTATTCTGAAGCTTATCTTTAAATTGTCATCAACTGCCATCATCTATTTTCATTCATTGCTCAAAATCTCAAGCCAATTTCAACAATTTTGGGGTTAGTTCTTGTGTAATGGTCTCTTAACCAATTTCCACAGAAACCATAATCGAGGGAGGGAAATGGAAGATGTCAGTATATATTACAGGGATTTGAATTATAGTTTGGTGTAATAGAGGAGTCATATGTACTACCATACTAATCCCAATCTAATAGGCAGCCAATTTAAGATTACGGTGCAAGATACCGAATCCTTGTTATGGGTTTTATAGGCAAGAGTCTCGTTTGTGGACTCACTATTCGTAAACAATGGATCTTAAATTATTACTTTAATTTTCAAATGGGTTACATCTAAGAAACGCGTCACAAAATGTTATTCGAAGTGATGCTAGATTGTGGTGATGTATTTGGTTAAACTTTGGTGCAAAATCGTCGAGGAAAACTAATGAATCGTTTTTCTTTAATATCTGAAATATATTTCTATAAATTGCTTTATGTTAATACTCTCCGTTGTGCTAAGATTCTTTGCTGGTATGATAATCCTACAGAATGGGCTTGAAGTACAGTACAGCATAGTTGAATGATTGCAACATTCTTATCATTTTTTCATTAAATCGCAAATTTTTTTTCTTTTTTCATGAAATTCAATTGTCTTGTAATTTTACAAGCAATTTCCTTTGCTGGCCTTCATTTATCCATAACATACTGTGCATAAAAAGAGAATAATGAACGTACGTGTAGATCGACAAAGGAATACAAATTATTTTTGACAAGAATAAAAATTGTCTTTGATTTTCATGATTTTCTTGGTGGTAATTTCAAACACTTGTAACTCTCTTACTGTTTAAATGCATCAAGAGAAAAAAGGGAATATTGAAAGTCTTTCATAAAACGAGACTCAAGTGTAACAATATGTGGACATTTTTGTTTTTCTGTCCTTAAAATATTAGAAGAAGAAGAAACTAAAACTATACTTCATATCTTCTAGCTCAAATGTGTCCTTTAGTTAAGAAAATTTCTAGATAAGTTTGATAAAAAAAAAGAAATAAATAAATAAGAAAACAAAAAAGAAGCAAAATTGCCAAAAAACTAGTTGAGTTGATTTCCCAAAGTACCACTTTCCGGTCATATTAAGAGTACAACAAAAAATATATGTAATAGATTTCGTTTTTATTAACTCATATGGAGCTAAGATAGTTAAAACTAACACTACTATAACTGATATGGTTACCCCCGGAGAAGGTAAGAAATGAAACGAATTTTAAAAATAGAAAAATCTGTCTGGAGTTAGCTGTGAAGTCGAAGATGAAATTTTGATGCGACACATTTTGTATTCGTTATTTACCCGTGAATTAAATTGATCAACAGTGTACCCTGGTAGTCTAGTGGGTAATGTGCTAGAATATTAGAGTGAGGGTCGTGGGTTCTATTCCCACCAGAGGCTCTGATCTGTGACACTACACCGAGCGTATGATCAAAGTTAATCAGCTCGTATATAATTAAAATATAATTTGTAATTGTATTGTAAATAATAAATTAATAAATAAATTGATCAATAGAAAAGGTGTGTGACAATGTGTTCTCTGAAGAAATTGAGACAGCTTGCACGGGAAGTTTTGATGCTTCCATTATTAACTCGGATCTAGCGCCTTTAGGTTAGCTCATTCAATATGTTGTATTTAAAAATATTTATTGTTTATTGAAGAACTAAAGAGTCTAAGTTCGAAACGTGGTCGTGGTTAAGGGTTTTTAAGGATGTTTAGATTAAACGTACACATATTTTAAATAGTGTGATCGATTTTTTAAACGCTTTATTTGTTGTGTTGTTGTTACTTGACTAACCCCAATCTGCAAAATGATAAAATTTTAAATTCATTCGATACCATATGGACCACAGCTATTTTACAATCGAAAAAACCATTGCAGAATAAGTCAACCTAGTTATAACTCACTTTTTTGGGGCTACTGGATCCATATTTATTAAAATGTTTGTGTGACGAATTAAGACAACTCGGATAAATAGTTTTAATGCTTCCATACTATAGCTTGGACCTAGCAATTTCAGATTATCCATGATAAATGCATACATTTAATTTAATAATGCTCGTTTCAAATATGGGAAGAAGTGATGTTTCTTTTTGGGCAAATTTTTAACCGTATATTTTCCAAAAGTACTACGTTAATGGAAAAGCCGATCACGATCTTTCTGAGGGTGATTGTTTTGAAGCAAACTGAACATAAGATGGCGCATAATTAAAAATAATAAAAAAAAATTCACTTAATTTTGTAATAATATTAAGTTTGTCCTTAATATCAAGAATATTAATTTAACTTAGTTTCCTTAAGCATGATAGCCGCGGGTTTCTTGGGGAAATTTCGATTCATTCAAAGTTAACTCTTATTTGAGTTCAGGGACAAAGGGATGAGCTAGTCAGCTGTGCCAGTGCGGAGCAAGCAATCTCCAACATATCACAGGCGTACGTTTTCCTATTGCTTTGGTTAATTTGGATATTGTCGATTGTGTTAATTTGGATATAGGCTCAATTTCGTTGGCAGCAGCAAGGTACGTGCAATATTGGAAAACTCTGCTGGACACTTATGAATAAGAAGAGGACTGATTAATTTCTATCCTCCAATCGTAAGGCCATCCATCGTACAAGAACTATCCTTACGAACCATTGTCTCTTTGGCAAGCGTTCCTGCTAATGACTTATGCAGGAGCTGTGGTTCAATGAAGGTGTAAAAGGCTGTCTTTGATCTTATGTGCTAGTGCCCTGCTCTTGTCATGAAGAAACAGAGGTTCCTGACCTCTCTTCTTCTTACATCGTTGACTGAGCTTTCTAATATAAAGATTGCTGCAATGCATGCATATTTTTTCATTACAACTCCTCAGTCAGGATTACGACTTAGTTTCTCATACCATTTATGTTGTGTGTGTTAATTTTATATATGAGTGACGGGACCTACCGTTTAAAGTCGAATCCGAAATATCGATTTTTTGGGAAACTTTTCATGGCAATTTTTTTTTTATTTAATCACAGAGTTTTTTCCAGAAATCTGCTGAAAGTAAGTCGCCGAAGAAAAACTTTTTAATTTTGATGTCTGACCTGGGGTTTGAACCGTGGCCTTACGTCTTATAAGCCAACACACTATCTATTAGACTATGGCGACAATAGCAGGATTTATTTTGCACTCGGGATGACTTCTGGGAAACGGTTGGCCTCAGTGGGATTTCTTATTTCGAGAAGATCTGCCATCTAACCTAACCTAACCTTAATTAGTATCCTCACTCTTTTTTTAAAATCTCGTTTTTCCATTTATTAAAAAATCACTTATATTGGTGAGTTCGATGTATTTTGAATAACAGTAATCGTAAGGACTATTAAAATAATTTATTTCATTCGAAATTCTGTGAAGTTATAAACGTAAAATCGTTGAATTCTTATAGTGAAGCCATGTGTAATGCAGGAATCATTAAATCTGTTTTAAAAAAATTTTTTTTAAAGAAACCATATTGTTGCTTAAACAAAATTTATAGAAGAAAAAAGTATATAAGTAAAGTCAAAACTTTTCATAATTTCTTTACTTCTTTTAAAAGGGATTGCAATATAAATTTTAAAGTTTTCTACTCTAAAATTATTGCACAACATAAGGAAAAGTACTGAAAGAAGGGATCCATTAAATATTGTTTAACAAACAAACAAAATTTCAAGTACCACCTGTGGTTTTTGTGGTTAAAATTTAGCCAAAAATAAAATACAATTGTTCGTTCGTCTTCAACCTGCTTCCCATAAGAAAATTCCTCCCAACTGTAAAAGTGTTGACGAAATTATATACAAACCAAAGTGGCTTAATTTATGTTTTTTTCTTTCTTTCTTAAATTGTTTTAATAGAACTTCAGTCCTCAGTGTCCTTTATAAAGAAATTTTTTTAAAGTTTTTAGTTTCAACTTAAAGCAGAAGCACAAGAAATTCCTTCAAAAAAGTTATGAGCAAAGGACAGATTGTAAGTACAAGTATATGACAATGTGACGTTGTGTGGCATGGTATTCTTGTGCTCGTGTTGAAAATCTTATTGAAAATGTTGCTGACGAAAGACCATTTGAAATCGTAAGTAAATTGTTGTGGTAAATATTTTAAGAGATTAAATTCAACTTAATGTTGTAAATGGCAAAAGTTTTTTACAAAATTACAGTTTTATTAAGTAATTCAAGGCAAAAAAATAAAAAAAAAACGAAGAGAAGCTAATTTAATATGTTACAAATTGTATATTTATGTTGTTGCATTTGTCAATGTAATTGCTAATGGCATTGTTATTATAGTTGTACGCCTTGAATTATTTACTTGCAACAGTTAAACAAAGTAAGGAAGACTTAATTTTCTTCTATCATGTGTTTTACAAGGGATTTTTATGTATACACCCTCTTGCTAGTAAACATGGCTTCCTTACCGTATATCTTAAAATAAAGTTTACAATCTTAATTAACAATTTCCGTAATTGTAGCTGTTCATCCACGTAATAATTAAACATGCCAGGAATACATACTTGTTTTAAATAAATTAATTAATTAACATGCAATCAAGCCAATACAGTGTTAATTTTCTTACTCTGCTTAATATAACTGCTTAGGCCTACATTTTACAACGCTCCTTAACTATCTGCGTCTGTATGCCTGTAGGCTTTTGCTACGTGATAAGTACTTTGACAATGAATCTCTTGTATTACATGAGTAGATTGCTTCAATAAAAAAATCAATATTTATACTTGTTGTTATTGTTACATTAAGTATCACAAATCCAATAATAATGTTATTATTGTTGTTGTCATATCATATAAGCATATAAGATATTATTTTCTTAAGTACAGACAAGTTAATCGGAATTTTATTTGCCTCTTCCTTAAGCCTTAAGAATTTTCTTAAAAGAAAAATGTAATAGTATTTGAAGAGAATTGAAACTGAAAAGAATTTAATGGAGTTATGAAAGCTTTTGTATCTTTTATTCATAGGTCTTTAAAGGGGTTTCGATACTTTATTTTACATCATGAAAATGCAAGAGTGTATCTGTAAAGTTGTCGTAGTCTAGTTGGCTTGTTCGGTGAGACCTTGTCGTTTAATCCGCAGCGAAAACATTTCGAACAAAATGAAATATGAAAATATGAAAATATTACCAGTCTTCTGGCCAAAACTCTGAGAGTAAAGTCAAAATTACGACCAAGCTTCTCATACCACTTATGCTGTGTGTTAGTTATTTTTCTACATGAGATGGTATTACACGCTGGATTGAGAGGAAATGTGGTGAGATTAATTACTATTTAACACACGATTATTTTTGGAAATATCTGTTGCATTTATGATGATGTGTCGATTGATGATGCGGAACACACTTTCTTTCATTGTGAGAGATGGAGTTTAGAAAGAATGAATCTTGAGGCCAAAGTCGACGTCTGTACTGCCGAAATGTATCTGCGATATACTTCTGAACGGCAAAGAAAATTGGAATGGCATAGCCAGAAACTTGACTTGGATGAGGGAATTAGAATGGATATTTAAACACCTTCTCAGATTTTGTTGCGTAATCTGGACGTGGAAATAAATATAAAGGAGCCAAATATCCAGAGGGACCCCATTTCGAAGTAATACTACAGCACAAATAGTCCAAAATAGGTGGGCGAGATTTAGTGGGTGAGGGCCCCACACACGGCGGATAGTGACGACTTCCCCTATGCTGCGGTTAGGTACATTTACTCCTCCTCAGCGGAAATAAAATACATGAGTGGGTGCCCTGGTAGTCTAGTGGGTAGTGTGCTAGACTATTAGCGTGAGGGTCGTGGGTTCGATTCCCACCAGAGACTCTGGTCTGTGACACTAAACCGAGCAAATAGTCAAGTTACTTCGCTCGTACATAATTAGGATATAATTTGTAATTGTATTGTAATTAATAAATAAATAAATAAATAAAATACATGAGTGTCGGGAGCTACAGTTTACTAAGTCAACTCCAAAAGGCAGATTTTTCTGAGAAACTTTTCTTGGCCTCATGTCTAATAAACCTACTATGCTACGGCTACTTTATGGTCCCGAAACTCACGGATAACAATAACACACTCAACATGGGTCGCGTAAGAAGCTAAGTTGTAATCCTGACTAAACGGTTGTAATGACCAATTAAGTATGTAAGTAAGTAAGTAAGACTTTTAGAAGGAGTGACAAACACATACAACTACTTACTTTATTCTTTTAATGATTAAAAAGAGTTGAAGGTTTTTATATGAACGAATATGTTATCTCAAGACTTCATGGACAGTCCTGTTCAAAGTCTAAAAAACAGAAGTTGATATGAAGGAAGCCAAAGTATTCTACTACATATGCTGTGTCTTGCCAAATATGAATCTAATCACTCCAGGGTAAAAGTCCCTCACTGAGACAAATTTGGAGAAAGTCCTCCACAGTAATTCAAATTACTTCTAAAATATCTTTTAATTCCAAATGAACATGAGCCTTACTTAAAAGAGCGAATCAAGAAACTGCATAAAAACGTTTGCTGTTGTATTCTGTTTATCGTAATTAGTGAAGAAATATGGTTCCAGTAGCCCAGTATTATAACTAGAGTAACTTATTCTGCAATGGTTTTTCGGTTGTAAAATTGCTGTGGTCCATATTGTATCCAACGAGTTTAAAGTTTAATATTTTGCAAATTACTCAGACAAAGTAACAATAAGACAGCAAACAAAGCATTTAAAAAATCTGTCACACTATTTAAAATATGTGTACGTTTAATCTAAAGATCCTTTACAAACCTTTATCCGACCACGTTTCCAACTTAAACTCTTTAGTTGTTCAATAAACAATAAAAATTTGTAAACACAACATATTGGGATAGGATAAACCGGAAATCTCTTATATTTGCAGTTGTGTCTGTGCTGGCTTAAAAGGATTTTCATGAAAACTTCAAAACTAGTGTAATATGATGTGTTGGAAAAACTTTTCAGTTTCTCTTAATATTTGAGAGTATTTGTATAAATGAAAACTTTTAAAATATTATCTTTCTTTTCTACTTTCTTACAGCTTATCTTTGGCTCTTTTTCACATTATCAAGCCTTTTTTGTGTGCAAAAAACTACCAATAAGTTTAGTTTCAGTTTACTTTTTATTGTTTTCTTAAGTATTTGAAAGCAAAAGTACAATATAAGATGAAAATCGATAGTAAAACAAGAACCAAAAGTGTAAAGGAAAAGTGGAAAACTTTTAAACAAATTTTTCTCTTTCGTTTTTCTTTTTTTTTTGGTTTGGTTTGTTTTGAAAAACAAATGAGCACGTGTTTTACACTTTATAACACATACATACATATACAGAGGCATGCACACTTTCACAAATTCGCATAAATATTGAACAAACAAAAATGAAATGCTTTTTCGTAAATTTCCCCAGACATTAAAATTAAATCGCTTTCACTTGCATGAAATATTGGCGAAATCTCAATTAAACGCTTCTGGTAATACAAACTTAATAACCTTCATTGCATTGGCATTTAATTTTCCGCTTAAGAACAAAAAAAAAACACTCACAATTATTGTCATAATCATCATCATCACCATCACTATCATCACAATTTTTATAGTCATAAAGTGTCAAAATTGTGTTGTTCCTGTTGTTTTGGGCCATTGAACATTTTATGAAGATGATTTGTTTAGTTTTGCTGTTATAGCTGCTGCATCTAAATGCCCTTCACCCCATTTATGTACATTGGTGTACATCTGTACAAATTATGAAAATGTCAACAGAAATGACAGCAATAGAGCAATAGTTGTTGTAGCTGTAGTAGTAGTTGCAGTCGTTTGAAGCAATTTCGGAAACTAATATGCTGGAATTGTTTGTACATGAATCTATAACTGACTGAATATGGGTGCGAGTGTAAGTGTTGTTAGTGGCTACACTGTGAAATTGAACGTGGTGGCGTATGATGAATAATTTAATTGAACGTTGAGGCAGCTAAATTAGGGTCAATTGCCAGGGTATGGTAAAGTGAAATTGTTTTATTCGAAAATATTCCTCAGGGCCCATTACAATTAAGATTTAGAAGTGCTGTCAGCACAAATATTTGCCTTTTGTAGGCTACAAACTTTAGCACGCAAACGTTCGGCGTTAGTAGAGCACCAAATAATTGATATTTGAAATGACAATAATTTACTACATAAACATTTTGTTTTAATTTAATATTTTGTTATGGATTGGAGAAATTGTTTTATTTTTTAAATCAAGTAGAGGAAGCAAGATGGCAATAAAAGTCTAAGTACTACTGGTGGCCTTATAAAGTTTTAGTTAAGGGGCCTTCAATACTAGGTTAAGAAAGGCAAGAAGTTGTTACAAGATGTTCGACACATTTAGTCAACCAATTGCAAAAATCTTTAATATCTTAAAATCTTTTCATACATACATACATACAAACATACATAATTGGTCATTACATCCCTTTAGTCAGGATTACAACCTAGCTTCGCACACTACCTATGTTGTGTGTGTATAATTTTATACATGAGTGGTCTACAATTTAAAGTTGATAAAGTTGGAAGTCGCTGAAGAAATATTTTTGGCGAGACATACAATTCAATGCCGATTGAGAAACTTTTCGTGGCAATTTTATTTTCTCTCGGAATTTTTGTCGGATATTTGCTGAGAGGAAATCGCCGAAGAAATATTTTTTGGTTTTCGTTTTGTTGCAGATGTCTGACTAGACTACAGCGACTTCGGCTTCTATCATACTATTTAAAATACTCCATAGTATACGATGAGATTTTGGATAGAAATACTTCGAATATTGGATTTTTTTGTGAATAAAGCTGTGAATACAGCTGAAAACTGCCACTGTCCTTACATACCCGACTAGTAGTATATTCCATCAATCCTATCAAAACTATAGTCGATATATTCCAAGTGCTTGACAAATATTCTTTTAGAAGACTGCAAGAGTGTGTGTGTGTAGACTTGCGACTTCAAGAAATCGTGATTTTTAATCGGGTGATTTTTAATAATAAATCACAAAAAACAAACAAAGACGACACTGTTCTTAGTATTTCGATTGCAGATAGTGCAGTGTGCGTCATTTTCCATCTTCTTGAAATTGTATATTAACCAGTCACAGTTTGTCCTGATTCGCAAACAAATCGCTCTTAATGGACATGCCTCTTTAAAATATAATCCAACTTTCTGATTTGTCGATGGTTAAGTTGGGTCAAGTTTAATGCTAACGAATCACTGGCATCAACAGGCTGCAGTTCATGACGTTCTTTGCTCTCGAATTAATCATGTTTTGTAGGAGTCGAGAGAAGCATTGCAGTGACTTGGTTTATATATCCTATAATCATTCCTTTAAGCTACAATGGCAATCGATTTAAGACATTTTTTGATTAGAAGTCGAAGATAAAAAAACTTGTCAGCTTAAAGCATACGAGTGCTATCAATTGTACTAAAAATATAAAGAAAACCTTCCTGAAGCTCCATTCTGACTCGACTACAGTTTGCGATTGACTGTTGTGATTCGGCCAGAACTTATTTCAATTAACGTTGTCGTAGGTAACTCTGTGTTACAGAAATTGACGTATTTTTTAGCAACGATTTGTTGATGGTTTTCTTGCGTTATATCTTGAGAGAACTATGGAGAGTGTAAGTCATCGTTTATCCAAAAAATGTACAGCATAAGAATGCTACCACAATGTTTATTTTCCCCATTCATGCTCATCAGCCTGCTCTGCAGATTCCCGCAATGCCACCGCTTTCCAGTTTCCATATGATGTGAATGTTATCTAAAACGATACTGGAGGTCATTATGTGAAACCACAGTACCCGGATTGCCGCCTGACTATCTGCAACTATGCGAATATTCTTCCAGAGACATATTTTGTATTTAATAGTTATCATACCAGCCCTAAGGTCTGATGCTTTAGCCCAGAAGACGATGTAATGGCGTGTTAGGCTATCCATTAGGTGTATTTCCTCTTTTCGATTTTAGATGTCAATTCAAAAAATCAAATCCAGGCGAATTGAGTTAAGTAGTCACAAAAAGAAGAATTTTTTGCCTAAAGCCTTATTTCTCTAAGGTCACTTGCCTTGTTTCAATCGCTAATGTATAGCAAGAACAGGATTCATGTTCGGGAATTATTATTTTCTACATTTAGCATACAAGTCGGACTTTAAAGGCCTAAGGCAACAAAGTCTTCATGCATTAAACAACAACTTTTTTAAATCCCATTATTTTAAACACAAAAATCAATTTGGAACAAATCCTCTTGTGGCTGTCACCATTTCTCTACTGTAAACAATATCACACATTTTTTTGTCCAGTGTTGGCAATGTTTTTAACAAAAAAAAAAAATACTTCCCAAAGTCATAAATGGGATGCCTCTTCGCCAACTGACGATTCATTCGTGCAAATGGAAAAACTTTTTATTGGCTGTAACATGGAATACAGAAACCAATTTCAGATTTTTTTCTACCATTAAAATAAAGTTTGTTTAACTACCAAACTACCAATAAAAAAAATCCGCAACCATAATTGTCAAGCCACATTCAAAGTGACTGATATGTTTTGATAGTCCAAATTGGCATTTGGCGAAACTTCTATGGCAGAGAAGAGAGAGAACGGAGAAATTCCAATGAAGCTACAGATGGAAAAAAAATCGTTTTTTTTTTATTAAACTCAAAGGATTTATTTTGTATTTAAAATCATGCTTAACCTTGCCCTTTCTGTAGAACTCAAATTTCATATTGAATTGTTGATTTAAAAAGTTTATTTTGAATGTCAAAAAAATTTAATTTTAAATGAACTCAAAACCGGTTAAAAAAGAAAATTGAGATTAAAAGTTTTTCTTTGTTTCGTTTATACAGACGGGCCAGTTAATAGCAGGACAGCCAAATAAATATTGAAATTTCATCGCTACAAAGCAAACAAAAAGTACTACATTTTGAAGTGTATTTTGAATTAAAAAATCGTTTTTTTTTTTGAAACCGTTTAAACAGCCCTTCACTGTAGAAATATTAGAAAATATACATGAGTTTTATTTTGTGAGCAGCAAACTTTTATGTTCAATAGACATTGTTTCTCTAACCTTGGAAGTTTTGCAAGTTGATTGTATGCATATGGCTGGATAATTGATTTATTTGCTCATACAGGTGCATGTGTTAAGATTTCGAGAGTGAAATTTCCTTAAAACATAAGGTCTAGGCCAAAGCTTTCTTTTATAAAAATATTTTTTTATGATTAATCAAATTTATATTGTGTTGAACTTTGAGAAAATTTATTTCATAAAAAAGTATATGCCTAAGAATATAAAATACAGTGGCGAGAATTTATAGCTAAATGATATTCCTTTTAACACTTTAATGTTTCCTTATTATGAGAAAGAAATATGCCGTAAGAAAGTAAAACTTTTGAATAAAAGTTGAAATTTTACTGGTTCACTTAGAAGCTAAAGCAAAAACTTATGCAGTTCGTTGCAGCACGTTAGTGTGGGTGAAGAACCTCCAACTTGGAAATAATCACCACAAAGTAAAATACAGAACAAACTGCAGATTTTCGGAGCTTTGTGGAACAGTTCAACACTCGTCTAGAGTAATCGTACTTTCTGATAGACAGGTGGCTGTAAAGGTACTGGATTTCGATGTAATGAACTGCAAAATGCTGTAAAGCTGTCTCAGCTATTTCAAATGATGGCGAAACGGTATGATGGGTATCATGACCAAGTATAGTACAACCATCGAACATTTTTCGGTGAATTCTGTAGTTTAGGAACCCTTTTAAAGGCCTACGAGCTTATAATTGATAATGCAGCTATGTATTCCGTTAACGCCATATAGGCTAAAATGGTGCCTCAGATATTTTTAAGAAATAGTCGAACGGTATGATTGGCATTAGGATACAAGGATATTCCAGGTAACTGCACAGCGAATGACCTGGCCATTTTTCGACGAATTCTCTACTTTGGGAACTATTCTAAAGGCCAGCAAGCTTTAAATTGGCAGTGCAATGTATACCGTTAACGCCATATGGGCCAAGTTGGTGTATAACTGTCTTAGATATTTCAACGAGATAGTGGATGCTATGGTAGGTATTATGACAGAAGGATATTCCAGGTAACTGTGGAATGAAAGAAGTGCCCAGTTAGGGTACAACCATCTACCATTTTTCTATGACTTTGACTCTGCTTTGGAAACCCTTTTAAAGACTTGCGAGCTTGTTATTAACAATAAAGCTGTGGATTCGGATACTGGGAAAAGGGTGTAAAAAATCTGGATAAAGCTGGATAGAAGCGCACGAAATATTTACTTAAACTCCGAAGAAGCATCCTCAATATGGTTGTTGGAGTCATTACTGGACTTGCACTGTAAACACTTAAGCAATCCACAAAAGTTTTGGTAAATGACTTGTGCTGGAACTGCAGGGCCAGGGAACAGGAACTGTTTTTCATCTATTGAGTACTTTTCTAGCACCACGTCAGAGGAGGAAAAGACACTTTGGTGTTTACAATACAGATGATTTAAACAAACTGCTAAAAATGGACATTGGCAGTCTATGTTGCCACGTCTAAAATTCTGAATGGTTACGAGATTCGGGGGGAAAATAGAAATCAGAATAAGTGAAAATGAGTGACATAAGTGTGTCTAACGTAATTCTTCAGGTGGACAGTCACGTCTACCTATCTACCTAATCATAGAATGGAATATTGCGCAGCATCTACTGTTCGTTGATTTTAAGAAAGCTTTCAGTACAAACAGTGGGACTGCTATGTGAAAAGCATTGAGTAGAAATTTTGTACCCCAAAAAGTAATATGAATCACACAAGACTCTCACTTTCACTAACTTTAATAATTTCGGGACCATATTCCAATATAAGCTCATATTTATGCAAAAATAATTCCTTGCTTGTATTCCAAGTAGTAAAAATTAACAGAGAGACTTTGTTGTGCCTCATAATTTTAATAATAAGAAAAAAGAAAACTTTTACCTTTAGTTTTACAGAGAATTTCATTTCTTCCTTTTTTATTTTGTTTTTTTTTATATATGTACGTGATTTTCATCCAACAGCAGAATTCATTGTATTGTGCTCGCTTGTGTGTTGGTTTACGTATAAGTGGAAAACGAAAGTTTTTCTTTTGTATGTGTGTTAAAGACACTTGACTTTTGCTTACGTTTTGTAAACGAATTGCAACATGGCCGTGTGGCCTAATGGATAAGGCGTCGGACTTCGGATCCGACGATTGCAGGTTCGAGTCCTGTCACGGTCGAAGTTGATTAATTTTTTTTTAATTTTTAATTATTTTTTTTTATAAAATTTAATTTTTATAAGAAATTATTTTAGAAAAAATTTTTTTTTTTTTTTTCAAAGGTAGTACGTAGGATAATATATTATTATCTTACTTACTTACTTAATTGGCTATTAACAACCCAATTAACGGATTTCAGTTTGCCATAGCACATCCTTCCAGGTGCCTCTGCTTCCTGCGAGCCTACGCCAGTTGGTCACACTAATCGATGACAGGGCTTCCTCGAGTTCCTTCGCCGATTACCAAATTTTAACTTTTATTGTTCAAATTTTTAGTCAAGTACTTCAATCACTATACCACGGCAACACATTCGAGTTCATATCAGGCCTGAATATTCGGGAATTTTCTCTTATTTTTAAGATAAGCCCCTTCATGCATTACCGAGAAGTACGAAAAGCAGAGCATTTTCTGTTGTGATTTGTGGTATATTCTCACTACACTTGCGTCTTAACAAAACTCCACCAGGAATGGTCTAACGGTGTTAAATCGCACGATCTCGAGGGCCAGTTCACATCATCTCCACGAAGGATGATCATATCCTCAAATCCCATATGGGGAATATCCATGGGGACATCCGCCGTGAGGCTCGTAGCGTCATTCTGTTGAAACCACTCGTTGTTGTCCGGACAATCTTTTTCTAAACAAAAGAAGTAATACACAGGCCAACGTCGTGGAAGAAATATGGACCGCTGATGTCACCAATCCATAATCCACTCGCAGCAGTGACTTTTTCGGCATGCATTGGGGGCTCTTGTAGATCATGTGAATTGTGGTATCTTCGTAAATTCGACAATTTTGATTGCTCAAGTACCCATTCACCATGGGCCTAATGATTTGTCGATGAGAATTGGGGTCAGTTGCCAATTACTCCATAGCAAACGCACATCGTTGTCTATGGTCCATGTTTACCCGTCTACGGAAATCTAATTAATAGTTATGGAGCATATTGCTATCATTTAGCATGTCTTCGAACTTCTTATTTAAGTATGCTTCGTTCCTGTTTGATTAATTAGGTTATTTTTTTTACCGCGGGAAATCATATTTTTTACTCAGCACTACTACTGCCTGGAAGCTAAACGAATTTGTTTGCTCGGCGAAAATTTAATTCAGTTTGCGGTCAAAGGCTTAGAATCTTGACCATTTGACGTAATTTTAAAGGAGATGTTTATATACTGTTTTGGTTGACCTTGCTCTTTAACTTTTACAAAAAATATTTGTTTTGTTTACAATTTCTATAAAAGGGTTTTGAAACCATCCCTTCATTTAATAAAAACTGGAAAATGGAAGACAGATTAAAATTATTCGTTAAAGATGTTGACAATTGATTTGTCCTTTTAAATATTGCCGGTTTTGCAGGAATACTTCTTTTTACTAATTTGATTATCCTTTAAAAAAACAAATGTTTGTTTGTCCTTTTGTTTGTTGTCTCGACAAATAATGGAAAAAACGAAAGCAAAAATGTACACTAAAACCACTAAAAAAAAGAAAAGAAAAGAGAGCAAAAAGAGACAGAAAAACAATAATAATAATGAAAATCCCTTCAGGCAATTAACTCTTTCCAAAAAAAAAAATAAAAAAACACACACATACAGATACAAACATACAACAGCAATAGTCATGCTAGATTTTTCTTTTGCTATAATGCTGTTGCTATTTGCTAAGACCCCAGAATAATTGACACTTTCATGGGGTCATGAGGTCCATTATTGTACAATAAAATGCACAAACAAACAGACAAACATCTGGTATTGTTTTTTGCTGTTGCAATTTTTTCTTCTTTTTTAGTTTTTATTCTTTAATTCATTCCTAGATTTTTGGAGAAAGAATGAATTTTTTTGGAACATTGCTTGGGAATAGTTGTTCGAATGTTTGTACTTGTATTTGTATTGTATTTTCGTTTTTTTCTTATGCCATTTAGTTTTTATTTAGCCCAATAAGCCAAAACGAATTACTGTGAACTTGAAAATACTCTAAAATAGCCACATTGCATAATGCTTGTATTCCATTGCCTTACATTTCCTGGGTTATTGTTCCTTAAATTCTTAGAATTTATATGGCTTACATGCAATCGGATTAAAATTAAGTTTTATTGCTTTTGTTGTTTTTGCATTGTCTTTTGTTTTGGTTTTTTGGGATTTTTGCACCCTACGTCACCTATTGTGATAGGTGAGTAGGCATCTTTATATTTTTAAATTTGCACTTTGGCCTCATTATTCTGTTGCTTAAAATTCCACGTGAAGGTATTTACCAGTTTTGACTTGGTTTTTAACTTTTTTTTGGCGATAATCCGTTTTGTATATTTGTTTTACGGCAGTGTTGTGGTAACCATGTTTAGAAAGATATATGAATTGCAAGTCCATGAAAAGAACGGGATCTTTCGCTTAGGTCTTCTGTACTTCTTATTAAAGACACGCTTGGCTACTTTTCATGATACTTTATGGTCAGATCTGCTATTGACCAAGTGATAGTTGGGGAAAATTTGAGGTTGAATACTACTCGAAGTCGCCGTAGTCTAGTAGGTAGTGTGTGAGGCCGCGGTTCAAAATCAAGGTCCAACATCTCCAATAAAACGAAATATGAAAAAAATATTTCTTCGGCGACATAACAACATAAGAGGTGTGAGAAGCTAGGTCTTAATCCTATCTGAAGGGTTGTAATGAGCAATTATGTATGGCTGTATGTATAGTGTATGCTACTCGAAATACTTATTTGCAGATTTTACAGGCGTATCTCCTTGCTGGCATCCCAACACCCTTAACTCGAGAATATTCATTTCTGTACAGAAACTTCGGTTTTTATCCCAATTACACCCTTTGATGAGTTGGATTTCATAGAAGTCTTCACGTGCTAAAGTAAATCAGTTGACTAGTTACTGATAATATTGTTACGTTTTTACTCTTTTAAAAACGTTTAGAATATGAGTTCGTAGACTGCAAATAAAATAAAAATAAATTTGTGTTTAGTTTTAATTAAATTCGTTATTGTTCGCAAAATTCGGTGTGCCACTGTTCACAACTTGATGTAAACAACAACAATTTGCTTTGTTTGTTATTCTTCTTTACACTCTTCGGGGTACACACTAACAATTGTTCGTTAGATCTTTACAGCGGAGATCTTCAAACCACGATCATTCTCTTCACACGCAACGCTTATTCACACAAGACTGACTGAATGTGTACTGACTCGTAGCCTGCTTTGTCTTGCCTTTTATATGTCAACGTAAATAGTCTGATGAATGATCTTTAAGTCGAATGTTCGCGGCTTCGCATTCTCAAGATCTCCATAAATGTAAAACATCGTTGTTTCATTGTTGTTTGTGCATTTTGTTTACATTGTTTGTTGCTGCCATTTTTGTTTACTTGTTAATCACCTTTTTTATACTGATGTTGATGGTATATTTTTGTTTACTTGTTTATCATTTTAATGTTAAACGATGTAACACCATTTCCATTTTCGTAACAGTATGTATACTATTCCAAATATTTATTTGCGGTTTTTACAGGTGTATCTCCATGTTGACATCCCAACACCCTCTAATCGAAAATGTTAATTTCTGTACGCAAACTTTCTGTTTTCATTCCAAGTACATGCTTTGATGAGTTGGATTCCATAGAAGTCTTCACGTACTAAAGTAAATCAGTTGACACAGTTATTGATAATATTTACTTCAGTGGCTTAAATCTATAGGTGGATTGAATTGATTTGAAGTTCAGATGTATCCAAATCTGTGGGTGTCGATGCTTTTGGATTCTCCTTAATTAGAATGTAATGTGGAACAATCTGTTTTGAGTAACAGCAGAGATATTCGGGGTTTGACCAAACTTTTCACCAAGCCGAAGTTTGACTGGAATTTTACATTTCTAAATGAGCCCGATTACGCTTCTGCTTTTCATGGTCACTTTTACTTTTCTTTGAAACTTTTTGTACTTTTTTACACAAAAAATAAATTGAATGGAAAATATGTGATTCCTTATGGCGGATAAAAGAAAATCAATTCTTTTCTTCAAGATTATTAAATCAATATTTACGAAATTCAGGTATTCGTATTATTTTCTTAAGAATTTCCTGTATAGGTGAGGGTGTCAATGAACGGCAAATTTTATAATGTTTATAGAAGTCCAGTGTCAATAAGTTATATTTCAGTGAAGTATTGAGCGAACGTTTAATAAAATTCAAAATAAACCAAGAATGAAAACATAAGCAAATATCATAGAAAGGTTAGACGGGGCCACTTCTTGAGAAAGAAGCTCATAGCTGCTACACACAATATAAGAAAACAATGCATTTTCACAGAGTGTGTTGTTTCTAGGAAATGATAGTTGGTAACTACTTATATACTAAAATCTGATACAGAAAATCAATCTCCTGCTTTCGTGACAGAATTGTGTTCTCAAAAGAATAAAAAGGTCTGTGGTGTGCATGAAAAACTGGTGATGGATTAATGCTGCTGGAAGATTGGAAAGAATGTTGATTTCTAGTGTTAAATTAATCAAATTTAAAATACTTGAAAACCAATAGAACTAGACTGCGGTTTGGTAATCGTTATATCATTGCTAATCATATGCTAGAAACAAATGTACGTTCCTTTACGTTACGTGGACGTTCGGCTAATTTTACCGTTTAGCTTCAAATAAAGACATGAATTTTCCTCAGAAAACATAGGAAAAATGAGAATCAAGTGTAATTTGGGAATCCAATAAAGATAAGACGAAAAGTAAGACTCTATTCTCATAGAATGTTACTTTGTTATGAAGATATCCAGTTTTGCTGTCCATTAGTTGATCCGGAAAAGCAGTTTTCAGATTTTCTCAAATATGCTACCCTGTTACCTAAGCTGCCAGTTTTGCTGTTCATTAAAACAAGAGGTTAGTCGACTCGAAAGTGAAGCTTTAAGAATTTCGTTTGTAAGTCATGCAGTATAGGACATTCATACATACATACATAATTGGTCATTACAACACTTCAGTAAGGATTACGACCTAGCTTTTCACACCCACTTATGTTGTGTGTGTTAATTTTATACATGAGTGGCGGGACCTACAGTTTTAACGACAGAGTTGTTGAGAAACTTTTCATGGCAATTTTTTTTTTATTTACTCACAGAGTTTTTGCCAAAAATCTGCTGAGAGGAAGTCGCCAAAGAAATATTTTTTCATATTTCGTTTTGATGTCTGACTGCGAATTCGAACCGTGATGTCACGTCTAATAAGCCAACACACTACCTACTAGACTACGGCGACTTCTTATTGTTTCATCTATTTGTAGACACATATTCTCCAGTCCCAATTCATTCTAGTTGAGGTAGAATAAGGTTGTTGAAAAGTAAGGATGCTTTGAGCAGAGCTGACGGTAATGATTTAATCACTACCAGCAAGGTCACACATGCCAGAGGGGTCTAAGTTGAGTATAAAACCAAGCAGTACTCCTCCTGTCTATTAGCGTATGAACCCCTGTATCTGTCTGGGGCGTCTGATAACCCCAACGAAATGTCCGCAGGCTTTGTGGGCTAGTCCTTCTGAAACACAAAATCCATCAGCTTCTGTACACATAGTGAGCGGCTGGTGGTATGCGTTTGTCTTTTACAGGGAAGCACTTAAAAGCCTGACAGTAAGCATAAAGTGCAAACACCCCATTGCGCCATTAAATGCAAAGACGATTTAAACAGCATTCCACCAAGTGTATCTGTCACTTTGAATCAAGTTTATCTTGAACAATCCGTGAAAAGACTTGTAGCTGTCAGCTTAGGAAGTAATTCTGGGCCATTTACTGTGGCTAAGGGAAGGGCTCAGGTGTTATTAACATCAACAAAAAAATGTTAACTACGCTCACCCCCAACTTGTGTTAGAAAAGGGTGTAAAAACTAGAGCAAAATTACTCTTAAGACTCTTAAACAATTCAAATAAATGTTTTCATATTCTTTGTTTGTGTTTCTGTTGCTGTTGGTGCTGTTGTTGTTCAACAATAACATCCTGCAACAAATGGGGTTCACATGTGCAAACGTAAAAGTATTACAGGCTAATTGGCTGTTAAACCTCTGGTATTTGTTGAGAGAGAGAAACAAATTTTAAATGAAAATAAAAGGATTGTATTTTTATAATGTTTTAGTTGTTGTTCTTGATTACTTTTAGTTGTTTAGGTCAAAACTAAATTGCTGGAAAATTTTAACTTAAACAGGAGTGAAATTAAATCTCTACAGAAAATGAATAAAAAAATGAAAGGAAAAGTGAGTGAAAAGGATGTTTAACACTTTTATTATTTATTTAAGAACCAAAAGGATAAGCTTAAAAAATACTTTTTCTCTTTACTTGTATGTTTAATTATATGTAAACAAAAAAATAATTTTAAATAACAGCGTTTGTGTTGCATCACTAAACCATTGAAATACTTGTTAACGTTGTGGAAAGCATGTGTTCTTGTAAAGTAATTTAAATTTCCATTTAAAAAAACATATTTAAACATTTTTAAGTTACATTCCAACAACCCTCGTAGATTATAGCACGCATGTGTTTTTTGTTTGTTTTCATTTAAGTGTTGCCACTTTAACACTTTTGTAATACAATCGACCATAATACCAGTTAACCAGAAACAACAATAACAACAATAATAATAATAACAGCAATAACAATAATAACAACTACTATAAAAATCCACTTGGCAAATCCACTTGTCATTCCCTTTGTTTACCACTTAAACACTTGTTTGTGCACACACATACATACACTTACATTCGCGCTTGTCCGCCATTGTGCCTTTTAACTGAAATCCACATCCTTTTTGTGGCTTTAACGCGGTGTCGTTATTTATAGACGACCACTTACCGTTAAATTTTTGAACGTATGCAAGAAAACCTTGCTAAATTATTAAACAATTGCCCAAAATTCCTGTAAAGCGTCATTGTGCTGGTATTTGTGGTGAGATTTTTTCCTTCATACTTCGTTTCCTTTTGGAGGGTTTGTAATATTTTTTCTGTAATGGACTGTTGTACACTGAACACGTACTGTTGTTAAGTAGGCAATATAAATCACGGGGAAGGTTTGGTAATATATTGTTTTTGTTGCATAGTGTTAATCTGTTTGATATAAAGATGTGTAGTTCTTTGAAAGATTTGTCAGTTTCATTGAGTAAAATCTTTCTCTAACTTATCAGGACTTTCATGGCGTCTACCCTTTGGATTTTATTTGAAAGCAGCATCAGATGTCCTAAACAATTTAGTTTTTAACTTTTCATTTGATTCGCTAGTCTCGAAAGTATTTTGTTCGAGATTCCACTCTTATGGAACATTTTTTGTACTTTTTTTTTGTGCTACGCTTTACATACTAGCGATTGCAGCGCATGTGCGATGATAGTAGAATTTCAGGTGGACAATATTCGATTCTAGAAGCTTTATCTTGTTCAGTTGTCTGATGGCACTAGTAATATCCTCTATACATACGTACATTAGCTTCTCCCGCCCCTTATGTTGTGTGTGCTAATTTTGATGATAATGAGTGATGGGACCTAGAGTTTAAAGTCGATTTCAAACGACAGATTTTTTGAGAAACTTTTCATGGACTTCTACTGAGAAGTCGCAGAAAAAATTTTTTCATATTTTTTCATACTTCATACACCGTGACCTCACGTCTAACACTACCTACTAGACTATGTTCATATTATTCTAGTTTTAAATTAGGTCCTGCTGAAGAAAGAAGAATAACTAGGCTGCCTCGGAATGATACGTATCATTGTTGAATCTGATAGGATTTGTCAGGAGTGCTGGTTAATTCTCAAGACGACTACATGAAATGTAACTGAGATGTTGTATGACCCCATTTGTCTGCTGTAGGGTACTGATAGGATAATCACACATTTATTTTACCATTCAATAACATGTTGTTTTAACATAACCATGACAAAGTTTTCTTGTACAACTTAAATGTCATTTTTGGTTTAAGTGCAATTGAATTGTGTTGTAAGTTTCATTTAATTTTTTCCACATTTTTAAGGTTTTCTCTTTTACAATACATCTGCCAGAATATAGGCCAATAAGTATGCATGTGGCTTGCATAAGTACTTTGTTCATTTGGCTAAATTTTATAAATTACGAAGGAAGTGGGTGCAGTAATAAAAACCCTCCACCTCCATGAAACCATCACAATTTTATTGCTTTCCTTCAGTGTTATTTATTTATTGTGTTGTTGTTGTTGTTTGCAGCAACTGAATATTATTGAATTTATTGTCGTTTATGACTTTAACAATTTCCGTTTGTAATAAATTGTAATAAAAATAAAAAGAAACAAAAAAATTAATTTATTGTTCAATATTTGCATGAGTGTGTGTACATTTTACATGTAAACCTCATATGTTTATTGTTTACGGATAGCCTACTGTGTGTATGAGTTATTTTTGCAAATAAATATCACTCATACGCCATGAAGATTAAAGGGAGGTAAAAGCTTCATTCAATGAGGACGGAAATTTTTAAAAAAGTACCATTCAATGATTTTCGAAATAAATGAGTTTTTATTGATTTTAATGTAATTTTCTCTTTCTTCTTCTTCTTCTTCTTGCGAAAGAGGATATAAAAGATTATTTGTTTTTAATTTCAATTAAATTTATTTGTTTTTAATTGTAATAAAAAATATGGTGGGGGTTTATTTACCATAATTTGTCATGCTTGCTTTGTTTGTGCCATTGAAATCAAGGATTTCTTTTTTAATTATTGAGAAATGTTTTCCAAAATTTATTGACTTTGAAATTTGAGTTTTCTTAGTGCGTAAAAATCATTTGGAATTTTTCGTTTTTGTTTTTGGTTTTTGTTTTATGCTTGTAAGCCTTATTGATTGTTGTTTACCAATTTAATTTTGTTTTCTATTGAAATTGGCTTGTGGCAATAGAAAGGCAAAAACCGAATTAATTCAAAAATTTTGTTTGAGGTTAGAAAGAGAAAAATAGTTAAAAAATTTTCTTGGAAAATTAATGAAAATGAAATTTTTTTCGTGATTTTCCTTTGTGTTATAAAATTCCAAGAAAATACTTTAGATTACACACTTATTCTTAAATTCGGACAAAATTATTCCATTTAGAATTATGCCGAAAACAAAAAACTCGGTTTTATTTGGCTTAGAAAAGAGAAGAGTATAAGACATCCTTGATTCTACAAGTTGATCACCACTCCAGAGCCCATCCAGCTATCACATGTCGTTCTCTTTGGTGGTTCCTGGTGATATGGGTATTAACTGTTAAAGTTCAGAAGTTCCCATTTTGTCGGCCAGTACAGTAAATGTGGAATTGTAACCAAAAAGTTCAGTTCAGTTCAAAGTTTGATAGAATAGTAGTTAGAATAGATAACACTGTCACAATTTCACCAACCGAAGCTTCATGGCATCAAGGGTAGTAATTTTTTAAATTTAATATTGTCTGTTTAGACAGTCAATAACTGATTTGAAACTGATTCTATGTCGTAGAATCTCAAAAGCATTTCGTTATAACCCTTCAGACAGCATTACGACCTAGTTTCTCACACCACTTATGTTATATGTGTTAATAATATATATGAGTGAAGGCATATACAGTGTAAAGGTGACTTCGAACGACAGATATTTTGGAGAAACTTTTAATGGTGAATTTTTCTGTACTGTCAGAATTTTTGCCAGAAATCTGCTGAGACAATGTTCCCGAAGAAATATTTTCTTCATATTTCGGTTTGATGGAGATGTCTGACCTGGAGTTTGAAGCGTGACCTCATGTTTAATAAGGCAACACACTGCATACTAGTCTACGGAGAGTTCACTGACACGACACTGTCATTAATTCGAGGATTTAATTTTTTTTGCGCTCGTGAGGCATTCAAGTGGCAATCAAACATCGAGTCTCATTAAATAGCAGGTACTTGACGACCTTTCGATGAGCTTGTCATGGTCCATCAGTTACGAACTTTATTATGCCTTTTGAATGTATGACGGCTTATAGTGCCGAACGTTTTTAATATTAAAACTTTCAAAATGAACTCCAGCAAGAGAAATGAGAAAAAATAATTCAAAATTAACTTGTTTATGTTGTTTCAAAATTAACAACAAATTTCAAATGAAACTTATTTGTTTTTATTATTTTTCATGTTTTGCTTAGAAAAAGTGTGATTTCTTTAAACTCATTTTTTCTGGAACAAAAATTATAATTTTTGTAACAGTTGTGCTCTTTAATTTGAATCCCTTCATATTTATTTTTCTTTAAAAAATAAACAATTATAAAAAATTTAATGCATTTAAAATAATTTATTCATATATTAGTATTTAAACTAATATTTTTACTAACTCTGCTCTAAAGCACGGATACGTAATAAATAATCTGTGATCCGATTGAATTTCAATAATTTTAAAATATTTTTTGACCTTCCAAATTTTCATGCGTGCATCGACTTTAGAAATTTAATTTAATTTTTTTTCCATTATAATCCTCAATAATAATCTGTTAAATACATTTATTTCCTAAAATACTATGAATTCATTTGTAAAATGATATGCGTAATGGAGCTTTTGTTATACGTACGAATAATGTTGCACAACAATTTGTCTTTAAATTTCGATGAGAGTGTTTATTGCCACGTTCTGTGGTGAATTCATAATTGTTTGTTAAAGTTAATATTTCGTTGTATAAATATTGTTTTTATATGCTGTTACCATACTTATACACATAGTGCCATATTATAATAATATTTATATAAATACAATGTGAATTTGAGTATGACCTTAGGGAGGTTTTATACCAGAGGAATACAGGAGATCATTATGAGAATTTTGGCATACCGAAAAGCCCAGACGTCCGGCATTATATGGCTGTGAAAATTATAATACTACCTCTTAGAATATTAGCTAAAGTTTATGTAAGCAAATACTAAAATGTGGAATAATCAATCAAAAAACTCCAATACAAGTGTAAATGTAAAGGAGAAAGTCATATTAGATCAGATACAGTCTCGACAAATCACTACCCAATATTGCTGGAGATTTCATTGAATGAACTCCTGAAAGAAATCATAAAATCATAGAAATCGACCAAGTCACACATAGCAACGATTGATGTCAATAAGATGCGTAAAAATTAAGGAGAATTAAAGTCCTGTGTGATGTATAGATCAGAATAAAAGAAGTTTGGCGTATAGTCCTTAGTGTTCGATATATCGGAATTAAGACATTTGATGGCTTTCAAAAAGAAAATGAAGTGTGTGTTCTAGGAAATAAAATAAACCCTGACAATAGTAGAATTATATCTGGTACTGAGTGGCATACCCGTACCTAAGGAGTGACACAAGAGAGACTGTAAACAGAATAGAAAATTTAAGATGGAATAGAAGAGGGTGTATATATATGGATTGAGTAGCGAAGACTTCTCTCGTATGACAAAGCTACAAGCCGCTCATCCTCCCCGAAGGTATTCGAGAGAAAAGTACTACGAAGTAGTTGCCGTAGTCTAGTGGGTAGGTAGGTAGGTAGGTAGATAGATAGAAGTGGCTGTCCCTTCGATGGAGTCATGAGCGGACACATTTAGGCCGCACACAGCGCCCATTGTGATACCAAATAGTCTAGTGGGTAGTGTGTTGGCTTATTAGACGCGAGGCTACGGCTCATACACCTCCAACAAAACGATATATGAAGGAAATATTTCTCCAGTTACATTCTCTCAGCAGATTTCTGGCAAAAACTCTGAGAGTAAATAAAACATGGCCATGAAAAGCTTTTCAAAAATCTGTCGTTCTGAGTCGACTTTAAACTGTAGGTCCCTCCACTCATATATAAGATTAACACGCACAACATAAGCAGTGAGAGCAACGAGGTCGTAATCCTGGCAAAGGGGTTGCAATGACCAATTATGTATGTAAGGTCCAGTGCGAATTGGCGATGATTTCTGCATTCGATCCTACAGTGAGCTGTATGAACTCCTCAACAACATGGACGTTGTGCAGCCCATGGCGTCGCTGTCTTCGCCATTTTGTTCGGTTGGAAGGAAATGCTCCAGCGAGACTGGTAGTAGATGCGGGCATTACTAGAATTTGCCGTAGAGGATCAACTTATTTGCATTGGAAGAACCCTGTCATTGATCTGGCGAAAGCGCAGAAGATATACAAGCGCATGGAAATATATATTGCGGCAGGCAGAAATCCGTTGAGTTGTTGATGACCCATTAAGTAAGTAAGTATGTGAGCATGCATATGAACAATGGAACTCAACGGATGATTTGATGGAGTTTTAAACACATTAGACTGGCTGGTATCAATATTTTCTCCTGTATTATAATGAAGAGTACTGTACTGAGTACTGTACTGTGGTACAGTAACTTTCTTTTAAAAAATGCTGATCGAGATACATATTATGGTCGTAATTTGTGTCTCTATCGTGCTGGTAATATAGATGTGAATCCAAGGCAGGTATCTCAAAGAAATATGCTGGTTTCGCATTAGTAAAGAATAACAAAAATAGTTAGGCTTGCTCATGATTTTTTTAGTATTCATGGTAATGGCTGGCTATCCAGTAACCTTCACTAAACTACAACTGAAATGGCTTTTCTTCCCAAAATTCCTTTGAACATTGCCTTTGAAATTCATACAGAATTATTTTCAAAGCTGAATAGTGTGTGAACCACCCAAATGTATATCGATAAACACTCTCGTATAGGATTTGTTCGTTCATAATATTTTAGTGTTTTCGTTAAAGCTTTTGCAGTATTTTTATGGCTATAATATGTGCTACAATTTTCTGTTTTATTTACGTATATTTGTGAATATTTGTGCATATATGTGTGTGTGCCTATAAAGCCGTCTAATATTTATAGACCATATGTAGTAGGCATAATTTGCTATTTGAGTCTCGTATAAGTATGTTCATAAATAGAGTCATTTGCATTTAAAACATTTTCTAGGTCATAATAATACATGATACATGCACGCATACATACATACGTACACATATAAGTGACTATAATGACCATTAAATTCATATCATGTATAGATTTAACACCAATTAAGGTATCATATCATGTGAAATGAAAATGTGTTCTTTTTTTTTGTTTAAATTTTTGTGTTCGAAAATATATTTTTGTTGCCTCTTTAATAAACGATTTTTTTGATGGCAATAGTGTGTGTGTGTGTGCGTTTTTTGGTGTTAATTTGTGAACATAACCGCAATAGACAATTGGACTGGATTAGTTTGTTGTAGGCTGAAACAGTAACATACATACATACGTATATATTGAAGAACGAAGGGCCATTCACTTTTTACAAGGTAGAGAAAATAATAGGTTTTGTTGGATTCTTTTTCCGATTTATAGAAAGAGACATAAGAGCGGTAGAAATGTAGTATACTATAAATTGGTGGGCAGAAACGTGTATTCGTCGCAGTCTAACAAGTAGTGTGTTGGCTTATTGGACGTTAAGCCACAATTCAAAACCCAGTCCAGACATCTCCAACAAAATGAAAAAAAAAACACTTCTTCGGCGACTTCCTATCAACAGATTTCTGGCAAAACCCAAACAGTAAATAAATTTACAATGAAAAATTTTTATCTAAAATCTGTCATTCGGAATCGACTTTAAACTGTAGCTCCCGCAAATTATGTATAAAATAAACACACACTACATAAGTGGTGTGAGAAGCTAGGTGATAATCCCGACTGAAGGGTTGCAATGACAAGTTATGTGCGTATGTACGGAAAGAGAATTATAAGATGTTTCCAGTATGACTATTTTTTTTTACAAAGACAAAGAATTCATATATTGGCAAATGAAAAACCTGTAGAGTCTAGTGTAATGAATCTTAGTCATGGTTTTTCTAGAACTATTTATGAAAAAATATGTCCAGAGTCTTACAGAATGAGCCGAATATCCACAAAAGTATTCAGTACTTACATCTGCTCTTCGGTTATATAAACCTGTCTAGCATGAAGGCTTTCACATCGTTCTGTATATGGAAGGGTACGATACAGCTACTTCAGTGAAGTCAATTTTGTAATTTGCCCTGCACTGTTCTGTCAATAAACTCTTCGAAGGCGTTTAGCATATAGACCGAATTTACAGTCAAGGTCATGTGCAAAAGTTAGATGCTATGAAAGCTTGAGTTGTTAGTACTTCTGTAATTTGGTACTCCATCGTGGTAGACAAATCGATTAGGAGAAAAAACCTATAAGTCCGTAGCAAAAAAAGAAGACGATTGAACCTCTTGAAACTTACAGCGCATTGTACGACTATACTGTTTGAAAGATTGAGTGAATAGCTGAGTGCTATGAATTAGTTGCGGAAAACTTATGGTAGAAAAAGTTGTGCAATATTTCCAGGAGCACGTTAAAAAAATGAAGTTTTCCGCACAAATTGGTTTTCGCAGCACAATTAGCTACGTAGTTGGCTTTGAGGGTAAACCATAATAATTAAGTCTTGTAGAGAACCTGTCGGCCCTAAAGAACATCTTCTAATACTGCACTGTGAGCCTAACTTAATGAAACCTTTGTGTAGTGTATTGTTGAGGTGCCACCCAATTTTTTTTTTGCCAAATTTAAAACTAATTCATGGAGAAAAGCAAGAAATTAAGAAGTACCATTACTATCTGCAGCAGCCTTATGGCATATAAATGACAGTAAGTATGATTGATAGGAGTACTAAGTATTCTTGGTATTCTACTGTAGGTGATGTCTTTGTAAAGTAAGGTGATTACTCTATGCGTTTAGGCAGATGAAACAAGTATAACTTTGAAAAGTTTTACTGGCTTTTTGTAACATAGTCATTGGCGTCAGGTAAAATGCATGCTAATGTATAGTATTTGTGAATAGATTAACCATTATTAAGCAGTTTTAAATCAGGCCATAGGACACCATTCATTTAGAATGTCTCGCCATCTCTACCAGAAAATTTAGGCAACATGACTGTATAAGAAACAGTTTTTCTTGAGTTGAAAATATACAAGATGGAGCATTCAATTCTGTAGGGATTAATCTAAGCGGTCTAATGGAGCTTCAAGGAACAGGAATAAGGAAGTTTCAATACTTTCAATTAAGCTGGCTGTATCCTTTCCAATCTCCCTATGGCTCATAGTAAAACTGATTTTTCACAAAAAATTATAGTTTTCAGTTAATAATCTTCCAATCCCAATATTCTTTTATCCGCCTGGATTTCCATGTTAAAATCAAATTAAATGACATTTTGTAATCACTTCTGTTAAAGTTTTAAATACTTCTTGGAAACCAAAAATTGTGATTAATTTTCAAGATTGAAAATTCACTTTCTTTACTACACTTTCTTCAATCCCTAGAAATGTTTTTTTGTTGTTTGGTTTATTTTCTAATATCCATTATCAAGACTATTATTTATTTAAAGAAAAGGGTTCCAAGAACTATTTCATCAATGGATTTATATCGCAGTAAACTCCAACAATTTATTTATTTTCAATTCATTTGATTTAAAGCCATTAATAAATGCCAATAGAGTTAGTTGTTACGACTGTGTTTCTCTAAAAGCAAGTATTTTATGTCAGACAGATTTTTTTCCGTTCCTTTTTTTTGTAGTAGAATCAATGAGTTTAGAAAAAAAATGAAAACGTAAAACAGCTTAGAGTTACAGATAAAACGAGAAATGGAAAATTGTTATAAACAAAAACACAAACATTGAGCTTAAATGTCATTTATAAGGCTTAGCAGCAAAAGTAGCAGGGATTTGAATTTCAAAAAAAAATAAAAAAAAAAATTAAATTCAAATTAAATATTAACACTTTCTAAAAAAACTAAAATGAAATAAAATAATTTAATAAATTTAAATCAAATTTAAAGTACCTACACATACATTTTTTTATAAACCAAGCAAAGGGAAAATATTTTAATATTTAATGAAACACCCGTTGGCGTATGAGTATTGTTAATCTCTTACAAATAATAAAAAACGTTACTCATACGCATAGCGGTAAAATATATATTTCCGTGTATAAAAATGAAAACCATTAAATATTTATCAATACATGCGTTATTTTTCTAAAACAGTTGCTTAAAGCAAAAAATTCAATTCAATAGAAAATAAAATTCAATAGAAAATTGGTGATATTGTAAGAATCCAAATAAATATTTAAATGTGTAAATATCCGAAAATATGGCAAATACTTTAACATATAGAATCTCTTTAAGTGTATAACAACACATACTCAATGAAATTTATGTGTGTGTGTGAGCAGAAAGGAAAATATTTTTATGTTATCAAATCCATCACAGATTTGTTCATTTCATTTAAATCTTTTTTCCTGTATGTGGATAGCAGAGATTTGCTGCCAATAAATTTAAAGAGGCAAAAAACGAATTTTTTAAAATTTTTAGAAAACAAGTGTTGATACAGATTTATGAAGGATTTCTGTACTGGATTAAATAAATTTAATTATTTTTAAAATGTATAAAAAATTTGTCTTCATTGTGCAATTGTGTTACATCAGAACATTCATTACAAATAAATTTTCGATATTGAATGAATTTTCATTAATTTAATTTTATTAACAGTTTAACTGTACATTTTTGTTTCTTAAAAGGTTTTTTGAACACTTATTTGCTTTTGCCAAGCATGATCTATTCGCCGTAGTCTAGTGTCAAACCTCGGGTCAGACATCTTCAACAAAATGACATGCGAAACAATATTTCTTCGGCAACTTTCTTTGAGCAAGTTTCTTGCAGAAACCCTGAGAGTAAATAAAATTGCCATGAAAAGATTATCAAAAATCTGTCATTCGGAATCGACTCTAAAATGTAGATTCCGTCACTTATGAATAAAATTAACACACACAATATAAGTGGTGTGAGAAGCTAGGTTGTAATCCTGACTGAAGGGTAGTAATAGCCAATTATGTATGTATGGATGCATGGTGCAGTCGCTAAAGAGTTTGACTGCAAGTTCGATCATCCATGTTCTAATCCGTGTGTAGCCGAATGGTTTTCGAACTTTAAGTTAAAGTTCGTGAATACATTAACAAGTAAGTCATCCAGGAAAATCACTGTAAAACCTTATATCAGACATCTTAAGACGCAAAGACGGAAATGACTGCACTGCTGAGAGTATAAAGTACGGGTTAACCTATTGTGACCTAGATCTAGAAAAAGTATTACTCAAGTGTATTATAGCCGAGAGATATTACTTGAAAGCAAATGGGCTAGTTCGTATGGATTTATTTTTTTTGAGCGGCAGTTAAGTAACAACAAAAGCAATCACCTTCATAAACACAAAATCGAGAACTGTTTTAAATTATAAGGAAGCAGACAATTTTCCAGGTATAGCACGATACCTAGGGGCCACAAAGTAGGCTGCAACGAGGTAAACTTGACGTTTAAGGGCCCTGAAATCCGTGTTACAAAATTAGCATATAGAAGACTATGGAACAGTGGCGCAATATCAAATTTAAACAGATTCTCTCAGGCGTCCTTCGTATTCATTTGAATCGCATTTTTTATTCAATAGGCGTTTTGCAAGCATATGGCTTCCACAAATCTTTTCTCATCTTCTCCGGTTGGCTGCTGTTGTTGCCATAAGTACCGATTAATTGTTATTTTGCCGTGTTTCCGTTTCGTTAATCTATCGTTGTTCCAGCTAAGCAGGTGATTGGTCTGCAGGGTTTTGAACCGTATATGTACAGCGAATAATAAATGTATAACACAGCTGTGACGTTTGAAGAGGATTCCAATTTTTAACGAACGATACTCCACTAGACCGTACTCAAATAAAAGAAAAGGATTGAAGTAAATTAAGAAATACGTACATTATATAGCGCTTACGGGAATGGTAAGCCGAGAAAGTAAGAAAGAGGCAAACAAGTTTAATTATAGTTTTTAAAATTATAAAATGAACGGCCATAATATTCCCTCCGCCAGAAGAAGCTTGGAGAGGATGCTATTAAAAAGGAACACCAGAAAAATGTTCTTGAGAGTTCAGTTAAAAAGGCCTTGACCTGCTGTCATCTTAGGACCTGCAATAAGGCAATTACCTGTTTATAAAGATAAACAAACCTCTCCCTCAAACCTTTTGAGAAAGGCGAGAATTTAGTTCACAAAAATCGTTGATTCTAAGCAGTGAAAGACTGATCTGCTGTCATCCCAGGACATACAATAATTACTTGACTAATGAAATTGAAACAAAGAAATGATAAGAAAATGGGAGAGATGCCTGCCGAGAAGCCGATAAGGCATGGAAAAATCCGATGAAAAGATTGTCTCCTCCCTTCTAAACACTTCTTTAACTGTTTTCGTGAATATTCTATCAATCAGACATCTGCTTCTACTGTTAGGAAATGTTCTATAGCCAATAATGCGCCTGGACAGGATACATAATATCTAGAGTCTAACAAAACTTATAATCAAAAAGAGATATAGATTATCCTTTAATGTTCTGAGACCCTCAAGAAATTTTGGAATGAATGTGTGAGTGATTTAAATCAGCTTGAAGACTACCAAACATGCACCAAAATATCACATTGTTTTTGATTTTTATAACGCCTTTAAAGAGCTGAACATGAATGGACTATGAACATAACTTTTTCGCCGAAATAAATCTTAAAAGCGAAATAAAACTTTTAATTCAACTGTACTCCTTAATGAAACGAAGATGAGACAAATATTGAAACTGCACTAGTGAGAGATCGATTGCAATCTCTACTATAACTTACTATAAAAATTCAAAATATGAGTTTTATTTCTGGAACAGTTATTGTCTTGTTTCATTTTTCTTTTTTTTTTTTAATAATATTCTCTAAAAATTTTGTGTGTGATTTGGCCTTGCTTTAATGCAAAATCTCAACGCCTATATATTGCTTTTGCAGCTAATAAATCCTATGCAAGTGAATCTATGGCTACAAACTTTCAATTTCGAATAAATGCTGCAAAGCAATAACATTTTTCTTTTTTCTTCATTTCGTATTATAGGTGTGGGTGGCGTTGTGCTGAAAAATGGCTCTCACGCCTACCAATTGGCCAATATGAATTTAACACTGTTACATTTTTATTGAGTTGCCTGAGGCAGAACGAAAAAAAAATTCAGAGAAAAACAAAAAATTATTCGTACATATTGGCACGAAGTGAAGCTGAATTTCTGTGTTTTGTTTTTTTGTTTTTGCTGTCAGCAAAGAATAATATTTCAATGCAAACAGGGTCTACAACGTTCATTATTAACAGAGAAGGCCACAGTTGTTATAAATGTTGGCCAAAGTCAAGTTGGTCAAGTAATTGAAAAATGGCCAGGATATGGAATAAAAATTTTCATTATTTTTCCGTTTTTTTCCATTTTATTTTGGTTGTTAAAAGTAATATAGGAAAAGGATTTTTGCGAACATAAATATCTAAGTGAAGGATTTAAATGGACTTTTGCTACTCACAGCCATGCATACATGTCATGTGCCAAACAAAAGTTGTTTCACTGAAAGCATGTTGCGATATGAATTTAACCCAAATATGGTAATGATTTAATACTTTAATACTTCACATATATACATATATTGTATATGCGCTATCAAAAGGATAATAATTTTTTTTAGTCGAATATTTAAATGACCACGTTCATACAATCATTATCATGCTGAGTTTAACTATTATTTATCTAACTGCCACAACACAACACAATACAGGCCATCATCAGTCATTCGGTCATTCATTCATTCATTTATAATGACTTTAATGTTGTTGCCTCATTGCCCCTATTGGTTTCAACTCTGTATGTGCATTTAAGCCATAAATGGCTGTTGTTGCATTTTACGTACATATATGGGTACTGTAATGCGGATGGGAAAGTAAAATTAAATTGAAAATGAAAACTAAAATAACAATAAAAAAAAATAAAAACAAAAAAAAAACAGAAAAAAGGAGTATTAATTAACAATTTGTAAGCCAACATCTAAAAGGGAAACACAATTTAATTTTTTTTTTTTCAAATTGTGCCACATTTGTTAGGAGGCTTTTGTATTTGGAAAAAGGCCAAATTGAAATTGTTACAAAGCATATGTATGTATGTGGATTTAATTGTTATTTTGTTTTAATTTTTTCCAATTTTTCTGGCTAAAATAGAATATTTTTGGGAAAATGTTTGCAAAAAAGTTGAAAATAAAAATTGAAAATTTTAATGGCATTGTTTCGTTACAAATTAATTTATGGTCTTTTAATTTAATTATACTTTTAGGATTACAATACTTTGGAAAATGCACAAAACTATTAATATATGCAGAATATTATAATAAAATACTACAGCAAAAATAATTGACCTACTAGCAGTACAAGTGAAAGTAAAAAAATGTTGAGCAACACTGTAATAGTTCTTAGAATAGTTGAGGATTATTATCCCTCAAATTAACAATTAAAAACATTTGAAATACAGGATTAGACTGCTTGAATAATTATGCAGAATTCTTGAAAACAACAATGTCAAGCCAATTAAGCAAGATTTTTAGTCCAGAGTAGTACAGTTAGGGATTTTAAATATTTAGAAATTCTTAATTTAGAACATGAACTATTGAACTTATATTGAAATAATCAAGCGAGGACGCTTGTAAATGCATAGGGTCTTCCAACAGGAACTCTCAACTATATCTTGTTGAAGCTACATCTGTCAAATTCGCTGTCTTTTATACAGCTTGTTTCACATGTTTACCATGGACAACTATACACAACAACGTCAATTCGCCAAATGCGCTCTGCAGTAGTTGCGGACTGATACTAATTTTTTAATGAAAATGTATCTTCTCGTTTGCAGTAGCCGTAGTCTAGTAGATAATGTGTTGTCTTATTAGACGTGAGGCCACGGTTTAAACTCCAGACATCTCCGAGAAAACGAAATCTCTGAAAAGAGATTTCTACGGCGACTTCCTTTCAGCATACATAAATACATAATTGGCCATTACAGTCAGGTTTACGGCCTAGCTTCTCACAGCTCTCACAGTTTGTAGTCGACTCTAAACGACAGATTTTTGATAAACTTTTCATGACAATTTTATTTACTCCCAGAGTTTTTGCCAGAAATTTGCTGAGAGGAAGTCGCCGAAGAAATATTTTTTGTATTTTATTTTGATGTCTGGCCTGGGGTTTGAACCGTGGTCTTGCGTCCAATAAGCCAACTCATTACGTACAAGACTAAGGCGACTTATCTACCTCTCAGCACATATCTTGCAAAAACTCTGAGTGTAAATAAAATTGCCATGAAAAAGTTTCTCAAAAATCCGTTGTACAGAGTTGACTTTAAACTGCAGTTCCCGCTGCCACTCATGTATACAAATTACACACACAACATTAGTGTTGTTGGAAGCTGAGAAGTTAGCTGGTAGTCCTGACTGAATGATTCTAATTACCATTTATGTATATATGCATGTTTTTTATTCTGTTTTGCCAAATTACCATGAACGACCATAGGCAACTAAGAGTGATCGCTGCATGCGCTCTAAAGTAGTTGTTAACTGATCTTAATTTATATTGAAAAATCATCTTCAGAGAATAGGTCCGTTTTTAGCTGAACGAATACCCAATTTAATCTTCCTGAAGTAAAAAATTCTTTAAAGCACCCCAAAAAAGTCATTGTTTGGACTGGATTTTGAGCTGATCCATATTTCTTTGAGAATGAAATTGGCCATGTCATTACTGTCAACGAGAGTACTCTAGATTGGTGAGCAGGGCACCAATGACATGTGATTTCAACAGGACATCGCTAAGTGCCACGCAGCTTATGTCATATTGAATATTCTGTACAAAAGACTTGTACTTGAGAGCATGATTATCTCACATAGAAGTGATGTGAACCGATCATAGGGCTGTTTGACGTCGTTAGACTTTTTATAGAGTTTTTTAAGTCATAGGTATATGCGAATTGAAGCGGCCGTAGTCGCTAGTAGGTAGTGTGTTGGCTTATTAGACGTTAGACGTCGGTTCAAACCCCAGGTCCGATATCTCCAACAAAACGAAATATGAAAAAATATATCTTCGGCGACTTCCTCTCAGCAGATTTCTGTGCAATAGATGGCCATGCGATTTAAGAACACAAGTGAATAAGCCCTCCAGCAGAATCTAGCACTATTGTTCCTCCATTTAACACCAGTATACTTGGAATTTTTGCCCATACATTAAGAAGACAATTTTGCCATTTTCTATTACAATGTTTGAAGATAGAACTTAAAAATAAGTACACTTAAAGAGTATTATCATGCAATGAATTCGAAGTCGTAGTAATCTAATAGGTAGTGTCTTGCTAAGATAAAACCTGTGACCTCGGTTCAAACCACAGCTGTGCACAGGTCAGACAGTATTAGCATACTTCTGGTAAAAACTCTGAGAGTGAATAAAATAGCAATGAAAATTTTCTCAAAAATACTGCCGGTCGGAGTTAACCTTAAACTGTAGGCCCCACCACTCATGTATAAAAATAACACACGCACAACCTATGTGGTGTGAGAAGGTAGGTCGTAAGCCTGACTGAAGGGTTGTAATGACAAAATATGTATGTATGTAGGTATATGCAAATAAGCCATAAACTATTGCGGTTCTCAAAGTCGACATATCCAATCCCATCACTCTTATTCAAATTTATGTACCAAAGTCATGGAAAATTAAAGATTTTGGATGCGCTCCATACAGAGAAGTATGAATGTACCTCAGACAAAGGAGAGACTAAATGTAGTTACATATGGATATGGTAGAACATAATCCTACTTGTCATTTGTTTTGTCTCTGCTCATCAGATCATAGCGGATGAGATTAATAACGATTTGGAAAGACTGATATTTGGTTTTAATTAATACGATTTTCTAAATGGCTTACGATTGGGATTGATGAGGTATGCCTGTTTATGTAGCATAATATTTGTGAGTAATAACAAGATTAAGTTTTTTTAGTACTAACGTAGTGATTAAGATTCTTTCGAATTGTAAATGGCACAATAATATGCTTAGGCTTCCTTTTAATTGGTCACCTACGTTGACATTGATCCCTTTCTTACATGCAGTGGACAGCAAAAGTCTTAGTACAGCAATATATTTTTGCAATTTCATGAATTTTACCCAAAAGTTTGTATAAAAATTTTTAGTTTATATATTTATTTTATTAATTTATTTAAGTTTTATTATAAAACAAAATTTTTTTAATGTTTTTCATAAAACAAGAGAAAAATAAGGAAAAGTTTCAGATGACACCATAGGTATCCCCATAGGTACCTGAGTAAATTTAAAATTCAAAGGCCTAATATATGAAAATGTTATCCCTTGTATTTAGTAGAATATCTCTTAAGGTCAAGCAATATATTTAACCCATTTGGAATTGAATGTACAAGCTTTGCTTATGTTTTCTGGTGGCACCATGAGCAAGTTTTTCGGTTGACATTTGTTTGAGGTTTAGCGATTACGTAACCGTTCTTTTTTCTTTTGAAGTCATATCGAGACTTTGTGCAAGAGTATTAAGCCTGTGGGGACTTTTTTTTGTCAAAATAGATTGCCGTACTAAGACTTTTGCTGTACACTGTATGAAGAAGGAGAAATTGTCCGTAATTCTTTAATTTTTCTTTTGTCGCAAATAGCTCACATCCTATGGCAGCTGACCAACATTAGAAATTAATCACAAAATTTGTTTTACAAACCATTAACTAAAAATATTTCATTAAGCCTTATAAATTATTCTAAAATTCTATTAAGAAAACTGCCTACATTCAATGAGAATTTAAATCAATTTCTTTGCTAAATCCCTGCAAAAATCTCATTTCCGTAAATCATTATTTCTATGACAACCGAAATAAACCACAGTGTTATAAAACCACATGCCTAAAATTTTGGTTACATTGGTTTTATGGTCTTAATAATATTCCCAAATGAGCAAATGAAACAAGTTAATTAAAATTTCATTTCAGAAGGTAAAGCAAAGGAATGGCTTATGAAGGGAATTATGGGAATAACTACTATTGCTCTAAGGCAATATATACATAATGGACAGTTTAAATCCAAAGAATAGTAACAGAATATTTTTTTAATTGCGTTAGATGATGTAAATGCCATTTCAAGTGTAAAATTTATTTATATTTTATTTAATTTTTTCAAAACCAAAAAAGGATATTGTAGGGTAAACTTAAAAAACTTTAAACTTTAAGGCGATTAAGTTTAAAGTTTGAGCGTTTAAGAAACGAGCGAAATATTTACTAAAAACTGACGTTGAAAATTTCCCTGAATGACATGTAATCCATCTCTGAAGTTTTAAGCTGTAGAAATGCTCGCAAGAAAGAAATAGTCACGCAAAAATTACGCGGGCATAAATAATCGCAGCCATGCTTTCACACAGAAACTCAAAAGCACGCACTGTTAAATAAATAACAAACGTTACTAAGAGAGAAATTTAGAGTGAGAGAGAGAAAGAAATTCTCTGTTGAATATTTTATAAAACTGTATGGCAGTATAAACACGAGCTTTAACCATGTATTGCATGTGTTTTGTAATACAAAAGTTTAATAACCCATAACACAAATACTTACACGCACTTATACTCTCTTTCTCTCTGTATAACTCACTCACTTACTCACTTATTTACTCACTCAACCAACAATACATTCAATTTAAAATACTCGCACACATACACACGATTAATATCGTTGAATAGTATGTTTGCCGTTCAAGAGTGGCAAAAGTGTTTATGTGTGCGTGGCTCCCTAATACTTACTATTCTGTTTTGCACAGACACTTACTAACACATTTACTGTATAAACATCACTCACAGGCCTTGCGTTTAAACGGAATCCTTAACAAAATACGGAATTAATGTTTCATAGTCATATGCTAAGTGCTTAGCAAATAAATATCGTACATGTGTGAGTCATTTTAAGGCCTAATTTAAGCATTGTTTTCAATTGTTTTGCTCGAAAATTTGATGTTGTTATGTGCCAAAAGGCAATTATTGGTGTTATCATAAGGTTAGGTTAGGTTAGGTTAGAGGACGTGTACTTGTCAATTAAGACAAGTACAGTACCCGGAGGTCGAATTGTCATAAGAAAAATCATAAAATTGCTCAGTATTGCTTGAATGTAAAATGACTCGTACATGGTTAATACAATTGTTTTGCTACAAACAGACGAAATAAAATTTTGGATTTATGATCATGTCAACAACTGCTGAAATGTATTTCTTTGAAAAACAAAAAAAAAAAATATTTCACAGTCACTCCATACGTAGGTTGTGCACATAACACTCAGATTAGGAAATCGTTCATTAATTATTTAATTAAGGATATTGAATGACTTGATTGGATAATTTTTATGGTAAAAGGAAAATCCCTCAAAGGAAAAAGGCTGGGAAACGTTTAATTATTCAGTTGTGTAATATCTTCTAATATTTCCAAACATAATCATGAACGCCATTCCCTCTTCTAAAGCTTTATATCCTTAAATGTCGTTCTTTCGCTTCTGAATTTAAAATTGAATGTCGAAAGTTACCTCAACAAGCAATTGTAGGGATTTTAAAATGCCCAGAATACCTGCTATTATAAGCAGACCACCTATCTATCCACCAAATTTAAAGTCTACATGTTAAAGGTTTGAAAAAACGTAGATTAAATTTAATTAAAAAAAGTTGGATAAGTTGACTATGTAGTCTTAGAATACAAATCAATCTGAAGAACCCTTGGGCTGTTTGGTTGCTTGCCTTAGATGTTCACTGAGTAGGAGCATCAATTAATGTCGAGAGGTAATGTTTTGATAAATATATCGTCTCCTAATGATACGTCACTACATGTCCGTCCTACCCAGTCTGCCAGTTTGATATACCTGAGGATGGCAACTGAATTAATGCACGTTATCTGCAGAATGTACTGCATAAATCAGGCGTCGAAGTCACAATAACGAGGCCTGGAGAGCGTTGGGTGACTATAACTTCAGCAATCATGATAATTATGTAGACTATTTAAGCGTAGGTGTTCCTTAACAGAAGAGTGCCGTATCAAAACAACGACTAATCTGTAAACGCTTCTTCTACTGTGCATTTTTAGAAATGTGTTGCGGGAAATGTCTGCCTTGATATCTTACAGGAGTCTATTGTGCTTCTCCTGTCATTTGCCTTTTCTAGACACCCTTTATAAGACACCCCAATGGAAACGCAAATACAGAACAATAAGGTACATTACTTTCGTTCGTTTACATAGAAACGTAGGTGTACTGCAACCTAAACAAGAATTATCTTAGAAAAGAGACACACATTTGCTAGCTTCGTTTGTCTGGATATTTATGAGCTTATCTTACACGAATTAGCAGATGAGTATCCAAGTAGAACTTAAACTTAAAATTTGCTGATTGGTTAAGAATCTTTCTGTGAATTGGGGAAAGGTGAATGGAAGGTTATAGTCAACGAAAGGGAAGGTTGAGCAATTAACATTATTATTGGGAAATTGTAATAAGTGAATATTTTAGATATGCATCAGACTATCCAGGAATCTGAGATTAGGAACCGGTCTTTTCACAAGGCGCTGTAGACTCGAAGTGCATTTAAAACCCATGCTTAGACGATTAGATTATCAATCATCAGAACACACTCTTTGAACCTTTGAGGCATTAATGCATCCTAGAAGGAAACACCTGGATTCATAACTGATGCTGGGTAGGAAATTGTCCTTGTTGACAACAAGCAGTAGTTTGTTAGAGAAATAGGTTTGGAGAAGACATTATAGGGATATCCCATATCCCATTGAGAGCAGTACAGTGGATTGTATGGTCACAACACTATGGTACCTCCTCACAACACTAATAGCCATCTAAGTATTGGGATGATTGACTTTGGAGCATGATGTTCTGATGGTTTAAATTCGTAGCTTTGATTTTCTAATGTTCATCTGATGAACATCATACATATATAATTGGTCATTACAACAATTCAGTCAGGATTACGACCTAGTTTCTCACACCACTTATGTTGTGTGTGTTAATTTTATACATGAGTGGCGGGATCTACAGTTTAAAGTCGACTCCGAACGACAGATTTTTGAGAAACTTTTCATGGCAATTTTTATTTACTCTCGGAGTTTTTGTCAGAAATCTGCTGAGAGGAAGTCGCCGAAGAAATACTTTTTGTATTTTGTTTTGATGTCTGGTTTTACGTCTAATAAGCCAACACACTAGCTACTAGACTATGGCGAATTCTCATGAACACCATAATTTTCAAATTTTCTTCTACTCTTTTAGTTTTCCTTGCATTTTGGATATTTTATGCCAAATTATCAAAATTCTTAAGGTGGAGTGAGAGAATCTTTCTAATTCCTTTTATCTCTATACATACTTGGCTTATTATATTGTTACGAAAGTGGAAATGGTGTTATCGTTTAGCATTAAAATAACAAGCAAAAGCTACAAAAACAAAAACAATGGACTTGTTTACATGATCAACGAATAAACAAAAATATAGCAACAACATCAGTATAAAAAAGGGATAAACAAGTAAACAAACAGGCAACAACAACAACACTGCAAGGACAAACGTAAACAAAATACACAAACAACAATAACGTAGGAAACATCTTTACTTTTGTAGAGATTTCGCGAAGGCAAAGACATTCTCCTTCAAATTCAGCCAGTCTTGAAGAGAATAATCGTGGTTTGAAGATCTCCGTTGTAAAGATCTAACGAACAATCGTTAATGTGTACGTGGAAGAGTGTAAAGAAGAATAGCAAATTAAGCAAATTGTTGTTGTTTAAACAAGTTGCGAATTTATTTAAAACTAGACACAAATTTTATTTATTTATTTATTAATTACAATACAATTACAAATTATATCCTAATTATATACGAGCGAAGTAACTTGACTATGTGCTCGGTGTAGTGTCACAGACCAGAGTCTCTGGTGGGAATCGAACCCACGGCCCTCACGCTAATAGTCTAGCACACTACCCACTAGAAATAGATGAACTCATATTTTAAACGTTTTTAAAAGAATAAAAACGTAAAAATATTTATTATCCAGAAGAATGACAGACGATATCCTTGGTAGAGTACAGATTTGGTATGACAAAGTTGGTTCTGCATCATAGCCGTAAAAAAATTTGTTATTTTAGGTTACCTTTTCCCTCCTTAAGACCTTGCACTTTGCAGTCGTGTTGATGGTATCAAAATTTTTCTTGAAATTCCTTTCGAAATTAAGAAATAAAATCAAAAGGCAGAAACTTTTCACACCAACCACTTGTTCATATTGGTTTGGCGTGTTTTGTCAAAAAATAATACATTCATAAAGGACATCAGCATTTTGTATATTGTTTGTCTCTGCATTAAGATTAACAATAAATTAAGGATAAAAACATGTAAATAAAGCAAAGGCAAAAAGGACGAGACGATAGACATTTCTATTTACTCAAAACATTAAAACATATTTGGTATCTTTTATTTCAATATCTTCATTTATTCAAAGGACACCACAATCTGTATTCGGTGTGGTTACGAATCTTAAACAAATGTTTGCTTTACATATGGTCGTGAGTCAACTGTAGTAGCAGAAGCATTAGGGAAAATGGAAGAAATGATAGTGAAAGTGAAAGTTAGAGAGGAATATATTTAATGGGTTTTCTTTGGAGAGGGGGTGAGTGAAATATAATTTTGATATTAAGAGGAGAACCTTTCAAAGACAATTTCATGTGATTTTTTTTACTTTTAAAGGAAATAAACACTAATGAGGTAACACACTTGTATCTGTGTGCGTATGGCTTCTTTGTTTATGTGTTAATGTCGGCTTTTTTTGTTTTGTTTTGGAATCTGTTTTCTTAAGTCTTAAATTTGATTAATGCCATGGTAATTTGTTGACCCTTACAATTTGTTGGGACTTAACAGACACAATCTACTCAAATAGAACACAAAAGAAGATCGTGAAAACAAACATTAGTTGGCCAAATTAAAGATAAAATACAGGCAGACAGACAGACTATTTTTATGAATAATGTTAATGATGGGCTGGATACATTTTTTAAATCTTTTTTCTCTCGCGCTCTCTCTCTCTCACTCTCTCTCTCTGTATTTTTTTTAAATTTATTGACATTTTGATAAGATGGTTGGTTTTGTATTTAATTTAAAACGAATTTAGAAATTCCAAAATAGGATTTTAAAATGTTAATTAAGAATTCCGTGTTTATTTCTTTATCGGAAAAGATTTTGTTAAACGACTTTTAGATGCGTTAAATGTTCATTTGTTGTTCCAAGAGATTAACTTTTCAGTTGCCAGAAATAAGATTAATTTGCAAAGCTTAGTTGGTTTGTGTTTATGGGCATTGTTTTTCAAACAAATTCGTAATTAAATTATGCAGCATTTTGAAATGGCAGAACAGTGGCACAATAAATCGCGAACAAATTCTAAGAATTTTTTTTTTAAATAGATTTATTCATGATAAAAATTATTATCAAAGCAATGAAATATTTTCCTATAAGTGTAAAGTTTTGTATGCTGGATTGTGCAATATTATTGTATTCCAAAACCACTTTCAAAATATTATGATCAATTAATTTTTCGACTCTTAAAATGAAAGGCATTTGAGTCAAAGTTAAAGTATTTTAGAAGGAATCACCTGAGGTCTTAATGAGGCATGGCTAAGGTCCGCACTGACACAAGAAAGCATCCTAAGTTTTAACAGAATTAGGGCAGACGGTTTACAGACATCCTATAAAACCGTTTCATAACAGTTGATGATAGGTATATTGATCTGTATAGATATATATCTGTATAGATATATACATATATACATAATTGGTCATTAGAACCCTTCATTCGGAATTACGACCTATTTCCTTACACCACTTATTTTGTGTGTGTTAATTTTATACATGATTGGCGGAACCGACAGATTTTTGAGAAACTTTTCATGGCAATTTTATTTACTACCTGAGTTTTTGCCAGAAATCTGCTGAGAGCAAGTCGCTGAAGAAATATTTTTTTTTCATATTTCGTTTTGATGTCTGACCTAGGATTTGAACCGAGGCCTTACGTAAGCCAACTAAACTACGACGACTACAATGTATAGTTATCTGTATAGATGTATTGATCAAATTGAAACATGTACTTGAGTGGAAAGACAATGTTGCTACCATTCAGGAAAGAGGATGCAACGGTCTTTGGGCCAACAAAATACCTAAGGCTGGCATTACATGAAACATTAGTTTGTATATGGTCTTCTTGTTTGTCTGTGTTGTCTGAAGATTTACTCCAATAAATGAATGGATTGCAGAATTCCATATCATTGTAATGGACCCATAATATATAAACCCTATTTAAGGTGATCAGACAAAATTAATATATCTTCAATGAGCGCCTAAAACGAAAATCTGACTGCTGTCTTAGACATGAAATTAACAAGTTTTCAGGTGATTTTAATTGCAGAATTGGGAGGTAAACTATATTTGTACCTCCACAGTCGTCAAAGTTCAGTCTTCAAGATAAAACAACAGCTAATGGATTGATGCTGACATGGTCATTAGTTGCACTTAAACTGTGCATAGTGATGGCCATAAAACGGCTAATTAATGACAGAAAAATGAAATTTTACCAATCCGTGAAATATTCCGCAAAACCTGTACTTGAGTTTCGGAAACCTCCTCTGAGAAATTCATGGCACATAAAGTAAAGTAATAACCGTACCGAAAAGCAAATGCTGTACGAAAGGCAACATTATAGTCCGTAGCTAATACTGTTGTTTGGGAAAGGTACCAAGAATAACTTCTTTAATACAACTGAAACAATGCAAGAGGATATAGCCAGATGCCTCGTGGTAGCCCCGTATTCTTTAAAAGAAAGAACAGAAATATAAAAAACACAGAAGAGGGAAGGACTGACCCAGGTATTTACACTCGCAAACACGAAGAAGGAAACTTAGCACTCGCTGCAGATTCAGGAGGACTGTTTCTGGGTGATAATGGCAGAAGCACAGAATCACAAATATTAACAATGCCTACCCAATCGAAACTAGTTCTAAGCGATTTATATCCTGGCTGAATAACAATAAGTGTGCTGATGCCGAAAAATATCGGAAGCATTGAGTTGTCAAGCAGGCGTTCCAGGTTATTTGCATAATGTGCACCTTTTTCTTGAAAGAATATGTATTCCTCTGTATATATAAAAAGGGGAGAAAAGGTATTTCGAAACTTTTAATTCTTAACAGGAGAATAGCTTTCTATTTAATTTTAAATTAACTTAAGGGTGATACTGATATCTCCAAAAAGATTAGAAATGCTAATAAATTGCAGGCGTTTAGCAATGACTTTGAAATCAAAGCCTGTTATCGAAGAAAGAGCAAATTCGATGTGAGAGTGACAGAAATAGGCGACCTTAGATCAGGTTTAGCTATGTAGTATATGGAGAGGTTCTTACCATTAGCATGTGGGGAATATTGTTCGGAAAATAACCCACAGCTTTAGAGGAAAAATTTGAAAAAATTCTCTTGGAATTATGAAAAACAATTCATGCCTTTTGGTGTGGTAGTGGTTTAAGTTCCTGGGTACGAAACTAAGCAACATAAAATCTCTTGGGAAGGAGATTAATTCAATGTATTTAATACTGTTTATAGCGCGTTCTTTAAAAACTTAACATGCTTGAAATATATTTTAATGAATAGGGCTGTTTAAATTAGTTTCGTATAACGAAACTACTTGTCTTAAGCATTCATTTTGATTAACAATCATAATATTTCATCCTTTTTTTTATAAACAAAAATGTTTATAAATTATGTATGTACTCCTCCCATAAACTTAACGTTCAACATTAATCTTGTTATTCTATTGTGTTCTACGCATCCAACAATTTCCAGAATATTATCAAAAGCATTGTAATCAAAATGTATTTTTCATACTTTTCCTTTACGAAATTTGCTTATGATGGTTGCCTACCTTTTATGGCATGGCAAAGAAATCGTCATATTCCTGCTCATTAATAAATATTTGAAATTGTCTTCAATTTACATTGAAGGGTTTTATTTTATTTTTGTTACTTTTTTCCGCGAAAACAGATTTACGAACATTTTTTCCCGTTGTTAGCAAAATGTGAAAATAATTCATCTATAAATTCTGCATACATTTGCCTTTAACGTCAGAGTATCTTGTCTTTTGGCCTTGTCAAGGCAAGACAGAGAAAACGGAAAATGATAATAACGTTGCTTGTTAAACAAGATACATAATTTGTAAAATTGTTTTAAGGATAATAAGGATTTTTTATTCTGTATACGCATACTTTTGTTTGCTTGTTTGTTTGTTTATGTATTGCGAAAAACAATAGAAAAATACTTGTTGTCTGTGTGTGTACTTAACGTTGAAGATTATTACGCCATTATAATGAATCAAATTGTTAAAAAATATATTTAAATTTCAGATAATTTCGTTGGCTTAATTACTAAGCAGCCTGAAAATGGCATTTGATAAGGCACTTGTCAATTTAAGGCAAATAATTCAAAAGAAAAATTAAAATTCTTGATGGATTTTCAAATATCAAAGGAAGCATAAGAGCTAAAGTCATATACGATAACACGATACCCTATATTTGACACTTGAATTTGAATTGCTTATTTGAATAAAAGTGTTTATATGAACGCTTAGGAAATCAGGAAGCTCTGGGTTTAATTCAAAGCTACCACAAGTCTTTGTTCTATGTCCGTTTGAATTTCTTATACCAGTCCTATCTAATCTTTTGCAACATACAGCAATATTTGATCGATACATCTCCGTAAACCCTCACTCCCTTGATAAAATACAATCAAACGGGAATATAAGTGGTCTAGTAGTTAGTATGTTGGATTATTAGACGTGATGCCTTGGTTCAAACCCCAGATCAGGCATCTACAACTAAGCGAAATATGACAAAAATATTTCTTCGGCGACTTCCTCTCAGCAGATTTCTGGCAAAAACTCTGAGAGTAAATAAAACATTGCCCTTAAAAAGTTTCTAAAAAAATCTGTCGTTCAGAGTCGACTTTAAATTGTAGGTCCCGCCACTCATGTAGAAAAAGTAACGCACACAACATAAGTGACGTAAGAAACTAAGGGTTGTAATAACTAGTTATGTTATGTATGTATGTAAGGCAGTATAACACCTTAAGAACGATAAGGATTCAATTGAACGAAGTGTCATCATACTACTAGTGGTACGTCAACCCTATTCATTTTCAGAGGGTGATGTGTTTCCAGGCAACTGCACGTGATCAACTATATTATGCTAGTTCTTCTATCACACACTTGCTTGAAGAGACTTGGTTAATGAAACCAAAACTAAGCAAAGAAGTGGCAAAAAGAAGGGAAAATAGGATCCTTACAGGAACAAAAGGACTAAAAAACATGTAAATTAACACACATAGTTTTGTATTCAGTGAACATCAAAAGAAACTGTACACTATGGATACAATTCTAACAATCGTGATGAACTTTTACAACATAAGGAGAGTGCCCGAAAAAATTTTTTTAATTTTTTTTGTTTCGATTATAAAAACAGGCAATGAAACAATTTTAAAATAAAAATAACAGCAAATTATTTATGTATATATATTTTAATGTCTTTTTGACGCTCACTGTATGTACTGAAAAAAATTATATTAATATTGCAATAAATAGGTTATTAGAACCATTTTATTAGAATAAGGGAAACTGTAATTGGAATTTTAGCGTTCTATTGTCTGAACGTGCAAAAGTAGGCAAAACTGTTCATTTGTGTCCAAAATTTTTTATTCTGAACCGTTTCAAGAGCAGTATTTGTTAAGAAAACGATGATAACGATATGCTCAGAAAGGTCAGAACTGCTAAAGAATGAAGGGCGATTCGCTACAACATTGAAAGCAAAGTCGAATATTTTTGAAGATGCGAGACTAATAAAAACAGGCCAAGTTTGATTAGATTTTGCTGTTTAGCGTGATCATTTTCTTAAAGTGCATTTAAATTTTTACTACCGATGTCGCGTTGGATTTTGACTTTAAACTCAGGAATTGTTTCTGGTTTGTTCGCATAAATGACAACTTGGCATTAGATTTTCCTGTAATTATTTGTTCTGGAAATTGTAGCTGTGTAAGGTGGAGCCGTCGTGCTAAAACACCATATCATTTACACTGTCCACTAAAGGCCACAAGAACTTTGTCAGCATGTTCCTTTTAAGAATGCCGCCTTTAGAACTGCAACTTAATTCCTATTTTCAAACAAATACGCCGTCTGATCAAAATCTACAGCAGACAAGGGCCCATAGTTTTTCATGGATTTACATACGGATTTAATGACCATCATTGTTCACTAAATACATGCATAATAAGTCATTATAATCCTTCAATCAGGATTTATGACCTAGCTTCTCACACCACTTATGTTGTGTGGTAATCTTATATATGAGGGGCGGGATCTACAGTTTAAATTCGACTCCAGACAACCGATTTTTTGAGAAACTTTTCATGGCAATTTTATTCTTTCAGAGAGTTTTTGTCAGAAAACTGTTGCGATGAAGTCACCGTAGTAATATTTTTTTCATACTTCATTGTCGTTCGTTCGTTCGATGTTGCACCTGGGGTTTGAACCGTGGTCTCACGTTTAATAAGCCAACACACTACAACTACTAGAGTACTTCTGTTTTCGCTAAGCCATTCATTGGGAAAATAGGCTTCATTGAGGATAATGAGTTTTTTTGTCTTCATTTTACTCCATTACCCGTTGAACGATGTGCTGCTGACGCCTTCTATGTTTAAAATCTTGAGTAATCTGATTTTTACACGTTTTTTTTTCTCGAACTTTGCTGCATAGTGCTTCGTGAAATTTTAGTTTTATTCAGAACGATGCCAAATAATGTGTTCGCATTTTCGATGACTAGTTGGCGACTCGCTGACGCTTATTACTTCTACTTAATCATGTATTGCAAAGTGTTATTTACTTACCCAAGCATATTTTCCTAAAGCAATGAAACTTTTTTATAAAATATTTTGTTTTTCTTTTTTTACTGGTATGGTGGTCTTTTATTTAAGTTTTTTTTTTGTTTTTGTTGTTTGTTTTAGTAAATATTCATTTCGTGTGTAATTCTTAAGTTTTTATTACATTTTTTATAAATTTTATTTTATTTGTTTGTATTATTATTAGTATATATTGTTTATAATATTTTGAATTGTTTTTTCTGTTTTTATTCTAGTTATACAATAAAGAAATATAATTATCACATCTCATATACATAAGTTCATATTTATATATATTTTTTTTAATTTCAATTGTTAATATAAATATCTTTTGATTTCTTCTTCTTGTTTGTTATAATAAAAATTTTCTTCTAATTTTATTTTCTATTACTTACAGTACAGGGTTAATGATTTTTCAATATAGATTTTTATGGAAATTTTACATCTACAATCTAAATACAATACAATAATAATTTTGAAAATGAAAGTGGATTATGAAGAGTATAATTGTTATCAAAGAAGGCATTAAATTACTAGGATATGGTTGTGTGTATGTTTGGATGGTTTTGTGCATTTTTATTTTTTAATTTTTTTTTATAAATCCTTTGACTTTTTAATAAAAAAGACAGGTGACAGGAGACATAAATTGAGGACTTGTTTGGTGATCTGTTAGTGTTAAGGGAAGATTTTATAATTTTTTGTGTTTTAAAGTTTGCAGGCTAGTTAAAGGAATGTATTTGAAACAGATTACCATCATTAGTATATGGCTGTAGTGATCATAATCTGTTAGAATTCTTAACAAAAAATATTGTTTAGCAGGCCATCGATTTTCGAGTTTTACAAACTTCTCTGCAAGCGAAGAAAGGAAAATAATTAGAATTAGAAAAGATGCGTATTTATTTCACCACTAAAGTATATTTATTGACGAAATTATATCATTTACATTATAGATATGTAGTCCTGGAACCCTATTTGTTATTAATCCTTTGCTAATGATGAGTTAGGTTCAGCTATTGTATACAATTTTGTAGATAAAAGATCTATAAGTTTGACAACTTACTGAGTAGATATGGCAAATAACATTTTAACAACTACAGGAAGCCAATAGTGTCAAGGCTTCTGCAAAACATCACTGACAAAAAAAGTGAAGGGACAAATAAAGAGTTTGAAAGCTTTGAAAAGAAGAAGAAAGTCGATTTTAAAAAGATATCCGGAACAGATGTTTCGGAAAGTGTTTTTGTGATAACAGGACAACAATCTCTTGCCTGTTCAATGTAATATTCTCATCACTGCTCATTAGAATTATTAAACTTACTCTAGAGAAAATGAATTTAGATTTGAGAGAACAAAATTAGAAATTGACAACATGATAGAAGCGCTATAAAACCCCGAAAATTTCATTCAATACCTGAATATAATAATGGACGGTCGCTTGAAGTTCATGAGTAACGGAAGCATAGCCAATAGAAATGGTTAGTGAACATTGAGCAGAGCATTAAGGTATTCTAGAGGCAAGGAGTGTTTGTAGACTTAAAGGCAAGGATTTATTTAAGGTTTTAAATTTAAAGAGATACCGAATAACATATGACTCGATTCTCTATGTTAATAAAACAGCCTGAGACTTCTTGGCCAATAAATGATCTTTCTTGTGAGAATGTTTTGAGCCGTAATTTTTTAATCGCGTTGTGAATTGTATCAAACCTCAACCTTCCAGCCTTCAACAGCAAAAGTTGGGTCTGAAAGAAGTAAGTAACAAGAATAAAATGAAAAGAAAGTAAAAACCTTTCTTATCTGGTCTGATCTTGGTAGTGTTATCAATACAGACTAGGGAACTTCAACACAGTTTACTCAGGAGCTGAATATGATAAGGAATAACCCAGTTGGGACTGTTGGTTCAATGCTTTAAAAGTCACTCATCCTTCCTCATAACGCTATTATGTACCCATTCGGTGCGTTTGCAGCTCTCGGGATAAAAGTCTTATACTTGATCTTTGGTTATGTACTTCTTGGCGATGATTTCTGAATCTTAATCAACTATGAGTATTTGCTCCTCAAGGACATAGATATTGTTGAGCATATAAATATACAGGGGCGAGGCTTGTTCGACTATGTCCAGAAGGACTAGGATGTCCCTGGAGAATATAATGCGAGAATCTGTAAATGTCGGCGTAGAAAACGGTTTTATCTGCATTGAATGAATCAAGTTGGAAGCATCTGGCGATGCAGATGCGAAACTCTGGACAAAATGAGCAAATGGCTGGCCATTTAAAGAACGAAAGGAGTCTGTTGTTGTTAGCTTAAACGAAGCCATTGAATTAACACTGCAACCAGCACATGTAACTCTGTTTAATACAAAAGCCTACTATAGCTGTTGGTATAGCCCTTAAACTTTATTATCGTTTTACGAAATGAGACCTCAAACTAATCATTAGTAGATGAGAATTTTTAACTGTATGAGTATTATAATATAAACAGTTATAACTGCTAAAATTGATTTTCTAGAATTTTAATCTGTATGTCTTTCATGATAGTAGCTTTCGTTGTATTGTTAAAGGAAAAGAGGTATGAACAAAGACCCTGGTGTATAACCCTAATGGGATCTATTTCCCACAAAAGTGCAATTACAAAATTTTTTTCTTTTGTGTTAACAGGTAACAGGCTTTGTGTACCTAAATTTTGAGATGTAAACCAAATCGTATATACAATTTTAAACAAAATTTGAATCGATTTTTAAATGGCAAAAATGAAAAAGCAGAAGTATTCCTATAAAAGAAAGGAGTAGAACTTTTGAAATTTATAATTTTGTTTAAAAAACCTCTCCAAAACCTTTAATTATAGATTTAAACATTTTAATTTCAATTGCAAATAAGAATTTCATTTGTAACATATTTAGATTTAAATTTTTTAAGCCAAAATAATCACAAATTAAAATCAAAATTTTTTTTTGAATTTCAATACACTCCTTTAAAGACCTGGTTTTTGACTTTAATTGTTTTTCCTTTTGATAAGTTAAGAAAATACATTTTTAATACAATTTTTTTACACTTTTTAATGCTTTATTTTACGTTTTTATTTTCATTTTCAATGTGTGAATATTTTATAAAGCTTTTAATGCATCCGGCATGCTGGTTAAAATAATAAAAAAAAGAAAACACAATTGGCAACACAGAATTTCTTTATTTCACTGAAATAATGATGATGTTCTGTTAAATTTAATTTATTATCCTTTTGAATTATTGCAATTCCAAGAAGCTTTCATGTAAAATACTTAAAGCTGATATAAAAACAAACTCTTGGAAATTGCACTTAAAATGGTGTTAAAGGAATGATCGAAATAAAAGTAATACCAGGAACAGAATATTGGCTATGGCTAGGAATTTTCTTTTTATTTGTTAGAGAAGAAGATTTTATAAAAAAGAAACATTAAGGAATTGTTTAAAAAATTTTTTTTAAGAGAAAGTGAGAAAGCGTGCGAAATCTTTAGTGAAACTTGAAATTGTAGAGAAATTTAAAAATTTAATTCGAAATGTTCAAAGTTCATTATGCTGTCGTAATTGCGTTTAATGTTTAGGTTTAAACGATTTAATTTTAAAGAGAATATTTTCTTAAAAGAAAATTTTTAATCAATTTTAAATTTTATTAAGAGCCATAACAATATGCCTTAGGGCTACTAAGATTATCAAATAAAGCAAAACATTTGAGAATAAAAAAATCTTAGAAATTAGAGAACACATGGAAAAAACTAGGTCGTGATCTAGAGTAAAAACCAGAAATATACAGTTAAAGATAAAAGTCTACATACACCACCACTGTATTTAGACTTTGTTTCTAGTGATTTTTATCGTTACAATTAAGAGTGTTTGAACAGAAAAACGAATATAACAAAAATATCAGCTAGAAATTATTAGAAAACTACAAAAAAACAGACAGAAGTGTATGTAGACTTTTTTCTGTACTGTATATATGAAAAAGCCTTAATTATTCACCATTTTCTTAATATTTTGAACGAACGTTCTTTTTTTAAATGAAATAATTTCATGGCCCTATCTTTGTTCCCTATTTGTAGTGGTATGTCTTCACAATTATTTCTATTTTTGAAAATTAATTTCCTTGTCTCTGCACACAGAGCCTCAAAGACATTTTGACGTATATAAAATAAAACAATGAAACCAAAATGTCGAAGGTCGTCGTCTGCAGCAATTATAACATTCGAGCTTTAATTATAAAAGTTTCTTTTTCTTTGTTGTAAGCCATCATTTTCATTATTTTCTAATTTAAATGAGTTTTTAAACCCTTTTGGCATTTTTTCTTTTTTTTTTTTGGATACGTTGGCTCTGTCATTTAAGTTAATAGAGCAACAAATGGAAATTGTTTGGATATTTTAAAGAGATTTTTGGAAAACGCTTTTGAAACTAAACATCATTATGACATCATTATTATAATTAGTTGTTAGTGTTTCTCTGTTGCCAATTTTCTTCTTTTAATTTTTTTTCCTGCATTTAATGTCTCATTAAATATTTTTGTTTCTAAAGTTTCTCTATTTCTAATACAGCAAATCAAGACAAAAAGAAAAAATATTAACAGGAAAATTATAAAATATTTTCAGATTTTCCTTTAGCAACCAATTAAAACGTTTTTGTCATAACAAATTAAAAACTTAACGAAACTTTGTTAAAACACTTTAAATGAAAATACAGACAAATTATGGGAGCGCTTAAAAGTTTTACCTTTTTACGTGGCCGGCACTGTTTCTTTTTTTAAACGTGTTTTTACTCTTTACGTCTGCTGTTCTTCTTAAACTCTAGTGGCCATTTGATGATTTACTGTGTTTGCTTGATAAGGTTGCTATGCATTTAGTAAATGCATTCACCCAATAAATCGCATTCACCCCGTTCGAGTGGTTTCAGCCACAATGGATTATAGTTGGGACACAATTTACGATGTATGGGAATTTTGATTTGTACGGGCGTTATGGGTGCACCCTCCCATTGATAGCCCTCAAAGCGAAAACCATCCGATTTGTTGCACTGCATACTAAGTGGCTCCTGTATGTACATCGTATACAATTGGTCGACTCGTGGTTGTGTCCACTTGATGCTGCGATAATTTTTCGAACGTGCTCCATTCAAACGTATACCATGTTGATGTTCTTTTCTGCAAAAGAAAAAAAAATATACAAAGACATACAAGGGGTTAAATGTTATTCTTTACAGTTGTGGTAATAGTTGGTTTTTCACTTCTTTTTTTCTTATTTTGTATCTGCATTTTAAGCAGAAAATTACAGAAAAAAACTTGTTTTAAATTGTTAAATGAAAGCATTTTGTTTCCCATTTTCTTTTGAAAAAAAGAATTAAAAATTCCTATAGTTTAGTAATGTTTAAATTTATTTGTAAGAATTTAATTTCATTTTCAATTGTTTGTAAACAAATAAATTTTTTATTTTTGTTCACAAATATTTCTGAATTTGTAATAAATTTCAAGCAAAAGTTTTCCTTTTAATTCTTCCGCCTTTGGAATCAAGAGTAGCCAAAATCTAGATTTAATTGCTTTTATTTAATAATTTATAATGCTTTTGGCAACGAAATATTTACAAACATTTTTAAGAGTTTTTTTTTAATTTCATTCACTTGAGCAAACTAAATGATACTAAAATTGATTTCTTTTCCAAATACAATAACGTAATACAGTAAAACGTCCTTGCTAGACTGTATAGACTAACTTTATTAAATTTCTGCATTGAGGTACTCCTCAGGGTTCTGCTGTCTCGCTACTTTTATAGTAAGACATCCTATATGAGATTTTGAATAAATTGCATGAAGCTGGGAGTGAGGACGTCGCTTATGCTAACGATTTGGTTCTGTTAGCTCCGTTACTCTGTATTGAATGGATTCCTGGACGGCATTTTACAAGGCTTGGTAGTTTATTCAACAGATGCGATCTCAAGATTTAATTTAATAAAATCGAGATTCTGCGAACCATAAGAAAATACAAACCATCCTTGTTTAGAATATACAGAAAGAGTAATCACACGCTATAACATTCTTCAGAAGTCAAATATGTACTTGCAATACTGACTTAATTGCAAAGAGTGGACTAGGTGTGGTACTTTTTATTATTGCAAATAGTACTCGGAGTATAAAATCTAGCGTTTCGGGTGGTTCTTACTTATGGACATTTGCTGTGGTAAGAGGCTATTAGTAGCAGTCGGACAATTTTTGCATGTAAGGGGGTAGAACAGTAAGACTTCTATCTTCTCCAGTGGTATTTCAAGAACACTTGGCAATTTGACTATGTACGACAGGGGCAGGACCCATGATACTAAAAGGACTTTCATAGAAGCATACAATATAGATACAGTACACAGAGACACGAGATTTTGTAAAACGAATAGTCCATAACGACCAACGGAAATATAAGTTAGTATAGCACAGCTGGTATAAATTGTCTCCCTGACTGGCAATATCAGCGAGGTATTTAAGCACTGGGAGCTAAGCTTTCTAGTGAGAAGATGTTCATAACTTCAAATATGAAATATAGAAATTGCACTGTGTTCTCCGGAAAAGAAAGAATATTTTCAATCATTTACTCGAAACTATGTGAAACTAATGCCAAACATTGCAACAATGCATGATTATAAGTTCGATATCAAATATATCCATGACGATAACAACTCCCACTGAGTTAACAGACCGACAACCAACAAAGCGAATGTTTCTTAGTGCACTTAGGCACTAATTTCTGATATATTTACGTTAATAGTGGATTCAAGAATACTATTTAAATGTTCATCTCTATTGAAAGAAGGTATGAATCCTCATCACAATACCACAAAAGGCCGAACACGGCGACTAAAGCTCTTTAGAGGGTTATAGTTGCCTGATTTGCCTTTAGAATAAATAGACTTGAAATAAAATCAGTCTTTTGCTGTGTGTACACAAAATATTGGTTAGTCAATCGAATGGAACTCATCATTATTTCTGGCATTTGTGCACTTTAAACGAGCCTTCAACAACATCAATCGAAACGCTATCTGACTAGTCTGTCTAGCAAACATTGAAATACTCGATCGTTGAATAATATGCTTAATACATGCATACAGAATTAATCATTACAACCCATCAGTCACGACCTAGTTTCTCACACCATTTATGTTGTGTGCGTTAATCTTATACATGAGGGGCGGGACCTACAGTTTAAAGTCGGGTCCGAACGACAGATTTTTTGAGAAACTTTTCATGACAATTTTATTTACTCTCAGAGTTATTGCCAGAAATCTGCTGAGAAGTAGTCAGCGAAGAAATAATTTTTTTTCATATTTTCGTTTTGATGTCTGAACAGGGATTTGAACCGTGGCCTTACCTCTAATAAGCCTACTTTATACTACGGCGAGCATCCTTAATATGGATGCTGTTGGGCTAAATAAGTTGGCATTATTATACATTAGCACGTAAGTTTCCCCTATAAACTACTGTGCTATCACATATCATCCAAATAAAAAAAACTCCGATATACATCATTAGGCTGGCCTATACAATCTTATAGTGTTGGGGCCTTAAATTATCAAATAAATACACCATTAGAATGGGTCCAAGCTATATAGACCTTCTTATGAATGTTATTTATTTTAACTTAAGAAAGTTTTGTCAGGGACGTCAAGGATCATCTTCGGCAATGAGTTATGAATCGCAATTTCAGCAGAAATGACGTGAGGTTCTGTAAGAACTGAAGTCATGTAGTAAATATCTAGTAGAGGGGAAAATTAAATTATTTCAGCTTTCCAGTTTATCCTAAAAGGCGAGAGGATCATTTCTTTTACCCAGTAAGCATAAGCCTAGAAGCGGAGTTTATATCTAATTTCGAGTCAAATCGCGACCAATGGGACTCGTTTGCACGCATGACATAGGGGCTTGTTCGGTCGGTTACCGGTCGAAGCCAATTCGTCTGTAACTTAAAATAGATAAGCCTTTGAAAAATCCGCCAATTTCCGGTGATATGGTTGAGATTCATGGATAAGCCTGAATGTCGAAATAACATATAAAATTGTCTTTATAGCAGCCTCTCTGTCCCGTTATCAGGGAATACAAGCTGTGACTTCCGCCCTGAAAACTCTGCATTAATCCGAAAGTGAATTCAAGTGTCTGATATCCAAGGCTTTGATATACAGACCATCTAACTTCGAGACCTAGGTGTGTATTTCTATTGAATACGAAGCGAAATTTCGTTTCCGATTCCAGTAGTAATTAATGCTGTCTGTCATGTTCGTTTTGAAGCAATGGTAAGCAATAGTTGCCAATAAATTTTGGAGTGTAACAAGGGTTATGTTTTGCTACCAACACTATTACAATTTGTAGTTCTGTTAGTCATATTCATCATACCGAGAAATAAACAAAACCATATATAATGCCAAGTTTTTAGACATCACGACATATGTCATAGAACTAAATGTTGTTAAAAATATAATGCCGGTAGGACTCAACCTTAGGATAGTGTGCCTGAAGCTGATATCAATGTTTATATTTTACTTGGTTGCATATGGTGGCAGTCAATCCATATCTGGAAGAGCACCTAAATTATCACTAAAAACTTTATTAGTTTTTTTTATTAAACGTGTTAAACTTTGGAAATTTCATTGTGTTCTATTAAAAGTACTCTTATTGCACTTTTCGAAAAAGTCAAATAAACTGTTTATATTACTTGTCTTATTAAATTTAAAATATTTATCTTTCGTAACTTAAATTTTCAAAGAAGTACTAAAATTTCATTTAATATTGTATTTGCAGTAAAAGCAAAAGTGCATGAAAAATAAATTTTCATTTGTATAGTGTTTGAGAAAACTTAAATTCAACACTTCGTTTAAATGACATCGTTTGCATACATTGAAGTAACATTTTACTCCAGTTACATATTTTTTTTTAAATTAAATTTGCTTGAATTTTCAGACATTATGTCTTTAAACACAAGGAAAAAAATGAAAAAATGGAAAAATGGAATACAGAAATGGAATAAAATTTCACAGAGTGATTATTGCTGATGCCAGTGCTGCTTACTAAAGCTGTCATTTGATGTTAAAACACCCTGTGTTTTTAGATTGTAATCATTTTTAGATTTTCACAGAACTTTCTCTAAAAACACAAAGAAAAACAAAAACTTTTTTCCTCTCTTTGTTTCCCGCGCTCCCTTTCTCAATTTCTGTCGTCCTGTATATGAGTATGGTAAACTTAGTCAGCTTGCATTTGAAAAAAAAATGTAAAACAAAAATGTTATGGATGAAGCAGGATGAAGCAAAAGCGAAGCAGGGAATAATTTTTCCTTCAACCATCATGAATTAATTTACATTTCAAAGTTTTGGCCAAAAATTGTCATTTTAGTTGAGTCAACATTTCTTTCCAACTCATTTGTGACACAAATACATGCAATTTTGTTCTATTTTGTTTTCGTTTTCTCGCTTTAAACTCTTATTTTAGGAAAAGTTTACGTCTGGAGAGAGAGAGACAGAGATTGAAAAGAATTTAAAACTTACTTTTTCATGTAAATGAAGTAATTTTCCAGTGTATCCTCTGACACTGAACTCTTGCAAAGTTCCAATTTTGTTGCCGGATAATAATGCATGTAATTAACGCACATCTCGTCGCTAATGGAGAAGCCACCAAGTGTAGCATTTTCATAACCAATGGTATTATAATAGCAAGTCGTTACCAATGCATCCCCCTGGAACAGTAAAAGAGTAGAAAAATAAGAACATGCAACATTAGAATTAGAGATGGAATATGTTGGGGAAAAAATAAAAATTTTTTAAAACAACTGTTGTTGTTTCATAACTGAAATCTAAAACAAAAATGTACTTGAATGTACAACAACAACAACAAAAAAATAAGGTTAAAAATAATAATGAAATGAAAGTAAAAACAAAATGAAAAGGAAAATGAAAATGAGAAAAAGAATGAGAACGATAACGAAAACCAGCACAAAAATATTCCCTACTGTGCAGAATAGTGTGAAGTGTGTCTCCTTTTTGTAAGTATGTATGCATGTATGTATGTATGTGTGTGTATAACCTTGACATATTTTGTAAAGTCATTAACTTAAGTATATATGCTATGCAAGGGATATAGATTTAAACATGTTATTTAAACCAGCATACACTTACGAGTATGTATGTATAATGAATAGTAAACACAAGTGTACATGTATATGTATGTATGTGTGGGTGTTAATAAAAAGAGTATAAATCTTTGTAAGTGTAAATTCATGTTTTTACTAATTTCTAGTTTCATTGACTGGGGAATAAACTCGTTACTAAATATCCCACTATTTGCACTCCTTTACACATACACACGCTTAGTTAAACACATGCTGCATATGGCGTATCTTTTTTATGAGTACATAGAACGCTTCAGATATGTTTGCATGTTTTCTGCATATAATATAGTTTTTTTTATGTACACATTTTTTGTTTGCTACTCTCTTTGCACTCTTGTCAACATGAAATCATATAAATCAGCAGAAAAAAGAAAACGAAAAAAGTGTAATAAAATATGTTTTCAACTCAGGACTGCAGTACACCATTTCCATAAGGAAATGATCTGCTCTGTTTAGATTTCAATACAATCTACTTTTTTGCAGATGAAAACAGTATTTCTAATTCATATTCCTTGGACAATGTATGGAGCCTTTTTGAAATGAAGGCGACTAGATTAAATACTTAATTGGTCAGCATTACGACACAACTTATGCTGACTGTTTAAAACATGAGTGGCGGAAACTATAGTTTAAAGTCGACTCCGAATGACAGATTTTTGAGAAAGTTTTCATGGCAAATTTATTTTACTCTCAGAGTTTTTGCCAGAAATCTGCTGAGAGGAAGTCGCTGAACAAACATTTTTTCATATTTCGTGTCGTTCGACTTGCCTGACCTGGGGTTTGAACCGTGACCTCATGTCTAATAAGCCAGCACACTACCTACAAGACTACAACGACTTCAACGACTTCAACTAGACTTAATATGAAGACTTATTAGCATCCCATCTACAGGTAATATTCGAATAGATAGAATTCGAATAGGGGTCGTGTGAATTTGATTGCTTTTTACAATTGAAAACCCAATGTTGTTAATTCATTAAGCATACTATTACGTTATCTGCCACTATAACTTTTGTAGGTATTAAAGAGTTAAAAGCTCTTGATGTTTGATGTGATATCCGCTGGAACCAGCATGTTTTTTAAGTTGCCAACGAAGCCTTAAAGCCGCTCGACTTCTTAAGGCGGTGCAAGAAAATGGGACACAACTCTCATGTATGGGCTAGTGTCCCGAAAACTATTGCGGTGTGTACTCGAGAGGGCGATTGTCTTTATTAGTCGTAGCAGAGCATCAAACTTTATTGATTTATTAAGGCACCTTCGCAATGTAATTCGTTATTTTATCGCTATTTCCAAGGACTATACATACATAATTGGTCATTACAATCCTTCAGTCAGGATTACGACCAAGTTCTCCGAATGAATTAGATGTGGCCTCACGTCTAATATACCAACACACTATCTACTAGACTACGGCGACTTCAACGAAAATTTAATATTTTTATATACTACACGTCTATCACATAGAACACATCCGTTCGCGACAGCTTGGGCAGTGGAAGGCACAATTTGCAAGAGAGAAAATATATTATTTAGCTGTACTATCACAATGTGGAGCTCTCATACAGCAGAAATGTTTCATGTCACTTATAAACAGACTCGTATCTTTTATGCGTAAATAATATCATACCTCTTTCCTCCATTCCATAACAATTATTCTAGTTCAACCCCAATGAGTAAGGACTCAGGTTGCCACGAATATTGGTCGTAAATAAAAAAGAAAAATTCTGTACAATAGATTTGAGAAGAAGTCGCCATAGTGTAGTAGGTAGTGTGTTGGCTTATTAGACGTGAGGCCACGGTTCAAAACCCAGATTGGGCAATTCGAGCAAAACGAAATATAAAAAAAATTTTCGGCAACTTCCACTCAACAGATTTCTGGCAAAAACTCTGAGAGTAAATAAAATTGCCGTGAAAAGTTTATCAGTTTGTCGTTCGGAGTCGACTTTAAGCTGTAGGTCCCACCACTCCTGTTCAAAATTAATATACATCACATAAGTGGTGTGAGAAGCTAGGTTGTAGTCCTTACAAAAGTGTTTTAATGACCAATTATGTATGAATATATGTAGATATGTAGATTTAACAAGCTTTTTACGGCAACAATTTACAGTCAGAACTCTTGCTAGCACTGCAAACTAATAGACTACTATAGTCCGTGAAATTTACATTGAGTCATTGAAATTGTGGGATCTTACGTTAAAAATTAGAGAACATCCTTACTTCTCCTGAAATATGGTTGCAGTATCTTTTTTGCATTTTCAAAGTGTAATATGAACTGGTTCCCATGGAATGCCAATACCATTCCACCATATTCTGAAATATTTTTGACAGTCTGCTTGTAATCCCTAATTCTGAAAGTTTTACGAAAAATGCATTAAGCATCAGAGTACGTAATTTCTGAAACACCAGCCAGCCAGGTTCTAGTTAGACCAAATACTCTTTTCTGATAGAACTTCCAAGAAATAAGCATAAGACGTGACGATCAAGTACACTTTTCTGGTAGAAATCATATGATGTGAAATGGTGTATCTATTGACTATTCATATAAAATATTCTCAATTGGAAAAGTAAAGTATGAAAGCCAGCAGAGACTTATTTCCACAAAACTACTTCAGGTGACAATAAATAGAAAAGAAAAAAAAATGAAAATGAAAAGGAAAAGAAGATGAAAAATGTTCAACAAAGTAAAGAGAAAACAAGAAGGAAAAACTTACCGGTAATACACGTGGTTTATAATGCAAATTTCTCATCTCCTGAAAATGATGCGAATAATAATCATCACGGTTCAATTCACGTAATTCTTCGTTACCACGAAAGTGTCGCGTCAATATCCGTACACCACGTAAATGGGTGTGTAATTGTGAGCCAAAAACTACAATGCCAGTGGGAGGAAATGCCTGAAACATATTTACACGGTAACAGATAATATGATAAGCAAAACCAGTAGGAAAACAAATTTGCAAAAAAAGAAGGTGAAGATCGATTTCAATGAAGGAATTTATTTTTGTAACAAATTGAACATGAAAGATACACAAATCTGCGACACTGTTGAGATAAAAATGTAAATTTGAATTGAATTGAGAAAAAAAATTGTAGAGAATTATTAAGAAAATATTGCTTTTGACACGCATCTGTGTAAAGGATATTAAAAACTTAAATTTTATTTTAGATTTTCATTGCTAGCAGCAGTGTGGTGGATACAAATAATTCCTTTCTTTGAAATGGAGTAGCTTAAGTTCTTATAATTTTCATTTGAAATGGTTTAATAAGAAACAAAAACAACAAAAAAATCACAAGGATTGTAACTCACCAATTCCGTACATTCAGCAATACAGTAACCACTTAATGGAAATGCCACCTGTCCTGGTGGTATGGCCATTTTGTCTGTGTATTCAAGACCCAATTCCATGACAGCAGCATCAAACTGTCTCAGCTGTGATACCATTTTAATGCGCATACCTGAACTGTCGACATGACCTATTCGAAAACCATAAAAAACAAGAAGAACAAGAAAGCAATTACAAGTAGATTCATTTTCTTTTTTAAAATTAAAACAACAATCACAAAAACAATGTGAAAAACGAAAGTCCAAATAATGATGAGTATTTGTTTTCATTTCGTTGAACATCTGTAATAAAGATAGATTGTGTTGCAAAAAGGGTTGAAAACACAATTTATTTCAGACTTGCTTGCAGACAACAAAAACGTCTTTGTTTTGTAATATTTTTTTTACTTTTTTCATACAGTTTAAGTGGCGAGTAAATTTAAGCTTCTCTTTTGTAATTTAAACAGCGCGATTAAATAGACATTTCTTTTGTTTTCTTTCTTTAGTTTTGAATGCCTTACTTTGATTTCTCATAGATTTTGTTTAAAGTTAATGAACTTGGCCTTCATTTGTGGCAAGTTTAGGAATTCATTTGGATGTTTCTTAAACGGAATTTTTTATTAGGATTACTTAATTGAATTAATCTCCATGTTGAATGCATTCACTTGACTAATTTTTAAAAGGCTCTGAAACTATCTTTTAAGCAACAATTATTTAATTACACGGTGTTGTAAACAAAGTATGGAAAGGTATTCCAATAAAAATGAAAATAAAAACTTACATTCGTCCTCTTAAGTGTATTCCCTTTTTCGAATCAGAATTCACATTCATTTTTCGATGCCCAGATCCAAAATTTAATAGAACTTTGTGAACATCAGAATCGATAAGCCTATTGTGCTTCTTTTATTACAAATGAACCATTGCTATACTAAGTCCTCAACCTTACATAAATGCATACATAATTGGCCTTTAGTCAGGATAACGACTTAGCTTCTCACACCACTGATGTTATGTGTGTGTTAATTTTTATGCATGAGTGTCGGGACCTACAGTTTAAAGTCGATTTCGAACGACAGATTTTTAAAAAACTTTTCATAGCAAATTTATTTACTTAAGAATGTTACATTTAAAGATTACGATTTATGCATCTGTGAGAAATGACGTCATTGCCACTATATACCCAGTTATTAAAACTTGTATTGTCGTGTAGAAATGCTATAGTAATGCGACATTACTCTCGACATTTGCTCTCAGTATAGATAGAGTATCCCTATAATATTTCTCTCCATCCCATTACCTTGAGATTCTTTATGATGCCGTTCGGCGTTAGGAGGAATAGTTCCTGTCTACTACTTGATATGCATCCAGCATCTCCTTCCTTTTACTTTAATGCCGAAAGTTTCTCTTAATTAAATTAACACACACAGCATGGGTGGTGGTAGAAGTTAGGTTGTAATCTTGACTGAAGGGTTGTAATGATCAATTAAGTAGGTAAGTAAGTAATTCTCTTTATAAAAGAGCGTACATACTGGACTCGTGGTGATCTTTAGTCTGAATAAATAATTTTTGAATTTGCAGCGCCTGGTCAAAAGAAAAGTGAATAGAGTGTTGCGAAGCCCTAATCAATTCCTATTTTAATTACCCAAGAAAAGTTTAAATTGTCTCAAATTCCTTTAAATTGAGAACGGTCTTCTCATTTCTTTATCTTCCCTTTCGCCGACAATACTTTTGTAGACATCTCTACATCAACATCCACTACGTAGAAAGGTTCTGGCTCCAACAACGGGAATTCCTATCATCGTAATTTCATCTTTCCACTCACTTTCATGGATTCCCAAAGGAGAAGTTCTACATAGTAGATGTCTGTTTTGGCGCCTATAATGGTAGATATGCTTCACTACAAATACAAACAGCCCGTTCACAAATTCGAAAGAAAGCTTCTGGTTTTATTAGCGGGTAGGAAATTCCTAACCTCGTAATTTCATCTGTCCACTCATTCTACAATAAATTGTAGACATTTGTTTCGGCGACTATAATTGTTAATGTCCTTCACACACACAAGCAACTCAGGTTCAAATCCGAAAGAAAACGAGACTTCATATTTCCGCAAATTATTCATTATAGTGGGTAACAGAAACAGGGCATATCTAATTAAAACTAGGCACCACCACCTGACTGCTATGTTTAATACAACAACGTAAGGCATTTTCACAGAGATCGTTATTTCCAGCAAAGAAATTTGTTAACTAACTAAGTAGCTTACAAACATAAGACATGTTGTAGTAATTCAATAACCAGCTTAGCTTTAAAAACTTTATCAATAAAACTCAAACAAAACAAAGAAATAATAAGAAGAAGATGGAGGACATGTTTTGTATCTATAACAACTTGTTTAAGAAATATTTTAATGAATCGCATTAACTTATTACGACATTCTGACAAACATCGTTGTATAGTGTTCCGCTCAAAACCAAAGCCAAAACCATTAAAAATCTCTTTCTAGGGTTTTGTCTTCTCCAGCTTATCCACTGATTTTATTGACCTCAACGAAATTACTTTTTCTCTTGTTAACTAATTTTTTTAAAACTTTGTTTTTTTTATTTCAAATTTTATTATACTTTTAAACTAAATTGGCTTTCAACACTACTTCTAGTCATGTCCAAATACTCTACATACACACACATATGTAGAAGTTTTAGTTATATTGTTGTGCAGTATATGTATGTCTGTCCGCATGTATGTTTCCACATGAACTACATAGAGACATTGCATATAGCCTAGGCTATCTGTAAGGCTAACATAAATCACATTTGACAGCTGAGTGTACCCACCTTTCTCTAGTTCAGGATTATTAAAGTGCACCTCTAAACGTATGTAGGGATTGTACGCCTTACCACCGATTGGCAAACCAGTTTCAGGAGGATAAGTAAACGTACTCGCACCCATTGCCCATAAGGCAATGACTTTTGAGCAGACTTTTGCCTCGGCCGGCAGTTTTTCACAATCGCCATTGTAGATGGGTATTTCAACATTCCAATCGGTTTCACAGTGAAACACTTCCATATGATGCACAATCCCGGGTGATGTAATGACGGGCTCAAATTGTACGATGTGATGTTTTTGCTGTAGAAAATCATCAAGTTTTTGTATGTGACACCAATAAGTGGTTTCTTTCGCTGGCACCGCTACCTCATCGAGTGTGACTTCGATGTGTTTAAGGTCACTGCGGAAGAGGACATAAAAAACCGAAGAAGAAGAAGAAGATAAAAAATTGGAATTAAATTGTGTTGAGGAGATAATAAATAAATAAAAAAAAATGGAATAAAAAAAAACCAAAATAAAATTGAAATAATAAAAAAAAGGAGGTGATAAAAAGTGAACAAGAGAAATGATGAAAATTGTATAGACAGGCACAGAACATTTGGTAATAAAACGTGACGTGATATTAAGGGTATTCATAGGGGGTAAGCAATATCTAATTTTAATGAAATATTGTGATGAAAATTACAACAGAATGCTGATCCAGATCCAAGTTACAGAAGACAAGGCATGATGACTTCTTATGATTTCAGTGAATACCCCTATTAATGCCACAATAATAATAAAATAGAACTCACGTTTCTGGTATCAGTATTTTATCGGCTCTCAATAATTGCATCATTTTAATGCCTGACTCTTGCGCTGATACATTGGGAAAGGGAAATTGTGAGTCTGTTAGCTGCAAATCCATTTCCCCTCTGGCCCACATAATATACATGGTGCCTTCCTACATAAGAAAATACGAAAATAATAATAAAAAAAGAAAAAGAAAAAAAAAAAAAAACGAATTAAATGGCCAAAACCAATAATAAACATCGTATTAATTGTAAATATTTAAACGCGATGGTTTACTTTAACGCCAAAATACACACAAAAAACAATCTCACTTGTACTCATACTCACATGCATACGAAAATCTGATGGATCGCATGTATCGAATTTCCTTTTAAACGCCAACGTATACTCATCCATTTTGAAGAGCACACAATCCTGCTGGTAATCCTTGTGTACAAATTTACCATCCGGACTGGTATAGGTATCAGTAACAACGTTAAAGAAGCCATTTTGATTTTCGAAAAAACAAATATCGGCATCACCAATACCGCCACGCTTCGAAAAGCCCAAATAAAACCAACGATGCTGTTCGTTAAAGGCATTTTGTAAATGGAAGAGTACCTCTTGCTTATACCAATCCACCATCCAGCTGAGTTTAATTTCTTTGTTGTCCAAATAAGTTTCATGAAGTTTCGTATCCGATAGTCCTGTAAGCAAAACAAGAGAAGAAAAAACAAAAATGAAGTGTAAATGAAGGTTCTTTTTAGTTTTGTTTTGCAAAATAGCCAGGAGATATTTTCATTAAAAATAAAGGAAAATAAACAATAACATAACGATTAAAAGAAAGAAATATTTTTTGTAGGTTATCCGTTGATGCTGAGTTCGTTTAATTAAAATGTAATTTATCTTATGGACCAATTTTGGCTCATTTTGCAAAATTTGTTTCACATAAAAATACAATTTTAATTTTACAATTACAGTTGGTCAGCATTTAGTCCCATTGTGATTCCCTAGTCAATATTAAATCCAATATTAAAAGCCAAACCTAATCTAAAATAAATCTTGTTTTTGCAGAATCTTTATATCAAAGAATTTGGTCAAGGACGTCAAAAAGTGAGCGGTCAAAAACCTCCATCATTTTAGAACAAAAGAAAGCAGCCTGTTCATCATCCTCAGCCTCACAGCTCCCGCAGTAGTCATTTGACGGAATGCTAAGTCTTCCAACATTACTACCGAAAGGACGGTGGCCTCATGAGGATCGCCAACGATACAGTCGGTTGCCTTCTTATCCATACGTGTCAAGCAGAGACTAACAAAATTGCACGTACCTTCTTACTGCCACAACACTAAGCCTACTTGTAAAACGAGTGAATAACATTTAATTTATATAACTTAGGCGATCGGAATACCTGTGAAGTCGCTATAGTCTAGGAGACTTAGGAGATGAAAGCCCTTTGTTCAATCCCTGGCTCAGACTTTTCGATCAAAACGAAACATCGAAACAATTATTTCTTTCAGCAACGTCCTCTCAGCACGCTTCTGGTAAAAGCTCTGTAAAAACTCTGTGGTATAAAATAAAATTGTCCACAAAAGTTTCTCGAATCTTTCGTTCGCAGTCACCGTTAAATAGTATTTCTCGCCACTCATGGATAAAATTGGATCACACTACTTGGGTACTGTGAGAAGATAGGTTGTAATTCTGACTAAAAGATTGTGATGACGAAATACGTAAGTAATTGATATAACCGCGGCCACAAGAATCTGTTTTATAACCACTCTGCAGGCTCTGTTGGATTTAAATACGTTGTGTATGGTAGTGAAGATCAGAGTCACGGAGACTACACTTAGGTTAATAAGAGATAAGGCGAGACCTGACAAATCGAATGATTGACAATACCTAAATGTACCAGTAAGCTCTATGAATTTAAAAAATATGTTACAATAATCGCACATCAACAACCAGGAACAGAGATGCACTTTGAAAATACGTTCGTTAAGAACTTAGTCGAAATCTGTCGAAAATCTGTCCACTACTCAACAAGCATTGCACCGATTTGAAATGCAATGATTAGGCAACCGATATGAAATTCCAATAACTGAACCTTTAATAAATATACCCTAGCCCACCCTGCCATTAATTTTACTTAGTTGTCAGCAACATTGTTGCCACCTCCAACAACATTGTTGCCTTAACTATGCGAACATCATTAGGCCAGCTTGCGCTAGTTCGTAGGACTGAGAAGGACTGACTGAGCAAGGTTCAACATTACACCTAATACAACAACCCAAAACATGTCTTCAAAAAACACGGTTAATATGTTAACCCTATCATAGTAGGCCCTAGTGTATGTACCTTCATAAACTTGATTTAAAACTGAAGCAAAATACAGAAGAAAACGAAAACCCAATAAGAATATATTGGTCCTCTGAATGTAAACAACGCAACATATTCAAAATTGACGGCAGAGTTTGGTAAAAATTCTAAAGGATAATAAAAGCGTAGCTGAGTACATTACCCTGTAAAGTAATTCAAATTTAGCGTTAATAGAGGTTTTTTAATTTTTTGCAATTTGAACTTTAATTACGAAGTTAATGGTAGTTGTTGTATAAATCTACCTATGTACCTTTGCATTGGTTTCAAATCTTACAAATGTCGGAAATTACAAAAACCAATTATGGCCCTGTTTTCTTCAGCATGTGCTCGGTGTTCAATTATATTTACAATGTATCCTGTTCAGTGGATTGTATGGTTGGTATTCCGTAATTGTGTTATTAAAAAAAATTACATTTTATCTCCTTCTGTTTTAATTAATGTCTGCTTAAATTTTCCACCATTTTTTTTCTTTTGTCTTTCACCAGCATTAAATCACATTATGTCGGTCGACAAGTGACAAATATTTTTATGGATTTATTTTCCCCAACAACAATACACCATAATATGTGGTATGTTATGTTCGTAATTTTCTTATTTTCTTATTTTTTGTTTTTGTTTTTTTCTTTATTTTTGTTTATTATGTTTTAACCAACAATGTGATTAATTATAATTTTTTCCAGGCAATACAGAAAAATAGGGGAAAATAAGACGAAGATGAAGAAGACGAAGAAATAAAACTTTTAATGAAACTCATCACAAAAGTTTGACGCACACATCACTTCAGAATTTTATTTTCATGGCATTTTATTGTACAATATGTGAGGGTTCTTAATGTTTTCATTTGTTTAATAATTTGTAACAGAATGGTTGAAAGTGAAGCAGAAAATAATTTATACTTCTTGTTTTTGGTGGAATACATATGTGATTTCGTCGGTATTAACGAAAAAACTGAATGTTAACGACTGAAAGTGATATACAAAAGACTATCCACCAAACGAATATCTGAATTATGGTCAAAACAACAAGATTTTCATTCGAAATTCGACTTCTATAATGGTTGAATGGCGTGTCCAATGACACTCTGGCACATATGTAACCTCAAATGTCCGTTGTTGTCTATAAACAGATGCCCATAAAATTGATATCTCTTACAAAGTCTCTACAATAAGAGTGCCAATGTCTTCTGAATGATATCTACCGATGCAGATATTGTTAAATGCGGATATAAGCCATGGGCTTAGAGTAAACACGAGCGAAACAAAAGTTTCGTTCGAAAATTCTGAGGTTTCGCGAACGTACGTATAGAGTCCATGGAAATATCATTGACGTGGTCACATAAGATAGCATTTAAATAAAATCTGGAGGGTTCGATGCGGATCAAGCCTTTGATAATAATACACACATAATTCGTCATTACTACCCTCAGTCAGGATTACGACCTAGCTTCTCAAACTACTTATGTTGTGTGCGTTAATTTTATACATGAATGGCGGGTCCTACAGTTTAAAGTCCACTCCGAACGATAGATTTTTGAGAAACTTTTCATGGCAATTATATTTACTCTGAAAGTTTTTTTGCCAGAAATCTGCTGAGAGGAAGTCGCCGTAGTAATATTTTCTTCGTATTTCCTTTTGATGTCTGACCTGGGGTTTCAACCGTGGCCTTACGTCTAATAAGTCGACACACTACCTATTAGACTACGGCGACTTGATCACCTTAACAATATGTGGGGATAAAGAACATTATCTCGCAGTATGAAAAAATGTATCCAGTATATTATGCTGTATGCAGCACATCGCGATATAAATGATTCCTTTGTGAGCAGGTGCTTCCAAAGAATTAAAAAAATATTCTCCACTTATTTTTATTGGAAATAAATGTTCTTTTTCATAGTATTGTCTATCGAAAGGTATGACTTTTTCCTCTTCTCTTTTGTCAATTTTTGCATTCCTTACCACAAAACACGTTCGTCTTTTAAGGCCAAGACTGAATCGAGCCAATTTTTGATACATAAAAGGTCATTACAATCTTTCAGACAGTATTACGACCTAGATTCTCACACCACTTACGTCCTAAAGGACCTACAGTTTAAAGTCGATTCCGAATGCCAGATTTTTGGTAAACTTTTCATGGCAATTTTATTTACTTCCACAGTTCTTGCCAGAAATCTGCAGAGAGAAACTCGCCAAAGAAACATTTTTTCATGTATCGTTTTGTTGGAGATGACTGACCTGGCATATGAACTGTTTCCTCACGTCTAATAAGCCAGAACACTACCTACTAGGCGGCGGCAATTCCCCTGCATTTTATTAAACCCTGTGACTTTTAAACGCTTTTAAATGCCTACATGAGTCACGCCTTATAATTGTACAAGATCAACGGGCAGTAATCCTGATCGAGCAATTCTTCCAATTTAGGGTATTTCAACTTTTTTGGCTGTCAAGGGCACTGTTAGTCCTTGATGTCAATATCGGCATTTTTAAAGCGCCAACCAACCATTTGATACACTGTGGTTTTGATAGAGCTTGCTTACCCTATAATTCCACAAGCAAATTATGTCTCGTATGTGGAGTTTTCTTCGAAAAATATATTACGTAGGCTACCTATCAAATTTATAAAGCATTCAGTAGCACATGTTGTTTAATTTGTACTTGAATGTGGTATTGTTACAAAAATAACAAAAAATACTCAGGATAACACCAATAATCAGAATCTCATAAATAAGATGGAAAGAAATTAAGTTATGAGGACATGCTGGTTGATTTTCCAGAAATCAAATAAAGCGATAATAAAAAATTAACCAAAAATACGTTTAAATATGAATGTTTCATTGCTAACAGTGTTGGCATTCAGTGCTTTAATAAAATTGTATTTGTAGGTGTATGTTGTGTATGTGAGAGAGTGACAGTTATAAACAGGAAATTTATTACAATTTAACAAGCAAAGAGAGATGTCAGTATTTGTGTGTAACTTTCAATGGCTGAGTGAGTGTCAGTATCAGTGCTCATGTCGGTGTCAATGATTTCATTATATTTTCTATGCACACCAGTTTGTATTTGTGTATGTGGATGTGAGTGTTTAAGATTGTGTAAGTGGTTATGTGTGTCATTGTCATTTTGATGGGATTTTTTGTGTGTGTTTGATTTTTGCTTTTATTAAAAATGTAATTTGTTTTTGTAACACAATATTGGCACACATACAAAATTTTAACACTTTCGTAAACATAGTCCCTTTGCTACACACACAAACATATACATAAACACGAGCATAAGTTTGCTACCAAATTTACAAGAGCGACAACAAATGCCGTAAATGGGTTAAACAATATTGTCTCTTTCGTTTTTCCTTTTTTCGTTTTTTGCTGCTGCTGGTTGTTTGCTTATAAATTATTACGCGTTTTCATTTTACTGTGTAAATATGTATGCGTATGAGGGTGTGTGGGTGTGTATTGTAAATATTTATTAAATGTTTATAGAATTACACATAAATTTAATATTTATTAAAAACAAACTTTTGCCAGGGCATTATATTACAGACGAACCTTCACATGTTTTTTTGTTTTGTTTTTGTTTTCTGATAAAATTTATAACAATATGTCACCGAATAATTCTTTAGGCAATTCAAACTTTTTTTTATTAAAAATGGTTTTGCGATTTATATGTTTTTTATGACTGAAAAGTTATTGAAATATCAATGGGAATGCCATCATAAAATATGGATTTATGTTGTGTTTCTGCTAAGGTTTTATCACTTCAAATTATTTGTCCTGCTTAACTTAGAATAGCTTTTCAAGTTAATAGGAAAATACTCTTCGGTATACAGTGATGTAATTAGAATTACTATGTTAAGTATACCTTTGTGTATGAAATAATATAAGTATTCTAAACCTAAGTTTGTAAATCTAAGTGACAACTCAACCGCAACATATCTGAATTTAAAAATTTAATAGATTTGGATTTAAATCGTAGTTCTAATAAGGAACGATAATATGAATCTTCATATTTGCTTTATGATAAGACAGAGCAGTCCTTAAGACTAGCTGAGACAAACATTTTCTAAATCAAAACATTGTTGTGAATGTATAAGGTGGGTGATTTAAAAGTTTAAATTTAAAATGCTGTGAAATAAAAACGTTTTGAAATTTTGGCCAATTTATTTCTTTGCTTTGAAGCACATTTGTTTCGGTCAGAAATGGAATATTATTTCATTCATCATGAATGGCATCACAGTATCTTATTTGATCGGAACCAATTTTCGTGCAGTTTTTCGAGTGTATGGGGTCGTATCTCGGCAAGGCATCACGAATGTTGGCCTTCAAATGCTCAATTTTCTTTGGTTTGTAGGTGTAATACTTTTCTCTAATGAGGCCCAATAGAAAATTGCAGCTTCTTAGCAGCCAATTGACATCACCATTTCGGCTAATTAAAGGGCCATCAAACGTTTGCCGCAATACATCGATTGTGTCATGAGATATGTGGCAAGTGGCACCATCTTGTTAAAACCAAACATCGTTCAGATCAATACCATAAAAAGCGGGTGTAAAAAATAGATTATCACGGTGCAATGGGTGTCTCCATTGACATTGACCGTACTCATTTTTAAAGAAATATGGACCAATGGTGCCTTCACTCTACAGGTCGCACCAAACAGTCACTCGTAATGGGTTCATTATTTTCTGTAAGACCACATGTGTGTTTTCTGAGCCCCAAATACTGCAATTTTGTTGCCGATGTTGTTGATGAAAATGAAGAGCTTGATCATAAAAGTTTTTTTTTTTTTTTTTGGTAAAATCGACGTTATCGTTGGTCCAATAAATCTCCACGTTACTCAAGTGTAAATCGATTCAGTGCAGACAAAATATACACACTTTTGTGACAGAATAGAATGACTTAAGTATTGCCAGATTCGAAATAACCGATGGTACGAATTTAAACCTATAGACCTTACATGAGTAAAGGGACTCACAGTTTAGCCTTGACTCCGAATGACTGTTTTGCCAGAAGATTGCTAAAAGGAAGTCGCCAAAAAAACCAGGGAACTACTTGGGTGCTACCATAGAACGGTTCGCATTTTAACAGGAATTCTAATGGGACACGCCGCTATTGGCAGTTTCGCTAACAAGCTCGGTCTGCCTAACCAGAATTACTGCAGAAGTTGGCATGATGTGGTGGAAAACGGAATCGATACAACACCTTTTAAGCGAGTGCCTTGCACTTCAGAACAAACGTAATGGATTTTTGGGTGACAGAACGTTTGAAGATCTGGGCATGGTGTCGAACGTGCTACTAAGAGAACTGTCCGGTATCATTGGGAGCTCGGGGTGGTTCAAACCTATTTCCCGACACCAACCCAGACGTAGTTTTATCTCATTAGCATATAATTTCCACTGCTGCTCTTTTTATAGAGAATATTTTAGAATGTTACGCACATGCTTCTTTACGTTATACAGGTAATAGTTTACTTTGAAATTTCCTTTAAATCGTATTAACCGTTTTGCATCAACCATTCATCTGAATTTTAAATTGGCAGCATAACACTCAAACGCTTTAAATTCCACAAACAAATAGCAGCCAATCAATCTGCCGCATAAAAATTGCGATTTAAAGACCCAATTTGTAATTTTAAGCCCATAAAATTGCAATTCTACGTTTAACCTTTGCCATACAAAAAAATGGCCTCTTTTTTTGCCTTCATTGCAGAGCACAATTCCAGTGTTTGTTGAGCCTTTCACAGCCTTCCATAAATACGAAACATTATTCATTACGTTTTTAAAATTCATGGAGCGCTTGTACCATCATCACTATAAAATGAATATCAAAATATTCTCCTATTTTTTTGCTCTTTTTCTCATGGGTTTTTCTCAACGTTTTTTTTTGTTTTTCATTTTTTTTTTTATTTTTTATCACAAAATTTATGAGAGTTTTATTAAAATGTAATTTAAAGTATACACTTACACAAGCAACAACAATAACAACAATAACTAAATAACAGCAACAAAATAACACATTCAAAAAAAGAAATACGTGTATATGTGTGAGAGAAAACACTTTTGCATACCCAACATGTAATGCCATAAGAACGTGTGCATGAGTACGTATATTCGTGTACGTGTTTGCAATTGCGAGAGAGAGAAAAAAATATCACACACTCACAAACATTTTCAACACGTATTCTGCATACTTTCTGGTCTTGTGGTAAAAATATCCTTTTTTTGCCGTTCTTTTCTTTCATTTTATTTTTTATACGTGTTTTGTTGGTTGCCTGCACAGTGTTATAGTGTGTAGTTGTTATTGTTGTTTGTTTTTTTGTTTGTTTCTTGGTTAAAAAGTGTGAGATGAATTTTGTTTTTATTGCATTAAAGTTATTACAACAATAAAAGCCATTTACGTACGAAATATAAAATATGAATATAATGACATCAACCATTAAATTCTTTCTTATTTTTTTATTGTTTTTTATTTTCGCTTTTTTCGTTTTTTTTTTGCAAAATTTTTTTTTATTTATTTCTTTCACTGATGGGTGGTAATTTGATGTTTTTGAATGTCTGCAATAAAAGCAACACAACAATTGAGAGCAATATTTTAATTTGTAACAATTGAGATACGCGGCAGTAGAAATGCGGTTAAACGATAAAAATTGTTATCGTAAAGGCTTATACACGTGTTCTTCTGTTACAAAATTAAATCTGAAGAAAACGCATAGAAAGCAATGATTTTGTTGAGAGTTCTTCTTCATTAAAGTCTTTGGATCTGCCTATGCAATGCAAAGTCATTTAAATCAGCGCCTATGGGTTGCTTGCTATCGATCACTTATTCGTTAATTTCGAATAGTATCTCTGGCATAATTATACGAATGCAGATACTCACAAGTGCCGACGTTAAGAGATTATTAGCGTAGATACGGTAAAATAAAGGTCTAACGTTGTCACACGCATGATCCTGGTAGCTAAGTCATGTTGCCAAAATATGACAGTTTCTCATATAGTAAAGCTAAAATTGTCATGGCAATATCTAGTTGAACTACAACCCTTTAGTCAGGATTATGACCTAGTTTCTCATAGAGAGGCCCAGTAAGATCACTTCGATATTCCACCGTGAGAACGCGTCAATATTTTAGGTTGGGAGAAAGGGAGTCTTAGATACATACACCACTTATATTGTGTGTGTTAATTTTATACAGTTTACAGTCGGCTCCGAACGACAGATTTTTGAGAAACTTTTCGTGGAAATTTTATTTACTCTCAGAGTTTTTATCACAAATCTGCTGAGGGAAGAAGTCGCCGCAGAAATATTTTTCATATTTCGTTTTTGTTGGAGATATCTGCCCTGGGGTTTGAACCGTGGCATCACGTCTAATAAGCCAATACACTGCATATTAGATTACATACTTTCAGTCCAGTTCATAATCTTTAAAAGTGGGCCAAAAAACGCCATCTATTATAGGGCTGTAGCGCACTGAATTGATGACAACATAGCATCGAAGCCATTTTCGAGAAAACAATCGCACAATGACACTACCAGGCCTTAATGCCATCATTTATAATCACTTCTGGCTTGTTCAAACTCAATATGCCACAAGTCTGCTTGCAGGCGAATAAATTTGTTGGAAATGACTTTCCTCTCTGAAGTAAATTTTGGTCTTGGAAAAATTAACATTGAAACCTTGAATGGTTAGCCTGCTTTAATTGTTGCTTAAGTTGGACTTTATATGGATGGAGGTTTAAGTCCAGAGCCAAGATGGGATAATAATAAGGCAAAAGCAAGGCCCGGTAGTTGAGAATGCCGTGAAATCGACAAATTTGGATTATCCGCCACAGATTACATAATACGAACAAGGACTCAGAATTAAGGGGGATCTCGCCTGAACATACATATCATATCACATATCATTTTGGCCATAACCACAAATTTTTAGGCAACTTAAACCTTTTGTTACGGTCGCCATAGTGTAGTGGTGGTGTGTTGACTTATTAAACAAGAGACTGTGGTTCGAAAATTATCTCAAATAAAACGAAATACGAAATAAATCGTGGATGTAGTCTAGTAGGTAGTGCATTAGCTTACGAGACGTGTGGCCATGGTTCAAACCCTAGGTCAGACATCTCCAGCAAAACGAAATATGAAAAAATATTTCCTCGGCAAAGTTCTCTCTGCAGATTTCTGTCAATAACTCTGAGAGGTAATAAAATTGCCATGAGAAGTTTCTCAAAGACCTGTCGTTCGGAGCTGACTTTAAATTGTAGTTTCCGCCACTCATGTATAAAATAAACTCACGCAATATAAGTGCTATGAGAAGCAAAGTTTTAATGCTGACTTAACCATTCAGTCAGTCATTCAATTGACAAATTAATTATGTATGCATGTAAAAAATGTTTTTCTCAGCAAACTTCTGGCCAAAACTTAGAGAATAGAATACAGTTGCCATTAAATGTTTTTTAAATCTGTCTATTCTAGTCGACTTTGTAGGTCCCCTCGCTCATGGATAAAATTAACACACAAAAAATAGGTGGTATAAGAAGCTAGGTTATAATCCTGGCTAGAGGGTTATGATGACCAATTAGGTAAAAAAAGCTATCCATTAAACTGAAAGAGCATAGTCTGTTTACTTTAAATTGTGAAATTTTAAATTTTTTGATTACTACTTCAAAACTTAAAAAAAGAATTCCTTTTCTGGTAAAACTGTTACAAATAAAAACATACAAATACTTTATAAATTTAACTGCCTTTGCCTGTGGGCATTGACAGGATAAAAAATAACAAACAATGAGAAATAAAATGCGATTAAAAGCATTCCGTAAAGATACGTATCGTTTGCTTTAAGGAACCAACTCTAAAGAAAAATACGATAAAGTAATCATACATATACACATACATACACACACATACAAACCAATACATAAACACAATTGTATCCTGTTTTATACTAATTTTCAAGCAACAACCACAATACATTGTTAGAAAATATTCAAAACCAAACCAAAGGAACAGGAAAGCAAAAAGATAGAAAAGGGAGTCAGGAGAGCGAGAGAGAGAGAGGGAGAAGAGGGCAGCGAGAGAGAAATATTTAACAAATATGCTTTTTAACAAAAACGTTGTGGGTAAATATTTGTGAAAATCAAACTTGCACACATGTTCACTGTCCATAGAAACCCAAAAAAAGATAAAAATGCCTGTGGTATAACAGGAAACGGAAACTAAAAAGGACCCCACATACAATCTGAAAGATACTTAACACATGAGTGCTTAGCAAATATTTATAACACATATCACCAGTAACAACAATATGTTCCAATTTGCCTTGTGCTTCGTACCTTGTACCTCTTTCTGAAGCATATCCTTTTCTATGTCCCCACCTATAGAACAAATACAAGGAATACGTACTTGTTAATGAAATATTATAAGGGAGATAGCGTTACATGCGGCTGGTTGAAAAGAGGGATACGCAGGATTGGATACAAAAATTAGCATACGAGTAAATGGAAACCATTTTCCTTTGACTGAAAGAAAATATTTGTTAAGCATTCTTGGTGTTTATTGTTTTTGAATATTAAAATGAAATATTTGATCAAATCAAGCATTAGAATGGTGTTCATCGATACACGTTATATAAATTTGCTTTATATAAGGTGGGTGATTTAAAAGTTTAAATTTAAAAATGAAATAAAACAAAAACTGTTTGAAATATTGCCAAATTTGTTTTTTTCTTGTGACCTACAATTGTTCCTGTTGAAACAAAACACAGTTCATATCAATACCATAAAGATCGGGTACACACACACAGGTGTCTGCATTAAGCATAATGGTTGCGCCGTCCTCATTTTCAAAGGAATATGGGCCAATAATGGCTTCGTTCTACAAGCCGCACCAAACAGTTTCTCGTAATTGCCCAACGGTGTCTAATCGCAGCTTCTTAGCGGCCAATTGACATCACCATTTCGGCTAATTAAACGGCCAACAAAAGTTTACCGGCATAAATCGATTGTGCCATAAGATGTGTGGCTAGTTGCACCATCTTGTTGAAACCAAACATCGTTCACATGTTCACATGAATATCATGGTGCAATAGGTGTCTCCATAGACCATTATGGTTACGCCACACTTTTAAAGAAGTATGTGCTAATCGTAATAGATACATTGGATTCTGTAAGACCATGTGTGGGTTTTCTTAGCCCCAAATACAGCAATTTTGCTTATTAACGTGCCCACCATGATGAAAACGAGTTCGTCCGAAAAGATGATTTTTTTTTGGCAAAATCGACATCATCGTGCAGTTTCTCGTTGGCCCAATAAATCGCAACGTTGCTCAAACGTAAATCGGTTCATTACGTTCAGTGCAGATAATATACAGAATTTTGTGACAGAATAGAATGACATAAGTATTGCCAGTTTTGAAATAACCGATGATTCAAATTTAAAGCGATAGATAGCCCACCATTGTCTGAGAAGAAAATGCTGCTTTTCCCTTCCTCTATTTCGAACCACTGTACAGAGAAATTTATAGAACAAAACCAACGTATCTCTTATGATAATGATATTAAATCACATTTTATACTGAATACGAATGCGATTATAATAAAACTATAAAAACGTGAACAAATCAAATACAACATATGGAGAGTATTACTCATTTTGTACGAAATAAGAGGGAGAGAGAAAAAAATTCTTAGGGTTTTCCTAAATAAAATAACATTACAACATAGGAAAAAAAGCCAACAAAATTGTAAACAAACTCCCCTTATATGCCCACACGAGCACACACTTGTTACAATAAAATAAAACACATCCTTATGCCACAAATATTTACGAAAAATATAATTTTGGCATCATCGTATATATCAATGACGAACGAGTGTATTGGATTGTATTGTAGGAGATGCTCTTAACGCAAAAAACAAAATCATGTTGTTTTATTTCCTTATCTCTCTCAACAAATCAAAATGTTTCCGTTTTTATTTACAGGATTTTCTAGAGTTACAATAACAACAACAAATAACAAAAAAGAAGAATGATGAGAGAAGAAGAAAACAAAGCCATAAATTCCTGGTGAAGACAGTATCAGAGAGAAGCAGAAGAACAAGACGAAGAACTGTTTTCGCTTTTTTCAACAATGTTTCGAAATTCTAACAACGTAAATAATTTTAACCCAATTTACTAAATGATGTTTAGTTTGTTGTTTTTTTGTTGTTTTTTTTTTGGTCTTCATGATAATAATCATAATAATGATGATAATAATGACGATGATGTAGTCTACTTCACTTCGTTAAAGTTTTCTTTTTTTCCTGTTTTATTCGTTCGCATTCAACGTATGCAGTACAATACTCTGTCGTCTATTCAGTGCGAAGACTGATGAATATAGATTGAGCGATGGATGAGAATAAGAATGACAGAGTGTGTACGACAAATTATGTGACTGTATTTAAATGGAATTGAAAGCAGTGATCTTTAAACTGTTAAAACAAATTATATTTAAGTACGATGGCACAATAAAAAGTCCGCATGACATAAAGATGAAAAAAATTATCGACTGTCAGTGGTTAAGTGATGAAAATAGTCCTGTGCACTCCTTTTTCATGGGGGATTTTCTAACCATTTGATTTAACAGAAACCAAGAAAACCTGCCTCCCTATAAGTTTTTAAGGAAGTCGCCGTAGTATAGTAGGTAGTGTGTTGGCTTATTAGACGTAAGGCCAGACATAGAAACGCCGACTTCCTCTCAGCAGATTTCTTGCAAAATCTCTGAGAGTAAATAAAATTGCCAAGAAAAGCTTCTGTCTTTCGGAGTCGACTTTAAACTGTAGGTCCCGCCACTTATGTATAAAATTAACGCACACACCATAAGTGATGTGAGAAGCTAGGTAGTAATCCTGACTAAAGTGTTGCAATAATCAGTTATGTATGCATGTATGTATAAGTTTTTAAGGACTCTATCATGTAATCGTTGGCTCTGTATAGGTGGTGCATCCGTAATCATAATCACTTTTTGTAGAAGTGTGCTCTAATGATGTCCTCAGTTCAAAAACTGCATGAAATAAAGACCATATGTGCCTTGTTTAAATTCCATTAATTAAGTTTCTCTAGCTAAACTGGTGATTACTTCATTGTAGCAGTTTTAGGATGTTAGGGCTGCCAGATGTCGATGTCTAGAAGCGATTTTAATATACCCTGTATTGGATGGCGAGTATTGAGTGAAGTAATCTTAAGAAAATTTGCTCATTTAGTCCTATTCTTTTCCAAAGACAGTTGTTCTGCCATAGGTATGAATGGTATGTGGTGTCGGTTAGGTTATCTCCCTTCCTTGTATTGGATAAGTATCCACGTGTTCCGTTTTGAAGTACATTAATGACGCACAGGTTCGAGGTTGTGTTCTGTTGATTTATTCTTCTCATCACAGCATATACACAGTGGGCTTGATCATGTCTTTGGGTACCAAGATACAATAGTAATGAGGAACCTGAAGAGCGAATAAATTATTTATTTACAACCCCCAAAAATTCCAGTTTGTTCTACATTGGAAATCTCCAAACTCAGAATGATTAATGTGGTAATAGATACTCATTAATGCAGTAAGGACAGCTTTGAATACAGGCAAAATAACGCAGCTACGGTATACGCAAGAAAAAGCTAAAAGTTCGTGAAACTGGTTTCATTGTTAATGCACCAACATGTAAGAGTGCTCGATGGATAAGCACTCAAAAATACAGAAGCTGTGGCTGAGAGTGTGCGTGAATCCTCTCAAGAATTGAACATTTGACGCACCAGTTTACGTCGAACTTTGCGAAAAGTTCTCGGTATGACGCCTTATAAACTTCAATTGGTACAAGAGTTGAAGCCTCATGACCATCCGTATTTCGCTTCGCTAGGTGGGCCAACGAGAAACTGCGCGATATTGTCGATTTTGAGAAAAAAATAAAAACATTTCGGATGATGTTGCGTGCGTAAATAATCAAAATTGCCTCATTTGTGGCTCAGAAAACCCACACGTGGAATTACAGAAGCCGATGCACTTATTAGTGACGAGAGACCCCTATTGCACCATGATAACCGATTTTTTGTACCCGCTCTTCATGGCATTAATCTGAACGATTTTGGGTTTCAACAGGATGATGCAACTTGCCACACATCTCATGCCACAATCGATTTATTACGTAAAACGTTTGGTGGCCGTTTAATTACACGAAATGGTGATGTAAATTGGCCCCCTAGAAGCTAGGCTTTGACACCGTTGGATTATTTTCTGTGGGTCGCCTTTAAAGAAAAGTGTTATGCCGATAAGCCAGAGACAGTTGAGCATTTGAAGGCGAACACATGCCGAGATGCGACTCCATACACGAAAGTTGATACAATCGAATGAAGTTTTGTGAGGACAGCCGAGGCAGCTATATGAATGAAATAATACTCCATTTCTAACCGGAGCAATTGCACTTCGCAACAAAAAAATAAATTTCGCTAAATTTAAAAGCGTTTTTGTTTTATTGCATTTTTCAATTTAAACCTTTAAATGGCCCACCCTTTACTTTGAATTTTTGGCATATTCCTACTATCACAGATTCCTATGGAAATCTATATAATTTTAAAATTATAAATTTATTTATAATTGAATTCTTATTACTCACATAATGACTACGGATTATGTGAAAAGGAACTCCTAATCTATATACCAAATTTGACCACTTGTAAGCAGTAATAGTTTAAGAAACTCTGCCATTTTTAATGGATATGTGTAGTTTATCTTCTAATTTTTCTTTTTCTGGTTGATATTTTTATTTTGCCTTTCAACTGAAAATCTCGTAAAAATATCATGACGATATTTATTTACAATTTGTCTACACATTTCCACACACAAAAAGGAAGAAAAATGAAGAAAACGAAAAGGAAAACATATTTTATTTCCACTAAAAGAACGTAAGAAAACTTAATTTGAGAGAATTTGAAAAGCAAAAACAAAAATTATTTCCAATTGGTTTCCACTGCCTTTACTATTTATTACTAATACGGGTACAATTACTGCTACTATTATTTCTATTCTTGATGTTGTTATTGTTGTATAATAAGGACATTACGTGACATGTAATATTTCCAAAAGTCTGTCTACTGAGAATCAGTAAAATTTTGTTGTCTTCACTTTTCTTAGATTTTTTTGCTGGGGTTTTTCAGTTTAAAATCTCTTAACAACGTCGCAATGTTACAGAATTAAAATTAATTTTATTACAGATTTTTAAAGGAATTTTCAAGAGAAATTTTATTTCATTTTTGGCAAAAAATCAAAAACAACAAATAGCAGGCAAGAGGAAAATTCCAACAATTTATTTGTGGCCAGAAGAAAGTTTTTAATTTGGTTTTTTTGTTTTGTGATTTTAAGTCCTTAAGGATTTTCTGTGTAATTTTTGATTAAAACTTTCCTCTTCTTTTTCGTAGAACTACTGTAGAAATTCTTTTGTGGAATTTATTTTATTTATTTATTTTGTCACACAAAAAGGCCATTTGATGGGCTTGCAAAATTTAAAAATCCTTAACACAAGTGGTTTACGTTCATGCCTGAGAAGTTTGATTTGCTTTTATGGGCATTCGTTAACGATATTATGAAAAATTAGTGGAGAATTACAAACTTCCTAAATGGGGCCTACAGGTTTTGGCTTATATTTGATTTCTGATATTGAAATTTCTGCAGGTTTAAAGAAATTTTGGAAATCTAATTCAAATTCAAAATCATTAATATCAATGATATATGTATATAGAAGTCGCCATAGTTTAGTAGGTAGTGTATGAGGCCACGGTTCAAACTCCAGGGCAGAACAAAACTAAATGTGAAAAATATTTCTTCGCCGACTTCCTCTCTGCAGATTTCTGGCAAAAAGTCTGAGAGTAAATCAAATAGTCATGTAAAGTTTCTCAAAAATCTGTCGTCCGGAGTCGACTTTAAACTGAGTGTCCTACCACTCATATATAAAATTAACACACACAACTTAAGTGGTGTGAGAAACTAGGTCGTAATCCTGACTGAAGGATTGTAATGAATGTATGTATTCCTATGAACACAGTTAGTAGTCAGTGACGTGTTTGGCACGAAGTTTTTGTAATCCACTTGAATATACTTTCGAATTGCTGTCGCCCCACTGTAATACTAGGTTAATGAGGAGGATTTTGCATTCAAAATTATAAGACACTAGGAAAGACTTTACCATTTAAGTAATTATATTGCGTTAAATAATATAATTTGTGGTTCTAAGAGTCAGGAAGTTCGCATGCAGAAGTCCATTGCTTCTCCCTGAAGTTATCGTTTCGACACACACATGATACATTTGCAATGATTTTCAATTGTCAGAAGAACTATCGTGAGCATAACTGCTAACGGCAATGGCGAGAAAGTAAACTGGAGTAACAGCTTACACAGGTTAGGTCATGTATTATCGAAACATACGCACTTCCGAAAATAAAGCTTCGGTTAGAGAAAGTGTGGTGAGAAAACTGAATTAGTGGATTGTACTGCGTTTGTAGAAATGAAATGTTTTACATCACAATTTACACCTCCTGAAGTCGCCGTAGTATACTTGTAGTAGATAGTGTGTTCGTTTATTGGATGAGAGCTCATGAATTCAAAAAATATGGTCTTTCGGCAACTTCCTCTCAACAGTCTTCTGGCAAAAATTTAAGAGTGAATAATATTGTTATGAAAACTTCCTCAAATTTATCGTTTGAATTCGCAGACGAACTTTAGATCCTGCCTTTCATGGATAAAACTAACACAGACAACATGAATGGTGTGGGAAACTAGGTTGTAATCCAGTCTAAAGGGTGGAAACGGCCAATGAAGGAAATGATTGGTACCTCCATTCAGATAAAGTTCAATTCATTCAACTATTATAACCGGCTGACTATTAATCATATCGTTGTGAGTATGCTGATTGGGCCTGTTTTTCACTCAGCGTCAATATCTACAAAAAGGTCGTGTCATATTTAGATCGGGGAACCAAGTGATGGAAAAGCTATTGCATACAAAAGTAATGACTGTTTGGTGCCTATTATGGTCCGAAAATTTCATAAGGCTCTACTGTTTCGAAAATGACAATGAGGAACTGTTAACGTCAGTTCAGATTGGGCGGTATGTGAATTCAACAGAACATATATACATACATAATTGGTCATTACAACGCTTCAGTCAGGATTACAACCTGTCTTCTTACACCCACTTGTGTTGTGTTAATTTTATGCATGAGTAGCGGGACCTACAGTTTAAAGTCAACACTGAACGACAGATTTTTTGTGATCGTTAACTGCCGTTAGACTTTTTTGTGAGGTTCTGTAAAACATCAAGTCTACGTGTATCTATTGTGAGAGCTTTTAAAAACCAACATTCATCAAGTTATCGCTTAGATACAGTTCAAGCAATGGATCTCAAGAGGATCGACTGCTACAATGATTCCAGAGACTGACATAATATTAAAATGCTTATGTAGTGGGAAGGTCCGAGCGTTATAATGATATAAAACTCTCATTGCAACCACACTCTTATGTGTGTCTTATTTAAAACTGTGAAATGGATAAGCCTTTTAATTAAATATTTTAAAGTAAAAATATTGTTTGAATTAATTTGGCCTTGTTAGCTTACTTTTTTTCTACTTTCAATTATAAATTCTTCTACTTCTTCTGTTTTTAAACATCTTTTTAATAAGACAGTGAATTAAAATATTACTTTTATTTATTCCCTCTTTACGGTTTAATTTCCTTCCCCTCTATCCACTATCTTATTTCAAGTAAATATTTTTCAAATTGTTTGCTTGAATTTTTTCGTTTTGTGTTATCCTTTACCCGTATTAAATGGGCGCCATCACCATTATTGATTGATTGATGCTCTATAAACAATGGAGTAATCTGGTTATTTTTCGTAAATCTTCTAACACATTTGGGAATGGAAGATTAAAGTTTTATATCCAATTCGTATTTATTTTTCTATTATTCACTCTAAAAGTTTTCATTATTTATAGAATTTCGTTCTTTTTTTCTCAATTCTTTCCCTCATCCTTTTCCTTTGTGTTCTTTTGATATTGAGTTACGAATTTCAAATAATGCCATGAACTTTTGATTTAAGTTTTAATCAATCGTACAAAAACAAAAACAACTAAAAAAGTGAAATGGGAAAAAATTATTTGCTTTGCAGCTGCTATTTTTATGGTTCGCATTTCTGCTGATGCCGGCAGTATGCTGCCTTACGCTTTTATCCCCGTTGATGATATTGCATGGAGGGCTGTGTTTAATTAATATGAATTATTTAAGCTGCAAAAATTCATTTTAATTAAACATACAAATCCAAATCGCTCAATTGTTTTTTGAGATTGCAAAACGTAATTTATTAATTCCACATGCGTGCTAGTAAAGGGTTTGTACTTGTGGGATTTTTTGTTTTTTTTTACTTGTTAGAGACTTTATTTTTCTATTTTTCATATAAATTACCTCGTGGCATTATGAGGTAGAAATTACTGTATCTGCACAATGTTCTCAGCTATAGAAACACATTTCCACTTATGAAATCATACAAGTGACTGCTAAGAGGGACTTATTATGGAATAAAATTAAATACAAGATTCAACAGAATATTATGGGCTTAATGAAGATAAAGTTTTAATGATTTTATGGAATTTTTCATCGAAACGATTTAAAATTTAATTTTTCTGGTTGGTTTTTGTCAGAGTTAGATCACTAAATACTCTTCAATTATAAATCAAATGGTCAAAATGTTTTGGGTTAGCTTTTGGCACTCGCGAGACTTATTCAGGCAATGCATTGGATTGGAATATCAGACAGATAATGATAGAAGAAAGGAAAGAGAGTTGGTGGTATGCTACAAACTGATCTCTTTTTATGGAATGTTGTGATCCAGTTTCCTTTTATCGACATTTCGAATATTTTTACTTCGTCCAAAAAGAGTAACAGGAATGGAAGAAGACAAACATTTTCCAGATTAAGTAACTAAGTAAGTGCTTTAATAGGATAAGTAAAGTTTTGCTCACTACTATCACACCTTTAAGTTATTTTGGGCGCTAGACACTTCCCTTTGCAGTCATTCGCTTTTTTTTTAATAAAAAATAAGTTCAATTGAGGAAGTTTGTTCGTTAGTTGTTAAATAATCCGACTATGTCATTTCTTGTACTACTGGATCATTCTAAGGCATTTGACACTGTCCATCTTCCCATATTGAAACTTAAACTGAAGTATATGTGCAATTTTTCCTCAACAGTACTAAAACTGATCTCCTCCTATCTAGGCGACAGAAGTCAAAGCGTTGGCCATAACTGAGTTATATCCAGGAACTATTCAATGCCAATAGGTGTGCCACAGGGCTCTATACTTGGCCCATTGTTGTACTCGACTTATGCTAATGACCTACCGTTGCAGGTAAAACATTGCCAAATACACATGTATGCTGATGACATGCAGCTATACATGGGTTGTAGTGATGCTATCAACTGCATCCGTTTAATAAATCAGGATTTGAATCAAATTTATTTATGGGCATCTGAAAATGGTCTAAGCATAAATCCCAACAAATCAATGACGTTACTGATTGGAGCACCTGAAAATTTTATCTCGAATCTACCACCAATTCAAGTTAGTGGATCGAATAAAGAATTTGTTAGAATGGCTAAAAGTCTTGGCGTAACTCTGAATAGAGAACTAAATTGGTCGGATCACGTGAAAATGAACTGTGGAAAAACTTTTGCGATGATTCGAAATCTCTGGATGTCACATTCATTCATTTGGTCTAAAATACCAATTAATATTCGAATGCTATTAGCGAAGACATATTTACTACCGACTCTCATGTACGGTTGTGAGCTGTTTGCTAGCTGCGATGCAGTTAGTAGACGAAGACTTAACCTAACTTACAACGCTATAACACGATACATTTTTAGCATCAGGAGAAATAGTAGCATATCGCATTTCGCCCGACTAATTTATAATGTTATATTTGACAATTTATTGAATTGCCGGACTCTGCTATTTCTACACAAACTTATATATAGTCGACAGCCACCTTATTTGTATGAGAGATTAATATTTTCTAGGTCGAATAGAGGGAACAGGATAAACTCTATGAAATATAATAAGGCCATCTCTCAACAACATTTTTATATTCACACCATTCGTCTCTGGAACCAACTTCGCCCTCAAATACAAATGATCAGCAATGCAAAGCATTTCAAAACTGCCATTTTCAAGCACTTTACTTAGGTAATGTTCTCTAATTTTTGTAAATTTGTTTCCCCTCAGTTTTATTATAATTGTGATATTCTTCTTTTTTTTACATACTTTTGTGATAATAATGTTTCTTTTTCCCTTTTTTTACTTAAATTTCCTTTTTTTCTTAAATTTTAAGTTTCTTTTCTTTTTAAATGAATTTTTTGTTAAATTATATTAATTTAGTTAAAATAAATGGTTCAGAATAAATGTTATTAACAATTGCTAAGCAATACTGTAATATAATATTTATTCTTGTTGTGTTGTTTTGAACAAATAAATAATTAAATAAAAAAATAGCAGACTCCATAGTTCCTATAGCATAACTATCAAATGCAATAACATGTTAATGCTTGTCTTTTATTTCAAGCTTCCAGCTTTTCAAAGTATACGATTTTAATCATGGTAATAATGTACCTGAGCTCTTGTTTCTAATTTGAAACTTTTAATCCACTGTATGACAACAGAATAATTATTTTCGAGTTTCTTGTCACCACACTATACTTTTAGTTCGAAAAACAAATGTTTTTCAACCACCAAAAATTTATTCAACAAAGGTTACGTTATGAATATTAAAATATCTGATGGCAGTTTTGTTTATTTGCAGTTGGCATTTTTATTTTTTTTATTAAAATTTCCTTTCATGCAGCTCATACATGAAATATAATCAACTGAACGGCAAAAGAAAAAAGAAATCAACGTATAATTATTCTCATTAAGTCGTAACTTTTGTAATGCAAACATTTTTAAAGGCGATACTTAAGTGTGATCAAGTATTCTGACTATAAAAATAGAGAAGATGTCCCCTAAACAATGGTACTTAATTTCTTTTTTTGAACTCAACATATTTTTATTTATGCTATGCACTCACAAGAAGAAGTGTAATTATGGTTATAGTACGATATGCAGGTGTGTGTGTGTAAGAATATAAACTAACATTTAAAGTTGAATGGGATCATCCTTTTTGCATGCAAATTAAATTATGTTCCTGTCTTTTTTTGTATGTATTTGTACTCTGTTAACAATACTTTGGTGATTTTTTTTTTCTAGAAATCTACCCTAAACTCTTATAAATATTGTCCTTTTTTCCTCTTTGTAGTTTCATACAACTCCTAACTCTCTCTTTTTCTCTCTCCCTTGCTTTTTCTCTTGAAATCTTTTCATTGTTATGCATTTAAAAACAATACAAGCAAGAGAGTGTGTGAGTGCTTGTGTTATGGAAATTTGAATACAGGAACTACACTTATACACTCTTCCCTGTAATTATATAAACACTTATACACACACGGACACTTCACACCCGCACATGCATACATATAAATATTCGTATGGATATTTTCTAAAAGGAAGAATTATAAAGGCAGAATAGAAGCTTTATTGTATGTGACATTAAAATTAAATGCTTGAGTGCAAAGAAATTACAAGGTTATTATAGAGAAACACTATCGCTTCACAATAAATAGCAAAACTAAAGGCAACAGGACCAACTTGCATTGCAAAAAAGGACACTAGGATTGTACAGTTGAGATATGAGAATGAAACACTTAATAAATAGTGGGTTTTGTTGAAATGGAGACGAAGACTAAGTACGTGAAATGATCATAGAACAACAGCCAGTCCGTTGTCGAAGGCATTGCAGCAGAGGTCATAAAAGTTAAAGTGACACAGCCTTATAGTCAGTTCAGAGATTGTGAAATATAAAAGTCCATGATATGACCAGATGATTGGTAGTATAACTAACGAAACTGTAGCTGTCCATAGGAAGTGATCACCAACAGATGAGTCAACTTACTGGACAGTAGATGTGATAGCTTATGCATGACCGCATGAAACAGTTCGGTTGTCTGAGTTGTGTACACACCACTGTGGATTTATTCTGCTATCACAAAGCATCTCCGTCATCCTTCTCATATTTTTTCTTTGCTTTATTTCAGTTTCATTAATTAGCATTTTTCCTTCTAATCAGGTGATGGATCTACGAAGCAATTCAGAGTGTGCAAAGTGATTAAGGAAAGCCCATAAAATCTATTTTACATGTATAATGCTGAGGTTAGTTCGTTCCCTAAAAACAATTACATTCCACTGAAGTCGCCGTAGTGTAGTAGGTACTGTGTTGGCTTGCCAGACGTGAGGCCGTGGCTCAAACCCTGGCTCAGACAGCTCAAACAGAAATGAAATACGAAGAAAAATATATCTTCGTCGACTTTCTCTCAGCAGATTTCTGGCAAAAACTCTGTGAGTCAAATAAAATTGCCATGAAAAGTTTCTCAAAAAATCTGTCGTTCAGAGTCGACTTTAAATTGTAGGCCCCGCCACTTATATAGAAAATTCAAATATACAACATGGGTGTTGTGCGAAACTAGGTCATAGTCTTTCCTAAAGGGTTGCAATGATCACTTAGGTAAGTAAGTGAGTAAGTAACTCTTTACGGGAACGTTAGCTGTAAAAGATTTGATTAGATTAACTTTAGCGGAACTGATTTCTTGGAAGTAAAAGTTTTTTTTAACAGAATATCGTACAATAATCGAACCTGCTTGCTTAGGGAGATATGTTTTCATCCAACAGGAACTTCCAAACTTTAACAGATGATAACAGCCTTCTTGTTGAAGCTCCATTAGTTGTGATTTATTCAGCCTGTTTTCCCAAATCACCATGGGCGACTATAAACAATGCTGAGTGTTCTCAAAAAGTCCTCAGAGCAGTCGGCAATTGGCCCCAATTTGCATTGAAAAATCATTTTGAGTGGTGAGGCCTATTTCGGGATAAATGCATACATACATACATACATAATTGGCCATTACAACCCTTCAGTCAGGATTACGGCCTAGCTTCTCACACCACTCATGTTGTGTGCGTTAATTTTATACGTGAGTGGCGGGACCTACAGTTTAACGTCGACTCCGAACGACAGAATTTTGAGAAACTTTTTCATGGCAGGTTTATTTTACTCTCAGAGTTTTTGCCAGAAATCTGCTGAGAGGAAGTCGCCGAAGAAATATTTTTTTTTTTCATATTTCATTTTTGATGTCTGACCTGGGATACGAACCCGGGCTTTACGAATAGTAAGCCAACACACTACCTACTACACCACGGCGACTTCTAATAATAAATGGGTTAAATGGGTACGTGTAAAATAAGAATTTTAAAATTTGGTGTGGTGCCAGCCCACATGAGATCCAAGAGCCTTCAATGCATTTCGAAAAACTCACTGTGTGGTGTGGATTTTGAACAGAAGGTATCATGGGTGCATATTTCTTCGAGAATGACGTTAGGCAGGCCATCACCGGTAAAGTTGAACACTATAGGTCGATAATTTATTACTCCTTGTGACCCGAATCGGATGACCTAGATGTCTACGACATGAAGTTTCAACAGAAAGTCGCTACTTCCCACACGGCTAGTGCGACATTAAATATTTTGCACAAATGATCTGAGGGATTTGTGGGTTTTTTTAATTAGCTGGTACAAGCGTATAAGCAACAAACCGCAACAGTGATTTAAGAGCTAAAGTCGTGGGATGTTTCGAACAGGCTCTATCTAAAGAACGCATTGTAGAAATTGGAACGATGTTATATTCCACTCATAATGGCATTAATAGGATCTATAAACGAATAAAAAATTTCGATGTTAACATACACTTGCTTTGTTTTATTTAAATTCAAAACTAGGAAACATCTAAAAGTGGCACTACATATTTCCTCTTGCGTATATCGGCTATACTATTTACCTTGCCTTCCATAGCTTGTCTATTTATAATGTTAAAGCCTAAAAGGTCTTTTTTTTTTTTGCAAAATAGGCCCTTTCAAATACATAATTATTTTCATGGATTTTATACAGAAATTTTGAGAAATATTTGTATGTCAATTTATTTTTGGTTTATTCTTGTCATTCCTAAAATCAATTACGAAAGTATTACGAATTTTAATTGTCAGTGCTTATGCTCACTCTATTGAATTTGAAAATGTAATACTAATTAGTATTGGCAGTCTTTCCCCTCTAGAAATAAAGTCGAGAGCATAAAGTTCATGTTCGCTTGATGTGACTGACTTTTGTATAATTGTGTAAATGAGCTTTGTATGCAGGCAAGCAAGCAAACAAGCTGGATTCATATTGCATATCAAATACTAATGAATGCACATGAATCCTTAATATTGCTTCTAAAAATTGTACAAAAAAAACACACAAAATTTTATGCCAACTCAACATAAATAAAATACTTACATCCATCTAAGCATATACATATGTCAGTATACACATACGTATATACAAATGTATATACCTACACCCACATATGTATGTATATAGTCATGTCATACTCTTCAACCTAGAGAGTGACTCACATTAATGATCATAAATATGGCAAAAAAATAAATTGTACAACTAACTTTTCATCCTTTTCAAGCTGAAGGAAAGCAGAAAATCAAAAACGATTTCCTTTTTTGCTTTTCCAAAAAATAAATTCCAATTTTTGTTGTTGCTTTTTTGTTTAATTTTGGACAATTTTCAAATTGTTGCTGGCTGGCAAAAGTATTTCCAAAAATACTTCTCCAGTTTTAGACTCAAATGTGGGGTTTTTAACCAGAAATAAACAGAAGTTGGAATTTGAAATATTTCAAAAAAAAAAAAGAAAATGGAAAAACTTTTTAAATTTTTTGCTTTTTCTTCTATACTTGATTGCAAAGTGAAAAAAGATTCAAATTTGTTGGTTTAATGGAGGCAAAAAAATAATTTATTTTTTATTTTTTTATTTTTGAACTCTGTTGAATCACACACAAGTTGAACTTCTGATGAGTTTGTTTTTCCGTTTCTCTTGCATAATCATTTTGTTTTTATTTTTATTTTTCTTTTTGTTTGTCATTATTTGTCAAGTTTTCTAAAAATTTTGATTTTTTTTTTTGTGAGGTAAAGTTTAAAATTTTCGAGATCATTAGTGTCTGTGTATTGCATAGTAATGGAGCATAATTTTATTGAATGTATTTCAAAGCATAGAGATATGTGTGACATTAGAATGCAAAAAGTAATGTCAGTGATGGGAAAAATTGTTTTCTTTCGTTAAATTTTTAAAACTTCTTTCCAGTCTCTTAAGAAATTTCTTTTAATCAAGGAAGGTTTTTTAGTAGGCGCCGTAGTCTCGTAGGTGATGTGTTTGCTTATTAGAGGCCATAGTTCACACACCAGGTCAGACAACTCCACTTATAATAAATTTGAGTAATACTTTTCCTAAACCTTTAATCGATTGTGATGCATACTTTATAGTCTCAGCAGTCCAGTCATTTACACCTGAGTCACTTTAGATATGCGTTATGAGTCTTTACAGGGATCATTCTGGATGACTTTGGTGGAACATTTCCTAACTTTGAAGTCGCTATAGTCTTGTAGGTAGTTTGTTGATTTATTAGACTTGTGGCCACTGATCAATCTCCAGATCAGGCATCTCAAACAAATCGAAATATGAAACACATATCTTCGGCGGCTTCCTGTCAGCAGATTTCAGCAAAAATTCTGAGAGTAAAACAAATTATCGTTCAAAGTTTCTCGACTTTAAATCTGCAGGTACCGCCACTCATGTATAAAATTAACACACACAACACAAGTGGTGTACGAACCTAGATCGTAATCCTGACTCAAGTATTGTAATGACGCAGTATATATGTATGTAGGCTCTTTATATTCAAAACAATTGATATCATCGTAGCATTAATATTTTTTCTTTACTTTTTTGTAGCTAAGTGAGTGATTGGACTTCTTTTGCAGGTCCTAGAATGATAGAGTTGCCAGCTGTAGTTGCCTAAAATTGATATCCATTGTCGAAATTATTGTTTATGTTACCCTCTCTGGATGTGTGATTTGACTTCTTTTGTAGGTTCTGGAATGATAGAGTTGCCATCTGTCGTTGCCTAAAATTGATATCTACTGTTGAAATAATCTCTGGATGTGTGTAGGTCTCAGAAGTCATTTCTGGATGGAAATTCGAAAATAATTTAAAAAATATTTTCGTTTTCTCCTGGACTCGAATACGCTTTGGTCAGGTTTCTGGTAAATAGACTGGCTTTGTAGTGCGTTAAGCATGCATGAACATGTAATAATAATAATGACTCCACAATTTTTAAATGTGTTTTAAGAACGAATCAATCAAATATGAAACTAAATAAAAGGGGAAATAATAGAATAAATGAAACTCTTTGAAATTCCTTCATTGCTGTTGTACTGCAGTACAGTTCTTAATAAATGCTGTCCATTTATATTACAACTCTTTTCATGTGTATTTCTTTTAATTTTGAAGATGATTTCTGCTGAACTGAAATAATAAATTATTTTTAAAATACGTAACAATTCGAATGAAATATCCATTGAACCACGTACATGTCCTTAAAGGAGAATATGGTCAAAATAAGATGAAGCATTTGTGTGCAGCTATAAATTTAAACAGAGGCCAAAAACATGGAACATAAAAATGATAATAAACGTAAAAGGCTTAAACAGCATGTTTATGATTGTCTATTTAACAGTTAAATGTGCTATAAAAGCTTATAGTGTGAGCCAAGGAAAATAAGCATTTTCTAAAATCATTTAACGACCATGAACTGCTGGAAGTTTTAGTTTATAGTCGTATTAGGAAAGGGTCATAAATATTGGGATCTAGAAAGTAAGTGATGGGTTAGTATAATTATTTAATAGCTAGTAAAGTTTGAAATACTTTAATAGTTTGAAGTAAAGGCTTATTATGCTTGAATGCAAAATAACTACTGAATGAAAATCCCACGCTATTAAATAAAAAAGTCGCCATAGTCTAGTAGGTAGGGTTTTGGCTTATTAGACGAAAAGCCTGGGTTCGAGGCCCAGGCTATACATCAAAATAAAATACAAAAAGTATTTCTTCGGCGACTTCCTCTCAGCAGATTCCTGCAAAAACTCTGAGAGTAAATAAAATTGCCATGAAAAGTTTCTCAATAAATCGATGATTGCCGACTTCTTTTACCCTGAATTGGATGGTATGATCTGCATTGGATATTATATAAGAGCGATTTGACTGCATGGTTATGTCACGTAGAGGTGATGTGAACTGGCCGCCGAGATCGTGCGATTTGACTCCGTTAGACTTTCTTGCATTGTTTACCTTAAAGATTGGATTTACTATTATTCTGCATGCATGTCATGTGACAATTATGCTATTTATTATTTAGAAGCTTACAGACTTTAATGTGACACGGAATGTAGAATATTTGTAAGTTCGATTACCATGCCACTTTTCTTCCAGATAAACTGATATTCATTATAATCTGGCACCCATATGATAGGAACACCAAACCGAAGTCCAAAGCAGGCTAATATATGGAAACATTAGACATTTATTTCCGCCTCGGTATCAGAAAGTAAGCTTATATCTCTCTCAACGATATTGTTGACTTATTATGACCCTGCTTTGTAGATGATGCAACACACAAGAGAACCATACATGCTGATTCAAGAAACCTATGTCAAACTATATAAATCGTAATATCTGTTATTCATAAAACTATGGGTGTACTACTGAACCGTTCATTGAATGCCTGCGAAGAACTTAGGTAATTTCACGACTGTAGTTTTCTTTACATAGTATTCCATTAAGGGCCATTATTACAACTTGCCATTAAACTTGGGTTTAGTTAAAGATAACTTTAACTAAAGGGAACTGTAAAGTTACCTTCAACTTATTTTCGTTATTACAACTTACAGATAAAATAATGTTAACTTTTTCAAAAATATGGCAGTGCCGGAGCAATGTCGATAAAACTGCTCAATTAAACAAGTTTTTTTTTTAAACGCAGTGGCAACGAAGAGCCTCTTTTTTTGTTGTAGTTGGTCATTTTTTTATATTTGAAGTTGCCATATTGAAAATAATATATAATATGGCAAGTTCTAGCATAAACTTAACTTTAAAAGTTAAAGGTAGAATGATCCTCCCTTTAGCTTAATGCTCACTTCTACATTATTGTCCACTTACAATAGTTAAAAACAATTTGTCTACCCATTAAAATCCTCCCTTTAATTAACGGCAAGTTGTAATAATGGCCCTAAGTCTTACAGACTTTAATAAATTTTACCTAAATTAACATCAAACGATCAAGCTATTCTGTTCCAAAAGTATTTATTTTCCGATAAGTTTCGAATATATTAATTTTTAATTCATTAAACCAAATTATCCATTTTTAGTTTACATACATACATGCGTACCTAGCTTCTCACACCACTTATGTTGTGTGTGTTAATTTTATACATGAGTGGCGGGACCTACAGTTTAAAGTCGACTCCGAAAGTCAGATTTTTGAGAAACTTTTTCATGGGAATTTTTATTTACGCTTAGAGTAAATCACTAAAGAAATATTTGTTATATTTCTTCCTCACGTGTAATAAGCTATTTACTAGACTGGGGCGACTACCATTTTTAATATCCTTTTTTATTTTTATAAACTTATTGAAAAAAGCTGTATATTTCTTAATGATTATTGCCGCAAAACTGAATCGGTGAATATCTTTTGGAAGAGCCGATTTACTAACGGGTTTCACATAGAATAATGGATTGGTAAAATATAAAGAAGTTTGTAGAAAATACATACTTCCTTTAATGGCGAACTCACATCAAATCTATTTGATGACTTAGGTGTATGTCCTTGGTTTGTGTCCTCTTCCTTAACTTTCCGACGTAACATACAAAATATATTTTTTGCTTCTTTTTTTTGGGGGACACCCTTTCAATTTAAATAATTCTTAATACAGAAAATTAACTTAATTTTCTAGTCAATTAAAATTTATGTGTGTCACAAATTTTAAAAAATAAAAATTATGCCATAAAATCATATTTCATGCTGAATTCATTCAGTTTGATGTCATTGGGAACAACAACAAATAAAAAGAAAGAAAAAAAATTAAACACGAAATAATCACTTATTTTCCTATTTGTTTAACGAATTGATCACGCATTTCAACACGTGTCGCGTGGTATATGCACGCGATATTAATTAAATAACATGTCTTTTGTCTTTTCCATTAATTTTTTTTGGTATTTTATTTCGCTTTTAATTCGTATTTTTAATGGAGATGTTTTGTTGTTGTTGGTTGGTTGTTTAAACGCATTTAATTGAATTATTAAATGCTGTGTCAGTTCAATGGCATCAAACCATTAATATTCACTCGTTCATATTGTAAAAAATTTTAATAATTTTTCATTAAAAAAAACTAAAAAAATAAAAACGAAATTAAATTCCATGGCTGGGGGAATAACATGCCCTAGCTTATGCCAGTGTTGCTTAAGCATGTCATTTTTTATTTTGGACGCCTACAAAATTAAGTTTTGTCGGAATTTTATTTGAATATGAAACTGAATATGAAACTTTAGCCAATTTATGACAAAGGCAACCCCTACCAAAATTCTCACGACTTTATTATGAAACACAGTGTGGTATGTACTAGAACTATATCGTCATCGCTATGGTAGCCCCAACCCCACACAAAATCATGAAAATTCCAGTTCAAATATGAAAAAGCCATTAAAGATACTCCAGTCGTTGTTGCTTTATTACTTCTTCTATAATTTTACGACACAATAAAAACGAAACGAAAAGCTAGAAAAACACTGGAATTCAAAATGTATTTCATTCGTGCCAACCATAGCTTGGCTACATAGTTTTTGGTTGCTGCTGTAGTGTGTTAAACATGAGTTCCAATGATTGCGTTGCGGATTTTGTTTTAATGGCATTTGCAAAGAGAAGGAAAACAAAGCAACAGCAGAAGCAAAAGCATTAAAACAAATAAAAGTTGAACCAGAAAAAAATGGAATTCATGTTGAGGTTTTTACGCACGTTCCACTCTTATTCGTACTCGTACTTGGTTTGTTTATGCTCTTGGGGACACCCTATTTGCTTTGGATTTATAGCCTGCTTGTCCCCATATGATGTTCACTGAAATTCGAAATTTTTTTGCGGGATTTCTTTCGGTGTCAGAAGAATATCAATGATAATCAATTTCATTTTTTTTGTAATTGATTGTTTATTAATTCCAATAAATTGATTTTTAATCAGAATATTTTTATTCAGTTGTGGCTTCAAATAATTGAAATATTAACTCGTTTAATGAGCCCAATTTGTTTTGGGCTAATGAGGCATCAATATATATTGAAGTATGGAATAAAGTATTTATAATCGTGAACAATATGATATACTCGAGGTATGTGCACAACACATGTATATTTCCTATGGACAGTGTACCTTAAAAGTACAGGATTCAGTGCTTGTTTTATTCAAAATACAAATGCGAAGATTTTCGACTATTGAGAAACGTGTAGCTTGCATTTCGCATACAGTTTTGTGTAATAAATGAACTTAAATATTCAAATACTCTGGTCATAGGCATAAAGTGCATTCTTAACATATAATTCTTACAGTTGATGCAAGCCAAGGTTAAAGTTAATGTCAGTTGTAAATCGTCTGGTAAAAACTCTGAGATAAAATAAAATTGCCATGTAAAGTTTTTCAAAAAAATCTGTCGTTGACTTTAAACTGTAGGTCCCACCACTCCTTTATAAAATTAACACTCACAACATAAGTGGTGTGAGAAACTAGGTCGTAATCCTAGCTGAAGTATTGTAATTACCAATTATGTATGTACATATGTAAAGGGTGTTTTTTTTATAGAGGTATAGAACTTTAAGTTGCAATAAAACAACGATGGATTATTCGATTGACATGAATTTTATTTATCCGAAAGATAATCTTGTGGCATTACATTTTAAATATGATTTCTGGCATATGACCGCCACGGCTGGCGCGGATGTAGTCCAATCTGGACGTCCAATTTTCGATGACTTTTTCCAACATTTGTGGCCGTATATCGGCAATAATACGGCGAATGTTGTCTTTCAAATGGTCAAGCGTTTGTGGCTTTACCGCATAAACCAATGACTTTACATAGCCCCACAGAAAGTAGTCTAGCGGTGTTAAATCACAAGATCTTGGAGCCCAATTCACAGGTCCAAAACGTGAAATTAGGCGGTCACCAAACGTGTCTTTCAATAAATCTATTGTGGCACGAGCTGTGTAACATGTCACACAGCCGTCTTGTTGAAACCACATCTCCTGGACATCATGGTTATTCAATTCAGGAATGAAAAAGTTAGTAATCATGGCTCTATACCGATCACCATTGACTGTAACATTCTGGCCACCATCGTTTTTGAAAAAGTACGGACCAATGATTCCACCAGCCCATAAAGCGCACCAAACAGTCAGTTTTTCTAGATGTAACGGTGTTTCCACATACACTTGAGGATTACCTTCACTCCAAATGCGGCAGTTTTGTTTGTTGACGTAGCCATTCAACCAGAAGTGCGCTTCATCGCTAAACAAAATTCGCTTATGAAAATCGGGAACAACGGTAATCTCGTTTTGGGCCCATTCGACGAATCTACGCCTTACTTGATGATCGTTTGGCTTCAAATCTTGCACGAGTTGGATTTTGTAAGCACGCAAACCAAGATCCTTCCGCAAAATCTTCCATAAAGTGGATGGACACAGATCCAATTCCTATGCTCGATGGCGGATGGACTCATTCGGGTCTTCCTCAATGCTACGCTGTACAGCAGCAATAGCTTAAAGTTATATAACTCTATAAAAAACACCCTTTACATACATAATACATTTTTGCATGCTTAGATAAGTCTGTCAGGTCCGAAGTCCTTTGAGTACGACTATCCAATATCTCTTATCGGTTGTTTCTGTTTCCATTTATTGAAAACAGTCTTCTCCTTGAGTTTTCTCGCATTAGAAAGCAGAAGTATTGTGTCACATCATTTTCAGTCTCTTTGTGATCATAAAGTACTCTCTGTACCGACTAGTATTCTAAATAAAGGTAATGAGTTTATGTGCGGAAATCATTTTTATAGACTTGCTTATCTATCTTATCTTGTGTACCCAATGTGTTAAAGATAAAAATATAAATGGTTTGGAAACTTACCACCAAAGCCTGAAAGGGAAGCCACAAATTTCTAGAAGACTTAGAAGGTCACATAAAGATTCATCAAGTTTTCAGATAAACAGCAAAACCTCTTAAAGAACTGTGGTTTATATATCTATTAGATTTTGCTGACTTAATATAATCAGATTTAGTCACCCTTGTCATAAGGCGTGGTCTAATAGGTAGTGTGTTGGCTTATTAAATGTAAGGCCACGGTTCAAACCTCTGGTCAGCCAACAAAACGAAAATTTTAAAAAAATATTTTAAATAGCTATGAAAAGCTTCTCAAAAATCTGTCGTTCGGAGCGGACTTTAATATAAAGTATAAAATTAACACACACAACATAAGTGGTGTGAGAAACTAGGTCGTAATCCTAGATGAAGGGTTGTAATCACCAATTGTGTATTATGTATGTAAGTGATCTCGTTTCCGTGCTTGTATATTACCCTGTGGTTGCTGTCATAAATCCCCTGATGCCTTAAGCAAAAGTCACGAAGGATTGAGTTTACAATACTATCAGGCCAAATACTATAATAGCCCCTGTATAGAATAATGGAAAAATCCCGCTGTAATAAAATATTCTCATTGCAGTTATCGAAATTATCACACTCGGTCGTATTTGGATCATGTAGTCGAATATATTGCGTATCAGATGAAAGCAACGAGTACCAAAAACCTGAATCTTTCCATACATTAGGTTTTTTGACGTTTATTCTACTGGCAATATTTGGTTTGTATTACTTATCGGTTATGAATTTTGGAACACATACACTAGGCTTCTATACATGTTGTCAGCAGCCTGGTGGTATATATTGGTCTGCAAATGATTTTAGGTATATATAGTGCCAAGGAGATTTACTGATGATTTCTGTGTAAATTAATTTAACTGATGTATAATTCCTTTACTCGACCAATTAAATCCTTTAAAGCCTATACAATTACACAATATCCTATAGGACCATGTTTATGGCCGAATAACCCTTTCATTTCCTTTAATTATGGCATCAAATATTCGTTGTCAATCTGTCAGTTACCAGAATTTATTACACGTATAATTTTATTTATTTTACTAACGTTTTGTTATAGCCATTAATGTTTCTATTGGCCTGGTTGTTGTTTTTATTTTTTTTTATTACTTTTGCTCTTTTCATCTTAATGTGCCGTTTGCTGTGTGCTGTGAACTTGGTGTGCTCTGTGTGGTTTTGTTTAATTTGCCGTGTTGCAGTTAAAAGCGAAATGTCACGAAACGAAATGGATTAATGTATGAGAAATTCTATGTTTAAGCTCTCCAGTTAAACAAAACTAAACATTTTTACAGTCAAATAAAACGCTGGCATTACCACCAACAACAACAACAACAACACCAACAGCAAAAGTTACGGTTTTTGTTTTTGTTGTGTTTTTGTTATGTTTTATTATATATTTTAATTTTTGCTTTTATTGTTATTATTGTTGTTTTAAATTGAGGTCATGTTTATGTGTTTTAACAGCGCAAATAACTCATACGCATCGTTAGACAAACGGTAACCAAGTAATACTTATACACACCAATACTAACACAGGTTAATAACAAAAAAAGGGTCGTTAAAAAAGCAACAACAAATTTTTACGGAAAAAAAATTTTTTTTTTGTTTAAAAATTCTTCTTTAATGTTTATGACTTCATTTATTAGTTAATAAATCAAGATGGCCAATAAAAGAAGAGCGAAAAAGCAGATACATATGACAGATTAAAGCCATAAAGATGTGAATTGAAAAGTTGCCTTCGAAAGTATGCAGTAAAGAATGAAGAATAATAGTTTAAAACACCAACCATATAAACGTAACCAGGCATAAATATGCCAGTTAACGGGCTGTTCTTCACTATTATTATTGAAATAACTTTTCATCCTTTTGTTCTTATTGCAGTTTTATTTTTATTCTTATTTTTATAGGGCAGTTTTGCCTTTCTATTGAAACTATTTTTTTTACTGTTCGCGAGTGTATGTGAAGCTCAGAACGTAGCATCATTTATTTCTTCTATTTATTATCCTTGCAATGGATGCGTGTGGTATAATTTATTCTTCTTTCATTTTTCACATTTGCCTTTAGACAATGAACAAGAAAAAACAAGAAAAATCTGAACAACAGGCCTATTCACTAGCAATACTTCTAAGAATCGAAAAACTCTACACAGGAATGCACAGCTGAAAAAGTAAAATAGAGGGGGGGGGGGTTAGTAAAAGGGTACAAAGAAAATATCTCTATCAATACATGACAATGATTTATATGCGAATATTTCAGATGCAAAAATGGATGCTTTGTCTTCAGCAGAACAGTTTAACACAGTTTAGCACGTAATAATGGAAACGAAAAATGTATTTAATTCTGTTTTCAACGATTTTAAACATGCGATTATATTTACAATTTCAAAGTACCTTGGTAAGTGGGCAAATAGAGGTGGCTTTCCCTAAAAATATAGACGAAAGCCAGTGTGGTCTAGTATGTTATCGCAATGAATCACTCTTCCTTTCATTGGATGGTTCCAATGCTAAAGATAAAGCTACTGAGTTTCGCAATGTTTATGATCAATGTGACTGATCGATTGAATTGACTTGTTTATAATTTTGTCAAATTTAATTTGGTGTTGTGAAGTACAATTGCTCCGGTTAGAAATGAAATATCATTTCATTCATATGACTGCCACGACTTGCCTCATAGTGCGGTATTCGATCGGAACAGTTTCGTGCACTTTTTCAATATGTAGGGTCGTATCTCGGCAATGGAATCACGAATGTTGGCCTTATAATGCTCAATTGTCTCTAGTTTGTTGCACTTTAACGGCGCCCCACAGAAAATAGTCCAACGGTGTCAAACCGCAGCTTCTTGGCGGCTAGTTGACATCACCATTTCGACTAATTAAATGGCCATCAAACATTTGACGCAATAAATCGATTGTGGCATGAGATGTGTGGCAAGTTTCATCTTCCTGTTGAAATCAAACATCCTTCACATCAATACCATGAAGGGCAAGTACAAAAAAATCGGTTATCATGATATGAAAAAAATGACATGAAAAGATAATTTTATTTCGTAAAATCGACATCATTGCGCATTTACTCGATGGCCCAATAAATCCCAGTGTTTCTCAAACGTAAAGTGGTGAAAATATACTGAATTTTGTGACAGAATAGGAAGACATGAGTATTGTCAGATTTGAAATCACCGATGGTTGAAATTTAAACTGATAGATGGATCACTCGATAGAAACTCCCAGTGTTTCTTTTATAACGCCGGGCATGTAGCAGATGGGTAAAAAATTGTTTCCTTTTCTTCTTTAATGTTGTAAATTCTGTGAAAGCCATTGCGTTGATAAACAAGTGCTGTGCGACTCCCATCAGTTGCTATCGTCAAGAGTTGGTTACATTTTTCGCGCTATCTTTAAATTAAGCTGATATGTCTCTTGGATATATTGTTAGCTTGCAGATATTTCCTCATGGGAGGCGCCATAGTAGTCCGGAAGCCCTGTCTGGTGCCATGTATCTGAACAGAAAAAGTCCGTCCATTAACAGCTCTATCTCGTTGAGGGCTCTTCGTAAAGATCTGCATTTAAAATAGTTGTTCTGTGGCAGTGTGGTGACTTCAAGTACCTGCTTTGTTAGAATTTACGATAATCCAATATTTGGTATGTGACACTATCCAATTGCCTAGAAATGCTGACTTGTATTAGCTTTTAAGCCTCTATAGCATTCGTCCAGCGGAAAGAGGTGTACAATCACTAGCAGCGTCGAAGTATATGTTGTACACAAAGCACCTGTAATTATAATGATTTCTGTATTACCTGTATCAAATTGAATTTATTAGTCTTATCAAAGGCTTCCCTCTTGGCACAACACAACTTGAAAACACTCTCCCCTAGATTTAGTTTAGTAAACTACCATTCACTCTGTATTACTATATCTACTCATAAACCAATTTGAGATTAGGTGTTGTACCTGTTATTAAAAAATAATAAGATGTTGTAGGAACAAAGAAATAAATAACAGCAGTATACAATCTTACAGGAATTAAGGGATACACGTTAAAATTGGTTTTTAGTTGTGTAAACTCTATGAAAAGGGCTTAATTTTTAATTTTTTTTGCCTCCTACAAGCACTTTCTTCAAGTGAAAAATGTTTAAAAAAAAACGAAAATAATTTGAAATTGGCAAAAATAAAACGTCGGTAAATGACATCATATTTCCAACGTGTTTTATGAAACATTAAAACTACACAGCGTATGAGTATTGTATATTAAAAATTCATAATACTCATACGTGCTGGTAACCATGCAAAAATAATGTTTTTTGTTGGGGGTTTTAAAAGCACATACACTCGTGTTTTTTTGTATTTTGCACAATAAAAATAATCATGAAAATTTTATACTCATAAGTGTTTACAAAAAGTTTGCTTTAAATGCAAACATCATTCGATTTTATTTATTTTGTTTTATGAATAAACAAAAAACCAAAAAAAAAAGAACCTAAAAACATTGATTATTTTTTATACAATTCGCAGAGTACTTACAGAAACTAAGAGTGAATATTTAAAGGAAAGCAGACTATACAGTTCAGGGAAAGTTCATATCAAGATTTCATGGATTTGGAAAAGTAGTGGCGTTATTAGAAAAAAGTTTTACTATGAATGCTTACGGCAATAATTGTCTCGGGTTAATCATTTAGCGTTTTGAAAACCTTCGGTCTGCCCAGGTTTTCTATTGTTAAGTACTTTTGATCATTATTTTAGTGAAAGGCGTTCCGTTTAGAAACATAATTCTTAAATCATATACAAATGTGGTAGTTTCTTATTTAAGTCACTTAATTGGTCATTACAGCCTTTTAGTCAGGATTACGATCTAACTTCTCACACCATTCATCTTGTATGTGTTAATATTTTATTCCTAAATGTCGAGTTTAAAGTCGACTCCGAACAACAGATTTTTGAGAAACTTTTCATAACAATTTTATTTACTCTCAGACTTTTGCCAAGATACTAAGAGGTAAGCGCCAAAGAAAAACAATTTCATATTTTGTTCTGCGGATTGAAACACGTCCGCCCGCCTAATAAGCCAACACACTATTAACAAGACTACGTCGACTAAGCAAAAGTTTAATATCACTACCCTTAATACAACCTATTTTACCCAGAAGTCCTAGCCGCTAGTTGGAATTCTAAAGTGAAATGTCCAATCAAAAAAGGTATAAGGAACCCTATAATCGAAGATGATGTGTGCTATGTCTTCTAAGAATTGCAATTGTTCGGCTCGATATTAATGTCTTAGCCAAACGATTAATTTAATTTTGTTAAAAACTGTTGCTACTTAGCGCCTGTAGTTCAGATCAGAGCCTTCTCTATTATCCCCAGCAAGAAGCTGAGTACATTTTAAGCATGTTGAGCTTTACTGGAAAGAGCAGGAAAGTGTTTAAAATATATCTCCTGGTCGAGAATTCTTTTGGACAATGTTTTAAGGTCAAATGAGGTCAGACTTAAAGACCAGAAGTGCTTCGAGGTTGATGTCGATACTCTTTTTGATTTTTCAATAGAAGTGAACCTTGCCTATCTCCTTTTGCCAACTACATTAGTGCGTAAGGCAGGCATAATAAGTTCCCTGCAGCTAGGCATCACCATATCAGAAGCAGTCAGTATCAGGCAAGAGTAACAGTATCACTTAACAAGTCAGAATTTTGCTTTAGTATATGAAAAGTTCCCAAAGACAGTGATTTTAAATTCTAGCGAAGTTAATTGGCAAGAAGTTCAAGTAAATTGAAGCCGCTAGTCTTTTTTGTTCAATCATCAAGTGTGCCAAAAATTTTAAATCTGAAACATCGGTTGACAGCTTAGTCGTGTGATATTAAAGGATTTTTCAGCAAGACCATGCTGCGAAACTAATGGCCACAGTGTCCCGAACTGGCACTTTTATTATGATCGTTTACAGCAACAACTAAAATACTGGACTTTAAACGAATCAATCCAATGTATGTAATTGATGTGATGAATGCTTTGGAAAAATTTATGATCGTTACTTGAACTATTTATGAATTTTCGAAAACTTTATTTGATCGAACATAGAACATAGAAATCACACACAATATTATAGCAAGTTTGGTGATGTTTAATACTTCATCGTCTACAAGCCATAACTGGTGCCCAAAATTACCTCACAAAGGGCTAATTTCGTACTTTTTCAACTTTTTATGAATTTTTAGACTTTTTGGCATATGAGTCCATATATTTTTGTTTTTGTGAATATTTGTAGTATTTTTTCTTTAGTATGAGGAATACTTATCTTTTACTATGACTAGCCAATTAATAAATATTTTCCTTGTCACAATTTTTCTTATTACTTTCCAAACCCTTAGCCCATCATTTAAGCCAAGACATTGCGTTTGACATTTTTGCCTTGTCTACGTTAAACCTCAATCCTCATTAGAAAATATTGTTTTCTTTGCCACAATCTTTTCTATGCCTTAGACAAAGTCTGATTAACATTTAACATCGTCTAGATTAAAAGTTTATAAACGAAGAACAAGAAGAAAACACTCTATACTCCAGAGAAAAAGTTAATCCTTGAAAGAAATTCTAAATTTCTAGACACATTTACATAAAATTACAGACAGATAAAAAGGCTTCTGCTAATAGAGACCAGCAAAGTATTGACGAAGGATAATAATGTGGGCAAAACTATTGAAAACTTATTATTGATGTTGTAAACAGAATGTTTAGATAAAATAGGCAAGGGGAAGAGACTTTATAAACATTTCAGCGTCGCTTTGATGGTATTAAAAGAACATCTGCTGTTAAAACAAAGAAAAGACAAAGATTTCCATTGTCTATGTTGTTAAAATGTCTGGCAATCTACTAATGGGCAGTGAATAAAAAAATCCTTGAAATATAGTATCAGGCTACATGACGCATTAATGCAGATGATTACAGACATTATACAACAGACATTGATTTTAAATGTTTCTTAAATAGGTGGACGATTTCGAAATTAGTCTTGAATTTCCGAATTTTTACTTCGCGAAATGCCTACAGCAATACATTTTCTGGATAGAGAAGGGAGGGGTTACATCTAAAGGGAATGAAAGAAAGTGTACAAAATTGTGTTCGCTTATTTACGTCACGGAGAGGAGGAGAAATGGAGCGCATAAAAAATCAGTTTTCAGTTCAGTTGATAAACATCGAACTTTGAAATTTTAAATTCAAGAAAAAATTAACCGTAAATTTGTAGAAACTCATACATATACTTGTATTGCAAACTTCTACGTCAATCGTTTCTTAAACAAATGTGGTGTGCCACCATTCAGTTATTAGTAACTGTATCCATTACTTACAGAATAAAAATAAAACGAATTCAAAGACATCAAAACAAAGACTTACGTTTGGTTGTAACACCACAGTGGTACATTAAAGGAATACAAATTTTCATGCATTTAAGTGTCCGATCGTTGAGGGCAGACTGAAAAATACTCCGGGAAATCAAGGAAAATCAAGAAACCATTAAAAACCTTTTGCATTTGTAAGCGAAGAAAAAAATGGGGTGCTAGACAATCATTCTGAACCAAACGCAAATTCAACATATCTTGCAAATACCCAATTGACACAATACTGGGTCTCCACCATCATGATTGGATACTTTAGCGCCTTTGTGATACCGGTGCTGCGAATGAGAGAGTTTGGAATTCTGAGACACTCTCGTATTTGCCATGGGAGTATACGGCAAAGTCGCCGTGGTCTAGTAGGTAGTGGGTTGGCTTATTAGACTTGAGGCCTCGGTTCAAATGAAATATGAAAAAATATTTCTTCGCCGACTTCCTCTCAGCAGATTTCTGGCAAAAAATCTGAGAGTAAATAAAATTGCCATGAAAAGTTTCTCAAAAATCTGTCGTTCGGAGTCGACTTTAAACTGTAGGTCCCGCCACTCATGTATAAAATTAATGCACCCAGCACCAGTGGTGTGAGAAACTAGGTCGTAATCTGAACTAAAGGGTTGTCATGACCAATTATGTATGTATGTATGCGGCAAATAGTTGGTGGGCTAATCTTAGGGTATCGAATGGATGTCATGATCCTTTCTCTGAGCTTCGGCAGAATACATAGGTCTATTCCTAATAAAGTTCAGTTGCTAAACCTATTTTAAGAGGCGAGCTAATCCCAATATTTGCCGATGGTTAGGAAACCTAATTTGACCTCTCTATTTATCTCAGTTTTCCTAATAAGTACACTATATCCAGGCAGAAGTTTGGCAGGCACACCGATATCTATTTAGGGGTTAAATTTTAAATTTTGGTTAAAGATAAATATGTGGCCAATATTGAAGCAATCTATGCTCTGAACATCATCATAATAACTCTCGACCGGGACTGATATAGATTCTAAGTCGCCGTAGTCTAGTAGATAGTGTATTGGCTTATAAAACCGCGATTGAAACCCCAGACCAGACATCTCCAACAAAACGAAATGCGAAAAATATTCCACTTCTTCTCTTAGCAGATTTCTGGCAAAAACTTTGAGAGTATATAAAAAATTGCTATGAAAAGTTTCTCAAAAAATGTGCCTTTCGCAATCAGTATTAAACTGGTCCCTCACTTTTGTACATGAGTGAAACACACACATAACAGAAGTGGTATGAGAAGCTAGGTTGTATTTATGTATTCCAAAGCTTTCGTGTAACCGAGTATGATATTACAGTTATATTGAATACTAATCTGATAAATCGTTATTAAGGAAATAGGATTAGATGTAATGAATTAGGTATTTGCAGAACGTCCTGAATTGGAAAGTAGAAAAACTCTTTTAAACTTTGGGTAAAACTTAATTAAGTTTGGAACGCCCATAATTAATGGGAACTGTATGGGTACGGCAGGAGTCATAAAATATAAGCAGGACGTGGAAGCTTTACAACAGCTTCTATATGCCTGTATCATTCTATGGCCGTTTAAACTTAGATATCTTGGTGCATGTCTTTTTTATGACCTGAAGTCTTTCAAGGAAATAATCATAATAACCGCCGCGAGGGATATGTGGGAAGGACTGCCCGATTTAAGGGTTTCGCAAAGGGCAAATACAACGTTGGTGGTCTTATATTCTTATACGAGCTATTTTGGAAAGGAAAATTTTGTGCAGACTTTTCGTGAAAAAATTCAATTTTTTGGGAAGCTATAGTGAGGCATCTCGGTGATAAGTTTAAGGTACGGAACCGCAATAGAAATGTGTCAATATCAATAGGAATAGTATTTGTCAGGATTATTATTAGACAGGTTGAGGGTGTAACCATGGCCTTTTAAGTGAACTCATTAAAATCTGAAAATAACTGTAGTAACCCCAATCGCGTACCCTTAAAGTACATGTAATTTCTATTTAATTTTACATTCAGTATAATTACCGAAACAAACATTTAATTTCTAATTTATTATAAAAGGCCAACAAACAAAGGCATTCTGTTAAAATGCATAATAAATCTGTCAATTAAGAAACAAATTGCAAAATAAAATTGTTTTGTTTTCCAAGTTAAAATTTATAAACTTCATGTGCGTGGTAAGGCACCTTGAAATGTCACAAACAAAACGAGGTGGCTAAAACCATGAGCCAAACCAACAACACATAAAAATACAATGAAGGAAGGAAGAGAGAATAAATTCTTGATTAGTAGCCAAAAATTAAAGACTAAATTGGTTGTGGTATTAAAGAAATTGTCAAACACAGCACAAAATTCCGAACGTAACATGACCAAGCATGACCTACAGCTACATTTTCGAGAAATACGGGGAAGCTGTCTTGTTTTTGCTTTTTTTTAATAACACGGGTACTTAATTACACAAATAATAAGGAAAACATGTCTCAAGATTAGTGGCAAGTATTAAGCAGGTTGTAGTAAAATCTTAATAGGAACTCCTCCTATATTTTATTAGAATTTTTCCTGTCTTGTTTTTTGTCTTTCATTTCTGGTGTTTTCTACGACATGACAAATAAATAAAATTGAAACATTATTTGCCACAAGCAATGGTAACTAAAATAGCAGTCTTAAGGTCAAATCTCATCGTAAATTTTATGCTGTGTGTGGATTACATAGAATACGTGAGTCTATTTTAATTTCATTTCAGTTTTGGCTTCTCTGCGAGTTAAGGCAGTAAGGGTGATAGCAAAGCATCTGTAAAATAAACTGGAAGCGGGACACTACCTCTGCATTTCAATTTCAGACTACAGAAATATGCTTTTATACCCTACAGTTGGCATGAGCATATTACGTTGGTGTGAAAGGTTGTAACTGCATAACAAATTATGAATACTCTTTGGATTAAATCGCCATTTTCTAATTGATTTGCTTGGCAAGGCCTGAATTTCGTGTAACTGCCATATAAATCGTCATTCGAAAAATACTGTTGATGTCATATTTTCTAGAAAAAAAGAGAAGGTTTTCACAAAAATGCAAGAAATCTTGGGAAGCTTGAGTTTGTTATACAGTTTTGAAGAAGGCCGCTGCTTAAAAACTTTTTAAAAAAATTTGCACGCCTAGCTTGATTTGAAATCGTCTTTTGAAAAAAATTATGGAAGCCAGATGCCACTGTTCGGTTCAATTACATTGGACTGTAACAAGATGATAATTGATGATAAATGATTCAACTGGCTTGATTTCTCTTCAATTTCGAAGTATGAGTAAACTGAATTGAGGTCTTGCTCGGACATTTTTGATTCATCAATCGCTGGTTTCAGGAATTACTAAACACTCCCTATCGGACTGCCATATACAATGTTAATAACTTTGCTGTTACATGTTTTTGTACACATTAGCTTAGTCTTCGGAATATTTTTTGATTCCTTCATTACTTTTTGGCATCACTCAACATTCCTTACTTGTCCGCGTACTTATGAATGAGATGTAGACAAAGCCTCCAAAGTCTATGTAGATACCACATTGCGCCTCCATTACCTTGAGATGCAGAGGTTAACATACTGCCAATTACATTGTAAAACGAAACAGTTCAAAAGACGCATCCACCTTTCTCAACTTTTGCCTGACAGCATCGTGGTTGATTGTGTTTCACTCCTATACCATAGACTTACGATTTACGTGGAAGTCAGTAGTAGTGCAAAAGCTACCAATGCATCCAGAAAAAGTCACGGTTTGGTGCGGTTTATGGGCTGGTGGCATCATTGGACCGTACTTCTTCCAAGATGCTGCGAATCGTAACGTAACTATGAATGGTGAGCGCTACCGTGAGATGATATCCAACTTTTTTTTGCCCAAAATGCAAGAACTTGACTTGCATGACATGTGGTTTCAACAAGACGGTGCCACATGCATTATCTCTCTTATTGAGAGGCGAGTTTGGTAAACATTTTATTTCACGTTCGGGACCGGTCAATTGGCCGCCTATATCGTGAGATTTAATGCCTTTAGACTATTTTTTGTAAGGCTATGTTAAAGCTCATGTCTATACAGACAAGCCTGCTTCAATTGACGCATTGGAAGACAACATTGAAGCATTTATTCGTGAGATACCGGCCGAAATGTTGAAAAGAGTATGCCAAAATTGGACTAAGCGGATGGTCCATTTGAGGCGCAGTCGCGGTCAACATTTGCATGAAATAATTTTCAAATATTAAATTATATGGACCGTACTATCGATTCAAATAAAGATTTCATGCATTTTTCTGAATTTTATGTGTTTTTTTTAAATTTTGCTATAACTCTTAAAAAATCACTTATTATAATCCGATAGTGGCTTATTAAGTCGTTCAGTTGTAAGTTTCCATAGACTAGTAGGTAGTGCATTGGCTTATTAGACGTGAGGCTACGATTCAAACTGCAGGTCAGACATCCTCAACAAAACAAAATATGAAAAATATTTCTGCGGCGACTTCCTCAGCAGATTTCTGACAAAACCCTGAGAGTAAAATAAAATTTCCATGAAAAAGTTTCTCAAAAAAAGGAAAATCTGTCGTTCGAAGTCGACTGCAGGTTCCGCTACTCATGTTTAAAATTAACACACACAACATAAGTGGTGTGATCATCTATATCGTAATCCTAACTGAAGACTTATAATGAATTTGGCAACCTGATGTAGAGTATCGCATGGTCGACATGATTGATTGTAGTTCTTTGTTTGTAAATTCAAATTTTTTTCTAATTTTCTATCTTTATGTTTCATTTTAGTTCATTTTTCTATTTTTTTTCTTTCTTTATATTTTACTTAAGCACCACGTAAGTGTAATTAAGTTATGGATAGAAAACTTTCTACATGACTATTCAAAAGTAGCAATAGAACGAAAGATAAATTTTATCTCATTAGATGTGTTTAAAATAATAGATAACACGATGACTTTTAATATTTAAAACGCTCAGTGATTCTAGTTTCTCGAACACATCTGTTTATTTTCATGTAATCCATGAGAAGTAGTTGTAGTGGAAGAAGTAGTTGTTGTAGTTGTTGTAGCAGAGTTGGTAGTTACATTTTTTCCTGTGTCATTTTAAATTTTTTCTATTCTTAATTACTGTTCCATGCAACATACGAATGAGCACTTACTTCTAAGTGTCTATTCTGTATCTGGGTTTTTTTTATTCTCTGGCCAAAGTTCGCTTTTCATTTTGTAGTCCTTGTGCGTTGGATAATAAAATAAAATAGTAAAGGAAAGGGAAATAAAAATAGCAATTGTGAATTAAAAGATACAGGTGGTGGATAAGAAGTGGGGAAATTACGGCAGGCAAATGGTAGTATTTCGCATAATAAAAAGTGAGTTAACGAAATATGGACAAGTTCCTGTATTTAAATTAAAGGAACAGGAACCTGTAAATGTATAGGTTGAGGCTCTTACAGGATCATAATTAATCGATATGAGTGTAGCAAACATAAGTGTTGGGAATTTCATATTATCCGTATTAGACGACGTTGATTTCAAGAAATTGCCTTCTATTTCTTTATATCTCCACACGTTAAATATTTCATGAAAAACCAAAACAACCTTTAAGCATGATTCACTATCGTGCAGTCAGTAGATGAAAAAAGCCCTGTACGATCCAATTCTAAATCTAATTGCCTCTAAATGAAACACAAGCTTAACTCACGTCAAACAAATTCTTGGGTAATGCAACCAGAATTCAAGCGAATTAATTTGAAATTTAATTATGATGTTTTTTTGTTTCACAAAAAAATTCTGAATAAAATTTCATTCTTTATGATCCCCTAGATCTGCTTTCTGGCCACCTATAACTCTCTTACTAATTTTCCTTCTCATTTACAAATGACAAGCAAGAAAAAGGTGATAAAAATGAAAATAAAATAAATGTGATTAAACTTGAATATACGGCAAGTTTGCTACTTTGCTTGTAAAACTGAAATGACAATGAATGTTCAAAATAAGATATTTCTGCTCAATGGCTAAGACGTTTATAACTTAATTACAAACAAACAAAAAAAAAAAAATAATGAAAGGAACACAAATAATTATTTGTATGCTCTCCACACACATTACGAAATCCACTCAACTATATTTTACACACTTTTGCACTTACGATGGATGGTCTGGTTTGCTGTAAAACAGGAGAAATTAATGTCTTCAGATGGAAGAGTGTATATAAACGGGCTAAAAGTAAGCAATCATAATAATAGTTGTCACAGGCATTATACAAATAAATAAAGTAAAGTTATTGTTGTTGTTGGTGGTGGTGGTGGTAATAACAATTACAAAATAGTAAATAGAAATGGTGATTAATTCAATTATTTAACAAGTCATGGTAAGATAAGGAAGCAATGTAATGCTTGACATGGTTTTATGGTACAAAAAAGTAATGCGTTTCGTAATAATGTTTTGGTATGGTTTCTATAAGAGAAGTAATTGTCCTTAAAGCAGAAATCACAACGTGGTAGCATAAATATGGAACAAATTACAGTTCTTTGAAATACGTAATGCGTTCCTCATAATTCTGTAGTCTTTGCGATTATTCAACGAAAGTTAATTGATGACTGTGACTATCTATTCATATACATAATTGGTCATTACAACCCTTCAGCCAGGATTACGGCCTAGATTATCACACCTACAGTGTTGAGAGAAAGTCGCCGAAGAAATATTTTTTCATATTTCGTTTTGATGTCTTGCGTCTAATAAGCCAACATACTACCTACTAGACTATGGCGACTCCTAACTATTCAAGTTATCAAATTATATACCGAACAGGCACTTTTACAGGCATTTTTTTCATTCACTTTATTTTGAAAGAGCGAACTTGGATGTATTACACTCATCATTGAATACATTCTTGTTGTCCATGAATGAGGCCTAAGTTTGCAAAGCGAGTACTATTACAGTCACTACAAACTTATTGAAAGCGAACTCAATTACAATATTGACATCGGACTTCCAAAATGATTTCCCGACCGATGTCCAACTATAGCTAAAGAGTTCAAATGCAAATTGGCGTACGGAGAGCTTGTTAACCTCGTACCGATCGACTCATAAGCGGCTCTTGTCATAAAAGATTTTCTAGAGTAAGGTAACTATACTATAAGCCGATGATAGAGTTCGGGGTAAGAGCCGTAGTCTAGTTACGTTTTTACCGTTTAAAAACGTTTAAAATACGAGTTCGTAGGTTTTTAATTAAATTCTTTATTGTTCGCACAATTCTGTGTGCCACTGTTCACAACTTGATGTAAACAACAACAATTGCTTTGTTTGTTATTCTTCTGTACACTCTTTTGCGTAAGCAATAACAATTATTCTGCAGATCTTTATAACGGAAATCTTCAAACCACGATTTTTCTCTTCAAACACCATGCGTCTTCTTACAAGACTGACTAAATATTTACTGACTCCGTTGCCTGCTTTGTCTTGCCTTTTATATGGCGACGTAAACAGACTGATGAATGCTCTTGAAGTCAAATGTTCGTGGCTTCGCCTTCTCTAAAACTCCATAAATGTAAACATCGTTGTTTCATTGTTGTTTGTGTATTTTGTTTACATTTTTTGTTGTTGCATTTTTGTTTACTTGTTTATCCCCTTTTTTATACTGGTGTTGTTGGTATATTTTTGTTTACTTGTTTATCATGTAAACAAGTTGTTTTTGTTTTTGTAGCTTTTGTTTTAAAGTTAAACGATGTAACACCATTTCCATTTTCGTAATAATAGATGTGAAACCACGGTTTAAACTACAGGTCAGACATCTCCATCAAAAGCGAAATACACAAAAAAAATATTTCTTCGCCGACTGTCTCTCAGCAGATTTCTGGCAAAACATCCTAAAAGAGTGAATAAATTTGCCATGAAAAGTTTCTCAGAAAAATCGAGACGACTTTAAACTGTCGCCACTTATGGATAAAATTAACACACACAACATAAGTGATGTGAGAAGCTAGTTTGTAATCCTGACTGAATGGTTTTAATGAACAATTATGTATGTATGTATGTAATCTTTAAATTAAAATTTCAATCAAAAATTACTCAGGTTTGTATAATTTATAATCACAAAGAAAAAAAATACAAGATTTTGATTCTTCAAGCACGTCAAATAAACAAACATGTAATGTAATTCATGCATACTTCTTATTAAAAATGTGTTAATTAATGTTATCACCTACCAATACTAATACCATACCATGCCATACTGATACTCAAACATCTATAGTATACTGAGCTTAACAACCAGCACGTATGAGTAATAAAATTAAATCAATTTAAATAAAGTATACGCACAGTAGGCAATTATTTTTATTATAAAAGCTGTGTGTGTGTAAATAAATCATAACCTTCCTTCGTACGTTATTTCATTTTATTTTTTTATTTTGTTGTTGTTGTTGTTGTTTGTTTTCATTATACAAATTACATGTCATTTAAATTAAACCATTTTGTGAAACGTTTTTTACACGGTAGACTTTTATCTTGAAACAGAGAAAAGAAATGAAAAGAAAAACTGGGGAAAAAAAATTCGTCAAAATCCCAAATGGCACCGTAATGAGCTAGCGAAAGTGTATAAAATTATTCCCTTATGATGGTAAATATTTCAGCGCAATAATCCTTAAATAAATATTGTTCTTTGAAGACAAAAATTTATACAGAAGCTTAAGAAAAATGACTGGACTTCGTTGGTACTTAAAGCGAAATGACTGTTTTGCAAGACTATAAAATACGACGACCGTGGAATGAATGTAACAAATTATGAAAAATTTAAATAAATTGCAAAAACTGTGGATAATAAATAGCAGCCGGTGTATACTATACAGAGAGATTAAAAATATTTAGTACGGAACGTCATAGATTTAACGCAGAAGTGGTTTAAGATATCCAACAGTAGTGAAGGACATTTTAGTTACATCAACAATATTGTATTTACTTAACGGTGACTTTACGTTGAAATATTAATACAAGAGGCCTGATTAAGCAAATTAAGCATGAATCTATATAATCTACGATTTATTTTAATGATTAAGTTGTTATCAGAATTATGAGTCTGCTATTATAGAGCTTTTTATGGTTAATTTTAGTTGAAAACAAGCTGAGTAACACCATTGTCAAAAAAAAAAAAAATCAATACAACAAGGCTTTGGTAGTATCACCTCTGATGTTCAACTGTATCTAGGTTCCACCACTATCCAAAACTAGAATATATAAGAAAGCAATTCTTTGAGGACTTTGACTATGTTAGACTAGTTGGACTGAAAATAATAAAAAACAAATTCAATACCAGTGCAATCCAATAAATTGCATTATCTTTGGGGGAAAGTAGTCATCTAAGGCCATGAAGTAAAGGAAATACTTTCGTTCTATCATCTGGGCAGCAACATAGACAAATTTGCTGAATAATTGGCTAATTAGAACACAAAACACGTTCACATATTTGAACGAGTTTAGTGTTCATCAAACTTAACACTTAAAATAGTTTTGCATACATATGTACATATATAATTGGTCAAACAACCCTTCAATCAGGATTATGACCTAGCTTCTCACACAGTAGTTTTAGAAAATTTAATTTCAACTTACAACCTTATGTGCTTTATACGTGCCCTGCTAGGAATATGGTACAACATGAAACAAAAAGATTGTATGTTTTAATCAACACCTAACTGCAGAAAATCTAACATATTTTCCGGCTAACAAACATCAAAAATCGTCTAAAAGAGAATAGCAAACGATGAATTTCAAAGGCAACATTATAATTGGAACAGGGTACGACACGCACTAAGAAAGTTTGAAGACAATTGCGTCGGGTAGGAATACCTCTACACGCATAGAAAAGCAAACTATTATGAAATCTGCTGCAGTGGGATGTGATCACAAGACATCATAATTAAATTTCAAATAAATTCGCTTGAATTTTGGTTGCATTCTCCAAGAATTGTTTGATGTGAGTTAGGCTGTTTCCAGGCTATGAAATCACTCTAAGGCAATAAGATGTAGGATTTGTGGATTTTGACCAGGATATGAAAATTAATCGCACAAGACCTGTTGTATTAATGCCCATCAGCTCACTACATAATAGTGAATCATGCAAGGATGTATTGTTTTTTCGTTTAACATAGAAATGCAAACTACAATAAGAATGCGAAAACATTCATGTTTTTCAACTGTTTATAATATTTTCTCAAATAGATTTCTGTAATGCTTGCAACATGTCGAAGTGTTTCATTAAATGTATGATGCCATTAAAGTTTATATTCGAATCTGCTAAGTATAACGATATTTAACTATTTAAAAAGCTTTTTATGTAGAGAAAATCACTAGTTTGTATGCGATCCGGTGGTGTACTTCATTTGCATTTTTCTTTGCATCTTTAAGGACTTTGTTGAAGGTCTCACTTACTAAAAATCATATACAAATGCTAAACGCCAGTTTATTGAGACTTAAAACGTTTTTATTGTGAATTTTTGTTAAATATTATTTTCAAGAAATACAGCGTTTGAATTAATGTATGATCGCTACTACAAACAACGCCGCATGGTTGATCTTGGTAAATCTGTAATCTTATTGCTGAATGTGAGAAATTTTATAACAAAATTATTTTGTTTGATTTATTTATGTTCACCCTAAAATAAAACGTTGCTTAAAATATGATGCTTAGCGATAAAAACTAAAAACTAAAAAAATGATATTAAAAATACTTAAAACGTAAAATCGTATTAAAACATATATGAAAATAAGATTAAAATTTTATGAAATATTTACTATACAAAATACAACAACAAGAAAGTATAACTTACGATTGGCCATAACAGTAAGCGGCAATAGGGTCAATGCCGTTAGTAAGTAGACAACGAAAATTCTGGAAAAATTCATAATTGTGTTGGTCGGGTGAAAATTAGTGGTTCGTTTAGTAATGCTGCTACTGCTGTTGGTGTTGGTGTTGATTTTACTGCTTAAAGTGGACACTTTAAAGGTTTGATGGCTGTTGTTGTTCGTTTTCCTGTTGCTTTTTTTGATGGCCGTCTGTTGTAAGGGAAGATGTTGACGTTTGTTGTGTGGGTACGAGTGCGGCCATGTTGATTGTGTTTTGCTTCCGGTGGATGTGATTAATTTTTCCGCTAACAAAGCCATTATTTTTAACGCACGCACACACACACACGTAGAACTAACGGTATAACTTTATCTTTAATAATAAAAACAAGGAAGAAAACAACTACAATAACATTTATGGTGTTTTATAGTAAATTTTCACACAAAACTACACAAACACAGTGATTCTCCACGTAAATTCAAAGATAAAAAAACATGTTTTTTGTATCGCTTGCAAAAGATATTACCGCCGAAGATTTACGTTTAAAATTTTGTTTTGTTACAAAATTAAAATGATTGTTGTTATTATTGTTGTTGTTGCTGTTATTAAATAGATGCTCAACAAGATAAATTTAGTTGAAATTAATTTTTAATTATACCACCACCACCGGCAGCACTAACATCACCATCAATTTATAATTAAAATCTTTATTCTCCCTGTTCTTTTGATTATTTTCTTTGCTTTCGTTAGCTTTAAAATGTTATCAATTTGAAGCAGCTGTATTTTATATTTATTTATTTAAAATTCTTTCTTTTCGTTTTTATTTTCCGATTATTTTTTATTATTGTTGTTATTACTGTTATTATTATAAAATTAACAATTTTGCAAGATTTATAACCGACGACCACATTATGGCAGCCAACAAAGTTGTCCATTGAAAAATATAATGGCGTTTATTTATTAACAAAAAAACAATTCATTTGCTATTGTCGCTGTTGTTGTTATTGCTACTGGTAATTTATTACGAAAATATAACAACATATTGAAAGCTTTTATCATTGTCGTACCCTACAGTATCATTGGCGATGAGCCCTCATCATTGAGTTTGTGCTGATGTTTTTAAACATTTTAGCGATCGTTGGACAAATTAAAAAACTCAGTCTAGCCATTTAATAGAGAATGAAGTCCATCCCCTTTTAAAAATTATTCAGCTATTATAGCCATGAACTTTTTAAGAAATATGTTCTTAATAATTAATCCTAATGCATACGTAACCGGCCTGAAGTCGCTATAGTCTAGTAAGTAGAGTGTTGGCTTGTTAGACGAAAGTCCGTGGTTCAAACATCTTGAACTGTAAAAATATTGCATTCGGCGACTTCTCTTCAGCCGTCATCTGGTAAAAAATTTGAGAAATTATAAAAATTCCATAAAATAATTTCTGAAATCATTCCTTCAGAGTCGACGTTAAACTGCATGTCCCTAAATTCATGGATAAAATTAACACACAAAACATGGGTGGTGTGGGAAGCTGGGTTGATCTCGACTAAAGGGTCAACAAATAATCGGCCTTGCGTGCATGCAATCGTGCAGTTATTGCGTATCGCCGCTATAGCACGAAGGCTTGAAGAAAACAGCGCGCCTATAAAGTTTTGCTAATTCAGCAGTTGAAGGCTAATTCAGGAGTCGCATTGGGTACTACTTACTACAACCACTTTTACTATATAATTGGTTTCTGATTAATGGATACTTTTAATAACGTTTAATATCTGCCGTTACGGTGAATGCGGTTAAGACATCAAAACGATGTAGCATTTATTGTGTCATTGACCAACTTTCATAAAATCGAGATGCCAATATTTTCAGGATGACACCATATCAGACATAACTCATCCCCGCGGAATGGGCTGGAAGAAGTTAAGAAAGTTTTTACAAGATACAGACTTTCTATAGAGAGTTAGGTGGTATTTCTAATGGTGAGCGCACAACAAGCCTACATGATGGTTTAGGTGTATATGAATTAGCCTGAGACTCCTGGTTGGTGTCCTCTTCTCCAACCTAACTACCTAACTGTGCTGAATTTATTTATTATTCTGTAAAATTTTTCTTTCTAAAAGTGGTATTGCTTTGTGCAATTTAACGGTTGTGGCCTACTTTTTAAGGGGCTATTCAAAGTCATTGGTGTATACCACCAAACCAGCAGCTCTTGTAGCAAGAGATGCCAAGGCACCATTGAGACTATATGGTCAGTACACTGAAAAAGTAAGTAAGAAATTGAACTGATCGAAAAGTGTCTTTAGAAAACACGCTATACAAACGGTGAGCCAATTAGGGAAAATTCAGGGAATCTTTTGAAATTTTTTTTCTATGGATCAAGTACCTGCCATACATAAAATCACCTAATCTAACCTAGACTGCTAGTTACAATATCATATTTTCTAATTTTTAATATTGCTTCTGAAGTATTCATTATTTCTACGCAAGAACGATTATCCTTGTATGGATAGGCAGCATCACCTCTTGGAAAAGAGTAGAATTCAACAAGAATGTTTCTTCTCCCCTACATTCAAATATGACAACTGAAGACATATATTAAGAGTGCCTTATCCCTACGCAGAAACATATGCTAACCCTATTATTCTCGAAACTGCTACAGTAGACAAATAAATCGTTCATCTAAAAAATCTTGATTAATGAAACAGACATAAAAGCAATAAAAAAAGCTTCAAAGTGGAGAAAAGTCTTTATGACACCCCTATTGTTCCTAAATGGAATTAAAAGAATTAAAATATGAATTTGATTTGAATATATCTTCACTCTCGTTTTCAGTTTGAAATATGCGATAAACGAATTTTTGCCCTCTTTTTAAGCTGTAATATAAAAGTTTAATAACTCTTAATAACTCATTCAAAAAGCCATACAAATTTTAAAGTAAATTAGAAAAAAAAAATGTAAATCGTTTGAGGTCAAGCGCCATTTGATTCTGATAACCTAATTCGTTCTCGTAATTGTTGAAATGGAATGTAACAACCCATATGCTATTGGGCATCACATAGTCGGACTTGACTGTCTGTAACTAATTTAGATGTTCGTATTTGTTTTACTTTTTATTTGTTGTTTTGTGATATAAAATTGCTAATGACTTCATTTTTTCTTGTTGTTGTTTTTATTTGTTATTGTTTGTTCTATTGTTTGTTTTATTATTTGTTTTCTTTTTTTATAGTTTTACTTTTTCTTTTAGTTTTTTCCACTTTTTCTGACACAATTTCAAATATTATTTTAACATACTTTTATACTTATGTTATTAGGGGAAGGTATGCTAAGTAGCGCCATTTCATGCAGAGAATGGGTAATGTTTTTTGGATTTATAAAATTGCAAATAAGTTTTATTTGACACTCTTACTTTAAAAATAACATTTCTTTGAATGAAAATAAAATTAAAAGGTCGTGTTAATAAGGTTATGATATTTTAAATTTCCCACTCCTGGTAGCAAGTAACTGACAGTTGATTTAGTATGAGTTTGGCAGCTATTGAAAAAAGGAATTTTATTTTATCATTTGTTTTTTTTAATTATTATCGATGAATACTTCAAGAACTCTGTATAAAAAATTTCTATGGAAAATTTTTTATTTACTTACTGATAAATTTCTCTGCATTCGAAATAATTGAAAAAATGCATAAAATGGTGCTGCCCATTATTCAGAATTGAAAGTCCAAGGGATTCCGGACACCCTAGTCAGTTTGAATGGCTCATTGGTGGCAATTCTGGGTGATTATTAGATTATGAAAAAGCTTGCTGCAGATCGCAAACGTTAAGATATGACTTTTATGCAACGAGTATCTACCATACCACACTAAGAGCAAACAGCACTTAACAAAGTGGGCAAATTGATGCCTAAAATAATATGTCCTGATAGGTATAGTATAATCAAAGTTGATTGCCTTAAAAACTGAACACAATCCAGGTCGAATAATATGCCAATTCTTTGGGTTAAAAAACAATCCTATCAACAAGGATAAGTACCGTTTTCAAGGCAAAACTACATGAATTAGTTTCCAAATAGCTCCTCATCCACTGTATTTAACAAATTTACACCCGAATGAGTACTTATTCTTATTGTTTCAAAATTGCATAAATGGTGGAAAATGATTTGTATGATGCTTTACGTAATAAACATCATATTGACACGTCAGTATTGTGTACATGTTTCCTAAATTTTAATCGAATTTAAGGAGAGCATCCTACTAGGGCTATACATAAGTGGTCATTACAACCCTTCTGTCAGGATTACGACGTAGCTTCTCGCACCATGTTATGTTGTGTGAGTTAGTTTTATACTTGAGTGGCGGAACCTTCAGTTTAAAGTCGACTCCGGACGATAGATTTTTGAGAAACTTTTTCACGGCAATTTTATTTACTTGCTGAGTTTTTTGCCAAACATCTGTTGAAAGGAAGTCGCCGAAGAAATACTTTTTATACTTCATTTTGCTGAAGATTATCTGACCTGGAGTTTGGTCCGTTGCCTCTGGTCTAATAAGCCAACACACTACCTACTAGACTACAGCGAATTCTGACTACTTATCTGAAATTCAAATCTCCTCCCTTCACCGTAATGTGTCGAATAAAATGATACATTTTTCGATCTTTTATTTCAATAGAAACAAATATTTTAACAACAAAGTCTAGACAAATTGCACTTAAAATGGGATTTCAATAGCCGAACATTCCACAGGTTATTGCTCTTTTATTCACAGCATGACTGTGGCCTTCAATTATATTCTTTAAAAACCCCCAAGCTGGCAAGCAATTATTTTGAAAGCCACAAACAAATAACCAAAAAAAAGAAATGGTAAATTAAGAAAATCAAATCCTTTTCAATCAGAGCCATACTTGAAATGAAAAATATGAAAACAGGATAAACCCAAAAAGTTCATAGAACTCTATTTAATTATCAATACCTCCCACTCAAAAAATATACATAAATATTTAATGTGAAAACAAAAAAAAGAAGAGAAAAAAAATGATAAACAAGACACGATTTGATGTCTCAAATCGAACAACAAAACTCGATAATCGAATTTGAAAAGATTAAATTTGAATATTGGTTAACATTCCTCTCTCTCTCTCTCTCTCTCACTCTTTTAAATTTTTTTAAACAATTACACTATAACACGCAAATTGTAATAGAAAAAATGTAAAGAAGAGAACAAAAAGAAAGAAGAGAAAAGAAAAAAATTATTGATAAAGTTTTCTGTTTGTATACACTTTAGTTTGCATTTACTTTTATTCCATTTGCCAATTTTCTCCCCCATATTTTGCTCTGTTTTATTATTTACTTTTCAGCCCTACACCTTCAAATACGAGAAAGGTAATTAGGCTGCATGACAATGTTTCTTGCAACCTAAGGTTATAGGTTATAGTCATCATCAATTTAAATTAAAGGAACATCTGATGTTTAAATTCTATTCATTGGTTTGCACTGTCAATAATGTGAAGGTTGGGTTTTAAACTTAAAGTTTGAGAGAAAACAATGGAAAATATGAAAAGGAAATACATTTATTGATAAGACTGTTTAAAATCATGAGTAACTCAGTTCCAATTTGTCATTGTGGCTTGTGTAGAGCTGAAAACCTTTGGAGATCGCATTTTTACAAACTGAACTGAATTTTCACAATGACAGCTAAATTCATGTCAACTAGTTTAGTCACTAAGAAATAATAACCATGTCCCACATATCAACATCTACATATCATATTCTACGATCAGTAAGGCAAACTAAGAACTATTTTCAGAAGTTATTTCAGTTTAGATGCGAATTAATTTCCTCGTTATTAGCAACTGAAATAATCATTGAATTATATACTTACTTACTTACTTAATTGGTCATTACAACCCTTCAGTTAGGATTACGACCTAGTTTCTCACACCACTTATGTTGTGTGTGTTAAGTCACATTTTGCTTCAAAGCGGGATAACATTACACAACGAAAATCCAAATTATTGAAGCATTTAATCTTCGAGTGGATTGGCTATGGAAATCGATTGTGTTATTTTGATTTTAACAAAGAGCACACAGATCTTAAGTACTCTCGATCATATATTTGAATGAGCGTTACATCCATGCATAATTGGTCATTACAACCCTTTAGTCCTCACACCACTTATGTTGTGTGCGTTAATTTTTATACATGAGTGACGGCAGGACCTACAGTTTAAAGTCGACTCCGAACGACAGATTTTTTTAGAAAATTTTTAATGACAATGTTTTATTTACTCTCAGAGTTTTTGCCAGAAATCTGCTGAGAGGAAGTCGCCGAATTAATATTTTTTCATATTTCGTTCAGTTGGAGATGCCTGACCTGGGGTTTGAACGGAGGCCTCACGTCTAATAAGCCAACACACCACCTACTACACCACGGCGATTTGAATTATATAGCCGTTGTCAAATGGTCTTTTAAATCACGTTTTGCTTCAACGCGGGATAACATTACACAACAAAAATCCAATTTATTGAAGCATTTAATCTTCGAGTGGATTGGCCATGGAAATCAATTGTGTTATTTTGATTTTAACAAAGCGCCCTTATAGCTCCACAGATTTTAACTACTCTCGATTATATGTATATTTGAGTGAGCAGTAGTATACCTACATACATACATAATTGGTCGTTACAACCCTTTAGTCAGGATTATCAGCTAGTTTCTCATACCACTTATGTTATTTGTGTTCATTTTAAACATGAGTGGCGAGACCTATAGTTTAAAGTCGATTCTGAACGGCAAATATTTGGGAAACTTTACATGGTAAGTTTATTTACTCTCAATGTTTTTGCAAGAAATCTGCTAAGAGAGGAAGTCGCCGAAGAAATATTTTTTCATATTTCGCTTAGCTGGAGATTGTATGACCAGGGGTTTGAACCCACACACTACCTACTAAACTACCACGACTAGAATGACTAGAGTGAGCGTTAGCATCATATTAAATTTAATTGTTTTTTTGACTACCCATCTCGCAAGATAGATTGTGTTTCGTTGTTTTAAAAAGGCTTAAGAAATATTGAAACAAACTGTGTGTTTTATTTAAATACTTCGCTACTCGTATATAGCACTTAGCTCATGCCTTTCAAAACTATTGACGTGACAATGAACCTGAAGTGTTCTTCTTTACTTATTTAATTGGTCATTACAACCCTTAAGGATGTTTACGGCCACCCATGTTGTGTGTATTCATTTTTTATTCATAACAGACGGGACCTACAGTTTAAAGTCGACTCCGAATTACAGATTTTTGAGAAACTTTTTATGGCAAATATATTTATTCACGGAGGAAGAAATATTTTTTCATATTTCAGTTTTGTTGGAGATATCTGAGCTGGGGTTTGTGCCGTATTTAGTTTTTTTATTATATAAAAAATCCAATGTATATAAAGATGAGGCTGTAACTAGAAAAACAGCAGCGAAATGATTTTCTTGTTTTCGATGTGATAAATTTGATATTTAAGATGCAACTCACTCTGGCCAACCATCACGTGAATAAGTTGATGAAATCATAAAAAAATCAAGAAATAGCGGCACATAAGCTGCCTGAAAATGGTCGCTAAACGGTCATAAAATATTTGGAGAAAGCTGGCTACCACATAAATTAACAGTCAAAAATTAAATGCATCAAGTATCCATGGCCCAGAGAGTGTCAAAAGGTATTGTTGTGTGGCTGGTGCGATTGGAATCGATTTCTTTATTATTAGCTTCTGCATGCTGTCGAACGATTCTGATCATGATCCCTATTGTTAACAAGATTGAATCAAGAAATTAATTTAAAAAGGATAAAAATTAATCAATTGAGTTCCATTGCGACAACGATAGATCGAACACGTCTTTGCCGATCTACCAGAAATTGAGTGAGGTAGATCCAGCATTGCGTGCTCCAATTCTTATTTATTTCAATCTCTGTAGAACTCTTAATGATGCAAATTTAAACTATTTAAACACATGAAAAATACAATTGGTTTGATTTCTTGCTTGGATAAACCACGTAGGTGGGCAGATGAGTGGATTTATACCATACAGTTGGATTCAAAAGGTTCGTATTATTCTCCCTACAGCACTCATAAAACCATGTTTTTTCTGTCATGATTTTTAAGGAAACTTTTGGAAATTCTTGAATTAGTATTCATATTTAAATTTGTATTAATATTTAAGTAGGCTTTAGATCAGAAATATTGGCCCAATTTTAAAGCCAAGTAAAGGACTATTAAGGATTTTTTAATAGTCCACAAAAGAAAAAAGAAAATGTAGGTCTTTTAAATATTATTTTAACGTCACTTTATAAATTTGATGAAACAAAATTTTAAAAGATTTCAAAAATTGTTTCAAATGTTGCTAATTTATGCCTTTTTTAAACAGTAAAACTATATGCTTTAATAAATCCTAAGTTAATATATAAGAAAATCCGATTATTTCATATAATGATTCTTATAAAGTAAATGCTATGGCCACATATTTCTTTGTAGGATATTATACGATCGACTTGAAACCATTTCTAATCTCTGGCTTAATCGCATTCGTTGTTATTGTTTTCCTTGGAAAAAACAAACACTATTCTTGCCATTGTTTACTTTGGTAGTGTCTGGGAAACGTAAGAAATACAGACTGCAGCAGTAGCCAAGGATAAGGGATAATATGGGAGCAATCCGACCAGTAAAGCAGTAAACATTTTAATACTATAAACGCAACAACAATGATAAAACAAGGAAATAAGAGGAAGGAAATGAAAACAAAAACGAAAACAAGAAAAAAAGTAAGAAAGAGAAAGAACAAGAGAAACACAACCGGCACTTTTTTCTTTTCTCTCTGCTGCCATAGAATTTTTCACAGTCACTATCACAACATTCAATAGCAAATACAAACATGGAGTGAAGCACACATACATTCATACTCTTCTGCTTCACAACTTCCAAGCTTAAGGCTTTAGGTGGAAGGCTTAAGTGTTTCAGAGTATGCGTGCATGCGTGTGTGTGTGTGTGTTAGTGTGTGAGAAGGAATGTGCATTTATATCCTTTTTTAAATTTTCAGACAATTTGTTGGCTCCAATTGTATGCGCGACAGCAGCACTACGTAATATAGCGAAATATAGTGGCGCTTTGTTTTTACTTTACTTTACTTTACTTTACTTATTTTTATTATTTTTTCACACACACACAGACTCTATTTCTTACACAATGTAAATTAATTTCTTTCTTCTTTTTTCTTTTAAATTTTAATTTCTTTTTTTACTCCGAAATTTTTTCCACAATATTTGATTTAATTTTTATTTGTTTTTTTTGTTGTTTTTCGTCTACTTTTTATTGTTATTATGGCTTTAAAAAATATTTTTTTTAAATTTGTTTTCTGGTGTGTGTGTGTTTCACTTTTCACGCCGCCAATATCCTAAATCAGGCAATCCGCTTACTTCCGTTTCCGTTTTCATACAGTTTGTTTTGTTATCCGTTTCTTTATTTTTTTTAAGTATTCCTAGGCTTTTTCTTATCTTTGTTTTTAATTTTAATTTTAAAAGTTTTAAATTTTTATTTTATTTCTGTCACTACCACGCTCACATTTAAACGCTTTGAAGTTCTTATGAAAACTGCTGGCAATTTGATGTTGTTTCTTGATTTTATACATGTCGTATGGTGTCGTTAGACTAGAGTTCTGCGAACATGTTCTCGGTTGTGTTTTGTTTGATGAGTTTGTTTTATTTTACGTTTTAAGTTGGATGCAGGTGCGTGGCAGATGGCAGTTTTATGAAATCGAAGGGGAAAAGTTTAAAAAAATTTAAAGAGTTTCGTTTATTAACACATGAGTGGTGTGAGAAACTAGGTTGTAAACGTGACTAAAGGGTTGTTGTTGAACAATTAAGAGATTTTGTTATACTTTAGATAACGAATGCAATCAGGTGCGACTGAATGATTTCTTGGACACAAATGTGATGGTGAAATAATCAGCAACTAAGTGCTGATGTCTGACACCTATTGATCTATTGTGCGTCTCTTTATCAATCGCAGACTTCATACGTTAAAGAAACTACATCAGCTCTGTCAATGGCAGTGTTAACAGGTGTTTTATAGTTTCCATTGACTCTTCTTACTCACAGCAGAATGTGGCGGATGCTACTTTCACGTATAAGGATCAACATCTTCTACAGACGATTAGTGTAGGCACAGTGATCTGAGAGTGCCCCTGCATGTCTGCTCGAGCTTTTTCTGTTCAGTTCGGAGCAGAGCTGAAAAACTTTTAGAATCGTTAAAGCCATTAACGTCATTCCAATATTTCTGCACAAAATATGTATGATTTTGTACGGAAAACAAATAGACGTTTGTCCGAAATCGCTTGTCTTACAGAAACAGGGTGTAAGATTGTTAAATAAAACAATTTTCTTATTTCATTCAATTAGGTTACCTTCTCCTTAGGTATCGATGAAATGTTGCCACGCAATATTTGGCATGATTCAAGCATCAAACATGTTCCAAAATGCAGCACGTGTATGAATATTGTTGGTGTGAATTCCCATGATTTTTTATTGCCACATCCGTAAAATATTTTAAATGTTTTAACGCACACAATGAAACAGACAAGGAAATCAAAATTAAAATAAAATTTTAAATTGAAGAGCTTAAATGGAAAAAACAATAAAAAGGAATTTCTTAAATTCAAATAAAAACGCAGAAATATCAACAACAATTAAATGAAAAGAATATGATTTAAAGAAATCAATTAAAATTATTTCAAATGATAACAATTTATTATATTTTATTTAAAAAAATTTCCAAAGTGTTTTAAATTTAAAACTTAAACTTTAAACTCTCTTCATAAAAATATTTTTATATTTTACGATTAAAAAATTTTTCGTTTTTATAAATATTGTGTTTAAGTTTCAATAAAAAAGTCACCCATCCACCCAAAAAAAAAAACACCCAATTGTTGTATGATTGCGGTGGCTGCCAATAGCAATAAAAAAGTGAAAAAGAAAAAATAGTAAAAACTGAAAAATATAAAAGTAAGTTTGTAGTTGAAAAACAAAATCCAAAAATGCATGGCAAGCAAGGAACCACATAAATCCGTTCTCTACCTCTATGTTGTTCTACACTCGTGCTAATGTGTATGAAGAAATCCGTATATACTTTGTATTTTTTGAAGTTGATTTTTTTATGTAATGTACTCTACACACGTCTTACAGAAATGTAAATGTATTATTCAGTTTGCTGGGATTTGGGACTTATTACAATTGCAACCTAATGCAGGCATATTAATTGAATGAAACGTTCCTGGATAAAAATCTTCATTTTACCGACATAATAAACCAATTCTGGTATTTAACCTTTATGTTCCTTAGTTTATCAAGTACATATGTATGTATGTATGGTATATGTTATTTTATACAAAGTGATCTCACTCTCTCTTTTGTATTTATCCAAGTTATTCCTGACAATTTTTATTAAAATATTTTCTCTGACAATTTGTTTTTTAAATTTTTTCCGACAATTTTTTGTGACCACTTTTCTGGCAATTTTTTCCTGACAAGTCTTCTTCAGGCAATTTGTTTTTCACAATCATTTTTCTAGTATTTTTTGTGACACTTTTTTTCTGAAAATTTTTCTGATCAATTTTGACCCAATTTTTTTCTGGGAAATTTTTTCTGAGAATTTTTTTTAAAAAATTTTTCTGAAAATTTTTTTGACCATATTTTCTGACAATTTTTTGACAGTTTTTTTTTTAATTTTCTCTGACAATTTTATTCTGACAGTTTTTCCTGAAAATTTTTCTGTAATATATTTTGTGACAATTTTTATTGAAATATTTTCTCTGACAATTTCTTCTAAAAATTATTTCTGACAATTTTTTTATCAGTTTTTTTTTAATTTTTTCTGAGAATTCTTTCTGATAATTTTTTCTGGCAATTTTTTTGTGAGAATCTACTTCAACCTTCTCTCACAATCTGGCAATTTTTTGCGACAATTTTTTTGACATCTAATCATTTTTGTGCCAATTTTTTTCTCTGAAATTTTTTCTAACAATTTTTTCTTAAACAGTTTTTTTGTGACAATTTTTCTGACCATTTTTTCTGACAATTTTTCTTACATTTGACAGACAGATTGGCATTAACGCAATAGATTATAAAGTATTGTCTTGTTTGAACAACAGATTTGAGAACATTTTCATGATTTTTACAGCGAACAGGAAAATGCAGAAAGAAATATTTGAACATATATCGTTTTGTCTGAACTGTGGTTTTGAAAGCCGATTAGGCATTAATTAAATCAGTATAAAGTATCCTTTAATGTGTGTGTCATCCTTTAAAAAAAATTCATCAGGGAAGTGAGTACATAAAAATTTTCTTCCCTAAGTCTAGTTCTCAATTATTAAACTTGCATGGGAATTGGTTGAAAATTTGCTAAGCGGCATTCTTCAAACTTTATACAGTAATAAGTGGAATCAAACAATTTTTGAAAGTGAATTTAAACGTAAGCGACGAAATTAATTTCAGTCACAGACAGTACGGATTCTAATAAAAAATTGTTGTATAAAATAAGTTTTGATGCAATACTTTGCATGTTCGGTTGCATGAACAATTTTCTATGCCTAAAATCGTAAGTATATACTCAACAGTAACTCAATGTAATTAAAATTCAATCAAAGTAGTGATTCTACAATTAGATTTTAAACGATTCCTAATGTCTGGACTTTATAATGCTTTGTAGTACTGATATCTGTATTCTATCACACCAATTATAAGCTTTTTTTTGGAATTGCTAGTTACGTCTTCCTTTTGGTTGATTTTTTTACCTCAACATTTTTGTATTGGGAGTATTGTACGCACAAAAAATTGAATGAATTCATTCGGACATGCAAATGAATTTCTACACACACATTCATATACTCCCAACTTCTGCTGTCATACTCCAGGATAAAAAGCATTGTATCTGTGATTCCAGTATTTTTTTGTTTCAATCGTAACTTCTTGTCTTCGTTTTTGTTTAACAAAAAAGGAAAGGAGAAAAAGTCAGTAGACAAACTAAAGAAAAGAAAAAAACCAATCGAAGGAGAATAAAAAACTGAAACTATTGAATCACAACTGAATAGCAACAATAAGGCAATAAGGAAGAAGAAAAAAGAGAATCTATTTGTATAGAAATGAGAGCAGAATATGAAGAAAAACAGAAAATTGCAGCCTCAACTAGAGATTAAAATAGTGCATCGTAATGGATTATGGTCACTTAGAGATTTGTTAGCGTTTATCTAAAATTGAGAAATTCAAAAAGACAGAAAAAAAACTATTTTTACTTCTCCATTTTCTTTTTTTTTTTTCTTTGGGAAATTGAAGACTTTCAGTTGTTTTAATTTCACTGTTTGCAAATGAAATCGATTTTCTAATTTAAAACGAAAAAATTTACCATCAACTTAAATATGGAAATATGCTTGCCTTACTTAACATTCTAATGTTTTTCTTTACTTTTTTTTAATGTTTTTTTATTTATTAATGATGCTATTGTTTTTGATTTTTTTATAGGCAGCAAATCATTTTAATTTATTCATAAGAAAGAATTTGCTGGGAATAAAAAACAACAACAACAAAACAATACCTTTAACATCATTTGAATTATTCTTGAGGGTAGCGATACCCTTCACATTATTTATTGAAATTGAGTATGTAGCAGTGCGTACGTGTGGGAATGTCAATATTAATGTGACTTCACTTCGATAATTAAATACTCAGACATATTTTATGGTGTCAAAAGCATACCAGAGCTGAACTATAATGAAGTTTTTAGACAGTCTTTGAGTTGAGTTCTAATGCAAGAGATTTATGAAGTTGCCATAGTCCAGTAGTTTTTCTTATCAGATATTGGGCCTTGGTGCAAATCACAGGTCAGACATCTCGAACAAAACGAATTACGAAAAAATATTTTTTTGGAGTAAATACAATTGCCATGAAAAAGTTTTTGAAAAAATCTGTCGTCAGGAATCGACTTAAAACTGTAGGTTTCACCACTCATGTGTAAAATTAACACATACAACATAAGTGGTGTGAGAAGCTAGGTCTTAATCCTTACTGAAAGGTTGTAATGAACAATTATATGGATTTTGCGTGGAAAGGGATGATCCAACTTGTTGGATACCACATACATAAAGTGGTATAGTATATACAGGCTCACAGACGGCAAGTATAAGTGCTTAGTCAACTCTTGTGGACTGATATGTACCATTAAGTGCTTTGGTTGAGATCTTAGTTCTGTCGCCATACTATTGTACTCGTCTCCTTCAAGGCTATTATCTTGACAATCTGCAGGATGCTGCTCGATGTCAACACTGGCAGTTCCCTGCTCAGTATCTGCTAGGCACCCGAGCGTTTCTTCCTGGCATCCAGAAATGACACACAAATTCTAAGAATGTGTCGCAGAATATACATGTTGTGCTCCAGATATTTCCCACTCGGAATAAGTCTACTCTGAGTCTACAGTACCCTGTCGAGAGAACGGTACGCAGTTCATATTATTTCTGAATAGTTTGGTGCATGACTCAAATCTGATATTATTATTATTGTATTCTCCCGAACTTTATAGCGCATCCCTATAATGTCTCCTCCAAGCCTATTGCCCTGACAAACTTCGTGATACTGTTCGGTGTCAACAATCACAATTCCGTGCTCAGTACCTGTTATGTACCCGGACGTTTCTTCCTGGTATGCAGTGTATTCCAATGATTCATTCTCATCGTCACAGATTCTTAATGTTGGGCTCCAGATAAACCTCATTCTGAATAAGTCTATTCTGAGTCTACAGTACCATGTTAAAAGAACAATTAGCAACACAGAATGTTTCTGGATAGTTTGATGCATGACTCAAATCTCCTCTTATAACAATTTCAAAACAAAAGTTTTGATTGCGAGTGTTCAAATAACATCGCTATGTCCTGTCTTTTATAACTCCTATTCAAGTTGAATTGAGTACATCTTTTTACTTGGAAGATATCCGTGAGTTTCTCCGTGAGCTCGGAATATTTCATACTGGGGCTAACGGGGATTCGGTATACCTCACTAGTCCCTCTATAGTATGTAGCTTGCAGATGACTCCATTCATTTTTGTTACTATGTTTCGTTGTAAAACACTTTCCAAAATGATACAATCTACACATTCTGTCCGAGCGACAGTTAAGGAGGGAGCTGTTGGTCAATTGACTAAGGAGACTAGTTGACTAAGAAGACCAATCCTTAGGTCTCCTAATGAATTTTATGTTCGATTTGTCTCCGATCAACTAAACCGTAACCTCCAAAGCTTTGGTTTTTACTAGAAAGGATTTAAATGATAGCATTTTATTAAAGCACAAACCTTCGTAGAAGCATTATTTCTAGCGAATGATAAAGCCAAATGGTGTAATATCTTCGATATACAGGTTGAATGCTTTGTGAGTATGTAGCCTGTACATAACACTTTTAGGCGAAGGAGCTTTTGTCCTTATTTTTTACTGATGACGATATTTTGAAGCAAAGTTGAAAAGCTATAGAATACAAGCAGGTTTTGCCTTTAAATTAATACTCTCGTTAACTGGTCATTACAACCCTTTACTCAGGATGACTACCTAGCTTCTCACACCACTTATGTTGTGTGCGTTAATTCTAGTCAAGAGTGGCGGGACTTATAGTTTAAAGTCAACTCCGAACGAGAGATTTTTGATTTACTTTTCATGGCAATTTTATTCACTTTCAGAGTTTTGGTTTTTTACAATTAAAAAAAAACTTTCCTCACAATATTTTGCATTATTGACTATTAGTTCCAATCGCCCCTGGTAAAACCATTTAAAATCTGTCTTTAATATCTTTAACAACAGTTACGTTTAAAATTCTACTTCATAGCCTTTCTACTACTATCCCCCACATATGAAACAAGGTTTGACAGGCCATTACGGAACAAAGTTCACTTCTATTCTCTTTCACTTTCATGGCTACACAGCAACAGAGTAAATAAAAATGTGTTCAAAGAATGTCGTGTCGGAATTGATAGTAAAACTAGGCAGTAAAAACAAATGCAAACAGCAAACGGCAGCAATGACGATAACGATGACGATAGCAAAAGCCAAGGGATGAGAGATGAGTGAGAAACTTACAAAATAAGAAAATTAAATTCCTTTGTTTATAGCTGTGAGGCATATTTGATGAAAAATATTAAAATGGAATCGAGAAAAACCATAATAAAAGAAGAAGAATAATAATGAAATAAAATTAAATACTTGATGATGACTACCAACCATACACTTGGCATAAACTAGGCATACTTGTACATTTAATACAACCATTCACACAAAGTATCTACCAAATGACGATATTTAGTCATCTTTGGGTGAACAGAAAAAAAAATTAAAAACGATAAACGATAAATGGAATGCCACTAAAAGATGCCATTGGAGTCAAGTACATTCTTTTTTATTTGTTGCTGCTTTGGTCTATTCAACTATAGCATATGGTTTAAAGAAATTTTTTTTGGGCTTTTTTTCCTTTTTCTTTTTCTTCTTTTTGTTAAAAGGAAAAACGAAAGTGAAATTTCATATTTTGAGTTTTTAAATACACTCGACAAAGGGGCTTATGGTTAAACTAGTTAGTTATTGCTGCCTCCGAAGCACAACAACGTTTAGCAAAATAAGTAACTTAAGGAATTGATGTTTATATGAGAATAAGATTTCCAAACAAAAAAAGGAAGGAGGCTACTGTACTACCTACACTTTGTACTTAAAATACCCAAATACTTCCCGCAAAATAGATACCCTATAGCACCACATCAAATGCTAGCAATACTCTATTTAAATGGAAACAGATAAATCAAAATCTTAAACTGATGAAAAATTTTCAGGCTGCTTTAACCGCCTATAACTTGCTTGTGTAATTCCAGAGCGTTTTTTTTGCTTGTTTTTAAGGCCAAAGACAGAAATGTTGCATCTAATGTTACGACTCCATATTCCAACGCCATATTCCATAAAACTTGATAATGGAATTATATCGAGAGCAGCTCCTTGGTGCTCTTCTACTACAAACCGTTTTTTTTCCTAAACAAGAATGCTTTAAAAATTTTTTTCTGCGGTTTACGATCTTTGTTCAGAACACATAGGATTCGCAGCAGTTCTCTTCTTGCATAAGCAGCGCTTCCACTATATTTCCTACGACGGAATAAATTTTACAAAAAATTAAGGCTCAGTTGGTGAGAGGCTGTAACCGATAAAGATCGCTTTAATATTCCACAGTGCGATCGTACCAATTATTTTTGGTTGAGAGAAAGAGAGACAACCTTACAACCCTCCAGTCAGGATTACGACCTACCTTTTCACTCCACTTATGTTGTGTGTATTAATTGTATTCATAAGTGGCGGAACCTACAGCTTAAAGTTGACTGCGAATGACAAATTTTTTTTGAAACTGACAGAGGGATTGTTGATATTGTATATATAAACAAGAAAACATTTTCATTACATACATACATACATAACGGCTCATTACATCCCTTCAGTCAGGATTACGACCTAGCATCTCGCACCACTTGTGTTCTGTCTGTTAATTTTATACTTGAGTGGAGGGACCAACAGTTTTAAGTCGACTCCGAATGACATATTTTTGAGCAACTTTTCATGGCAATTTTTATTTACTCTCAAAGTTATTGCCAGAAATTTATTGCTGAGAGGAAGTCGCCTAAGAAATATTTCTTCATATTTTCGCTATGATGTCTGACCTGGACATTGAACCGTGGCCTCGTGTCTAATAAGCCAACACATTACCTTCTAGACTAATGCACAGGCATTATATCCACTATATCTCGGATTACAGAAAACATTTCGCCAAAAAATTTTTTTTTTATGTCTTACTTGTGGTTTGAACCTAGTCCTAATGTCAACACATTTGACATGAAATCATTTGAAATTGTTTGTAAACATATCACTGCATCTGTAGTATTGTAGGGTATTACAGTTGCCTGCTTTTAAAACAATATTTATCCAAGAAATAATTTTTTTTTAATCCAATAAAATAAATTAAAAACAAAATTTGTTTATTGGGTTACGGGGATAGAATAGCTCTGAGCGGTCACTAAACTGACTGATAGTTACGCTATATTGCGTTGAAAATCTCATATTAAACGTAATACAAATAGAAACTAAAAATTTTATACACACACACATTAACACATTTTCGAACACACAGTTTATTTATTTATTTGCATGGACAGACGACAGGCATACCCATACAAATATTACCCGACCGCATATCGAGCTAGAATTAGTGTAACTTGGTTCATTGCATGGTTGGTTAGGTGGTCAGTTGGTTTGTTGACATTGTATCTTCAGCGTCACCTGAGGCCCAATGGAGTACACAAACTAATAAAAACAGAAAAGCAACAGCAATATCAACATCAACATCAGCATCAACTATGCCAGGATCATCAACAGTAATAAAATATACAGAAAATATGCCAATATAGACTCTCCCTCACTCTCTCTCTCTATAGCACACATTGCTGCTTATATTTTACGAGATGATGATGTGCAAGTATAAGTGTGTGTGTGTGGGCAAAAATATTATGCAGTAAATGTCCTTCTCATATAAATGTTTCCAGTCAGAGGACAGACAAACAGTTTTCATTATAAATAAATGTGAAAACGTACGTTTGTATGCGAGTTTGTGTTAGTAAGTCTGGATATGTAATACGAAATGGTGCCCACATCAGCACAGAGAACTTTAGCAGGCCAGCCAAGTAAATTCTCGACAATGGCTCTCGACATAACGAACTTATAATTGTATTGCTTGGACAAAATGGACAGAGGCACACGCAGAGGTACTCAAATAGTCAGCAGCAAATGACAATTGGCCAAAATGTCAGAATAAATAAATGTATTAAAGCATGGCATACATTTGGGTATACAAACTGCATACACACATGGCAGATATGTTTTTGCCAATGTTGGCCAGAATGCGAATGCATTTGTGAATTCTTAATTAAGTGGGAGACTTTGAACACACACTGTACAGGCTTGTAACATTCCCCAGCATTCTCCAACATATTTTTGTGCCTCGAAGAGTACGTGCAGCTGCATACAGCTAAAGTTTAATAAACAATGAACTGAACTGAACTGAACACAATTATCCTTAAAGGAGAAGAAAATTTATTAAATCCATATACTGGAATTGAATGTAAATTATCGTTTGTAATTTAAATGTTGATTTTTGCCTTGAACAATATAAATTGCATTGCAATTTACATGGCATGACTTACTTCGAATATGCATTCATTCGTAAATTACATGTAAACAATTGATTTGGAAAATAAAATCAAAAGGCTCACAGCATAATGATTAGAATTAAGGATTATAATCAATTTTGTCTTATGAAGGGACTTGTTACTCAAATAATTGACCACCACTTATGCGGACTTGCTTGTGCAGCATACGTTCTTTTGCGTTGTTGATTTGTTTTCTTTCAAATGAGTGCATTGGGGGAGTAATCTATGAAACTGTTATCTTTTTATAATCAAATAAATTCAAAAAGTTTTTATCGTCAATATTTTGTGTTTCTTACTTCCTCAATTCTTCGTGGCATGCTTCCAACTAGATTCTGGCACACACTAGGTGGTAACCCTCACCAAAATTGAACTGCATGTTAGCACAATTCATTTAAAGAAGTTTGGTTCCATTTCAGCCCTCCACAGGAGTTCATCATTGTATACCAGTTATCCTTAAGGCGCTATATGTGGGATCATTGTCCTGCTGGAACACAATATCTGAGGAGTAGGTGCACGCAGTTTTTGGTAAGTGGCAGTCAGGTTTGTTGACCACTACATAACGAGCCACGAGCCTCCAAGCATCAAGGTGGGCTTAACATGTCGTGCCTCTAAAGCGCTTTCAAGTCTATTCACTACCATACGATTAATTTTGGTTTCGTCCGAACATATTGCCATCTTTTAATCGCCCATTATCCAATTTAAGTGCGCTCGAGCGAAATTCAAACGAAGCTTTTTGATTGAGTTTTGTGATCAATTAAGTTTGGAGACGGTAGTGTTTTGGCGTGGAGATGCATGATGGCGGGTGGAGTTGGAAGTCCACTCAGGAAAGCTAGGTCGTAATCCTGACTAAAGCGTTGTAATTACCAATTAAGTAAGTATATAAGTAAGTGAAGTCGCCGTAGTCTAGTAGGTAGTGGTTGGCTTATTAGACGTAAGGCCACGGTTCAGCCATCAAAACGAAAATATGAAAAAATATTTCTTCAGTGACTTCTTCTCAGCAGATTTCTGGAAAAAACTCTGTGATTAAATAAAATTGCTCTGAAAAGTTTCTCAAAAATCTGTCGTTAGGAATCGACTTTAAACTGTAGGTCCCGCCATTCATGTATAAAATTAACACACACAAAATTGAGTGGTGTGAGAAGCTAGGCCGTAATCCTGACTAAAGGCTTGTAATGACCAATTAAGTAAGATTGTTGGGCAGTTTTTGATAACCCAGCAATGTCTTTGAAGTAATTGTATTACCTGAGGATCTACTCTTGGTCCTATTTGTCCATTTTCGAGTAGGATTTCCATCGTTGCCGGTTTCGCTTAGATTTCAACTTTGAGGTTTGTGGTACCCCTGCTCATAGCTTGTAATTTTTATATCAGGACCTTACTATTCATTTTTATATTTCTTCGCTTTAGAATTTTGGGATATGATCGAAAATATCATCTTATAGCTCCTCATGAAACTGAACACATACACATGATAAATGTAGACATGAACCAATCATAAGGTTTCTTGTCGTTATTCCTTCGTGTGAACGGAAATTGTGTGCAAAGATTTCCACTATTGCCACACTAAGCGGTCTTAGATTCCGAAAATTCATCATATAGTGATAATATAGAGATTGTGTCTTAAATAACTGCATCAGATGCTTACCTTAGAACATATTTGATCAAATGCTGCGCAATTGATATATATATGGACCATATTGGTGAACTTAAGCGGTATAAGTCCACTTCGATATACACACTACTTTATTCAAACTGATTGTCGCCTTTGATCAAGTGTTTATTGTATTCGATGTAATAAAAATATATTCATTAAATAAGTCCATTAATCCGGTGGTTCAAAAGTAGAACCTGCCGAACATTATTTTTTAAGCACTTATGATCATCTTAAACATTGCTTCTCACAGCTATTACTATCGATAACGAACATTATGAGAAATTCTATATAACAACTGTACTTGCCCGTTTTAGAAATTTGCGTACGTAGAAAAATAAATTTAAATTCAAATTTTTTTTAAGTTTTTTTTTTTTTATTTATTTCGTTATGCCAATAATAACAAAAACATAAAAATTTCACAAAAAGAAAACAAAAGTTGTTATCTTGACCGATTCATTTATATACGTAACAAGTGTGAATTATTTAAAAATGATTGCTAGTTCATGAGTGGCTGAGAGTGATATACCTTCTCAAGCAGTAAAATTGCAGTTTTATCGCCCATTTTCCATGCTAATTTGAAAATTTGAATCAGTTTGAAATTTTTATTCAAATTGATAATTGTTAACGTAATGACGTCAAATGTTGTATTTGAATTTATTTATTAAATGATGTTCAGTTGAGGCTTCTTCTTAACCTTTTATGGAAGGTTATGCACTGGTTCCGGTGCTCCTACTATATTTAAATATCGCAAATGTGGTACTTCGAAGGCGATCCCAAAATTAATCGACCTAACAAAGACAACATCTGGACAAAATTTTCTTTGTAATTTTCTCAGGCACATAGTTGAAGAGTGCCTCAGTAGGAGAGTATGTACTTTCAAAATTCAGAGTGATTAACAAATTTTGAAGAACAAGGGTTGGTTAGGACTCCTGTGCATCAACATACTGGTCGGTCTCTTTCAAACATTACATGCTGTGAACGAGAGCGTCGTCCAACCCCAGCACACCAAGAAAGGCTCCGTCAAGTGCATTTCTAATGGCTTAGTGAATACATAAAATTGTCTAATTTGAGGCTTAGAAAATCCTTATGCAAACCATAAGAAACAAATGCACCTACAATGAGTAACTAAATGGTGTGGGTTTTGTTCAGGCCTTACTTTTTGCACAAACTTGACTGCGGAGTTATTGTGGTCCCAACCGAACTGCATAGATCTGGGTGACAGGTGCTTTCAGCCACTCCACGAGTCTGCCAAAGTAAGCTTTGATTTTACTAAAGCTTCTACGCCTTCTTGTCCTTCTGTAGCCATATGCAATAAGTAACAAAAAGCTTTAAATCAAAACAGACATTGAAGATATTAACAGCGTAGTTGGTATGCCTTCGTAAGCCTTCTGAGCATATATTTATGTAATCAGGTAATTGTTAACAGCCTGCTATGAAAAAGAACACCAGCGCTACCAAAAAACACATGAAGATGATCCACACTGAAACACGTAATTTCTGTAAGGCAATGGAAGGAGTTCTGTGAGCGCCTCAAAATAGACGGCCCCGGATTCCATTTTCGAATGAAATTGCATTTTGTCGAAATACAGATGTTTACGAAGCCGTTGTCTTGTATTTAATGTATTGGCTTTTTAGACGTGATGCCAGGGTTGAAACCCCTGGTCAGACATCTCCAACGAAACGAAATATAAAAATATTTCTTTGGTGACTTCCTCTCAGCAGATTTCTGACAATAACTTTGAGAGGAAAATAAAATTACCATGAAAACTTTGAACTGTAGGTCCCGCCACTCATATATAAACTTATCACAGACAACATAAGTGGTGTGAGAAGCTAGGCCGTATCCCGACTGAAGGGTTGTAATACACCCGAGAGATGAATATTTGTAACGATTGTAAAGACGGCATGACTGCAAATACTTACGCCAATTGAAGGAAGTAGTTATAGTGATCAAATGGGATGTTGGCCAATATGTAAAGTCTATTTAAGTAAAGTATAGCATGAGGGGTGTAAGTAATCAAGTTTTGCAAAACCGTTTTCATAATTTACAAACATTTTCATTCCCTATCTTTGTGGAATAAATTAGTATCGCAATATAGGAAAACATATTTTATTTTATTTTTGTTTTTTTTGTTATGATTATTTTTATTGTCATAAACATTTTGAAGAACACTTGTTATCGTAAATGAGCAATTGTTATCCAGATAAAACGTGCACTGACTAAACATTATAAACAAACCAACAAAATGAAGCCATTTACAGTGGGATAGGAAATGAAATATTAAAAGAAAATTCAAATAAAATCATCATCAACATCAACATCAGTAGCAGCATCATTATCATTTGTTTTATTATTTTTATGGTATGTGGCTTAAAGTGGTTTGGAAATCTAAGCGACTTGATGCTCGCTTATAACACATAATAATGGCAAGAGGCCGGCAATGATTTTTTCAATTGAATTTTACAGTGAACAGACCAATGACACATTCAAACATTTCAAATATAAATTGCGGAGTGTGTTGTCATCAAACATGGGAATTATTTTTGAATGAAGGCAAAGCAAAGAGAAAGACTGGAAGAATGAAAGAAATGGCAATGGACACAAATGAAAAATCATGTTTAAAAAGAAGGTGAGGTGAGGTGAAGGTGAGAACTATAATATGGCCAACATCCAGGGCAATTATTTTACAAGAAAAGAAGATAAAATCGTATAGAAAAAAGAAGAGCCAACAACAGCAGAAACAAAAACAGAAGCAAAATAAAGCAATTGTTGCTGTGTGTATGTCTTTGAAATGACACCGACAGCTAAAACTACAATAATTTTGTTGATTGTCATGATGCTGACAACGATGGCGTTGATAATAATAAACAATAACAACAACAACAGCAGGGACAGGAATTGATGCTCAAAATAGTCACAATTGCTGCTGCTGGTGATTGTGCTGCACAGATCAACAGTATTGTAAAGCAATGATGTCGTTGATGTAACCTGGTTCTTGTTGAGCACCAATGTATTTACATTTGCATAAATGCTTTAGAAACAACAACAACAACAACAACAACAACATCAAGAACAACATCAGTGTTAGCTGTAATAGCAGCAGATGAATGCTCAACAACAATGGAAAAAACACCAGGATAAAATGATAGAAGACAGTAGTAATGGGAAAACATTGTTAGTTGCCTGCTATTGTTGCTGTTAACCTTTTGTCTTTCATGTCGTGGTATTGGTGCAAATGCAAAGGCACTGTAGTAGAATAAATACAAATAAAATAAAAACAACAATGCAATACGAATACAATTGTTGCAATACTACTCCATCCGACTCGTCCATTTTGCTCTTTATTTCGAAATTGTAATGGAAATCTATGTGAATGTATATGTAAATATGTGTCTGTATGTTAGTATTTTTATATACTGTCCCCTAGTGGCATGTATTTGTTTTAATAATTTAATTTAATGCAGCATTCAGTTGTTTTGCAAAATGAATGAAAAACAAAAAAAGGAGAAAATAAAAGGAAAAACTAAAACAAGAATTTATTTAAATTGGTCTCTTAGACTTACTTAAACCCGCAACAAAAAAAAAAAAAAGACAACAAAAAAATTATTTGACTTTTCCACCATATAGTGGCAGTCTAAAGGGATGTTGCAGTAGTTGAGTAAAGTTTGTTAACGGTAGTGGCAAGTCTGTGGATACAGAGATGACTTTATTACAGTTTCCAGTTGACTGAATGTCAATGACACCAACAGCAGCAACTGCCAGCTGCCAGCTATAACTGCATTTTAATTTGTTGATGCTTGACACTATGAACTTTGAATATTTTGTTGGACTACCACCAATATGTTACTTACTTTAGTACATACGAAAAAGGGTATCATATGACTAGAGTGTGTAATTAATTTGAAGTTATTATTGCCATTTGAAACATTTATTGTGAATATTTTCGCATATCGATGACTTGTAAATCATGTTAAAATAAAAAGAATGATTTTTTATTTTATATTGTCAAAATCATTTATAAAATATCTTTTATGATGAGCATCCTAGACATCAACAAAATTTGCGAAGTTTTGAAATCTCTCTACTAATGTCTTAATTTTTTATCATTGAAGTTATCTAACAAGGAATTGACTGATTATCTCGATATTTAGCTCAGTAGTAGCAGAGAGAGTAAACTTTATTCGACTTAAATACATTAACAGAGTAGAGTAGTGTGTTGATTTATTAGGCATGAGGCCACGGTTCGAACCCCAGCTCAGACATATCCAGCAAACATTTTTTTCATGGCTCCTACGGCGATTCCAGGCAGACGTAAAGGAACTCTGTTCATACTATCTGCTTTAAACCCATTTCTATTGAAGATTGACTGATTGAAGTCGCCGTAGTCTAGTAGGTAGTGTGTTGGCTTATACGTAAAGCCAAGGCCAGACATCAAAACAAAATAAAAAGTAAATAAAATTGCCATGAAAAGTTTCTAAACAATCTGTCATTCGGAGTCGACTTTAAACTGTAGGTCCCGCCACTCATGTATAAAATTAACACACACAACATAAGTGGTGTGAGAAACTAGGTCGCAATCCTGACTGGAGGGTTGTAATGACCAATTATGTATGTATGTGTGTATTGATTGATCTAAATTATGTATATGCAGCTGTCCTAGCGCACGCGTGGACAATACATTCCTTAGAGTCGTTTTTTTATATTGCTGATGGGAACTGTCTAAAGGTACTAATTAATGCTAATCGGATATATCTAGCAATATACTTCGTCTATCTTTTATATGGTATTACATCGTGGACTGGTCTTAAATTTTCTTCCATTAGTCGCCCTCTATTACGTTCTGGTTTTGCGGTTTCCTCTGCTATTCTGTTCACCACTTGCTTGCCATTAACATTACGTATTTCAATTGCATTCAATAACAGCAAAATCTCAAGCTCTTGAAGATAACTGTTCGGCAGTTTGGGTGCAGCGATCCACAGGAAATTCTGTTCATGATTTCTCGTTTGAAATCGAATTTCATTTCCCGGCTTGTCTTCATCAAATATATTCAAACGTCCGTTTTTGTTGCCAAAGTGAGGATTTTTGTCATCATGTGAATAGTTGAAGTAAAATTCGCCGTTGTCTAGTAGTTAGTGTGTTGACTCAGTAACTAAGATGACAAAATATGTATGTATCTAAAGTTGTTTAATGAATGAGTTTTAATGTCCGAGGTCGATTTGCCTTGCGATTATTATACCCTTTTCAGGTTGAGATCCGGATCGTGTGAATTTTAAGTAGATTGAGTTACTATTGACACATCCTGGCGATAGTAATTTATTTATACGATAAATCCTCTTCATAAATTAGAGGAACCTTGATTTATGGTGCTCATATTTGATATTTCATCTTTATTATCTCGAATTAGCAAATTGTTATCCTCATATATTTTTTGTTAAATTCAAAGGCTTGGAAGTTTTGTCTTCCTTTCAATTTTTTCTCCAATTACCTTTTTTTAAATTTTCCAAAGTTTTGCATTATGTTAACTTAATAGTCTCTGTTAACATAACTTTCACTGTAATCAAAAGAATAAATAACCTTCGTAGATAACTTACTTATACAGACATATGTACATATGATTTGATGATTTTTCTTAATGTTTTGACGATTTTCCAAAACATTTTGGCTATTTTAAAGATTTTCTTTGGAAAATTTTAATCATTAAACCTGGCAGTTGTGTTTGACTTGCGCATAAGAAATATACCCACACATATTCATATGTTACTGCTATGATCGTTGCTTGTACTTAAAAATTCTGAATTTTCATTCAAGGCCCCATCCGCATATTATATAATTCGCATTTGCTTTTTAGAGAAGTAGAGGAAGAAAAAGGCTTAATAAGCCATGTCTCTCAAATAGATTTTTTTTAAATAATTCAATCGAAAGTCCGTTTCAAATTGGAATACATATTCCAGGCGATTTCAATTCAATTTTTTTCACCTTGACATTCTTATAAAATAAAGAGAAACGCCAATAGCCTTTTATTTGTTTAACTAAAACAGCAAGAAGAGCATAATGATCTAAGAAACAACAATAACAACAACAATAATTATCGAAATATTTAACTTTGTCAAACTATTTTCCAACAAATAAAGAGAATTTGTTGTTTCATTGTTTTGTTTAATTAAAGAAATTTAATTTTTTTGTTTGTTTCTTTCAGTTTTTTTTTATCGTCTTCTCTGTCAAGTGCCATGCCGTAGAAGTTCTTTTTGTTGAAACTACTGTTGTTCGTTCTGCTTTTTGTTTTCGTGCACTACAGCGAGCAATAGAAGCAATATAATTGCAGTCAGTGTTAAGTAACAGAGGAGAAGTAATTCCAGTTTTTCTCCTACCTAGACGCAGGCGATAACCAACAGCAAATCCTTTCGGCGTAGGAGTCCTTTTATATTTTCACAATATCGCCTTAAAGTACATTCCGCTCACCAGCCATAGTATTTTAATTTTGGTTTCATTTCTTTTCGTTTTACTTTCATTCTTTTTGCTTTTTATTGTTCCTTAAGTTGTTGTTGCTGACTACTTTTAGCCTGCAGTTAAAAATAAAAGCAAAAGCAAAACCAACAGATACAGGAAAAGTATAAAAGAAAAACATTCGAAAAGTGAATTTTTGCACTTTGGTAACGCATTTGAGTTTTCTATCGCCTGTTTTTGTTTTTTTTCTATGTACCTATCTCTTTCATATTCTCTCTCCCTCTCTCTCTCTCTCTCTTTCATGTTCAGTGAAAAGTTGCCTTTGTTTGCTAGCAAAACAAACAAACAAATATTAAAAAATTAACTTTCATTTAAACTTTGCAAAAATAAAACTTTACTACGCCAACAAATATAAAATAACGTAGTCTTTTGAGACTCATTTCGGTTTGCTTTGATACAAAAAAGAAAAGAAAATTTTTTAACGATTGCACACATTTGCTAATGTATACATACATGTTCATATTAGCATATGTATGTCTGCATATAACAGCATATGCTAGAATACTAATTGCAAAAGTGTATTCCCTTTTTAAAGGGTTTTCCAGAAATAAAAGTGTTTTCGTTAACATTGGTTTTCCAAAATTGTATAATTCCTGGTAGAACTTAGACACGCATAGAACAGACACTTTAATCGAAAACACATATGTACATACTTACATACACAATTGGTCACTATAACCCTTTAGTCATGATTACCATCTAGTTTCTCACTCAATCGAAAACACATCACCATGTAATTGCAGGCCTTACATTCCAGTCAACTTATGTCGTTTACAGACATCGTTATTGTGTATCCTAGGCAATCAGAAACATATTTACAATGGAACTTGATTAGTTGCAGTTGATAAGCCTTGGTAAGAACGCACATAAAACATTCTCTGGTCTAGTAACCAATACAGGCATTGTTTTATAGAAAAGTGGAATTCGTGATAAAAAAAAAATGGATGCTCTTCCAGGAATAAAGCTTTACTGATGATTGAAAAAATAATTATCGTTACTTCGGCTTCAAAAAACACGTATTGCAGCTTCCTCCTCATCTGAATTCCCATCAGATCTTCCTGCGGTCACTATTATAATGTTTACGAACCCTGACAATACAACACACCAAATTGCCCACAACAATGGTATCGAACATTAGTAAAAATATTTGAGAGCTACGAAAAGTTCAAGTAAATGTTAAAGAAAGTTTAAAAGTCAAGTAGGTTCAAACTCCACGTCAGATATCCCCAAAAAAACCGAAATATGAAAAAATATTTCTTCAGTGATTTCCTCTGAGCAGATTTCTGGCAAAAACTCTGAGAGTAAATAAATTTGCAATGAAAAATTTCTTAAAAAAAAATTTTGTCGTTCGGAGTAGACTTTAAACTAAACATTCATGTATAAAATTAAACAGAAAACAGAAGTGGTTTGGGAAGCTAGGTCGTAATCCTGACTGAAGGCTTGTAATGGCCAATCATGAACATATGTTAAGAGGAAATAGAGAACTACCAGCAGAATGATGACAGGCCCAAATGGCAGGAATTCTTGACAAAAAATTAGAACCTATTAAATAGCTTTGTTATGCCTTAGAACTTAAACAATATAATTTAAATAAATATTGAAATACTTTTAATCGCCGAGATTTGTTTTTTATCAAGAAACGTGTAAAACAAAATGTTTTCAACCACACTACTTACTGCCTTTCAAACCTTTTGTTGACATTGCTTCATAAACCTTAACAGTGAGGTTAATGTTGATCTTATGCTTACTGCGTGTTTAGAGAGTTACTGGATGAACTTGAAAGATGGAATGAAAACGCTAAATTTTTTTGTTTAACCATGGTGAGAAATTGTCTATTTCCAGTTGTATTTGAAGTTGGAATGCTTCAGTGAATGAATGTAAGTGTTTGCTAGGTCCTTACTATCGACCTGTTGACATCATCAATCCCTATTGTCAACTAAAAACAGTTCGTAAAACCTGCATGAGGTCGAAAGACCAACACGTTTACATACAGCTTTAAAGTGGTTGATGTAAATGATGTTAGGTGACACGATTGATTTTACTTTTACGATTTACTTCTGGTTGTCAATGGTCCCACTGGATCGCAAGGATCTAAATGCAGTTTCAGTAATTTCATGTCATCAGCCATGAATTTTAAACTGACTACCATTCTATGCAATTTAAGGCCGTATTTTTTAAATTTAAGTCATGGTAGCAAACAAGAAATTCCAGAGCTAAAGAAGATATTTATTCCAGAGCATTATCAATTGAGAGTCAAACACATCTTTGTTCAAAAATCATCAAAAAGTTCAATGGCTTGGTTTCGTGGGTTTAATATTTCAGTGAAATAGTCTTTTTCAGTCTTTTTGAATCTCTCTTTATGTTGTTTAAAATGTTTTTTGTTTATTCTTATTTAAGCTTCTTTTTAATTTTAACCAGAAAGCTACTTACAATGGTTTTTATTTACCAATAAAAACAGGGCCTAGATGGGACTTCAGTACATTGAGAATTCCTGATAAAATCAAATTTTTTTTGAAGACATCCACTTATATTTTATGAGGGAAAGATGCCGATGGTAAAATATGTTAGTAAAGTTGTTTAATGCATGATTTGTAGTGTCCGATGTCAATTTGCCTTGAGTTTTTCAGACTGAGGTTTGGATCGTGTAAATTTCAAGTAGATTGAGTTAGATGGAGTTAGGTTAGGTTAGAGTGGTAGCTTTGATATCAAAAGCACGCATAGCGGCCTGTTATGACGCCTCAGATTAGTAGATTGAGTTACTATGATCATTTGGTAATAAAGAATACATGATATCTCAACTAGCTTAATAAAGTCCCAAATGGAATCCTGGCTGAAAATTTTTACAAGCTAATCATGTATGTATGTTAAGATGAAGTAGAAAGTAGGAAGTAGAAGCAGGCTATCGTATATTGTGTTGGCTTAGACGAGAGCTCTGACAAAACAAAAATAATGAGAAAAATATTTTGAACAAAACGAAATATGAAAAAATATTTCTTTCGACGACTTGCTCTCAGCAGTTTTCTTGCAAAAATTGTAAGAGTTAAATAAATTAGTTTCGATCATTCATTTCTTGTGTGGTTCCTAATATTCCAATCTATGAATGAACATGAAATGATCATATTCAATACGCAACTGTTTACCGAGATATTAGTTCTAAAAACCTTATCAAATTATCGAAAAAAGTAAACACATTGCCTGTAGCATTATTAACGTTTTCAAACAGGTTTCAGTTTCGTTTACCTTAAGGCATTCAATTTGTAGTTGTTGCCTTTTGAAGTATTTCTAACTTAGTGTTCTTAACTTAACTGTGTGGTTGGTATTCTTGTTGTGTTCATCTCATTCCTTTCGTGTATTAATTATACTTCTTTTTTTGTTTTTCTTTCTAAATTCTAATGAAATAAAGTGCAGCACAACTGCAGTGCTTAAAACAGAAACTGAAACCATCAAAAGGAAAACAAGAACAACAACAGCAACCACTAGCAGACGTCTTTAAAGCACTTGAACTCTGTATGACTTGAAACCAACAACATATTTGCAGTGAGCAAACGAAAACACTGAACAGAACGACAACTCATTATGGTGCTTAAAGACACTATTAGTGGCTGTTATGCTGCACTTTCATAAAAGGATATTAAAAAATAATTTTTGTTTTCTTTTCTTGTTTTCGTTCTTTTAAAGGAAAAGTATTTTGTAAACCCCTGCTGAATCAAGGTAAAATAAAATTTGGTCTTTTAAAAAATCATATCACAGCTGTGTTGTTTCCGAAAACGAAATATTATTGATGTTTTCATTGAAGCTTTTATTGTAAATATTTTATTTTGAAATGTTTTTTTTTCGTTGTTTTTAATGCTCCAGTCTTTTTAGACAACTATTAAAATAACGCTCCATTATTTGTGTTTATGTTTAGAAATTGCAAAAAGTATTTAAAAATACAAAAATAATACGCGAACGTGTTTCATTCCATTTCCATTTGAAATGAATGCAATAAGTAAACCCTAGCACTAGTTGTTGTAGAGGACTGATGGCAAAATTGCATTGGAACACAACTAACGCGTACATTGTTGTGCATTTTATTGAAAATTTTACAATGAATTTTCATTTAAAACCCCAATAATAATAAACATTTTCAATAAAATAGTCAGAGTGCCATTATGGCCATTGTGTGTTTGTTAACAAATAGAGACACAAATGCAAACACTTTTATAGACTCAATGGGAAAATAAAAAAAAGATTTACAGTGTGGTGAATAATATTTGGTGCTATACAACCCTTCAGTCAGGATTATGGCCTTGCTTCTCACACCACTCATGTTGTATGTGTTAATTTTATACATGAGTGGCAGGACTTACAGTTTAAAGTCGACTCCGAACGACAGATTTTTTGAGAAACTTTACATGGCAATTTTATTTACCAGAAATCTGCTGAGAGGAAGTCGCGGTTAATATTTTTTCATATTTTGTTTTGATATCTTACCTGAGGTTGCTGCTATCATAAGATATAAAAAAAAAATCAGAACTTGGGCAGCGAAAGCAAAATAAGACACTAAGAATTCTATAAAATGCTCTTAGTGCTATTGGTTATTATAGTTATTAGGTCATATAAAATGTATCTACGATTTTTGATAAAATTTCCAAACGTGCATGCTTTTATGTTTGGAGGAACTTTATAATTCCTCCTTTGGTATACACACATAATTGATCATTACAACCCTTCAGTCAACCTAGCTTCGCACACCACTTATGTTGAGTGTGTGTTAATTTTATACATGAGCGGTGGGACCTACAGTTTATAGTCGATTCCGAATGACAAATGTTTTGAGAAATTTTTCATTTTATTTACTCTGAAAAATGCTGAGTAGAATTCGTCGAAGAAGATTTATGGAGAGGAAGAAATATGTTTCATATTTCATTTTGTTCAAAATGTCTGACCTAGGGTTTGGCCCGTGGCCTCACGTCTAATAAGCCAACACACGACCTACTAGACAACGGCCATTTTCTTCTGGTATATCAATGAGAATCGACTTCTTTGAGTCTAAAATGCCCTACAAGAATTTCGATTCCATTTTTCGGATAAAGTAATGAAAGACTAAAATTTTTCTCATATATAGTCACATAGAAAAGCTAACATTATCTTAAACCCATCGGGCCTGCGATGTTTAATTTTCACATTCGACAGAAAGGTTGCAACTGATACATCCGGACTTTGACAGTTGCTAACACCCATCTTTTTGAATCAACATCTGTTAAGTTAGTTGTTATTTTCTCCGTTTATTTTGCCAAATCAACACGGGCAGCTATAGCATTCAACAATGTGGGCAAATGTTATAGAAACGCGGGTTGCGTTTGAGCAACGTACGTCGCACTCTGGCTATTTTACAAATGCCTTAATTCCACTGTGGTGGAGAAATTAAATTTAATGCAACGCAAGATTTGTCGAAAGCATCGCCACTGTCCATAAAAGTGTGGAAGAACTTTGGCCTTCATAAACTACAATTTGACGAATTTTGCACCCAAGAACTGAAGATAAACGACCACAAACAACAACGTATGTTCACTGTATGGGTTCTACATCACTTGGCTAATTGACTTTAATTTTCATGGAAAAATCATCTTCAGTAATGAGACCCTTTCTGGATGAATGGGTACGTGAACAAATAAAAATGTCGGACTTGGGAAGATATGTGATCCAAAAGCACGAATTACAACCCCAAAAAGGTTATTGCTTAGTATTGATTTTGCACTGGCGGTGTCCTTAGTGCATATTTTTTGAGAAGGGCATTGGCCAAGCGGTCACTGTTAATGGCGCGCTCTATAGGCTGATGATTACCAACTTCTTTGGGCCTGAATTGAATGATCTGCGTACCACTGACATCTTATTTCAACATTACGGCGCTACATGTCACACAGCTCAGGACACATTGGATATGAGGGCACCAAAATCGTGGATCAATTTGATCCCGTAAAACTTTTTCTTGTGGGGTTTACATAGTCGCAGGTGTTTGCGAACAAGCCACAAGCCACTGAAGTCCTCAAATCCAACATAATTCATGCTATTGGTCTAATGAAGTCTGTTTTATGCGCCAGAGTAATGAAAAATTTTACATTTCGGTCCCCCAGAGGGACCATAGCAGATATTTGAATGATGCTATTCTAAATACGATATATTGTCTGCCATTGATTATCCAGGAAAGGAGGATACAGAAATAATCTGAGGTCAGCAAACGAGCTTTTGACAGAGCAAGGGTAACTTAAAGTTCACTTGCTCAGAATAAGCATATATTCCACACATAAAGACGTCAATAAGTCTTTCAAACGAATACAAAGTATCAATCTCACAGTGTTGTTTAAATATAAAGATAGGAAGCGCTTAATGAAAAACGCGATATATGTACATACATACATATGTGTGTAGGCTTTATAGAACTAAATTTTAAAGAAACAATTTGAAAAGTATTAATGAAACAGAGTGATTAAGTATCCTAATAAGAAAATGCTGCTTGATAATACTGTATATTTTATCATCTGTCACTCTGTTTAAACAGTTTTTTTTGTATGCGCAATACATATCTACAGTGAATGGTTGCATTCTAATGAAATAAAATAACATGAAATAAAATTAAATTAGTTTTTAAATTATTTATACAATATAAAATAACTGTTTTTTTATTTGCAAATAATACACACACACACAGATTGTTGTTGTGTAAGCCAATGTAAATGGTTGTTATTTTGTACTCTTTTTAACGGCTGCACTATAAAAATTCAATCATAAATTCTCACAGGATTTTTAATATTTTTACACGATTTTTAAATATTCTGTTGAACTCGTTAAATGTGTTCTTTTAATGCGTGCAATTTTAAATAACAAATATTGATTAAAGAGAAGTCGCCGTAGTCTAGTAGGTAGTGTGTTGAGTTATTAGACGTAAGGCCACGGTTCAAACCCCGGGTCAGACATTAAAACGTAAATATGAAAAAATATTTCTTCGGCGACTTCTTCTCAGCAGATTTCTGGCAAAAACTCTGAGAGCAATTAAAATTGCCATGAAAAGTTTTTCAAAAATCTGTCGTTCGGAGTCGACTTTAAACTGTAGGTCCAGCACACACAACATTGGTGTGTGAAACTAGGTTGCAATCCTGACTGAAGGGTTGTAATGACCAATTATTTATGACCAGGTATGTGTATATGTATGTATGATTAAAGAGAACCAGAGCTTTATGTTTCGAAAAAATATTTAATCAATAAGAAAAAGGGAATGTCTTAATCTTTTTTAAATAATTAATCACATGACTGTCTTAAATTTCTTTATTATGTAGTTTTTCTTATGTTAATAAGGTGCTTGCAAATACAAAATTCAATCTCTACAAATTTAGTTCCTTACTAAGATATTTATTTTACTTTTTTTGAGTGTCTCAGTTTTTCATGGATTTTACTTGGAAAACAATTTAAGAAAAACAATTTTCGCTTTCAATGCTGCCCATCCTTTTCGTATGAATTTTTAGCCTGAATAATGGTTTGTTATTGCTATTAATTTTAAAACACTTTAAATTCTATGCTAAACTCTCATTCTGCTACTTTACAGTCTGGGTATAAGACTTTGCTTACGAAGGCATTCATATATCGTAAAAGCTTTACTTTACTTTATAGCAGTGGCTGAAACCATGTAAGTAAAGCTTATTTATCATTGTGAATGATGAAAACTTTTAAGAGTTGAATTTTAGGCCATGTTAACAACAGAAATTTTAACATACGCTTAATACATAAGCTATTACAGACGGCAACCGTGTTGAAATTGAACGGCCGTAGGTATTGACGGTTAAATTAAATCATTTTGCTATTTTCATAGGTTGTACCAATCGGAATATATTTACACAAGAGTTGTTTAATCGTCATCTACATAATTGGTTATAATATCGGTTAAAGAAAAAAATTCTGGACTTACGAACTTACATTGCTCATATTTGAGGTTAAGAGTTGAACCTTTACAACATTCCAGGTTATATTCGCTACAACAAGTTCCTTTCTATTCAATTCATGTTCATTTCATCTTTTTATTTCCATCTTTTCTTTTGCAAACCCTAGAAACATTTGTTAATCATGATTTAGAGGTTTGAAATGAAAAGTCGTGCTAACAGAACGCTAACTAACATCGTTAATGAAAAGATTTATTTCCATGAGCGCAAAATCACATGTAGCTTGCAAACACACTACATTCGTTGTAATATATGACCTGTAGCTTTGGACTATGTTTAGATATGCACTTTTATAGAGTCAATATTCGGTTTATTGAGTACAATATTTTAAGTGTTCAGGCATAATAATATACACAGTTCAGCTGCTTACGCAATATTCATTTGACAGGTGGTAAACAAAACATCTGGTTGTTTCAACAACATTGTTGTTATTTTGTTATTTTTTTGTTGTTGTTGACATTTGTGTTGTCAAATATCAACAGAAAGTGTTCGGTTAATTGTAATATGCTCACTAAACACACTTAAGACAGTTCTGCATTTTACGTTTTACTCAATATTATAACAATTTTCGTATTTATTGCGCACTAATTAATTGAACCTTATAAAATATTGAGCTTAATAATGGCGTTTGCATATCTGAACACCTTATTAAACAGAGTATGTATAAACGAGACAGAAGCTCTTGAGGACTGTTCATTCTTTCAGGTGAGAAAAATAATCTTTAAGTGTCTTAATATTTTAAAATGATTCTGAGCTTATTTCACTATTTTCGCCACCTGCATCTTATCGAAGGTTGAGTACAACCTTTAGATATCGGCATTTGTTGCAAAATGTATTTCCTTCTTTATTCATCTCTACAGAAACCTTCAAGAGGAGATAATCACCTTATCTTCCTGTAAAGGCTTATACTGCAAGGACTCAACTGGTTATTACAGCAGGGTTTTACGTGTCAAGAACACAGTCGAAGAGTTAACCATTGGCCAGGTGTAATGCACTGAGGACTAGTCAGGCCAAGGAATGAGCCCGAAGAGCATAAAGCCACCTAAATAATAGGCGCTCAAGAGAGGAGGCTTGAATATCCCGCCTTCTCTCTAAAGAACTGAAATTAAGTGAAATAAATATCCTGAGTTTTCAACAAAAACCCAAATGAAATCAGCGCAAAACAACTGCGATAAAATGCTATACGAAGGTTATATGCCAAGGAATGGATCAGAACATAGAAATTTTACGGCATCAACTTCCATCCCCTTCACATCTTAGTTGACCGCAAGCGTGCATGCTATTCTTCCAGCCATTGATTATCTAAGCGAGGAGGATCCTGAAATAACCTGAGGTTATTAACTGACAGGGCATGCGAAACTCAAAGTAATCTTTTTCAGAATGGGCATCGTATCGAAGGCAACTTCTACGACGATGAGAGTAAGTCAAGGAAATACATTCTTGGAACGTGTAAATCACTACTACATGTTAGGAGAAAACATATCATGTGCTAGGCAGAGAATTATGCTTGTTAATGTCGAGCAGAGTCTTGAAGTTTGTCAAGGCAATAGGCTTGCCTTATGAAATTTGAGGGGATACGATATATCGTATGGTCGCTGGAACTGAATGGGATCGAATCGAACCCTACATGTAGATGCTGTGATGATAGAAATGACACGTAGGAACACAGCTTTGGAACGTGTGAGGCACAACAGCACCGCAGGAGAAAATACCTGGATCCATACCATGCGTTGGGCAGGGAATTGTCTTTGTTCATATCGAACAGCGTCCTGAAGATTGTAATTGGCACTACGCTTCTCTCTCGGCCCACAAAGTGTAGGTAGGCCATTTTAAAACAGGATTACATTAGAATCACCCTAATGTTTAAAAACACTGGTAATATTGCACCACTTTTACATGAACTGTTTAGCAATTATTTTCGATTACATAGATAATAAAGTTTATTTTTTATTTTTTTTTTGTTTTTTTTTTTTTGGTTTTTGCCATATTTCCATATTTAGTGGTGACAACTAATATTTCATATTTAAAATAGAGCAATACAACAACAACAAAACAAAAGTATACTCAGTTCCAATTCATTTGAAAATAATGCATTGATTCCCTTGCAATCATTCATTCAATCATTATTGCGATATGAAATTGTGGTTTAATAACCACATTCGGGTACAGACAAAAGATCTCGAAATAATAACAGATACAACAAAATATTTATAAAAGATGACACTTTACAGTTATAATCGGTTTAAATATGAAATTCAATAATAATTACACCAACACTGTTAACCGCAACAAATTATGCTGCGTAAACAACCATCACATATAATGCAACAACCAAAATACAACAAAAACAATAACAAAATAATATGCTCCGTAATACATGATAGCGCAGCTTGTTGTACAATCGTTATGTGGAAAATGGAAATGATAAACGAAAAAAAATGCACAAACAAAAGTACAAAGATTGTGTAATAAATAAACCACACTGCGTTACAAGTGCGACACGCTCATTCAATCATCAATTCCACCAACAATCACTCAAATAGACAGTGAGACTGTCATTAATTCCGTGTGTGAACCCTAGTGACACAGTTTGACAGGCAGCCAGCCAGGCAGGCATACAGACAGACAAGTAGTCTGTGTGTTGGCAGTACGTGTTGCATGCAATACGGAAATGTATTCAATTTAATTACGTTTCGTTTATCAATGCAACAGTGTTTGAGTGTTTAAGTGCTGATTCCAGCAATTAATTCCTTTAGGTTTTTTAAATGTTATAAAATATTTCCAGTAGCATTAAGAAACCCCACCCCCAAAATAAAAATTATTACGGCAGTAACAGCTAAAAAATATTTTTTTTTCTGTAACGTTTTTCAAATCAGAAAACTACGAATATAATTTAATTCCACAGCATACCTTTTTTTGGGTGGATCTACACATCATGAAGTGTATCTGAAATCATGTATAAAACTTATATTCACATACTTTTGCGATTAAAGCAGTTCTTTTATGCAAAAGTTGTAGTAAATAGCCTTACAAAGAATTGTATAAATGGGATTGAGGGCTAAAACTAAGAACAGACTTTCTGAACCTTATGTTAGTTATAACAACCTACAGACAATCGCAACTGCAGGCAAACTCCGAATGGGATGTACAAATAGGGACAATTTCAATACACCTAATGTTGTTTATATTTAAATAAGCGCGCCATTATCAATGTCTCATCTGTAGATAGGGGTGCTTTCAGACGCTTTTGAAGTTCTGGTCATGAAAATATGTTGATATATTTGCTGCAACTAGCAATTCTCTCAAATGTTGCTAGTAGCCTTAAAGTGTCTTGATTTCTCAAGTGGGTACACACCGTCCAATTTCCCACTATTAAAGTCTTATGTGTCCGAGCAAAAATGTAATACAACTCTCGTGTGTAGACCGATTCTTTGAAGTTTATTTTGTGGCTTTTTGAAAGCATAAACATACAGAATTGGTCAGTACAACCCTTCAGTCAGGATTACGACCTATCTTCCCAAATCACTTCTGTTGTGTGTGTTAATTTTACACATGAGTGGCGGGACCTCCTCGACTCCGAACGACAGATTTTTTTGAGAAACATTTCATGGCATTTTTATTTACTCCCAGAGTTTTTGCCAAAAATCTACTGAGAGGAAGTCGCCGAAGAAATATTTTTTCATATTTCGTTTTAATGTCTGACCTAGGGTTTAAACCGTGGCCTTACGTCTAATAAGCTAACACACTAACTACCAGACTACGGCGACTTAGCATAAAGGAGAAAGTAAAGGTGCTGATTAATAAGGGTAATGTATCCAGTTTTACGAACGCAAAATGCCATGATTTCCACAGTTTTTTTGTTGCCACAAAATTTTGTGGTCGATTGCTCAATGGATCGCATAATAAAAAGATAATTCTTTCTTTAACCGCATTATTTATATGCGAAATACTTTTTCTTTAAACTTACAATGATTAAAACAGTTTCAAATAAAATGTAGATATGTGCTCTCACTTTTCCTTTAAGGACGAAAAAATTTCTGTCATCTCCATATCGAATCAAATAGCAAGAAAAACTAGAAATTTAGAAGAATTGGAAGATGGTTACTTCCAACCACGTCAAGTAAAATTGTTGAAATGTACACTAAGCTGGGTGTTTGTGGGGATTGGCTGTTGCCATGCATTAACTGCTCCCCTGCGGTCAAACTATAAAGGAACTGCATATAAAGAAATCAACCATTTCCTGTAAGCAAATGAACAACTGTTCCTAAGCATATGTACATATATTCTCCGGTAGGTTCAATTCCCATCAGAGACGCTGGTCCCCAAATTTGCCGGAGGGCAATTAATATTAAATATTCATGGCTCGATTAATTGAGCAACAAAAACCAAAGTTTGTATTTTCAGGCATAATTATTCTATCGACAATTATGGCTAGTAAGGCTGTGATATTTTTTATTACTACATTATGATTTTATTCTATTGCAGATTTGTCCCTGAAAAATAATCCTCTGTCGTATCATCTAAAGAGACCTATATGCTGAATTTTTATTTCCTGTATTTGATCGCATTACATTAGCTGAAATTGAAATCCCCATTTATTTACTTTTTTTTAAATTTCAAAATTAAATTAAAATATATTTCCTAAAAACTATTGTTGAATATTTTCAAAAGCATTCAGTAATTATTTTTGGTAAATCATCAATTAATTCTTAATTTACCAACATTATAACGTATTACCAATGATCGTTTGGTGTGACAAAAGTTTACCTTCTGTTAGCCATGATTTTTCACTACAAAACAAATTGAAAACCTCTTGGCTCAATTTATTACATTGAAAACGCATGATTTGGCATTTTTTAAATTTATTTTTTCATATTTTTTTTTAACAACATGCGTAGATAAATGGTTATTTTGACCCAAATATGTGTGTATAACGCGGCTGGTTTTCTTGTTAATTTTGCCAAGTTTTTTACAAAAAGATTTCCGCGTAAATACAGCCAAAGAGTTAAAGGTTTAAATCATGGTAAATTGAGGAAATTCCTTCACCATTTAATGTATTTCCTTATTAACCATTAATGATTGAATACATATCGATGAATAAAGAAGTGTGAAGATGTTAATACGGGCATGTACAGTATTTACATTTGCATAATAAGAAATAAAAAAAAATTAGAAAAGAAAAACCTCTATAATGCTGGAAATTTTTATCGTCCTGATACAGATCAAGACCTTCATTCTAGATCTTTTCTATGTCTAAGCTATTTCTGTGAATCCCCTATTACCTCCAGTACTATTTCCAATTGACATCTTAAGATCAGATGACCTGATGTTATAGAATGTTGTGTTCTTTAAAAGTCGATGTAGATTTGATATAACAGAAGTGTTTTATAAATTGTTATACTATATGGAACTATATGTTCGATTCACATATCTCATTGCAGGTAAGGCTGTCAGACTCTGGTATCCAACATCGCATTATTCCCGTTTACCTCTGATATATGGGGTGGGTGATTTAAAAGTTTAAATACAAAAATGCAATGAAACAAAAACGGTTTGATATTTTTCCAAATTTACTTTTTTGTTGTGAAGTACAATTGTTCCAGTTAGAAATGGAACATTATTTCTTTCATATGGCTGCCACGGCTGGCTTTACAGTACCTCATAAGATGCTAAAAATTTTCGTACACTTTTTCCAGTGTATGGGGTCGTATCTCGGCAATAACATCAAATATGTTGGTCGTTAAATGAGTAATTGTATCTGGTTTGTCGGCATAACAGTTTTCTTTAATGACGACCTAACAGCGTCAATTCGCAGTTTCTTGCATGTTAATTGACATCACCATTTCGTCTTATTAAACGGCCATTAAACGTTTGACGCAATAAATCGATTGTGGCATAAGATGTTTGGCAAGTCGCACCTTCCTGTGGAAACCAAACATCGTTCACATCAATACCACGAAGAGCGGGTACAAAAAAAATCGGTTTTCATGGTGCGACAGGTGCCTACACTGATTATGCCGTCCTCATTTTCAAAAAAATATAAGCCAATGATGCCTACGCTGTACAAGCCAATCTAAACAGTCACTCGAAATGGGTGCATTGGCTTCTGTAAGACAACGAGTGCGTTTTCTGAGTCCTAAATACGTCAATTTTGCTTATTAACTTGCGCATCAAGCTGAAAATGGGGAACTTGATCTGAAAATATTGTCAAAATCGACATCATCGTGCAGTTTCTCGATGGCGCAACAAATCCCAACGTTGCTCAAGCGTAAATCGATTCATTATGTTGAGTGGATATAATATACTGAATTTTGTGATGGAATAGAATGACATACGTATTGAAAAATTCGTAGGAACCGATGTTTCAAATTTAAACGGATAGATGTCCCACCCGATATAAACATTTCTCTACGATATATTCTGTGCTCTTTTCCAATCTAGTCTGACAATTTAGACTGGTCTACATTTCTTTAAAAAATTAACGGTTAGCACGAGTGCTATTGGACGAACATTATAGGTCGATGATTACAAAGTACTTTTGGCCTGAATTTGATGATCTGGACACCAACGAATGCAGTTTCAATCTACTACTATATAGCTCATGCCATAATGTATGTTCTGTACGAGCTGATTGAGGTCGTGGTCATCTCACGTAGAAGTGATGTTAGTTAGTTTTCTTTTTTGAAGTCGCCGTAGTCTAGTAGGTAGTGTGTTGGCTTATTAGACGCAAAAGCCTGGGTTCGTGCCCCAGGCCAGGCATCAAAGACAAAATACAAAAAGTATTTTTTCGGCGACTTGCTCTCAGTAGACTTCTGGCAAAAACTCTGAGAGTAAATAAAAATTGCCATGAAAACTTTCTTAATAAATAAAAATCTGTCGTTCGGAGTCGACTTTAACCTGTAGGTCCCACCACTCATGTATAAAATTAACACACACAACATAATTGGTGTGAGAAACTAGGACGTTGTACAATGGGTCAATTCGGGTACTGTACTTGTCTTAATTGACAAGTACACGTCCTCTAACCTAACCTAACCTAACGTAACCTAACCTAACCTAACCTAACCTAGTTTTCTTGACTTGCTGGTCAAATAAGCCGCAAAGCACATCGGTTGGAAAAAGGCAACATAACACATACATACATAATTGGTCATTACAACCCTTTAGTCAGGATTACGACCTCGTTTCTCACACCACTTATGTTGTGTGCGTTAATCTTTATACATGAGTGGCGGACTTACGGCTTAAAATCCGAACGACAGGTTTTTGAGAAACTTATCATAGCAATTTTTTTTACCCTTAGAGTTTTTGCCTCTAATCTGCTGAGAGGAAGTCGTCGAAGAAATATTTTTTCATATTAGTGTTTGTTGGAGATGTCTGACCTGGGGTTTGAACCCTGGCCTTACGTCTAATGACTTCACACAAACACAAAGATACGAGGTAATGATGAAAGTTTGTTTGACGCAAATTTAAATTCTCATTCAAATCTACTGCGGAATTTGAAAGAACATTCATTAGCACACATATGCTGTAAATTTTGCTCTGGCATATTTTCCTTAGACTTCTATTTGCTCTTACATCACTTCTAGAAGAAAATTGAATTTCAAAGTGTTTCAATATTAAGTTGTTAAGCCTAAAATTGGTTTTTTTGTGTCGTTAGCAAATTACCAATTAAAAAACTATTGCCATTATAATGACACTTAATGTAGGCCATAAATAGTTGAGGAGTATATCGCCGTCATCATCATCAACAGCAAGAGATTTTTTGTTTCTTTATTTCACTGCCATTTATATGACAATGACTTTTGAAAAGCGATGCTAAATTATACGTTTATTTTTTATATCATCATTATTAATGATCATCATTTAAAATGTCGCACTAAATCACTCAAAACTGATTGCCGCCAAGACAAAAGCCAAAAAAATGTGATGCCACCAAATGAAGCAAAAACAAGAAACGAACAATGACAACTGAAATAAGATGATAAGCAGATGATACAATAAAAGCATAAAAATAAACCATAAAAACAAGGCAAACATTTTTCAGGAGAGAAATAACAACAATTTGAAATGGAATAAATCGATGAAATAGACTCGAGTTTAAACATTTTCTTTTTCATGAAATTATAATGCAACAAATAACAAAAAACTATTGCCAAAAGCAGCAACAGCAGCATTAGTAGCAACAATAACAACAATAGCAGCAACAAGGCCAACATGCCAATAAACGAGAGGGGCATACATTGGATTATGCCAACAATAACAAAATAACACAAAATAACAATGTTAACAATTTGTGGCAGCAGTAGTTTAACAATAAATACATGTCAACATGCAACACGAACACACAACGATAGCAAACAAAAATTCCTTGTCAATAATACTAAAAAACATTGAAAACGAAATAAAAACAAGAAACCATTGCTGCATGCAGTTGCCGAAACATCAGCAACATGAACACCAACAATCTACTGAATTTAGCCATCAGCTGGAAAATCAAAAGAGAAAAACTAAAAATTTTTTTTATTTCATCTTAAATGTGTATTGAAAAGTTTTTCTCAGTTTTTCTTTTTTTTCCTCGGCTTTTTTTCAATTTCATTTATTACATGAGCAAAATGAAAGTGAAAATAGCAGCCCGAGAAGCATTTCGTATAAAAAAAACCTTAAGCAAAAAAGAAATAAAAAATAAAAATACAAACAGACATCATTTATTATGTTGCCACAATAAGAAAAGGTCTCAGCCAACAACAGCAGCAAGTTGTGGACGTTAGACGACGTCTTTGTGTCTTGCACAGAGTGTGAGTAAGTCTCAGTGGTGGCAGTTGTTTGTTGCATGCCATGACTCAAGTTAAATAATTGTATGCTTTGAATTCTTCTTTCTCTTCTCTTCTTTCTTTACATTATGCTGTGCTTACATGTGCGGCAAATAGTTGAGAGTTAATGGCTGAGTGCAACTTTGAGTCAGATTTTATTCTTTTGTTTTCAAGTGGCCGGATTTTCTTGTCTTCAAGCATACACTTGGCACTTGTTGTTACCCTACTTAGGTAGTGTAAAGGCTTTTGTATTTGGTCATTACAACATTTCAGTCAGGAATACGACCTAGTTTCTCACATTTCTTATGCTATGTGTGTTTATTTTATACATCAGTGGCGAGACCTACAGTTTAAATTCCATTCCGAACGACAGATTTTTGAGAAAGCTTTCAGGGCAATTTTATTTATTCTCAGAATTTTTTGCCAGAAATCTGCCGAGAGGAAGTCGTCGAAAAATTTTTTTCATGGGGACATCTGACCTGGATGTTGAAACGAGGCCTTATGCCTAGTAAGCCAAAGAACCACTACTTACAAGACTACGACAACTTGGAATTCATTGCTTCATTATATTCTTTAAGTGCACTTAAACACATATTTTTGTATTCAATCTCTAAACCTTGTAATAGAAATTGTCAAAGGAACAATATGTAGTGCTAGACTCTACTGGAGGACTTATTCACTTCTGATCTTAAATTACATGGCCATCCATTGCACAATTGCAATAGTTACGGACCACCGTTCAGTTGATAGGCATGCCGATACACATGGCATTGCGTTGAATGATTTCTGCAGGACCAAATAGTCTAAGGAAGAGTAGGCTCTTACCTACTCTCATTTTCTATCACGCTTGACTGACTTGCAATAAAATGCTTTATCTTGGAGTCGCCATAGTCTGGTAGGTAGTGTATCGGCTTATCCTTTAACATATGACGTGAAATTGTTTAGCGTATATGAAGAGGTGGTGTAAATTATACACCCGAATTATTTTTCATATAATTTTTAATGTGTATATATTATAATAATGTTATACTTATATTATTCGAATTTGATTGCTTCTAAACACATTATTAACAAAAACAAGGAAACAAATTCAAATTTATTTAAAAAAATTTTACTTTATTTCACAAGCCTCATTTACGCAAACAAAAAAATAGGTATATCATTTACCTGTACATCAAGAAAATTAAGGTTAAACAAAAACAATAAATGGCATTTTTCAACAGCCTAAGATATATGCTTATTAAAATAAAAAGGAACATTTCAATATCTTATATATATAAAAAAATAACAATCAGTCTTTTGAGGTAAAATTATGATTCGTCAAATTCATTCTTAGTACAATTAATGCATAGCCGTTTGCTGCAGCCCATACACAGTGGTTTATTACACTCTAAACATGTATGTGTAGTTTTCCTTTTTAATTTATTGGGGCATATATAGCATAATTTGCTCGTTTTTGTATGTTTTGGGATCACAGGCTGGGGAAGAGAATCAGACCGTATTTTTTGAATGTGCCATTTTCCACTATTTAATTGTACAATATTTCAATTTTTCAGCAACTCAAAATAAAGTGAAAACAAAAATTACAAAAATACTTACGCTTACGGAGACGTGTAGTATTTTTTTTACATGTGTTACTAACGTTAGATTAGACGTGGTAGTAGAATATTTTCTATATAAAAATCACACAAACAACTACGTGGTAGTAAAATATTTTCTATTAAAAATTTCCACAAACGACGACGTGTAGTAAATTTTACACCCAAACACATAAATCTCCGCGATGCTGTAACAATCAAAAGACAAAACTATACTCTCAATAAAAGCATAGTATAATATGAGGGTACTGGCAATATCAGCTTAAAAGAGTGTAACAAATAGAAGTTATTAGAAAAATAAAAAAGATAGTGTAAAATTTACCACCACGTCATAAGTTAAAGGTTATTAAACGTAAGGCCGCGTTTCAAACTCCAGGTCAGACACCAGAACGAAAATACGAAAAAATATTTCGTCGGCGACTTCCTTTCAGCAGATTTCTAGCAAAAACTCTGAAATTGTCATGAAAAGTTTCTAAAAAATCTGTCGTTCGGAGTCGACTTTAAACTGTAGGTCCTGCCACTTATGGATAAAATTAATGCTCACAACATAAGTGGTGTGAGAAGCTAAGTTTTTTTCATATTTCGATTGGTTGGAGATGCCTGACATAGAGTTTGAACCGTGGCCTCACATCTAATAAGCCAACACACTACCTACTGGACTAGGGCGACTACAATATTGTGGTATCACAATCGGCCTTAATGTATGTCTAACAAAGGCCTTGTCTTTCAAGGAGAATCCGCACCAAACCTAACTTAATCTACGTAGTTTTAAATGGAGACATATAGTGACTTTTATGCTTTGCATAGCAAAAGCTACATCGTCTGCATAAGTATCAAGACTTTAAGCCAAGGCTTTCAAGTTCAATCAACAGAGAAAATTCCTTTGAAGAATATTTCGTAGGCGATTTGACAGGAAAGGAAGTGTATACACCAAACCAAGTTAGTTTTTGCTTTATGTATACGTATATATTTTTGTCAAAATCACTTACAGAATTTTTTCTTTTTTTATCCAAACTCTGTTAGCAGAGGAAATTTTTTAACTCAACATGAGCTTCACCTTTTCATTGTCAAGTTGCGTTGCAATGCATTTTTTTTCTCATTTCTTTCTCTCTTACAACAGCTTAGATTCATGCAGCTGCTGCATAAATATATTTTTATTTTGCATTTTATATTGTGTTGTACGCTGAACAAAAAAAAAAAAAAAAAGAAAATCATCTGAAATATTTGTCAAAAGAAGTGCTTTTTCATCAAAAGTTTTTTCGTTTTGTTTTTCTCTTCTGTTATGCTATGATAATGGAAAGAAACCTTAAGGCAGGCAGTCAGTCAGGCGGTTTGTGCAAATTTTTTCTAAGTTTCTTTGTAATACATAGAAAAATACTTTTTTATTTGCAAATAATACAGATTTAACGCTTTAATGAAGATATTTAACAGCATAAATTACCAACTTCACGTATAACCTTAGGACACAGGCATAATTTTATGGTACCGCAAGTGGAATCGATGCTTTAGTTTTAAATATTATTGGCGATGGACAATAAAAGCGGCTTAATAATCATTGATTGCGGTTTAATGCGGTTTGTTCAAGCATATTGATTGATTCGTGTTATTTTGTATTTTGAAATTATTTCTGCTTGAAAATAATCGCAAATTATTGAAATTCCATGAAAGCTATCATTACAAGCGATTACAGTTCATTAATAATTTACAATTTAAAAAATTTGCTTTCTATACTCCTATGATTATAATAATTTAAAGCGTTTAAATTCGTTAACTAACCCCGCATAGGTAATGTATTGCATTCTACAACATTTGAAATCCTAGAAAAGTATGGCAAGTGGCTTTCCCGTGAAAATATTGAATATATCACAATATTTTAGGGGCTCCGATCCGGATCCAAGAATCCACTATTACTGCCATGCTTTCGTGTCATTAGCTTTTGTGTCAGATGTAAGGGTTCTATTTGGGAGAAGAATGTTAATAAAGTTTGACAACGTCAATGTTTAGGTTAGGTTAGGTTAGTAGTCATACCAAAAGCTCACTTGAGCACGCAAAGCGGCCCGCTGTGATGCCACAGGTGAACGCAGTTCCTGTACTGCCAAGTTCCCCTGAACCCAAGAGAGGGGGGTCGGTCAGCGCAAGATCTGCATATCCAAAGCACGACTACCCCGCGCTAGAAATCCAGCCAGAAAGTTTGATAAACGAGGCTATATCCTCGGCATCAATGGACGATAGCTCCGTCAAGCTGACAAGGGACGGATAGCCAAATAACCTATATCTGCACCTCGCAAGAGATGGGCATTGACAAAGAAAGTGGATAACAGTCTTGTCCTCCTCAGCGGATCTGCACCCGCGGCAGAAGTCATTAAATGGGAGCCGCATTCTCTCCGCGTGTCTACCCATAACACAGTGACCTGTAATTAATGCCACTGTGATTGAGATGATGCCGCTACCAAGTCCAAGTAACTGGTTGGTACGCCTTCTATCCATCCGGGGCCAGGTGAGTCTAGCGGTAGAGCAGGACTCCTCGTTGATGCAGGATAGGTTGGCGTCGCGCAAAAATTTCCGCGCGATGGCCAGTTTGATCGAGGCAAGTGACATTCCTAAGTCGATTTAACAGGATTCCAGGAGTAGTGCGCTAGCTCTGGTTAGCTCGTCGGCTCTGCAGTCTCCCGGAATGTCACAGTGTCCGGGGACCCAGACAAGTGTGACACTGAAGCGCCCAGTGTCAATGTTGTTTCAAAAAAAAATTCATTCTGCATTTTAAATACATTTTGTGGAATCGAAGTTGTTAAAAATGGATCTGAATTTCATCTCAGAAAAAGAAAATACTAAACTTGTGATATACCAGGTGTATTTGAAAAGTTAGACGCCTATTTGACATGACAATAACAGTCGATCTTATTTATTTTCTTTCTTATTTTAATCCACTATAGGCAGACAAAGCAGTTTCATTAGAAGCACCGAATGGTCCCACAACAAATTAAAAATTTTGGCTTCAAAATAGGTCATATTTGTTCTCTAGGTTTGACGGCCATTTCAACTTATCTACTACATAGTTGCCACTGAAAGTAAATGTAGTTATTACGCTGTTGGGTAATAGAATTTAATCTCCCGATATTTTCTGCATTTTAAAATCTTATTAAGCATTCCACACATGATCCGTTAGTGGTGGGTTTGAACCACCGGATGAAACCAGCGAGTTCCCTTAGTGAAACGTTCATCTACGACGTCTGTTCTGAAGTACAGGGCACTCGCACAAAAGGTGTTGTACCGATTCTATCTTATCCAAATTTTTCACCTTGTTAGCGAAACTGTTAATATAGTGCAGTGCCCAGTTAAAATTCCTGTTAGAATGCGAACCGTCCTCTTGTCGAAATCAAGTAGTTGCCTGGTTCTCCTGCTATCCACTGCTAGACAGTATATATACACGGTATATTGAATTCCATGCTGCCTTTACGGTTAGGTGTGTTATGTTGTACTTTTCTTCCAGATTGTTACGAATTCTCTAGTAATTATCTATGGAGACTAAGGATTGTAATACCGACCATATTGTAGGATGTGTTTCTAACTCATTTAGAGAGGAATTCTAAAATCGAGAAAACCGACTTCTTCAAAGGGTTTTCCGGACATCTGTCTATCAGTAAAGACACAAATAACCGTGCAGTTCAGGTTAAATTTTTTCTGTTTTTTCCCTTGGTTTACATACATACATAACATAATTGGTCATTACAACCTTTCAGTCAGGATTACGACCTAGTTTCTCACACCACTTATGTTGTGTGTGTTAATTTTATACATGAGTGGTGGGACCTACAGTTTAAAATCGACTCCGAATGACCGATTTTTGAGAAACTTTTCATGGCAATTTTATTTACTCTCAGAGTTTTTGCCAGAAATCTACTGAGAAAAAGTCGCTGACGAAATACTTTTTGTATTTTGTTTTGATGTCTGGCCTAGGGATCGAACCCTGGCTTTACGTCTAATAAGCCAACACACTACCTACCAGACTACGGAGACTTAATTTTTTCCTTGGTTTAAATATCATTATTTAGATTTGATATTAAAAGTATGAGTATCGAAAATCTTTTTATATTTTCACTACTCTTGCGAGGAATTTGGTCAATACACTGAAATTTGTTTTCAGAGATACGAGTTGCTAGTGTGAATGCCAGATTTTGCAGCATTCAAGTTTTACATCCATAAATAAGTGTTAATCAGGTTGGAGACATTTTTCAATTCCGTTTGCAAGGAAATTCTTCCACATTTTCTAAACATTTCAAACACTCGCTCAGTAACTGAGAGCTCAATACTATACTAAAAACGTATTTCCAGTTTTATAAAGCGAGTTTGGGCCTACTTTGAAAATATCAAAGTTCATAATGATGAATAAATACAAATTTTATACAATGGAGCAGTCAATGAACTTTTATGGCATCAGGCCAGTACTAATACAATCGTTTTAATTTCTATTTTATACCAAAAAAAAAACACTATTAGCACCTATTACAACAGCAATTGCTGTCGGAATTTACTAAATATTGCAGAAATTCTCATCATGCATCTGCGATAAAAATAAAGACAACATAAAAAACCAAAGAAGAAAAAACACGTTCAACACTCTCACGTAAACAAAAGCTGAAAACAGAAAAATGGCTAAAAAGGTGAAACACTTCTTGTAACCAGCCATACCAATAATCAGCGACATGTGCCTGCTTATGCTTGTGCTTGAAAATGAAGAAAAATCAGCCAAAATTCAGTTTAAAAACTGAACAGCAGCAACTTTAACCACAAAGAAACACTTTCATTCACATCCAAGACACGATTGTGGCTGGCAAAAAAAAAAGAAAAAAAATCAAAATTGAAATTGAAATTGTACAGCAGCTATGCATGCAAAGTGATACAAAGCTAAAAAGACAGTGCTTTAAATGTATTAAATCAACATTAAGAAAAATTATGGAGAACTTTTATAAGAAGTTTTGTTTTTAGGCATAACAGAAAATTTAAAATTAGAATAATGTGTGTTAATTTTATCCATCAATGACGGGATCTACGGTTTAAAGTCGACTTCGAACGACAGATTTCTGAGAAATTTTTCATGGACATTTTTTATCACTCTCAAAGTTTTTACCAGAAGGCGCCGAAAGAAATATTTTTTCTTCAACTGCTTTATAAAATTGAGTAGAGGTTCTATCATCTTAAAAAAACATTCAAAATCCAAATCCATAATTTCGCACACTTATGCCTTAAGAAAAGCGCCCAAACCCATAAAATTAGACTTAGACATCCTATTAGTTTTAGCTTCACTTCAATTTAATATAGGTAGGATTAAGCCCCGATTAGTCAAACGTCCTAGGAACGTACGTTCGTGTTAAGCATATGAAGATTAATATAAATGCTTACTGAAATTACATTACGGTTCGGTAGCCGCATAACTTTTGTATTCGCATAACTTTTTGTATTCTAAAACCAAACGTACGTTCTGTTACATTTCGTGGACGTTTGGCATTCAAACTCCATTGGGTTAGACGTGTAACTTGCAATGTGTTCGCATAAATGAAAGCATAATTTAGAACGTTTTCGTAACACATTGTTTGATTTACTAGGCAAAATTTAATAAAAAAGAATGAAAAGCAGCATTGGCAACAGTAGTAGCGAAAGTCATTAATGATGCAACAGTTTGTTCTGATAGAACTATTTGCTTGTCCGAGGCTTAATTTAATTGGCATTCCATCCCTTAGTTGTAATTTTCCAGCCAAATACTAAGGATTGCATACTCTAGTGTTTGAGGAATACATACATACATACATATTTGGCCATTACAATCCTTCAGTCAGCATTACGGCCTAATTTCTCACACCACTCATGTTGTGTGTGTTAATTTTATACATGAGTGGCAGGACCTACAGTTTACAGTCGACTCCGAACGACAAATTTTTGAGAAACTCTTAATGGCAATTTTATTTATTCCCAGAGTTTTTGGCAGAAATCTGTTTGGAGGAAGTCGCCGAAGAAATATTTTTTCATATTTCGTTTTGATGTCTGACCTGGGGTTTAAACCGTGGTCTTACGTCTAATAAGCCAAAACACTACTTACTAGACAACGGCGACATCAGAGTTTGAGGAATATTTCGATAAATTTTATAAATGGCCTATGGGTAATCCTTTTCGTGTTGTATACTATCTTAAAGGGATTCTTAAAGGGGTGAAGATAGTTATAACGATTTTATTCTTTTATGGCGCTGCATAATAACAATAAAATGTATTCATTGTGGTTATAGTTTTTAGCCAATAATGATGATCATGAGAATCGTTATTATCCAAGCACAAGAAGCACTAAAGCCAATAAAAGCAACACATCAAAAAAATATTAAAAAATATTATTGAGCAGGCGCCTAGGCTTAGAAAATATAATAATAAAAGCGGTAAATAAAACGATGGCAAACGCAAACGACAATAAAATAAACATTTTGACGATGACAGTGGTGGAATGAATAGAAACGACTCTGGAGTAAAAGTTTTTTAACGAGGGGAGTAAAAGGTGAAGAAGGCCGATGCAAGAAAAAAGAAAAACAGTTTCAATTTCATTTTTATACAAACGTTTGGCGCTAAACCGAGTTTAATACTGAAAAAACATTCAAAGCAAACGGTCTATTAAACACGAATTATAAAATAAAATTGCTTGCAGTGAAAAATTTAAAATTATTAAAAATTATAAAATAAATTAAATTTATGGAAAATTATTAAAAAAAATTTTTAATCAAAAAAAAAAATAAATAAAAAAAAGAAATAAAATAAAAAATAAAAATTAATTAAAAAAAAAATTAAAAAATGGTTTTTATACAAATGTTATGTTCGCTATTAATTATCCTGACGCTGATGTGCCTAGTGGAAAATCGCAGTTATAATAACGGTTTAATATTTTATAACATGGCAAATCAACAAATCTATTTACCACCCACCATATCAGTGTCGCGCGGTCGTGGTCTGGCTAAATTTAAATACTCACCTCGCGGTTCCATATGGTCAACATTTGGGAAACCCTGTGACTGTGCGGGACCTCTGTGCGGCTGTTGTGTTGGCATGAAAGTCAAACAATATAATTTTGATCAGAAAAGTACGTGATACAAATGCGAGCGTAAATATTTTTTTATTTATTCAACGTTTATTCATTCGGTACGATTCAATTCAATTCAATTTTGATATGATTCCGTTTCATTTGTTTTTTTGGCTTTTAAAACACAACAACAACCATTCACTGCGTATTTAAAACTGTAAAAGCAATTTATGCCCAATCGTAGCAGAGTGGAAAAGTGTTGTCTACAACAAACATCAAAATGTTAAACACATTTTAATTGATTATTTTAAGCATGAGTACTTCGTACATAAAAATTTTTTATAAAATTCTGTAGGCGAAGGAATGAAATTGTGTGAGAATTTGTAAATTTGTTTTGTTTATTGTTGTTTTTTTTTTGCGTAAATGAATATTTAAAATAATTTATTTTCTTTTCACCGTAATCTTGGTTCAATTATAATTCATTTCATTTTTTCTTTATTTCTTCAGGGAGAAACTCAGTTTTTTCTGTTTTAATTTTTTTGAATTACAACCACAAATTACATTTTCTTTGTTAAACACTGCACTGTTTTCACTTTTTGATGGATATTTTTTTATTTGCTCAATTTTTTATAAAAAGAAGACAATAAAACTGTTGAATGGCTACTGGACACTGACTGTCATATTAAGATTTGTGGGAGAAAATTTCAAAATTTCGTAACACTGGTAAACGATGCAAATGAGCTGATTAGATAAGCGTAGGAGTTGAACAGAATATGGAAAATGCAATTAGTTTGCAAAGATAATAGAGTTCATAAGGGATTTGAAGCATTCGTCTGCTTATATTTTTTAAAGAGAAATTAATTGAAAAAAAAAATCAAGAAGTTCAAATGAAAAAAAAATCAGCCAAAGTAATTAAATAATTTTAAAAATGATAGTAGCTTTTTATCTGAAAATGTGTCTTAAATTGTCAACATTAGCTACTGTGCTAATAGCTCGACCGCGTTGGTTCCAAAAAAAAAAACTAAGACCTTTCTCTCGGCTAATTAATTTGTCTTGTCTTTGATCTGACTTTTGGTTGATTTCCAATCCAAATTTATTTTATTTATTATTAGTATTCCTAATACTATAGAACTGTGTAATGAGTTCAATACCACAGTATATCTATCATTCGTTGAATTGTTATAGACGAGCACATTATTTCTAGGATAAAAGCATAATAAACCGATGCGATAGAGAAAATTTTTCATAACAGAACCATTCAAAACCATAAACGGAGTGCTATGCCTAAACCTATTCATAACTACACTTTACGAAATATTCAAAACCTGGAAATAACTTGGAGACTTCATCATAACGTCCAGAGTTTTGAATATGTAGACGAGATTGCCTTACTTGCCACACTTAATAATTAAACATGCATGTCGAATGAAGTGTCTATATATACATAGTATATCTTGTCAGTAGACTTTTTGATAGAAATACCACCAGAAGAGCAATTGATAACGTCAAGGGTATCCGAAATATTAGAAAAGTATTCTACTTCTTGAAGAAAATTAGAAATTGTTCGCCAGAGAGATATCGCGACTTGCTTTGAGGGCTTCTCCTCACCTTTGGCTGCAAATCAAATCACCCGTGCTGGATATCCCATGTAACATAACATAGAAAGTAGCGCCGCCCTAGTGAAACCACATCGTTGGCATCCAGATCTACCAAGTCAGGTCAAAAGAAGTTGATAATCATCGAGCTATAGTGATCACCGTTGACAACATGACCTGGACAATTTCGTTTCAAATAAAATATGGATCGATAACGCCGCCATTCACAACAATGCCTTTTTCGATATGCATTGGAAGCTATTGAATTTCACGTGGATCGTTGTCGTTTCAAATTCAACAATTGTTGTTGTTCACGTATACATCCAGCCTGAAAATATTCTCATCGCTGAAGATGATTTTTAGCGCGGTACGTTACCTGAAGTCGCCGTGGTGTAGTAGGTAGTGTGTTGGCTTACTATTCGTAAAGCCCGGGTTCGTATCCCAGGTCAGGCATCAAAAATGAAATATGAAAAAAAAAATATTTCTTCGGCGACTTCCTCTCAGCAGATTTCTGGCAAAAACTCTGAGAGTAAATAAAATTGCCATGAAAAGTTTCTCAAAAATCTGTCGTTCGGAGTCGACGTTAAACTGTAGGTCCCGCCACTCACGTATAAAATTAACGCACACAACATGAGTGGTGTGAGAAGCTAGGCCGTAATCCTGACTGAAGGGTTGTAATGGCCAATTATGTATTATGTATGTATGTACGTTACCTGAACAGAACATCCTTTTCGATAAAGTAATTTTATTATTTGCATGAGTTGCTAAATGCTATATCCGTTCAGAGTGATTTAGCAAAACAGGCTCTTTATAAATACACAAATAATATATAATGAACTCGATCGGTCCTACACTACCATTAAACATGGCACATAGCAGAGGACGATTAATAATCATTTGTTCAAACCATTCTAATTCAAACCATGAAAATATTCGATGAGTTACGACGACTTAGTGTTGAAAACATTAAAAAGTGTAAAGAATATGACATTAAAATGAAGCTAGTTTCTACAAACTGTACTACAATATGTAGCTTATATTTAAAATCGATAACAAAAATTGATATAGAAAATGTCCCATTATTCATCGCTTGTATCAAGTGCACAATTGTGTAGAAGTGCAATTTATTTGTATTGACAAATTGCAATTGACCTTGATAATGATGCTGCAGATTTAAAACGAAACACATGTGGTGTGTTTTAATTATTTACAATCGAAATGTTTGAGGACAGCCTCTTTGCAATCATGAGCCTTGACTAGTTGTTGCGACAGACAAAAATTGGAAAAATGTAATGAAAATTTTCTTACACAAAAGAATCCATTAATTTTTCGATTTTTTAATGAATACAGATAATTGAACGTGAGCAAACTTTTTAAAGCATACGACTACATTGTTTAAATCTAGTTTTTGAATGCACTTAGTCGTACAGTGAAGTTGCCTTAGACTAGTAGACAGTGTGTTGGCTTATTAGACGTAAGTCCACGGTTCAAATACCAGGTTAGATATCTCCAACAAAAGGAAATATGAAAAAATATTTCTTCAGCGACATCCTCTATGCAGATTTCTGGCAAAAACTCTGAGAGTAAATAAAATTGCCATGAAAAGTTTCTCAAAAATTTGTCGTTCAAACTCGACTTTAAACTGTAGGTCCCGCCACTTATGTTTAAAATTAACACACACAGCATAAGTGATGTGAGAAACTAGATTGTAATCCTGATTGAAAGATTGTAATGACCAATCAAATAAGTAAGTAAGTAGTCGGACAATTTCATTAGAAGGAAGTCGCACTGTATGGTTTTCCATTTGATTCAAACGAAATAATTTCAGTTTTGTTAAATCACAGCACGTTGTTCCACTTGCCACAACACATGTTTTAATCGCGACAATATTATTCGTAAATTCCGTTTGTTAAGAACAGAGATTTAGTAAATCAAGCCTTTTTCTTATCAATCGGTTTGATATTTATGTGGCGCTGTGTTAATTTGTGAAGCTTTTTGATAATTTGAAGGAATTAATGTTAAAGGTTTATAAAAAATTGTCAATTGTAGTCAATGAAAGTGTCACTATTATTCCTTTCATGGGTATTTACTTAATTTTCTACAAATAATTTGTATTTTAAAACAAATGACACAAGAATTAATGCAGGTCATGAATTTTCACTGCATCTGAAAGTTTTTTATTGTGTTTCCGCTAATAAAAGTTAGGTAGACAGGTTGGAGTGATAGCTCTGATATCAAAGCTCAATTGAGCACACACAGCGTGCCGTTGAGCTGCCACAATTAAGTACTGTACTGACCGACTTCCACAAAGCTTATCGATGAAGTTGGTCAACTCAAGGAGTGCACACTAAAATACAATTCCCCTTTGCTGGAAATAAGCCCGAAATTTTAATAAACGAAGTTACATCCTTGATATCAATGTATGATACCATCGTTAAGCTGATAATAAAAGCTAGTCATAAAAAAAAATTAAATTAAAAAGAAAATTCTCCCTATTCTTTCTTCCAATATTGTTTTGTGTTTTTTTGGTTTTGATTTAGTTTTTTGGGTGGGGGGAATAAATTTCTTTTTAAGTCTCTACTACAAATTGATGACAAATTTTAATTAAAAGTTTGAAATTTAAATAATAATAAAAATCTTGCAAATAATTCCTTCTAAAGGGCAATATGGTGTGTAGTGGGTTGGGCTATACATGTTAAGGTCGAGGGTTTATTTCCCACAAGAGGCTCCCACCTGTTTCTTTAAGACGAGAGAGATAATTGGTGTTCGATTTTAACTGTAATGCTAGGGTGTCTATTTGGTAGTAAAAAAGTATGAAAATTTGCATCATTTAGATGTGAGTCATTTTTATTACAGTGTGCCATATACATATTATACAGCTTTCGCACTTGTTGATTTTTATTAAATGGAAAACGCACGAATTTAATTTAAAAAAGAAATGAGCATCTACAAATGTAAAAAGCAAAAACAAACAAAAGAAAACAAATTAACACATCATTAGCATATAAAATTTATGATTATGCTTTTAATAACTGTAATTAACATGAATATGGCTTAAAATGCATGTGTTTTACAATGTTGTATTCATCAGGTATTATTAACAAAAGTTTCTGTTTTAACACGAAACGCAAAATAAATTCAATGGAAAACATTTTTTTTCGTTATCTTCATTACTTGAGTGAATTATTTGTTTTCCATTTCATTTCAGTTTTTTTTTTAATTTTTATTTTTCCATTTAAATTGTTTTCCCAACACACTTGCTGTTGTTGTTGCAGAATTGTTGTATATACATGATTAAAGAAATATAAAGTGAATGCCTACAGGCAAATTTTTATTTTATTTTCCATACAATAAAATGAAGCGAAAGACACAATTGCTGCTGCAACATTTACTTTCAATGTGATATTGTCACACATGTTCAGATGTTGTTAAATGCTGCTCGTTTGCCATTGGCTTACTGTGTATGAGTGTTCGTGAGTGTGTTTGTGAGTGTGTATGTCAGTATCAGTGAGTCACATTGGCATTTTAATAATACTTGTATTGAATAAAATAAATATTTTATTTTAATTAAAAATCTTTTTATTTTTTTCTTTCTTTCTTAAATTCATTAAATTTAATTGCAATAGTATTTATCATGTAAAATACAACTAAATGGACTTTTACAATGAATGCATGAATACATACATGCATGCATGCATGTGCATATTGTACATATTCTGCATAAGTGCAGCATAGTTGGCATATTTACAATCAATTGAATCAGCAAAATTATACTGTCCACAATTGCATTTTTATCTATCCAATCTAATGAATTTGGTTTTAAATATAAATTAGATTGGATTGATTTTCGGTGCATTCAAGAAATAAGATTTCACTCAAAATCAGTGTGAAAACTTGTAATTCACTTGTATGAAACTTAATCGCAAATGCTGTTTAATAAACACACAAGCGCTGCAATAATGTTGCCTCACCTGTACTTATGGATTATGTAAGTATTAATGAGTAAAACGCTGTTGATGTTCTGGACATGAAAATTCAGTTGTGATGTTCGCTGGAACCAACACATTTTTCAAGTGCCGCAGAAAGCATCCAAGTGCCTCGGTTACTTCAGTAACCGTGAACTGTGAAGTAACTGTGAAGTGCAATTGTTCCAGTTAGAAATGGAATACTATTTCATTCATATTGACTGCTGCGGGTGGCCTCACAATACCTCATTCAATCGGAGTAATTTTCGTCCCTTTTATGGAATGTATGGGTCTTATATCGACAATGACATCACGTATACTGGCTCACTTGTCTCTGGTTTGTCGGCATAAGACTTTTTAAAGGCGCCTCGCAGAAAATCGCAGCTTCTTGGCGGCCAGTTAACATCACAATTTCGGCTAATTAAACGACCGTCAAACGTTTGACGCAATAAATCGATTGTAGCAAGAGATGAAGTCGCCGTAGTCTAGTAGGTAGTGTGTTGGCTTATTAGACGTAAAGCAAGCGTTCGAGCCCCAGGCCAGACATCAAGACAAAATACAAAAAATTATTTCTTCCGCGACGTTCTCTCAGCAGATCTCTGGCAAAAACTCTGAGAGTAAATAAAATTGCCATGAAAAAGTTTCTCACAAATCTATCGTTCGGAGTTGCCTTGAAACTGTAGGTCAAACCATTCCTGTATGAAATTAACACACACAACTTAAGTGGTGTGAGAAACTAGGACGTTGTACAATCGGTCAATTCGACCTCCGGGTACTGTACTTGTCTTAATTGACAAGTACACGTCCTCTAACTTAAGCTAACCTAAGAGATGTGTCGCAATTTGCACTATCCTATTGAAACCAAACATTGTTCACATTAATACCACGAAGAGTGGGTACAAAAAAATCGGTCATCATGATGCGATAGATGTCTCCATTGATTAATGGGTGCATTGGCTTCTCTAAGACCACGTGTGGGTTTTCGGAGCCCTAAATAAAGCAAGCAATATATTTTCGCGTACCGGGAACTCTTGGTCCTTCTCTGCGATCAAATTTTGTACGAAATTTTGGTGAAATTTCCGACCGATTTTCTTTGTTTTGGAAATAAACTTCCAATAAATCCTAACGTTACTCAAGCGTAAATCGACTCATTACGTTGACGACTGAATTTTGTGACAGAATAGAATGACATAAGTATTGCCAGATTCGAAATAACCGATGGTTCTAATTTAAACCAATAGTTGGCCCACCTGATACTTCTCTTCATCTAATCTCCACTGATATCCGACCGATAAAGGAATACATTTATGAGCCATTGCCCCCAATTCTATTTTGCGGCTTATCGACCGCCTACAGGAGAAGGTGAGGCAACTCATTAATGCCGGTAGGGTATCCAACTCTATTGATTGTGTTCTACTGTTCTATCGCTACCATGGATTTTTTTCTAACAAGATAAAGAGACTTTTCCCGTAATTGTTCGTGTATCTTTACCTAGAACCCGTTTTTCTCACAGGTCACATCCGTTTGTGGTCGATTGGCCATTGGATCGCACACTGCATTATAGACAGAATTCGTTGTTTAGCCGGATTATTCGTATTTGGAACTCTCTACCTGTAGAGATCTTTCCTGCCACTTATAATATAAAAAGATTCAAATCTAATATTCACAAACACTACTCTGTCCTTCAGGACATCACTTTTATTCCTAATTTCAACACAATGTTGTGCATGAGTAGGGGCCATCCCCTGAGTGTTGGTCTTATGAATATACAGAATATGTTGTAAATCATGAGACTTTTATTTGTTCTTTATTAAACAAAACTCTTTTATTTTCAGTCTGCGCCAATGTGACTTATGCACCCGTTAAAGATGAGATCCAATTAGAAGTAATACTCAATGATACATCCACGGCAAAATATGGTATAGCTGCACGTGATCCATCACCACTCTGTATACCAATCATGATGGGTGTACCAATGTCAATGTGTGTCCAAATGTCCAATGTCGGTTTACAGGGTGATAATCTTAATATGTGCATGGATTTCATGGTACGTTTGGGATCGTCGGATCTCTTCGAAATGCATTTCCAGTGTATGCAAGTGGGTTTGCAGGGTGCTAGTTGGGTGGGACCTAACGGTCAACCAGTAATTCCACCAAGTGGTGGAAAATTAAAAGACACAAGTCGAGATGAGTCTGAAGAGTATTATGATGAGAGTGCTGCTGTCGAATCGGCAGAAAATGAAATCATATCGAAAGAGAAGGAAATGCAAATGAATTCTGCGGTTATTGAGAATGCTGAGAATATGGAGAATGAGGATGATTTAAATAAAGCTGAAGAGGAATTAGATTATAACGATATAACAGAAAAAATTGCAGAGACTGTTAATGAGCAACAGAAAGAAAGTGAATTAATGGTAGAGAATGATGCGATTAACAATGAAAATATAGAAGAAGTGCCTAAAATTCCGGAAAATGTGATTTTAGAGGACAATAAAGTTTCTGAGGAAATGGGAATATCAAAAGACCAGCCTGCTTTGCAAGCAATTCAGGAAAGTGAAATGTTTCAAATGATGGAAAATAACATAGTACCTGTACAACCCAACTCAATGGAAGCTATTGGAACTGAATTAACAGAAATAAGTGCAACGGAAATTGATCATTTAGTTAACAGTAGTCCAGAAGACTCTATGGATACCCAATCAAATGTTGATAAGCAAGCTATAAACGAAATTAAGGAAACTGCTGCAGATCACATGGAAATTCTAGAGAACGAAAACATTAACAACTCGAAAGATGAGCTTAATTTCGAAAGTATTCCTGAGAAAATCGTAGACCAAATAAAACTGAATTCGAAAGAGGAAAATACTTCAGAGAACGATATACAGACTGAAATTAATATGATTAATTTGCCAGAGTCGGAGACGAATAAAGATGCCATGGATAAAGAAATGCTCTCATTCATCACAGAGCCCTATTACGACGAAGAGGAGGAAACCCAAACTATTGAAAAATTCGAAATGAGTAAAACCGAACATGACTCAAACAACGTAGAACAAATAAATACTTCAGAGAACGAAACACAGACTGAATTTAATTTGATTAATTTGACAGAACCAGAGAGAACTAAAGATGCCATGCAAATGGAAATGTTGCCATTCACCACAGAGCCCAATTCCGACGAAAAGGAGGATACCCAAACTGTTGAAAAATTTGAAATGTTAGTCAACCTGAATGAAATCGAAGCCACTGAATTGAGTAAAACCGAACATGACTCAAACAACTCTTTGGAAGTGTTGCAACAGGCTGTGGATACCAGTACAGTTGCAGAGAATTTTAAACCCACATTGATGCCAGCAGCTAATGTGCCAGCAACTACTAGTGAAATTGCTAATGATAGCATCGATAATGCTTTAACAACAGCTTCAATTATGACCAGCACAACAACGACAACAACAACGAGTACAATGAAAATGCCGTATTTATCAGCAGCAGAGAACGCAAATGTACCAGCAACATTTAATGAAAACAATCAAAATGATAATGATGTGCATAGAAATGATGAAGATGATGATGATGATAATAATGATCGAATTGACAATCATGGTGATGATAATAGCCATGAGAATGACAGTGATTATGATGATGAAGAAGAAAGCGAAGAATACGAAGATGAAACAACAGAAAAAGTCATAGAAACTAATGATGCCGCAACAACAACAAAAACTAGCATGTCAATTGCCACAAATGTTTTGAATAACGACAACAAAATCATTGAATCCAACAACAATGCAACAAAGACAACAACTACAACAAATGAAAATAATAAAGCAAATGCGGCAAATAGCAATGAATCCATTTCAAATAAAGAAAATGAGAATGAAGAAGAAGAAGAGAAGGATGACTCTAAAGAGATACATACTGAATCCGATGAATATGAAGATGAAGAATATGAGGATTACGATACAACAACTGTTGCTGCAAGTGACACTATAACACACTCTCTGTTGAATGATACTCACGCCGTACAAGTAGACAAAAGCAATTCCACAAATAAAGCCCAAATGTCACATACAGATACCATGACTATTATTAACGGCAGCAATGCTTTAGATGTCACAACGACTTCCAGTCAAATGCCGCAATTCTATGCAATACCAAGTTCAACTGCAACAACCGCTAAAACTAACACAGTCAGTTCTATGACCACGGCAATGCCATTGCCATTAGCGCGTAAAATATTTGCATTTCATCAGCATAAGCAACGACAATTTCAACAACATCAACGTCATACTCATAGCCATCGTTACGACGTTTAGAGTAGAATGCCATGTTGCATGAAGTGGCAGTGTCTTGTGCTCATACATACGTTATCAGTTTAAAACATCATTCATCAACCAATTTATTGGTGTCAACACCTTAATTGACAGCGCGTCGCTCTGCAGCAGTGCAGTTTATTTTATTTTTTATTTTTCTCAATTTGTATATAGAAATTTATAATATTTTATTTATTAATGTTGATAATTTAAACAGTAGGTGGCCTTATATATGGGAACACTGTAATACAATTAATAGAATATAGTTTGCTTAAGGATATTGATGTGATTTGTTTTCCTAGAACAGAAGGATGAAAAAATATGGACAAAAAATGTTTCAAAATTTATTTCTATTCTCTATCCAATTATGCTGGCCACCACTGTTTAATTGCTGTTAAAGTTCTGTTATTAAATGAATACAGTTTTCTATTTTATAATTTATATGCGTATTATTTTCAATTAATAACCCACATTATCTTGCTTAATTTATTGTAATTGTTATTTATTAAAATCGTTTCGATTTGTTAATTAATTTTATTTAATAATTTGATAATTTCTTTTCATTTCTTTTTATGTTAACATAGAAATCTGTTTAGATTAAGAATATTACTGTATTTATAAATGTATTTATTAAATAAATAATTAAAACAATTGAAAAAAATGTATATTAATAGGCCCTTGATTCATTCAAAGAGCGTTCTACCAAATTTTGATTCTTCGTCATTAAAACACTAAACGGTGTTCAAGATATTGGGAGAACTGGTGTGTAAGTATGGCATTTGCCGCAAGTACGTGGAAGTATACCAGCTGTGGATATTCCATAATCCTAATTGATCTTTTAATCTTGGTTTTGCAGCGAAGATACCCCTAAAACCTGTCATGGTTTTATTGGTCAAGATTCTTTTCCATACTGCAGAACAGCATATTAAAATTCCATTCGTTATGCTTGACATTTTAGACTACCTAAGCCCTCTTTTATTTGGAAAAATTTTAGAGAATTCCTTTGCAACTTTTGTTGCATTAAACATGGTGCTTAAGGTTTGTTTGTCATTATTATGATTTAATCATAATTATGATCACATTTGCACTATGGAGCAAAAGTGTACACTTTAAAATCATCGCCCTTTTTTCTGTTATTTAATTAAAATATACCTCTGTGTAGTACGAAACGATAAGTACAAGAATAATTAACACCGAACAACAACCATAACTTTCGACATAAGAATTGTTGTAATGGAATCAAACAAAACTATTGTGTTCACTTTTGCACCTGCTAACATTTTTCTATTTATACAAAGACCCAGCATTCCAACTAATAACTTCTACAGGAACAGTAGGTCTAAGTAGGGGGAAGAGATTGTATTTTACCTTATTGTCAGTGCTCTGCTCTTGTCATGAACAGACGGAGATTTCTGACCTCTAACTTTCTGACATCGTTGAACGAACCCTCGAATATAAAGGTTGCTGCAATAGCAAGACTTATTTTGGACTTGGGATGGTTTCTCTAGAGAATGGTTGACCCACGAATAGAATTAATTATATCACAATGCTGGCCTAAATGCTGGCCTAAAATTGGCGCATTCCTTCGAGAGGGTCCGCCACATTTTATTTTTATTTATTTATTTATTTATTTATTTATTTAAGTCTATGGAATATCCTTACAGACTATTACATTTTATATTTCAATTCATTAAATTTTACATTTATATTTCAATTCATTTTATATTTCAATTCATTTTATATAACAATTCAGAATTATTATTATTATGATTTCAATTCAAAAAATAAGTTAAAAAAGAGACATCATTGAAAATATTAATTAAATGTGTTTAATTGTAAAATTATATCCTTTTTAATGTATTCCATAATTTTATTAAAATCTATATGATGATACAGACTATTAAAATCATTACAGATTCTACGAAACCATAACCTAACCTAATCAGACCCAATAACCGTTACATGTCTTTAATGCAAACCGTCAACAAAATTATGTCTTTCTTCTTTGAGTGGCCTTACTAAACAGTTTATTTTTTAATTTTATTAAAATAAGGCAGCGTAATAACGAAATAATTGTTGAAGTGGAAAAAAGAATTCAAATCGGAAAAACTATTCGAGAAGTGCAAAGGAATTAAAAATTTCTCCAGCCTCAGGTAATAAAAATCATGAAAAATAGGGGGCACTTGCTCAACATGGCAAAATCGGAAGTCCAAGTGATGTAAAGTACATGGAGCGGTCTTTAGTGACTGGAGGAGCGAAAATGCAAAATTAGACTGAGAAAAACTATCAGTTTACAGCTAGTGTAACAATTGAGATCTAAGCTATCTCCCATATAAAAAAATTACTCAAAACACCAAGGCTATCACTGACTTCTGAATCACGTAAGCTTAGATGCATGTTTTGTGATGAGATAAATCTAAATTAACTCGATTTAATTCAAATGACATCAATTAATTCTTGACCAATATAGGTAAAGCTTCGCAACAGCATCCGGTGATACAGACAGTAAAACATGGAGGAGTTTCAATAATGTTTTTTGGGTGTATTTCCCAGAATTAAGTGTCGACTTGTTTTGGTAGAAGGTTTTATGAAATGTTCTAAACGAAAATTCTCCAGTTGCAATAGGTCAAGTGGTGTATGCTACGGAGGACATCATGTTTCGGAATGATTATGACGAATCCGCATTAAAAGTGGTGCAAAGCTGGCTAGAAAAAAAAACGTTACTTACAAAGGGACTACATCTTGTTCAAAGTTCAGATCTTAATCGAAGGCGACCGCAAGATATGAAAAAAAGCATTAAAGAGCTTTGAGATGGAGTACAGGACATATGGCGGGATATATTAATCGAAACATTTCAAAATTACAGAAGGACAAACGCTGTACTGTACGGACTTCTACAACAGAATCACGAGGAATCATGAGATAAATTAAACATTCGTAACGATTTTATAAAATTTATCTAAAAAGTACAAACAACTTTATATGTAATATTGATACAATATTTCCAGACGTTACCTTTACCCCTAAAATCTGTAATAACAATGACTATAATTCCACTAGCTTCTTATATATTGTGTTTTGGTTGTGGGTTATATTTAAAATAAATTCATTGAGCTTTTAAGTTGGCGGTTTCGGTCAAGTTGCCCTTTTGGCTCAACGAAACACATTTAAACAGCGAGTACATCGAGTGTGTACTTGTAAGTGAATGAGGGAGTATAAGCGGTGTTTTTAATATTCTATTAACGTTTTATTTTTATTGTTATTGTTATGAAGCGTGGGATCTTTACGTATAATAACATACCACAAATATACAAAAAAAGATAAAAACCGTTTAGAAGGCATTCTATAGCAGAATGGACAAATTCGAATGCGATAGAATTGCGTTTCACAAAAACAGCATTTAAAATAAAAATACAGTTGATGTCAGCTAATAAGATTTAGTTTTTTTTGTCTTATTACAAACGAAATTTTATTTGTATACTTAAGGGAATATCTTCAAGCTGTAGTCTGGTAGGTAGTAGTAGGTAGTGTATTGCCCTATTATACAAGAGGCCACGGTTCAAATCCCAGTTCATACAGCTTAAACTATGCGAAATATGAAAAAATATTTCTTCGGCAGCTTCCTTTCCGCAGATTTCTGGGTAAAACTCTAATAGTAAATAAAAATTGCCATGAAAAAGTTTCTCAAAAATCTGTTGTTCGTAGTCGACTTTAAACTGTAGGTCCTGCCACTATTGATGTTGCAATGAGAAGTTTTGAGGAAGACCCGAAATTTAATTTCTTTGGACTTTGTCCTTCGACTACTTGGAAAATTGTACAAGAACTAAAGCTGATCAGAGGCAAGTGAAACTGGCGAAAGGAAGCATTTTTTTTAAAGAATTGTGTTCAATAATGAACTGAACTTTTACAACAGGACGTGTAGTAATCTAGGTAGTAATCCTGACAAAATGGTTGTAATGACCAATTATGTATGTATGTGTGTGTATTAAAGAACTCGAAAAAGACCGCATTAACAACGAAATATGAAAGTAAATCTGTTTGAACTGAAGCTGTTGCTACAAATTCTGTAATTTTCGAGGCAGGAATATATTACCTGATCAAGAATAGAATAGAGCGCTTGGGTTATATCTTAGGCTGTTGTTTTGGAGACTAAATTCATTGAGCCTGTTTACATTGTGATTACTGCAAGACGATCGTTCCACATATGGATGGGGCGACTAAAGACGTATGCTTCCACGTAACGCATAGTGCGAGTACTACAAAAATATACGATTTTCAAGAAAAAGTCTTTTCCTTTTATTTTAAATTGTAGTTTATTATATATGTACATCGTTTTACAAACAAAAAACTAACAATATATGTGTGTCTAATTAGGAGTCAACAGCTGTATTAACTCCCACGGTTATTATTTTGTATGGGATACCCTTGAGGTCATTTTTATATGATTTCAATTTCATTTGCTTGGTGGTATTATTTCAGTTGCATGGATATTGTTGTTATTTTGTTGTTGTTGTAAACTCATTTCATTGTTTACATTTAATTTCATTGAAGTTACACTTTAAGTGTTGGCCAAAGATGGGATCACACAATCAACACACAATTTTACGTTTTATGTTTAGTGAGTATAAAACAAATGCCATTGTTTTTGGTGGTAAGCGTTAACATTTTTGTTGTTATTTGTTGTATTATTGTTATTAAGTCTTTATAGTGTTGGTTTTTATTTTTTGTGTCTGCTGTAGTAGAGTGAGTACAGATTTGGTCAAGTAGTTTGTTTGTTCACTTGATTGTGAGATTATTTTGCTTTTCTTTCTGTTTTTGTTGCCTGTGGTATTCTGCATCATTTTTTTCTGGTTTCTGTGTCCTCTTTCATTTTTGTTTTGTTCTCTTGTAGTTGTTTTGACATGAACAACTTAATGGGTTTGTATATCAGTGTTGAAAAATTCAGTATTTTAGTACGTTTTTCAGTACTTGTCCATTTCAAAAGCTACCATAGTACCTCCGCGACGCTTTCAGTACTTTTTTACTATTATATATTTTATGGTTTGCACTTTTTAACTATTAATGGTTTAGCAACATGTTCAACCTAATACTAAGGGTAGAATTAGTCTTTAGCCGCGGTTAACCCAACGCCCATGCAAGGTATGTTAGTTTTTTTCCATTCCGTACGTGTATTAAGTATAAATACATATTTTTTTTATACAAGTTGTAGTTCAGTACCATTTAAAAATTTATATTTTGCAACATTGCTAATAAATATAAATTTACATTTCATTGCTTGTCAACAAATATGAAATTTTTCACAGGTATAAAAAGAAAATGGATAAAAATAAAAAAATAATAATTAAATTATATAAAAGAAACAATATAACTAGCACTAAAGAATATTAATTTTGAAAAATATTTAAAATATAAAAAAAACGTTTAAATATAAAAACAACAAACTTAAAAAATATAAAAAACATTTGAACACAAATTTGATCAATTAAAATCTTTTACTCAGGCTTTTTGATTGAACTCATGCAAAATGTCCTTCTTAAAATCTTTAACTAGCTTGTATGCAATCAAATAACCTTACAATCACAATAACATTACTACAGTGTTACTCTTTAAACAGTAGCGTTAGTGTTTTCCTTATCAGAAAAAACACAACATTCACAGTACACCTGCGACGCTTTCAGTACTCTTTTCATGTTCGACGTAATGCTGATTTCGAAACGTACATACGTATTCAGAAGGTGAAAAGTAATGAGCACCCACTTCATATACTAAAAATGAACGTAGGTTCCGCCGAAGTTTGACGGAACGGGGACGTTCTATTACTTTCCGAATCAGCTGTTTATTGTTTTGTATATGCCATTAGTTTTTTGTTCCGTTTCGTATGTGTATTAAATATAAATGAATATTTTTTTTTTAACAAAAGTACCATTTGATACGAGAAAGTACTCCTTCAGTTATACTTCAGTACCATTTCAAAATTTAAATTTTGCAACACTGTTGTATATCACTTAATGCCGCTTTTCTTGTGGCACTACCTTAAGAGGATTGGTATGATTAGTTTTGCAAGAGTTGTGTGAAGCTTGCTAAAGTGCCTTTTAGAGCGTATTTCCTTTTTTAAGAATAGTGAACAGTGTTCACATATATATACAATAACACTTACGTTGTGTTTGTTAATGTTGCCCTACAGTTTAAAGTAAACTCTGAACGACTGCTTTTTGAAAAACTTCATTCCAATTTGTTTTGCTCCCATCGAAAAAAAAAAATGCAAGTTATTTACTAAAAAGGCAAGTCAACGTTCAAAAATATGGAAGTCAACTACCAAAAAATCTAAGTCAACGACCGAAAAATGCATGCCATCGACCAAAAATTGTCAGTCACCCGCCACTTGCGAAGATTACGGCATTATGCTGTCTTTATATATAAATGCATATTAACTCAATAAGAATTATTAACATTTTTCAGTCCATTTCCTCCCAATTACTTTCGAAGAAAACAATAAGCTTCGACACCTATATCTCCGGTTCTAAGTAACGCCGGACAGTAGGTTAGGTTAGGTTAGAGGACGTGTACTTGTCAATTAAGAAAAGTACAGTACCCGGAGATCGAATTGACGAACGCTGGACAGTAAGGAAACTAGTTTTGAAATCCTAGAAACAATGTCTATCCAGCTCACTAGGTCCATTTCCCCCACAAGTTTATTTTTATCCGACTTTGACCGATTTATATAGAGCACATTTTTTTTATTCATTTGAAGAAAACAGCTTCGTCGTCGTCGGCTATATCTTCGGTCCCAAGGTTACCTGATCGTAACGAAAACTGTTTATGCAAATTTTGTTTTATAATCTTAGTTGTTGCAACCAAATGTAGCGCCACAGTGATGTATATATTTACGACAGTATCAACAAGTACAAGAGCAAATAATCGTCATCTTAGGCCTTAAGGAAGAACAGCAATTTTTAGTTCGTTACTATGTTTTAAGCTGTGCTGGTACATGCTTTCTTTTATTTTTATTGTGCAGTAAAAATTCCAAGAATTTTTCTTATTTTGTTACTCATTTTCATTCCGTTTTTTTTTATCGTTTAATTCATTTACAAAACATCAATGGGTCCTTAAGCTTCATTATATATGTATGTATGCAGCAGTACATGTTGTTGTGGTTGTTGTTATTGTTGCCACAAGTTATTTTAGCCATTGTTAAGACGTTAATTCCGAAGTGAATGAAAAGATGGATGATGTATAACAACCATCCTGACCTAATCAACATTTTTTCTATATTTTTATGATCCTGTTGCAGACAGGAGAGATAGGAATGAGGAAATGAAATAATCAACTTGCAAAAAACCAGACTTAATTTTATAGTTATTTTTTTGTAATTTCTTTCTTTTAATTCCATTTACATATAAATTCTCATGTAATTGTAGTTGCTCGTGTAGTTGTAATTGTCGGAAAGTCAATATGATAATGAGTTTAAATGTGACAGGAAGTGATGCCGTGACGGAAGTGAATTTTAGTTCAAGAACCAGGAATATAAGCAAAAAAAAGTTCAAGAATTTTATGCAGATGCTGGTGTTTAATTGGAGCGTAAAGCAAAATCAACATTAATGGATGGAGAGAAATTCTCATTAAAATGTTTAAAGTATTTCAATTTTTTTTTTGTGTGGACAACATTAAGTTTCTTGATGTGGAAGCAAAATTTAAAGACTTTTTAAACAGAACGAGTGGTTAGTAAGCGAAGAAATTAAATGAAAGAGAATGAAAATGCTTGAATATAAAGGGTGGTCCGTTTAAAAGTTTAAATTTAAATATACAAGAAAACAAATATGGTTTGAAATTTTGCCAAATTTATTTCTTTGTGGGGAAGTACAATTGTTTCGTTTAGAAATGGAATTTTATTTCATTTATACGGCTGCCGCGCCTGGAATCACAGTACCTCATTTGATCGGACGAATTTCTTATCTCGGCAATGGTATCACGAATGTTGGCCTTCAAATACTCAATTGTGTCTGGTTTGTCGGACTAACACTTTTCTTTTACGGCGCCCCGCAGAAAATACGGTGTTCCAACGGTGTTAAACCGCAGCTTCTTGGTGGCCAATTGACATTGTCATTTCGGCTAATTAAATGGCCATCAAACGTTTAATTCAATAAATGGATTGTGGTATGAGATGTGTGGCAAGTTGCACCATCCTGTTTAAGCCAAACATCGATCACATCAATACCAAGAAGATCGGGTACATGGTGAGCCGTCCTCATTTTCAATAAAATATGAGCTAATGATGCCTCCGCTCCACAGGGCGCACAAAACAGAGCCCCAAATATGGCAATTAGAAGTCGCCGTAGTCTAGTAGGTAGTGTGTTGGCTTATTAGACGTAAAGCCAGGGTTCAAACCCCAGGCCAGACATCAAACAAAATAATGGGTGATTTTTTAAGAGCTATAGGAAAATTTTTCAAAAAAAAAAACACATAAAATCCAGAAAAATGTATGAAATCTTTATTTGAATCGATAGTATAGTCCATATAAGTTAATGTTTGAAGATTATTTCATGCAAATGATGACCGCGACTGCGCCTCAAATGGTCCATCCGCTTAGTCCAATTTTGGCATTCTCTTTTTAACATTTCGGCCGGTATCTCACGAATAAATGCTTCAATGTTATCTTCCAATGCGTCAATTGAAGCGGGCTTATCTGTATAGGCATGAGCTTTAACATAGCCCCACAAAAAATAGTCTAAAGGCGTTATATCTCACGATCTAGGCGGCCAATTGACCGGTCCCGAACGTGAAATAAAATGTTCACCGAACTCGCCTCTCAATGAGTCCATTGTTACGCGTGCTGTGTGGCATGTGGCACCGCCTTGTTGAAACCACATGTCATGCAAGTCAAGCTCTTGCATTATGGGCAAAAAAAAAAAGTTGGATATCATCTCACGGTAGCGCTCACCATTCACAGTTACGTTACGATTCGCAGCATTGTTGAAAAAGTACGGTCCAATGATGCCGCCAGCCCATAATCCGCACCAAACTGTGACTTTTTCTGGATGCATTGGTAGCTTTTGCAATGCTTCTGGCTGATCTTCACTCCAAAACCGACAATTCTGCTTATTTACGTATCCATTGAGCCAAAAATGAGCTTCGTCGCTGAACACAATTTTTCGATAAAGAAGTGGATCTTCGGCCAACTTGCCAAGAGCCCATTCACCAAAAATTCTGCGTTGCGGTAGGTCGTTCGGCTTCAATTCTTGCACCAGCTCTATTTTGGAAGGCTTCACACCTAAATCCTTCCGCAAAATTTTCCACGTTGTTGAGTAACAGAGGCCCAATTGCTGCAAACGGCGACGAATCAATAATTGATGGTCATCATTAACACTGACCGATACAGCTGCGATATTTTCTTCAGTTCGCACTCTACGTAAGCGTGTTGGTATTTTAATGTCCAACAATGTAAATTTGGTGCGAAATTTAGTCACAATAGCCCGAATAGCCGCTTCAGTGGATCGATTAAACTGACCATAAAATGGAAGAAGCGCGCGATGAACTTTCTTAACAGAGCACGCAATTTGATAATAAAATTCAATGATTTGCAAGCATTGTTCGTTTGTAAGACGATTCATGGTTAAATTATAGACCAAACTGAAGATGTTTGACAGTGAGACAAAACACGAAACGTGCGTGAACTATTTAAACCAGTGTTGCCAATAAGATAATAGCTAAAAAATCAGCCATTACAAAAAGTATTTCTTCGACCACTTCCTCTCATCATATTTCTGCCAAAAACTCTGAAAGTAAATAAAATTGCCATGAAAAGTTTCTCAAAAATCTGTCGATTTTCTTAAACAAATCCCCTTATTTCGCTAGAGCAGAAGCCGTTTTAGAAACGATGGAACAGTCGCATTGCGATATTATAATCATGTTGTCATTTAAATGAATACTCTTTTAATTTCGCCAATTTGTCTTAAACACCATTACGGTGCTAAAATTATTTTACAGTACCAGTACAACATTCCACATAAATTTTAATGCCACAACAGCTTCAAATTATTTTAATGAAATGTATTTTGTGCTTATAAAACAATTACAACATCAACAAATTTTTGACCATTTGTTGGCCACACGGTCACAGTTTTTCATGCCATACAGTTGAATTAACCGCCATTTAAGAATTTGCCCTGGAATAACGAAAAACAAACCACTGATGGTTAAATGGTTAAACCAAAATGGTTTTGTTCAAGCCAAGTGTGTGAATTTTTCTGCACGTCATCATCATAATCATCATCATTTGCTGTTGGAAGCATGAACAACGAATCAACGAATTTGTTAAAAAAAATGTTCAACTCAGGCAGCCCATGTCTTCATGTTTTTCTCCTACATAATGCTGTAATGCTGGAATTGTTACGATTTTCATTTCGTTTTAATTTGAGATTGTTAAGGTTAACAGTGTTGTAACTGGAACAACAATGCTTGCAACAACATAAACAACAACAAAAAATATTGTAACAAAAGAAAATTGCGTAATGTTTTCTTTATTTATTACGGTTTTATGATAATTTTTCCAGTGTTTTTTCCACAAATTTTCTGCACAACGGTTTTCCTTTTCATCTTTGCATTTTGTGTGGGTCTCTCGAATTTTAAATGATCAATTGTGATAGGCAAGGGTCAACAAATATAAACTTTGACCTTTAAAAAAAAGAAGCAAAATATGAAAGGGAAAATTGTTACTTAATTTCTGAAGTGCGGTGTTATTTATGATGGGTCCATTAAATTTTTTTCCCACTATATTGTATTTGACCGTAACAAATATGGGTTTATGAAATTTGTTTGTTTACAAGTTTACGTTGGTATAAAAAATTGTTATTGTTGCTTATTTTTTTATTATTTTTTATTTGTTGTTGTTTGTTTTATTCCCAACACTTAATTATGGCATTAAGTCGGGACCAAATTGGCTGCGCTTAAAATTAATTTGACAACTAACAGCTGCTAAGATAGGCATAAAATGTGTCGTCTATTCATGTGTGGTTTTAGCTGGTATTTACCAAAAAGATACTCGTAATCCTTTTAAATAAACTGCTTCATGGTTTAGCAAATTGAAGTGAAATATTTTTGTGGTTAAGAAAAATTAATTTAAGTTCAGACAATTGTGAATTGCTTTAGAAGTGAAGTCTTTTACAGAATTTAAATATTTGTGCTAAAATATATTATAAAAATACTTATAATTAAACGTAATTATAGAATAGAGTATGAAAAGTATAAATAAATATGAAATTATGGACCGTTTAAAGGCCATTTAAATTATCTGCACAAAGTTTGCTCAACTTATTCTGAAGTTGCCGTAGTCTAGTAGGTAGTATGTTGGCTATAAGACGTAAAGCCAGGGTTCGAGCCCCAGGCCAGACATCAAGACAAAATACAAAAAGTACTTCTTCGGCGACTTCCGCTCAGTAGATTTCTGGCAAAAACTCTCAGAGTAAATGAAATTGCCATGAAAAAGTTTCTCAAAAATCTGTCGTTTGGAGTCGGCTTTAAACTGTAGGTGCCACCACTCATGTATACAATTAACACACACAACATAAGTGGTGTGAGAAACTAGGACGTTGTACAATGGGTCAATTCGACCTCCGGGTACTTTACTTGTCTTAATTGACAAGTACACGTCCTCTAACCTAACCTAACCTAACATATTCTAGAAAATATGGGAAACTGTGGCATTTCCTTTAAATTGTCTGCAGGGAATTCAATGACTGCAAGAATTGAAGAGGTATTATGATTCCATGTTGCTGCTTGAAAATCTTTTTCAAAATCGTACTTAATCGTATGCAGAGCAAGCAAGCAAGCTGTTGACCACATTGCTGCCTTGCGATTTATAATGGAATCAAAAGACAAGAGTCGCTCTGTAAGAATTTCACTGACGTTCACAAGGCATTTGATTGAACTAACCACCAAAGCCTTTTGAAAGCTTTTTTAACAAAATCTGTAATCTAATCAGGGTACAGTATTAGCGTTCTGTAAGCGTCATAAATCATGGCAACGAAATGATTATATATGTAAGGTCATTTATAAAGCAAGACTGTATCGCAATTGCTATTCCTCACAGTCATAAATGAAATTATAATTGAGAAAATCTATTTTCACTAATCAACAATACTCATACTTAGTGGCATCATTTGCGAAGTGTACATATGAATGCCGGCACTTATTATTGTACTGTCTAGACGTTGATCTGACGTTCAAAACAAAATAAAAAACATCGATACAACAGCAAGTAAATACGGTCTCAAAATCAATACTGCCTTAAGATCAATACCAAATCCATTTCTTCTACTTTAAATTCTAGCCACTATAAACACTTTTACTGGCCTATATAAGGTCTCATGATCTAATCAAATCACCGTCTATACAAATGTAGGTTTCTTGATTTTGTTATTTTAAACCGAAACATCTATTGAAACCAACAATAAACTACAGAATTTTGTCTGGCCAATCTTTGAGTTATACAGTCCACATAAAGTGACCACATAATTAGAAAAAAATTGTTGCAATCATAATTGCGAATGTAGTCAAGTTTACGATCTAGCTTTTCACACCACTTATGTTGTGTGTGTTAATTTTATACATGAGTGGAGGGGCATACAGTTAAAGTTGATTCCGAATGACAGATTTTTGAGAAACTTTTCATGGCAATTTCTATTTACGCTCAGAGTTTCTACCAGAAGTCTGCAGAGAGGAAGTCGTCGGAGAAATATTGTTTCATATTTCGTTTTGTTGGAGATATGTGACCTGGGGTTTGAACCAGTGGTGTTGTCCAGCCGGAACGCTCCGGAACGTCGTTCCGGTACTTCCTTTTTGGACAGGAACGCGTTCCGATAACGAGAATTGGCTGACGTTTTGAAAAAAAAATTAAAAAGAATTGCTGATTTATCGTTTTCTAATTTTTGACGAATTTTTATATGTATTTTTATAAACAATGGTTTGAACCGAACCCGAACCGGAACAAAAACCGGAACGAACCGGCTTGTTTTTCCGAACCGTAAACCGGAGTCCGGAACGTTTTTTTCTGCTGAACCGGAACTCGACCCTCATTAATAATATGACTAGAAGACTACATACAGACAATGATTTGATAAGTGAATTTCGAGTGCTAGATCCAACGGAGTGGCCAGCAGATATTGAAATTGACTATGGAGAAAATGAAATCCAGTCATTATGCACCAGATTTAATTTAACATCACCGATGCGATGTATCAATGCGTTTAGAAATTATATTGATACTGGAGACAAAGTAATTCCTGAAGATGTAGAAATTCGATACATAAATATTGTACCTTGCAGTTCGGCAGCGTGTGAGCGCGGATTCAGTAATATGAATATTATTTTAAATGAACAAAGAAATAGAATATTAATTGAAAATCTAGCAAATCTTTTATTTATAAAAATGAATGGCCCACCACAACAATTATTTTAACCAGATGATTATGTAAAAACTTGGTTAAGGTCTCATCGTTCAGCGGATGACAACAAAACAAGGAAAATTCAACCACAAGATCCTGAAGATAATCCTATTTGGAATATTTTATAAAAACCATTAGTGTTTTCATGTATTGTTAAAAATATTTATGCAATATTGTTTGAGTATCTACTAACCGCATTTTATAATTTGTTAACTAATTTTTATTAAACGTTCCTATTATTGTAATAAACATATATATATATAGCGGGTGATTTTTTAGCTATTATCTTTTTGGCAACACTGGTTTAAAAAGCTCACGCACGTTTCGTGTTTTGTTTCACTGTCAAACATCTTCAGTTTGGTCTATAATTTAACCATGAATCGTCTTACAAACGAACAAAGCTTGCAAATCATTGAATTTTATTATCAAAATGCGTGCTCTGTTAAGAAAGTTCATCGCTCGTTTCTTCCATTTTATGGTCAGTTTAATCGACCCACTCAAGCGGCTATTCGGGCTATTGTGATTAAATTTCGCACCAAATTTACATTGTTGGACATTAAACCACCAACACGCTTACGTAGAGTGCGAACTGAAGAAAATATCGCAGCTGTATCGGCCAGTGTTAATGATAACCATCAATTATCGATTCGTCGCCGTTCGCAGCAATTGGGCGTCTGTTACTCAACAACGTGGAAAATTTTGCGGAAGGATTTAGGTGTGAAGCCTTTAAAAATACAACTGGTGCAAGAATTGAAGCCGAACGACCTACCGCAACGCAGAATTTTTGGTGAATGGGCTCTTTGAAAGTTGGCTGAAGATCCACTAATTTATCGAAAAATTTGTCAGCGACGAAGCTCATTTTTGGCTCAATGGATACGTAAATAAGCAGAATTGTCAATTTGGAGTGAAGATCAGCCAGAAGCATTGCAAAAACTACTACTTATAAGTGACTGTGTGTTAAATATGCTGAAAAAGCAGGAAAGAAAAAGTGTTTATCGATTTGATGACCGAAAGTTTGAACTTGTTCCTCTTTTAGCTAGTTCGAAATCTGCTGTGAATTCGAGTTTCAGTGGCTAATAGAAAACAATTTAGAATGCGAAACCTGAAACTCACTTTGTTTCGCATGTGTGATGCTTGGAAATATAAGAAAAAAATTACTGGGACCTTTATAAACTAGTTGACTTAATAAGGCATTCACAACGATATTAAACAACATAAAAATAAAGAGATTAATTTATTTAGTAACGAAACCTGTTGGTTTGTTCAAATGTTGTTTGTTTAGTATTTTATTTCTATTTCTGTGTTTTATATTTGATATCTTTTAACACTAGAGCTCTATTATGCAAAATATTCTGCAGTAAAAAGTTGTTTAAATATGAAACCAACTAATATTTGTATAAAACAAACTTTATTAAATATACATACATTAAGTATTTCCATATTTAATAATTCTTCTATTTATTTTAATGTATAGAATTTTTTTCTTTCCTTTTTGAAAACAGACTTCTTTTTCTACAGAAAAAATTCAGATAAGTTCTTGACCATCTGTTTTGCATCACACATACATTAAATGATATTAAAATAAATATGAGTGGTATTACATTCCACCTATAAAGGAATTGAGCACTAGAGGAGACCCGATTTGCTTAGCTGTCTATGTCTTCAAGTTATAATATTGCTTTGTACTCACTTTGACAGATTTTAAAGACAATTTGTTGTTTATTATTATTTTTTAGTTTCGAAATAGAATTTTATTATGACTATAAGGCAACCATATAAAAAAGCATGGAAATAAAAATACCCATGAAAAATTTTTTCACAAATCTGTCGTTGGGAGACGACTTTAAACTGTAGGTCACGCCACTCATATCAAAAATTAACACACATAAAGTAAGTGGTGTGAGTAGCTAGGTCGTAATCCTAACTGAAGGGTTGTAATGACCAATTATGTATGTATGTATGTATGTAATATGTGATTATTCTCAATGTGGTAGTTTCAATGATTTACCACTGCATAATGGAATGGCAGGATCAGCTCTGCAACAAGTATAAGGGCACTCCGATAATTGCAAAAAGAAGTGTAAAACGTCCAAACAAACAAATATACATTTTCAAATGTATATGTATAAATAAATAAAAGAAGAAAAACAACAATGACAACAACATTAAACAAAAATGTATTGTATTTTATTTATTTTAACTTGTTTTTGTTGTTATCTGTAACATAAATTCCCAAAATTCAAAATAAATTCTAAAATATGTCTATGATTTCCTTGAGTTCATATTTTATCTTCTATTTTCTATCGCTTTTTCATAATTTTTATATTTTTTTATATTTTTCCAGCATTTGTTTCCTTTTGCCAGAGTCGTTTTGGCAGAAATATGTAATACGGTCTGCTATCTGGTGCTGTAGTTCACAGGCATATTGTCTAGCAGTTTAGTGTGTGAATGCCAATTCAAAAAAAATAAACTCTTTTTAAATGTAATGTTTTTTTTATTAGAATAGTATTTAAATTTAATAATCTAAAACATTTAGTTTTATGGTTTCTCTTATAATATGTGGTTTAAGAACAATATGATATATTTTAAAACAGGTATCCTCCTAAATAACATGAAACCAACAACTGCATATTGCATTAGAAGGAGTAATATTTAGGTTTGTTCTTACAAAATTATTCCAATCATTACGGTTTGTACTAAGATGAAGACCCTATTCCTGAATGTGTTTAAATAATCTTCAAGCCTGTGTCTCCAGAAAAGAAGCAGCCCTCAAGCCTCTAGGCTTGTCTGCATATGTCATTGGCTAGTTTACGTAGCACATGTTCTATCCACCTCAATTTCCTCACAACACTTATATTGTCTGTGTTAATTTTATACACGAGTGGGGCGCGACCTACAGTTTAAATTCGATTCCAAACAACAGATTTTTTGAGAAACTTTTCATGGGAATTTTATTTTTACTCTTAGAGTATTCGCCAGAAATCTGCTGAGAGGAGGTGGCCGAAGAAATATTTTTTCGTATTTCATTATGTTAGAGATGTCTGACCTGGGGTTTGAACCGCAGCCTCACGTTTAATATACTGCCTACTGGACTACAGTACTACAGTCATGCACTTGATAAGAAATAACCTGGATCAAATAGACGAATTTTAATCGTATAGATGCAACGAATAACAATGAAGATAGGACAGGGAACACTGTTTACGTAGTTATCCAGCTTTGAGACATATGGGGTCCCAATATTCACCAGAGACTTTGTATCTTAAATATGTAGAAGAAATTTCGAAGACAATTACACTACATAGATTCCCGTATTTACATCTTCAGTATTAGCGAACGTAGAAGAAGTCAACTCAACAGCTTAAGAGCTATTTCCTCCCCACATCCTTTCTGGCTTAAATTGTGCCTTCCACTGTCACTTCTCCTTGGACAGTGTTCCGTTTTACATCTTTTAATGGTTGTATCAAATCGCTGTAGTCTGTAGAGGTAGTGTCTTGTCTTATTAAACATGAGGTCGTGGTCCAAAGCCCAGGTTAGACATCTCCAACAAAACGAAATATTAAAAAATATATCTTCAGCGGCTTTCTCTCAGCAAATTTCTGGCAAAACCTCTGAGAGTTAATAACATTGCCATGAAAAGCTTTTCCAAAGTCTGTCTTTCGGAATCGACTTTAAACTGTAGGTCCGGCCACTCTTGTTAATTTTATACATAAGCAGTGTAAGAAGATAAGGCGTAATCCTAACTGAAGTGTTTTAATGACCAATTATGTATGTAATGGCTGTGAAAACTTAATTCTCTACAGAACTTTATTTATAAGCACTTCATTTGAAATTATGGAAATAATTAAGTGATGGTTGTTTCAGCTGCTGCAATTAAATTTAAATTTTATTTTCGTTTTGTATTACCATTTAAAATTTAACCCTCTTAACACCCAGATTCAAATTATAACTTAAGTTGCGCTTAAGTAAATGCCGCAAATACTTTGTGGTTTGTACAACAACTACAAACACATCATGCTAATAACAACTATTCTTAGTTGAAACGTTTATTTCTAAGAAGGCAGGCAAACAGTTGCGAAATTTTTTTCGAAAACCTTCAATAATGAGATTCTTGTCTTTCAGTCTAGGATTAGAAATACGCTTGTAATTATAATACCATATGCCATGAACAATAATTCCTTCTTTTGTTCTCTCTTAAAAAAAGAAATTCTCATTTATATTCTAAACATATTGTTTTCGATTTTTTAAATTGAAAAATCCAAAAAATAAGAAAATAAATGAAATCCTTAAATTTATTGTCATCACATTTATCAAATAATAAATAGTTAATCGTGTGATAAATGCCTTTCAAAATTTTTTTTTTATTCTTTTCACACTTTATTTTATTGAATTGAATTGATGTCTGTCTGTCCGTCTGACTGTCAGTTCCATACAAAATCATCAATCCATTAATACGCATAATTTTAGACATAAACATTCATGAATTCATCTCTTCTATTCAGCCTTTTATACTATACCCAGTCATCTATCCATCTCCAGTCATTGATGTATTCTGCCAAACCAACAATTTTCCAAACATCATGACTGATTTAACACGTTTAAAGTGTCAACAGCTGATAAGACATCGAAATTCTTTGGATTTCTTTTCATTCATTTCATTTAAGAAATCCCACAAAAAGAAAAATAAAAAACTAAAGAACACCAAACGCAAAAACAAAAAAAAAACAATACGAGAAAAGCAAATAATCTTACGCATTTTATAGGGCATAAAACGCAAAAAAAAACAATAACAACAAAAATAACTCAAAATCCGGAACTATTAACCGGGTTTTTATATTAGTTTTACGATTTAAGAGAATCTCTTTTTTGGGGAAGAATGGAGTAGACATGCGCATTACTTTTTTGAAAATTTAAGAGTAAATACAGGAGCGTTGTAAAATACTGTAAAAAGGTGGCGAATTAAACTCCAAGTTCGGAATCGTTTTCTATAAAGGAATTTTTCTGGGCAAATTGTTTCAGCCAATTCCAATATTATATGATATTAAATTCTACCAACTTAAGACAGCTACTACAAGCAAATGCAGGGTCTTTTTAAACACTTCTCATCTTGAAATTTATATAAAACAAAGTGTAGGGGAGAAATCATTCGAAATTGTTTCGAAATTTTAATTAAACGCATTATGTGCATCATATAACGCCAATCAAAGATTTACCTAGGCTTCTCTGGGTGGAACGCATCAAAATCTTCTACTTTCAATGATTTCAGCGCATATATCAGGTTAAATTTAACCAGCAGCATGGGTTATATTGCCTTTACGGATCCTTGTGGTCTGTCAGAAATGGAGTCAAATCGCACGATCCCAGTCGCCACTTAACATGCCCTCTCCATGTGATAACCATGCTTCCAAAACGCTCCTGCAGTACATCCTGGCCAATGTTGCTCTCAAAAAAGTATGGACCGATGAAGAAGCCACGCCAAAATCCACACTAAACAGTCACTTTTCAGGATACATTAATCACATGTGAATTTGTATCGTGTCAAATTCGACAATTTTGTTTATTCACGTGCCCATTTATACAGAAAGAGGAATTTCAACTGAAAAGTATTTTTCGATGAAAATTATGGTCTGTAGTCCATTCAGAGTACACAACTCGTTATTTATGTGCATTTACCTTTAGTTACTGTGTCAGTTAAATTTTGGATGGGTGCAGACTCAAGTCATGAAGCAAAATTCGCCAAGTTGTGGTCTGTGAAAAGCCAAGTTATTATTCAGTACAGTTTAGGTAAGGCATTACAATTGGCACTCAATTGGCACATCGCTGTAATTAGATTTTTGAAAACTGGTCTGCACCGAAAAACCTTCTGTATTGCATTGCGTTCCTCGTTGAATTTTACCGTGTTTACCGTTTTGAATTTACCCGTGTTGTTTGGATACATAGTGCTAGCTTAAATCGATGCTGATTTTTTCGGAAATATCCGTAGCTGGATTAGAACTATGTGAAGTAATAATCCAGTTCATCGAGCGGTCTTGCAGTTAACATTTTGACACAAGATATGAGAGCATACATGGATATTAGATTGTGAGCACTTCTGTGATACCCACAAGCGCACTTTGCTTATTATAAATTCGGTTAAATTCTTTCGCGTGGAAAACTATTGGCATTTGCCAGAGTATATAGCAATTGGATTTTAAGATACTGTCCTGTATACGTACGAATCTCTTAAAGCAGAGCGTCTTTGAACCGCATATAGTAGGTTTTCATAACAACTGACAGAACCTGTTTTTCCCCCTCAAGGACCAGCAGCATTCATGATCAGAAGCAGCCGAATGTCCCATCAATCACGCATCAATCATTACGCCTTGATACTTTATTGCCTCTATTTTAATTATCACGTATCCCCCTATAACAGCTTCATTTGATATCTTGGTCCATGCACATTTATCACTACCGATCCTGTTTTCTATACAGACAATTGGAGGACATCTCCTTAATCTCGTGAGAATATTGTTGCACTTAGCTCCAGAATGTTGAGCCTTGTATAGAGGGCTTGAATGTACCCCTACAATGTATATTTTAAGAAAAAAGATCTGACATCCGGAATGATTGTAAACTAATACACGTTTGTTTTTTATTAATATGTTCGACTAGTTCAAAAACTCTAATTTTCGTTAATTTCCTAGCAAATAAAAAGAAATACATTTGAACTTATTTCTATGCAATATTTTTCCAAATTTTGAAAATGGAAAATATGAAAATAATAACAAATCTTCTTTAGAAATTTCTTTAACATTTTACAAATCCTCTAAACCCAAATCACTACTACGCTACTGCTTTTAACAAACAATTTTGCCTCACACCGTAAAGTCTACTATCAGCTGTTTTGTTTTTATAGCCCAAGTAAGAGCAAATCAGGACACACAGCCTCAGCATCCTAACACAGTTACCAGCCGTTGGCTTCAATCGAAATGGTTCAGTTCTATTTTAGAGTTTCTGGGTTAAAGTGCGAAGGAAATTCTTTGTTTGGCAAAAACTAAAAAAACAAGGAAAATTAAGCGGATTTTAAATGAAAGTGAAATATACAAGTGAAAGGCAAGTGAAAGTTTCGATTTCGGAAAGTAAATAAATAAATAAAAAATAAATAAATTAATGAATTAAAAAAGTGAAAATAAATTTTAATTAAAATATTAAAAATTAAAAAGGAATTTAAAAGAAAAATAAATTTAAAAATTTTGTATACCCGTTTTTATATGGGTCAGAGTAATTTATAAGCAGCATATATTTGTAGCAACTAGAATTTCGTAAATTGTTCGAATTGTTTTTAAAGCCACGTTTGTAGTTGTTATTGTTCTGCTTACTTTAGCCAACAAAAATTAGTTGTTTTTATTTTATTTTTTCAAATGTAAGTGTGCACATGCAATTTTAGCCAAAATCCATTACTCTAGTGTGTCTGGTGATTTATTTAGTGCGACGTGAAACTGAAATAAAAAAATAAAAAATAAATGAAAAAAATGAAAATAAAAAATAGAAACTAAAGTCAATTGATTCCATAGAAGGGAAGAGCAAAAGAGATAATAACAATAAGAAAAATATAATAAAAAACAACGCATACATTTGCAAACATTTCTATTGACATTATTCTTGAACATCACGCACTTCCGCCGGAAGTCCGTAGACAACTTCAAATAAAAGTTTTTTGGGGTAAGTTTTCCTTCTCGACTCCAATTCTTATTATTTTTATTTTTCCATTGCGTTGGTTTTTTTATTGTTATTATTATTGTTGGTACAACTATTGTGATAATCCTGTTACGCTTGGCTGCATACAAACGTGTCAGTGTGTGATTGTTACACATTGCCAGTAAGAGTTTTAGACTTGTTTTTCGTTTCGTGTTTAGCCCGACTGTCATTGTTGTGATATAAAAATGAAGGAAATCAAACATCACATCACAAGTCAGGAAAATTGTTGTGTTGTGTGTGATAAATGTGACCGAGTTTAAAAGTAAGACAACAAAATAAAACAACAAAAAAAACTTTGGAAAATTTTGTTTAAAGTTGTTTGGGAAAATGTTTTTAAGCAGGTAGTAAGCATTTGTTTAAGTGTAGGATTAAATTAAATTTAAATCAAGAGTGTGAAAAGAAAATTAACGAAATTGTGAAAACTTTTACAGGCATGATTTTGATTAAACACGAGATACCATAAGTTATCAAGTCTTTCTCAAAGTCACGTTTTTATTTGTTAGTTTAGCCATGTGAAGCAAGGCAATATAAAGTTTATCGGAAGCAAAACTGCTATGGACTGTCAAACTTTTTATTTTTTTGAAGAAAGATGCTCAAATATTTTCAATAAATATGTGATAATATCCATGACTTTAAAATATTTGTTAATTTCGGATTCCACCAATAGTTTCCTATTCTTTTTCTCTACTATGTTGGCGATCTTCCCAAAATAAGCTCATTTCATGACATAACCAAATTGTATAGTAGCACTCCAAATAGCTGATTAAACTTTTTAACGTTATTTACAATATCATCACGTTAACCACCAGTTATAGATAGAATGCTCCCAAGACATCAATAACAGGTGGCTTCGAAATATTGTCGATTTTGAACTTTGATTGATTTGGTTTGATAGTTGGAACGAAGTTGCAAGGTCTTACTCTTGTCAATGATACAGACCTTGATTAGCTGGCATCTGATAAACTTCTTTAAATTTGGTGTATATACTGGAAGCAGAAGGTGATAATAAGCAAACATCGTCGGCGTGGTCTTGATCGGCTAGAAAGACTATTTATACCCAATAAGTTTCATTATCGGGTTTTGCACAATGTTAGATAATAGTGCTCATAGTATGCATTCCTATATTATTTACACCAGCTGCATATGATCTTTTAAAGCGCTTTCTCTATTTAAATTTAAACAAACGCTTGAGATCTAGTGACGTCGGTATATGTGGAATACCACTTGTTTAAATGTCTGCCACGACTTCTCTATGTCGAGCGTATTTGAAAGTCCAATTTTCCACGACTCTGGCAGATAAGTCAGGCTGGATTTGACCGATGTGATATCTTATATTGTCTGATAGGACGGCTGTGGTTTGTTGCTTATTCGCATACTGTTGCGACTAGCGAACACCCTACAAGGAGATGATCATGCCACAAATCGGATAACTAACAAAGTTTGAGCTGTGCGGCACGTAAGTCTATTCTGTTAAATCCACATATAGTTGGTGTCCAGTTCATTCTATTCAGTTCAAGAGATAAAGATAAGATAATAATAATCGGCTCTTAGTGCTTGCCGTTGATAATGAATTCGTGGAAAATGTTGTTCTCAAAGAAACATGGCACGATGATGCCACCAGCCCAAAACTTGGAGCCGATTATCAACATCTTTTGGGCTTAATTAGATGATCTGGCTACCATCGACATGTGATTCAATAGTAACTTATGGAACATTGGTTATTCTGCATGAGTGATTTTAGGAGGTGGTTATCTTATGCAGAGGTGATGTAAACTGGCTACCGATATCGTACGATTTGAATTTATTTTGTAGAATTTTCTTAAGTGTGAATAAGCCACAAACCATAGCGGTCTTCAAAGCCTGCATAAACCATGCCATCGGTCTGATTTGGGTGCCAGATACATGGAAAATTAAGCACGTCGTATGCGCTCTAATCCGAGAACACGTATCGTGCATTTGAAATATGTTAGGTTTTTCAAACGAATAAAAAATTGCAGTGATGTCTCCCGCACACTTTGTTTTATTTAATTTTTTTAATTTCGAGATAGAAATCGAAAAAAGTTCCTGTATTCAGCACAGTTCTGCAAATAGCAGAAGAACATTATCAGGTCTCAACAGTAATTAGAGTCCATGTGAGAACGTGTGGGTTGAAGAAAATCTCTCCATCCCGTGAATTTAACCACAGAGCAGTTAGTTTGTTAAACTCGAAGTTAATCGATTTCAAGTCTAAGCTTTCATTCTATCAGCGCTGACCTTCTTTATGTGGTAAGAACAGATAAATTTTGAGTTGTTTTGCATAATCTTAGTCGATGCCTCATATTTAGCAATGATACCTTATGACCAGTGACGTATATTTCGCAATTGTGAGTGTGGACATCACTGACAGCATTTCTTAAATGTTGATCAATCGAAGGTCCTTCAAACCCATATTAATAAAAACAAAAACTGACTCGTTTTTGATATTTTTTCCAAACTTCTTCGATGAGTTGATGATGGGATGATGATCTTTGTTCTAGAACGATCTATAATTAGAGCTGACTCCCCATATTTCATGTATTTTCTAGTATTTTACACTGAATTTTCACACAAATTGTTGACCTTTATTTTTGTCAGCAACAAAGTCTCTTGTTTGTAAGAAATTCAAAAAAAAAGATGACGGATTAAGATCAACAGAGGATGAAACGCAGAAAATTAAAATGCAGGATACACTCTATTATATTTCCTTTTCTATTGTTGCTACAAAAACTTTTTAATAAAAATTGTATTTAAGAAAAAGGTTGCGATGTTTCCCTTTTTGTTTTTGTTAATAAAGCACATTAAAAAAACTCTTCAAAGCTCCTTTCAATATTAACAATACGTTCTTTGCGCAAAATTTCAAAGAAACCAGACGACTTTATGAAATTTTTGGGAAAAATAAAAAGACACGTTTGAGTTGAAAAAGGTTTCAATTTTGTTTCGTTGTTTGTATTCAAAATCCTCTTTACGTGATTTTTAATTTCGTTAAAAGGAAAGAAAAAGATTTTCTTTAAATTCTTTGTTTATTAAAAATTGCCATAAAATGACAAAGCGTTAGCAGTAAATAAGCGAGGACGTGGGAAAAATATAAAAACAAATCCTTAGATTGGCAACGCCATTAATAACTTCAAATAAAGTTTAAATTTTCCATTTAAAAAAATATTTTCATTTCCAGAAAGGATTTTTGCAAAGTTTGATGGCTTTCTATAGGATTTGAACAAAAACATGAAATAGAAAATGTAAAACAGGATATTAAAATCGTAGTTTGAATAATTCCAATGAAGAAATTATGCTTAAATAAATAATAAATTTTAAATTTCCTTGGTATTGTTGTATGAATTTGTAGGTCCTTATAACGACATCAACATAATCATCAACATGATCAATTTAAAATGCCGCTTTTTTTCCTGATGACTTTCAATTTAGACTTTCACTTCAACTCTCTCATTTTGCTGTGGTTTTTCCTGTTAGGTCGGCAGTTTTGTTTCTTCACACATAATACTCAAGTTATAGAGCCTTACTAGCACATAAACAACCGGATGTAAACTTGCTTGACATCACATCACTTGTGATGTTTGAATGTGTGACTCCAGTAAACGTATATTTACATACACTCACGCACATCTAGCCATCCTTATGAATGACTTAACTTCTACTGTGTTTAATAAAAAATTCCTTTTCTTCTCATACTTTTTTTTTTGCTTTTTTGTCGCCAACATCGTATTTTTTTTGTTCCCCTTTCTTGTAACGTCATTTATAATGAGATGTGAACAAAGGGAAAAACTGTAAGTAAATAGAAAGAGAGAGAGATAGATGAGAGGTAGAAGAGGAGTAGAAAGAGAAAAAGGGATATAAAATAACAATGCCTCAAGACAATTAATACACATGCACTATTGAGTTGAAAATAAAGGAGCAGAAATAAAAAAATAAAAAAAGAACAAAAAAACTCAAAAGAAATAAAAACAATAGCAAATAAACGCAAAATAATAAAACAAGACTTACACTATCTCCCACTAATAAAGAGAGAAAAAAATGGGGGAAAAACCCAGCATTTGCTTCATTAAAAACTTTGCTTTGTAACCGAAAACTCGATTAAGTGGATGATGTTATGTTGTGGTGGAAGATTTGTTGAACATCCTTTTGTTGTTTTCTTTTTTTATTAAAACATGAGATGCTGATAAAAGAAAATAATGACATTAAGAAATGACCTAAATTAGTAAAGCACCACATAAAACAAGCCATTCATTGGCCATTAATCACACCAGTCTGTATGTATGATTAATCATATCAGCTCATGTTTATTAATAATCATACACAGTGATGTATCAGCAAATGATGGAATAATGGATGCATGGTAGATAGAAAAGAAAGTGTTTTCTTCGTAAACATATGTATAATATTACAAGCTCAAGAGTAAATAAGCCAACTGCAAGTGCATTAAAATTATTCTTATAGTTAGCTGGTAAGCTTGTTAGGGATAAACACTTTTGTGATATTTTCAGAACTCAACTTTAAGAGTTTCTCAGGTTTATCTAAAGATTCAATAGTCTTGAGAATCTTAACTTAACTGTTTCAGAGAGAAAAAAATTGATTTTTAGTAGGTATTAAATAGGAAGTCGCCGTAGTCTTGTAGGTGTAGTAGTGTATTGGCTTATTAGACGTAATGCCACGGTTCAAACCCCAGATCAGACATTAAAAGGAAATATGAAAAAATATTTCTTCGGCGATTTATGACAAAAAATCTGAGAGTAAATAAAATTGCCATGAAAAATTTTGTAAAAAATCTGTTGTTCTGGGTCGACTTTAAACTATAGGTCCCGCCACTCATGTATGAAATTAGCACATACAACATTAATGGTGTGAGAAGCTGGGCCGTAATCCTGACTGAAGGGTTGTAATGGCCAATCATGTATGTATGTATGTATGCATTAAATATGAAAGATACCGTTTAGCTAACACGCTCAACGCAGAAAAAATGAATACAATGAATTAGGAACGTGAAAGTAACGCCCGCAGGTCGCAACAGTACCCGCGAACCGAATACAGCATAAATTCTATGACGAAAGTCTAAGAAACATAACTTCAAATATTGTAAGTAAACCAGCATTACGGAATGAAAAAGCTGGCCAACTAAATAAGACGGGTGCAATAGCCTCAATGGAAAATCAATCAAAAAGACAGTTGGTGCATTATCACCAGTAGCAACGTCATCAACCGCAACAGTTGATGAATAAACCAAAGTAGAACATTGCGTTAGAGGCTGGGCATGAAGACCATTGCCGCTAAGGAGGCATTTAAAAAAGTGTACGACAGCATATTTACCGTCCTGCACCCAAGATACCACCAACTGGACAACCTGGAAGGCTGCAAGTGGTATCTAAAGAACCTGAAGAAGGGACAAACCCGAAAGACGCCAGGAAGAAAAGCACAAGGCCAAAGAAGGGGAGCAAAGGCGATCAATACAGGGAACAAAGACATTACAGGATTCCAAAGGACCAAACCAAGCGAACAAAATATCCTCAGAATTTAACTAAAACCACAGTGAGATCCATGAAAAGAATTGCGAGCAAAAACTACACTTGAGTAGCAGTTATGCAAAGCGTATACCCTCCTACGTGCGAGATGACACCCTCAGAGCAAACTGAGTGAGAAGAGTCTACTGTTTGCGAAGTGGCAAAGGGAATGGGCCATGCATTCACTTCTGTTCAGGTCACATCATAGGCCAAATGGCTGAAAATAGCTTCAAAATTGTTTCAAGGCATACGAGGAGGGCAGAAGATATCCAGGGCACATATATGGTAGTCACTTTCTTCCTCTTAGGAAACTTAGGACAAACAAATGGAGCAGAACTAACAATACCAATACATTCCTTTTTAGTCGAATGATTGATTATTATTATATTTTATTACTGATGACCGTCAAAATTACCGGAAATTATTATTCGAGCGATTTTTTAATTGGCATTAGGTGATGTGTTGTTTGTGGCTATTGCTTTGTATGGTTTATGGAGCTTTCGTTTGGTTTCGTGAAGCACATACGTTTGTGCTTGTGAACCACTAAACTGCAAATGTATTTCAGAGAAAACAACTTCTCTAACCTTATTTTTTATATACGTCAAGATACGCACCTTTATTGCGTAAATCGCAATAAAAGCCATTATTGAGCTCAATATTTCATATAAAGTTTCAATTAATAATTGCGCGATAAATACGCAAATTGTTATAATATTGAGTAAAACTTAAAATGCAGCACTGTCATAACTGTGTTTAGTGAGCATATTACAATTACCCGAAAACTTTTTATTGGTATTTGACAAGTCAAATGTCAACAACGATAAACAAAAAAAAACGAAACAACAGAACAAGAACTAAAATAAAACCAAGTTGTTAAAACAACCAGCTGTTTTGTTGACCAGCTCTCAAATGAATATTGAATAAGCAGCTGCACTGCGTATATTATTATGCCTGAACACTTAAAATATTGTACTCAATAAACCGAATATTCACTCAATAAAAGTGCATATCTGAACATAGTATAAGTAACTAAGCCCTTATTGTCTCACACAATGCAAAACACTATTCCCTCATTCTTTCAATACCCGTAATGACTGTGAATGAACAAATGAAATTATTGGTATGATTTCCTGGTCAACTAAGCCTCTATTAAATTTACAAGAAGCTAAATTTTATTTTAAAAAGTTTTCAAATGTTTTAACAAAAATTACGACAGCTTCTCTAACTTAAGTGTTTTCCTTTTAATGACACTTCGATTGCTTAATTGAATTACATTTTTTTTTTAATGAATTTGAAACTTGTAAGGTATTTGAGACTTATTAAAGCCATCAGGAAGGACACTTAGGCAAATATTTTGACAAAATTAATTACGATTTAATAATATTGTTATCGGCCTTATTTTCTAATTACCTTGTAACACAATTAACTTCAAGTCAATTTAAGATTTCATTCTAACTTTACGTTGTACTTGATGGAAATATTTTTTGTAAATTTTTTGCTTCCTTTTTTTCGTTGTAGTTGGCATGGGGGCTTAATTGTAACTGACACAAGAGAATTTAATTTATGTCTTATTGAGTCTTTTAGATCTTATAGCTTAATAGCCGAGCTGATTTTTTCGCAGTGTTGTGAATAGACTTCAAATCGACCAGACTATTAAGACTAAAATCAATGGAAATTTGCCAAGCAAATCGTAATAATAATTACCTTCAGGTACATGATATACTTGCTTCACAATTAAGCCTCTGTTTAGCTTTAAAATTTGTATTGAAACACCAAAAGATTTAACGCCATTTACAATAATGAAGAAACATTCATGTAATAATGCTACTTTTGACTTACTTTCTGTAAATACTTAACAGATGATTGGAAATTTTTTAAATAAAAACGCACGTTCTTATTACCACTGATGCCACTTTTTTCATTATTCTTAAATTAGTGTTTTTGAAGCAATCATTCATTGTAGGATTTTGTGTTCAATCATCGGCTAGACAAACAGTCAATCATTTATGATTGAAGGATTATTTGTACAGTTATGTATGGTATATAAACTTCAATAATATCATATTAATTTCAGTTATTTAATATAATAGATAACAAGAAAAATAGCTCATTTTGTCTATATATGCCAGCCAGCAAAGAAGGCTTTCAATATTTTCATCAATCAGTTATTTTATCAATAATTTCAACAGTTTTTCAGACATAAAATGATTGAAATGATAATATTTCGTGAAGATTATTTTCCACAAAAAAAAATTGCAAAAAATAAAATGAAAAACTTAATATTTGTAAGATAAACTCTGACATGCATTGTGTCTTATAGGAAAGCGCTAAAAGTATGGTTAAAATATAGTTTCAGTTTCTCTGCAAAAGTAAACGCAATGTTTTTGTATGACCAATCAAGTATTAAGGGGTAGAAAATATTTTTAATTATCATTTGCTACGACGGAAGACTTCGCCTTCTCGAGATCTATATAAGTGTAAACATTTTTCATTATTGTTATTTGTGTATTTTGTTTACATTTATTCTTGTTGAGTTTGTTGTTGTATTTTTGTTTACTTGTTTACCATTTTTTGTAATGCTTGTGTCTGTTGGTATATTTTGCTTTACTTGTTTACCATTTCTTTTTATACTGTTGTTTGTTGTTATATTATACAGTGCGATAATTTTTAAACAAGTTCATTGTTTTGTTTTCGTAGCTTTTGTTTATAATTTTATTTTAAACGACGTAAAAGCAAAACACCAGTGTCTATAGTTTTTTCATTTTCGTAACAGTATTAAAGAACTTAAGGTAGATAGCTTTATTCGAAATAGTTTCTACGCATTTCTTGCATTAACCAGAAGTCTTTTAGCCTTAAGAAAAAAATCAGGGAAGAATAATACATCCAGAACTGGTCTCTGACAGTCATCATCGTTTATCTTTATTAATACCACCTAAATACTTCCACTAAAGAGCCGAGTGTGATATTTAACTCTGGTGTTTTCCTAGTATGTGACTAAGGCAGCTATTCCATCATTTAGTGCTCTCACTACACTTTGACGGACTCTTCAGCATGGCATACATATTCTAACGAGTCGATTTTACTCGAAGCCAATAAGAGGCAATAACAAAACTGTGAAATGTCTCGTAAGTAGTATGTTGGCTTATTAGACGTGAAGACGCGGTTCCAACCGCAGATCAGACACCTCGATCAAATCAACTTCCTCTCTGAAGATTTCTGGCAAAAACTGACAGAGTAAATAAAAATTGCCATGAAAAGTTTGTTAAAAAAAAATTTGTCGTTCGTAGTTGACTTTAAACTGTAGGTTCCATCAGTCGATGATAAAATTAGCAAACACAACATAAGTGGTGTAAGAAGCCAGGTCGTAATTCTGACTGAAGGGTTGTAATAATCAATTATGTATGCATGTATGAAACATCTTATGTGCGAGTGTCTAGCATTAACAAGGATTACACAGACTGAAAATGCTGCATGCACCCGTCATTCACACTTTAAATAGCATCGCTCATATCGAACATTAGAGATGAGGATGATGATTAATCCATCAAAAGATATCAGTTGTTTGGACAAAATTTTGATGCACCAAATCGTCATTAAGTGCTCATAATCCGTCTTCCAGTTGGGTTAAGACAACTGGGTATGAACTATTATTACAGAGACGTTTATGTACTAATAAAATACATTTCAAGCATTAGAACCCAATTAGCTTGTAAAATCTTTGCTAAGACAGTCTATACTAATTGATGGGCACGTAGAATCTGTTGTACACAAATTCGATCATATCACATCTGAAGTTTATATTGAATGCAAAACGAATTTAATAGGGGCTGGTACTATGCGAGATTAAGATTTTTAATAGTTATTACGTACTCCTCTTGTTAGTGTAGTATGCTCAACTGTTTAAATGTTGTTAGGCAATGCAATATATTCAACAGATTGTACACTAAACAAACAACACATAAAATTAAGACATTAATTATAATTGTAGTGTAATATGTCATATCTGCCATGTAACGAAATCTTTTTGACCACACAACACTTTCCTTATTTTTCCCATAATATGACCAAACTCAGTTGGATATTCTAAAAGCATTTTTTTCTTCTTCTAACATACAAAATATTCTAAGGGCCATAATAAAACTATGAAAACACGTATCTTGTTAACTTTAAATTAGACTAGAAAAAAAACACCCACACTAAATTAGCTGCCAAGTAAATGTAACCCACTCTCATATATGTTGACAGATGGGCTTTCCTCCCATACGATTAAATAAAAAAAATATTTTTTTTCGTTTTCTCATATACGTACGAAGAATGGTTGTAACAAGTAAAAAATGTGTATGTATATATAGATATTTAGGTTTGTAAGTATGTTCGTAAAAGAATAATATTTCAAAAAAAAAAGTTTTTTTTACTTAATTTTCCTGTCATAAATTCGTTTTATTTTATTTGTGACAACATCACCTAATGCTAGGCATGGCCTTAAGTCTGCATAAGGCCAGACAGTTCCATTTTGTTGAGTCTTCTCTTAGAAATTTAGAGCCAAATGAAGCTGTGTTGGTTTATTTCTTTGGGCAAAATTTGTCGGTCTTCTTCTCGTATACCATATAACTCATGTGCCAGAATTTCGTGGCATTATTGGAGCCTACCATTTTTCTTCTTTCATTATTGTTGACATTAAGAAATATCATTAATCAATCATTTAAATGTCTGCTAGTACCGGAATCCGTATGTCAAACACTTCAGTGACTACATCAACTGTACTTTAATTGCTGCTAGACAATCGAATTTCAATCTCCATGCTATCGCATAATACAATTTATAACAGAAGACACACATCCCATAACATTGCCATCATTGAGATAACCGTCAATTAAGCGAAACCATCATCTTCCCTAGTCATTACACAACGTTACCTTTTGCTCTATTGACACTTCATTATTTTCAGTCTGGTAACTTCGAGAATCTTTCTGTTTTTCATATGAATTTTTGTTATTGTAGTTTGATGTTTAATTCTCATAATTTCTTAGTTGTTTGTGTTCCTCGCTCTTTCCTTAGAATAAACTCTTCAGTGTTTAGTATTTATTCCATCTTCGTAACAATATAAACACGTTTATAAACAAATATATTTTACAACAATAAAATAAAACAACGTTCCTTAATATTTTGTACTTTTCTTTTTCATTAATTTTCATATTCTTAACGCATTTCATACATGTATTGTTCAGAGTCACTTAAAAAGTTTAAATTTGTATAATTTTAATATCATTATCATGATTTTATGTACATTAACGTCAACATCATTATCATCATCATCAGCATCGTGATAATGATAATCATCGTCCTCTTAAACATTTTACTTCACAACCATTGTATGCTTCTCAAACTATTTTCAAGGGTGGTATTTGCACGTCTTATTTTAAAACTTCCGTTTCCGCAAAAAAAAAAGCATTTATACACGCATATTCATAAAATAAAACACATACACACACATTTGTTTATGCAATACATACATACATACACACACAAGTGGAAATGTTTATTCTATTGCAAACATAACAAGACAAGTTAAAAAAGGGCCTTTTGAAGGGCCCTATTGTACAGACATGGAAAATTAAATTATCCTTGAGTCTTATTTAGTTTCCTTTTTTATATTTAATGATAACTGCTTATGCTTTTCTAATTTCTTCGTTCTCTACTGTACTCATTGTGCGTGCTTAACAATGTTTTCATCGATTATTTATTGAAAAAGGCATTCATTCTGACAGTAACTGACCTCAGTCGTTAGGAGGAGTTCAGCTCTAGATTGGGGATCTTATATTAATAGTTCTGGAGATACGACATCCAGTTCGAGGGTCTTACAATATTTTAAAGAATTTACGGCTTCACGTATTTCTGTGATACTAAATTGTTTCAGTAAGATATTAATACATATCAGAAGCCTACAGTGTCCTGTGAGTGTGAGTCATAAAGCTCATGTCAAAGTTTGGCTTACGAATGCTTCTAGATTATTTCGTAGTGTGTTATTAGCTCCTAACCTGCTGTTATTTTTTAAGCAGCTTCTATAAGATAATGTGGATTTTATTGTTTTATGCTGTGCTCTTAAAACCCTTTGATTCATTTTCAGGTTTAGAAAATTATACAGACCCGAGTATCTTTTTCTACTTGATTATTTACTGCAGTAGCTAGAAATGTCACTTTGTTCTGTTTCAGCTGTAGCTGTTATTATTTTCTTTATTTCGTGTTAACTGAGAACATCTTTTCATGGCTCTATACAGGAACAACCGATTTTCTCAGGAGATTAAATCCGATTAAGGCAGTGGATGAGGTATAATTGTGGTGCAGCTTGTTGACAAAATAATTTATCAGAAATGCTTTATGCAGGCACTTGCCAATCATAATGGGTCTTCACTTTTTAAGTTAATTTACGACATCAAACGTAAATGTAAATTTTATGCACCCATGTCGTCATTTGAATGAACTTTGCGTGCTTTTTCAGATCTTTGTTTATCCTCGGCTCATCCACTGGGTTATCATTTTATACTTGTAACTTTCATCGATATTGGTACACCAGATTGTGCATAGAAATTATTAAGCGGAGCTAACACTATTTTTATGCCCAAAACATACAAAATCCTAGCTTGGCCACGCCAGCATTAACATATCTTATGCGGATTTAAGTTATTAAAATTTCTCTTTATACAACTATTTCTTCAGAAATATGCTTCTTGACATACTATCTTGTAATTAGTCATTACAACCCTTTAGCCAGGAATACGACCTAGTTTCTTACACCATTTACATTGTGTGCGTTAATTTTTATACATGAGTGGCGGGATCTACAGTTTAAAGTCGACTCCGAACGACAGATTTTTGACTTTGAAACTTTTCATAGCAATTTTATTTACTCTCAGAGTTTTTACCAGAAATCTGCTGAGAGGAAGTCGCCAAAGAAATATTTTCTTATATTTCGTATAGTTGGAGATATCTGACCTAGGATTTGAAATACTGTTCACCGAAAATCACTTAAATTGTCACTAATTTAGTTGGAATCAGTGTTATAACTAACTTAATCTTCCTATACGGTTGTCTTAACAGCTGCAGTAATATTTATAGCCTTTATTTATAGCTTCTTAATTGTATTTAAAAATCAAGGCCTTGTTGTTTAAGCCCTTATGCTTTTAAAAACCTTCAAGAACTTCACTAAATGCTTACATACATACTTGCGTTCATGTTAATACAACAGTCTTCGTAAGTGGGTAACATAGAAAGCAGCTCATAACTTAAAACGTTAAATGAATTTGCTGAAGTAAAAAACTGAATGAAATAAAAATCTCAAATGCATTGAAAGACAACATTTTAGCGACACTTGTGTTATCCAAAGGGATTATTTTTTCAACATGAACACATGACTTCATTTCAAACTATAAAGCCAATATACAGTAACTTTTTTAAATCCTTATTAGATTTGTTATCCTTAATATTTCCAGATAAAATTATGTTATTTCGTCAAGGAGATAAAACGAAAATCTCAGAAATATCAAATAGAAAATCATACCAAAAAAATCAAAATGAATTCCAAGTAATTTTTCATAGTCTTTAACATGAATTTCAGAATGTTTTTTTTGCCAACAAATGGCAAAAAAAAGAATGTTGACGTTTCATTTTCTTAGTGCAGAATGCACAGAAACTTTTAGAAAAGCTAACGTTTTGGAATTGTCAGCAGAATAAATGTTAAAGGCGGAAAAACTTCAGTGGAGAGTCATGATCTAGCATTTGGTGGCTCCTTTGAATGTTCTACATTCATGAAAAAGAAAGAATTTTAATACAATCCGAAGCAACAACAATCACAAAATATTGTGTTTCATGCATGCAAAGAAGGAAACACTGTGTTACTAATGAGGTTGACTATTAGATTTCAGAACAACAGAATTATGTCCTTAAAAAATGTATTTTCTTTTCTTCCCTAAAATTTTATATAAGTTTTCATTTTTAGCAATATTCAGCAACAACTTGTGATTTAGGTATTTAGTGGGAGAAGCCCACTGTTGTTGTTGCAACAGCAAATATCATGGGAAAGTCAGTCAGCGCCACCCAATAATCAAAGTTTATCACCACAACATTCAATACAATAATCCAATACATTTCCACAGAAGACTGTTTCTAGGCAATGATATTCCAGATCCTATAACAATAGAAATTTGATCAATGAAACCGAAAACAAAAAGAAATATATAGAAGATGGTGTGGAAGTGGATAACACATGAAAAGGAATGACAAAAGAAATTTATGCTACTCGCCTTTATTCATTACATCTATTAAGTCATTACAACATTTCAGTCAGGATTACGGCCTAGCTCCTCATACCACTCATGTTGTGTGCGTTAATTTTATACGAGACTGGCGGGACCTACAGTTTAACGTCGACTCCGAAAGACAGACTTTTGAGAAACTTTTTCATGGCAGGTTTATTTACTTTCAGAATTTTTGCCCGAAATCTGCTGAGAAGAAGTCGCCGAAGAAATATTTTTTTTCATATTTCGTTTTGACCTGCGATGCGAGCCCGGGCTTTACGTCTAATAAGCCAACACACTATCTACTAGACTACGGTGATCTTTAAGATGAACTTGGTACAATATATAGCTTTTAATTATTCAATGTTTTATAAAAATATACTCAGTTTTTATATTCAATATCACTGAATCAGAGCGTAGTATATTGGGTTTCGATTTGATTTTTTACAGCCAACCAAAGGCCAATAGCCCAGACAATACAAGAATTGTTTTTGGCGAAAGAAAAATAATCCAAAGACTTAGTGTAAGTTTTGAGTTGATGTAAGTTTGTTGATGTTTGTTGAGATTTTTTTTATATTTCATGAACCCTCCAAATATCTTTTATTTGACAAAAACTGTTTTTTTTTTGGACTTTACGCACAAATTTATTGATTGCACAAACATTTCTGAACCGATGTCCAAAATTTAAACCTTATTAGATAGGAGAGGGATGGGTCTTTAAAACGATATACATATATAGATTATCTGACTTAATATGATATTAGGTTTGATGAGGTAAACTTGGTAAATGCAAATTTTTTTCATATTTTTTCAAGTTTGATAGTAGCAAACTTTAATTAAAAAATATGAAATAAGTGATGATATTATGAAAGTACATTATTTTGTTAAAAGGTTGACACTTCGTTTATTATCTAAAGAGCATAACAGTCGAGTTATATTTTTCATATAAATATCTTTTTAAAAATTTTCAGAAATTTTGATGGATCTTGATTGTTATCAGAAAATGTGCAAACCATATATAAGTATGAACCATATGTTTATGTATGCCATTTTAAAGGAAAATATTTGGGTAATCAATAATTTTGTGTAAAAGATCAAAAATACCGTTTTTGTCAAATAAAACAAGTTTGGAGGGGTCGAGAAATATAAAAAAAAAATTATTTTTGAGTTCTGCCCTACAAAATTCACAACCTACACTATGTCATTAGCTGGGTGTTATTGTTATTTTTGTCCCTATCCAAGGCAAACTTTAATTAAAAAATATGACAAATTTTAGCAATTTTCACGGTGTCAACAATGTAAATTACCTTCTAGTCTATGATATATAAGCAGGTGTTTCCTTCTAGGTTGCATTAATAACCCACTAGTTTCAATAATGTTTTCCGATGATTCATTATCATGTCAACATGTTCGGCCCGAGACAATCTGTATAAGTGTACTCTGAGACAAATGGTTACCAAACTCAGATAGAATTTATTTTCACAAACATTTTCTGTACATAATAAATTGTTATTTTTAAGTGTTTTGTGTATGAAATGCAAATCTAAAAAGAAAAAATAAAAACCTTCATTCCACCATCACCTGTGCCTATTGCAGTGTTTCGTTTCCCATAAAATTGGCAATTTGACAAAAAAAAAGCCAAAACAAAACAATTTTATAAGAACTTGAATAGTGTGAAGTTCTATATTTTTACGCAATAATTTACCACTAAAACATAGGGACTGCATGTTGCACATGCATCTACACAACTACGTTTAACAATTTTGTAATGGTTTGTATAGTTTCTGGTGCAAGTTGAATTAAGCACTTCAAACCACAAACATGTGGTTGATTTTCGGTATAAAAAAGTACTCGAACTGTATTAAACAAAATAATCAGCAAAACAGCGAAATAAATTACAAAGAAGAAATTGAAAAGAAAAAAAATTGGAAGATAAGTTTTTAAAAACTGAAATTTGCTTAGACTTTAACAATATCAAGGTCAAACGCGCACCAGATATCTATGTATATTGAATATATGTGAACCCCAAAATGTGAATACTTGCCCAATTTAAAACTACTGACATTTATTTTGACGTCGTAATAATAGTTATCGTGTGGTTTTTCATTAAAAACGCGACCAAAAACCAAAAACTTTTAATATTTGAAAGAAAAGAAAATTTTCAACTTTTACCGCAAATATTTAAAACAAAAGCGAATTAAACGCAAATCTATATAAAAGCATATCCTTCAATTACGCAGCATATTTAGAAAAAACCAAACTTCTACCACTTGTGGCATGAATGCATTTCGGATGTTAAATAAGTTTTAGACCACAAACGAAAATACTTATGCGAGAGTTTTTCACATTCAAGAAACTGATGCCAGTTTCAAATAGAAATGATAAACATAAACAAACATTCATTGCCACAAAGTAGCATATTATGCATTAGCCGTCTTATTAATGTTAACCAAAAAAAAAAAAAAAACAAAAAAAGTAATAAAAAATATTAAAACTTTTGATTGAATTTTGTAGCAAAAACGTGTTGCTTGGAAAATTTGATGAGATCACTTGTTTAATTAAAATTATTTTCTTTCTTGGAATATTTTTATTGTCAATTATGCAAGACGAACTCTCAGCTTTAAAGATATTTAAAATTAATTCAATGTCTTATAAAATATTCGATTTTCCTTTGCCAGCAATATTTCAATCAGGACTGGATATTGTGCTTCTAAATACTTGTATTACACTGTCGTAGCTCTTTCAAGGATTTGACGTTGCCACAAAATTAGCAGGTTGATAGCTATTTCCATCTTTCTGCCAACACCGTTCTACTGTTCGCTTAGCAATATCACATTCATTCTTGCTGAGGGTATGACAAATCTACCAAAAATTATCTTTCTTGTAGCGACTATTGGGAATTGTTATGGATCAGTCGTAGTCTAGTCGGAAGTGTGTTGGCTTATTAGATATAAGGTTCCAGACCCAGTTCAGACATCTCCAACGAAACGAAATATGGAAAAACATTTCATTAGCGACTTTCTCTCAGCAGATTTCTGGCAAAAAAATCTATCATTCGGAGTCGATTTTAAGCTGTAGCCACTCATGTATAAAATTAACACCAAGCATAAGCGGTGTGAGAAGCTAGGTCGTAATGCTGACTGAAGGATTGTAAAGTAATGGGTCAGAACATTTTGCGAGAAACATGTCCACAAATAGTTGGGTATTACAGATTCCCCCGCTTTTCCAAGTAATCCCAAGTCTTGCATAGCTTGTTAGAATTCTACATCTTATATTGGGATACCATTGATGTAGAGTGGAGTGACCTTTGTGGATGACATGCTTAATGCCTTCATTTTGAAAAAGTTGATTTTTAGTCCTGTAACTAAAGAATCACCGACAATCTTTCATTGATTATTTCTCTATAAAAGCAAGTGTACGCAGAAATATGTCATCGGCATGTTCTCCGTCTTCCAGTCTGTCTTAGTGATGCCATTATTCTGCGTCGTTTTTTTTTAGAAAAGGTTTGATTGCAACGAATACTTCTGAAAATGTGAATTTTTTCTGAAACATTTTTTTTAATTAAGGATTCTACATGAAGCATTGGCGGTGCATTAAATATTTCCTCAATAATATGTTAACCGATAGCTCGACTATTTTTTATCAAGCGTTTGAAATGGTCAGTACAGAAGTTGATGACGTTGGCTGTTTTTACTTTAATTCTTGGAGGAATTAAACTTTGTTAAGCCTAAGACCTTGTAACCTAGATGGTAGACTCAATTGCTGTCACTACTGACTGATTCATCGATTTCTTTAATACTTTTTTCACTAAGCGATGAATAGAATTATGCATTTGTAATCATTTGATTATTGCCCAGCTTTTTAAATTAATTTTTAAAATCTATTGCGTTATTTTATATTAAATAACTAAAAATATTCACAGCTTTGGAAAATATTCTTTTCAATTTAACTGATTTCAGCAAAACACACAATTTCTACCCTACATCTGGACAATTTTCCAAATTAAATTTAATCTGGAGTTAATTATTATTTTTTAAATTACCAAGAAAATAATGATAATAAACAATAATGTGTAAGGAGTTCATTTCATATCAAAGGAGCTTCTTTTCATCCTTAATTTTTTTAATTAAATTTTTGTACCGGATAGCAGTAATTTATGGCGTTGATGTAATATAACCAATGAAATAAAATTCAATACGGTGTTCGAAAAAAAATAAATTCTTATCATATTTGCTATGATATCCTAAATTCAATATCAAAGGCTTTTGAGATGGATTTACTATATTTGATTAAATTTGTTTTCGTTCACAAAAAAAAGAGAAAAAACTTGCAATTGGATCCTCGAACAATAGGTGAAATCAATATTGTTACGCTGTATTACATTCTCATTCATTTGTTAATTTTATTTTAGCAAAAAAAGTATTTATTTTTTCGTTAAAATTATCTTTTCACAAAAACTGAAATTTTTTTTTTAAAAACCAATAAATTTTTTTTCTATAGAATGATTGCTTTTTTTCGGGGCGTATAGAATTTAAAATATGAAGTGTTTTTAGCAAAAAATTAGTATAAAAAGACTTTTGTTTATTATTATTATTATTAATGTTTAATAAACAAAAATCTGTATCTTCTAAAGGGCCCGCCAAATAACTTTTTTTTTTGAAAATGCTTTAAAAAAAAACTACTGAATATTTTCTCAAATTTCTTTTTTTATTTGAAAGTACAATCCTTCCGATTAATAATGGAAAATAATTTCATTCAAATGGCTGCCTCGGCTGGCCATGCAGTAGCCTACATCAGAAGAATCCGATTTTGGCAAAAAAAAATCATCTTTTCAGATGAAGCTCATTTTGATCTTGGCGGGTATGTAAACAAGCAAAATTGTCACATTTGGGGCACAGAAAACCCGCACGCGTACATTGAAAAGCCGACGCACCCAAAACGAGTCACTATTTGGTGCGGATTTTGGTCCAGAGGCATAATTGGGCCATTTTTCTTCAAAGATGAGCAAGGAGTGTCCGTTACAGTCAATGGCGATCGTTATTTGGCCATGTTGAACGAATTTTTGTTCACAAAAATTGAAGAGGAGGATATTTTCAACATTTAGTTTCAACAGGACGGCGCTACGTGCCACACAGCCGAAGCTACACTCGATGTTTTGCGCCCTGTTTTTGAAGAACGCATTATCAGCCGCAGAGCTGATGTCGTTTGGCCACCTCGGAGCTGCGATTTGACACCGATGGACTATTATTTGTGGGGTGCCGTCAAAGATAGGTCTTACGCCGACAAGCCAGAGACAATTGATGCTTTAAAGGACAATATTCATGAAGCCATTGGTGAAATACAACTGCACACAATCGATAATGAGCTTAAAAATTGGACCGATCGTGTAGGCTATTGCATGGCCAGCCGAGGCAGCCATTTGAATGAAATTATTTTCCATTATTAACCGGAAGGGTTGTACTTTCAAATAAAAAAAGAAATTTGAGAAAATATTCAGTAGTTTTTTTTAAAGCATTTTCAAAAAAAAAGTTATTTGGCGGACCCTTTACATAAATAGGAAAATTAATTTATCTTTTACGCAAAAAATGCGGGTTAAAGCAGCTCAACAAAGCATTTTTTTCATTTTATAAAATAACTAATAAGTGCACCTTTTTTTTAAAAAAAATTTCATTTCATAATTAATTAGGCTTAATGAAAAAATTAGCATCAATTTATAATTAAAAACGAATATTTCTGTTAATCTTGTTGTGTTATTATTTTGTGTAATAAACTGAAATGCATTTCCTAGAAGAAAATAAAAGTGTTTAATCACTTCAAGTACACTGAGGTCAAATAAAGCGTAAGCTCTTTACTATTTGCTCGTGACATTTTATTGAATTTTAGCTCAACCGGTATATCACGAAACAAAATTGCTCAATTTGCTATGAAAAGCAGTCACATGTAGTTTAGAAGCTGCCACTGCTAAGTGCATTGCAGTTTTACCAATTTAGGAAATATGTAAATCGCATCATTACAGTCAAGCAGACCTTCCTCTTATCGAGAGATAATTTCTTACAACCGTTGAGTCAAAATTACGACGTAGCTTCTATGTTGCGTGTGTTAATTTTATACATGAATGGTGGAATCTTCAATTTTAATGTCGGGTGCGAACAACAGATTTTTTTGAAAAACTTTTCATGGGAATTTTATTAACTCTGAGAGCTTTTGCCAGAAATCCGCTGAGATGAAGTTGGCAAACAAATATTTTTTATATTGTCAGGCGCCGTTCATTTAGACTGAATTGAATGATAAGGACACCAACGATGTATAGCTTCAACAGGACGGTGCTACTTGCCGCACGGCTCATACCATATTTCTTTCCAAAGGATTAGAGGGCATTGTTATCTCAATTCGAATTGCTACTAGCCACTGAGATCGTAAAATTCGACCCAGTTAGGCGCTTATATTGTGGAGTTTTCATATGCCACTGGGGTATGCGATTAAGTGGCAGACAGTAGTAGTCCTAAAAGTTGATGTAATTCATTCCATTACAGTTTGTTTTTCCGCGCCAGAGTCATTAGAAATTATAGATTTCTAATGGACTCTGCCCAGAGAAGTCGTAATGCATCTTTGAACGATTTTTGATTCTACTTACAATAGCATCAATAAACCTCTAAAACGAATAAATTTGTTTCTATATTTTGTTTATTATTTTAAAATTTAAATTTTAAGATAGGAAGTGCTGGATGGAAGAAATAATTCAAAAAAACGTTTTCATTATTTTTTAAACAGATGTGGGGAAAAAAATTGAAGAGAAAAATTTAGCAAAAGTGTGTTTTTGTCACTGACTTCAGATACAATTTATGATTGCCTTTTGATTGATGCTTAAACGAATATTTAATTGTTCTATTTTGCATTTACTTACGATTATCTTCTTAGGCTCTTTTTTATTTCCTTTGAAAACAAATCGTAGACATGTTAAGCAGAATTTCAACATTAAAATTCTGTTTTGACAGCAGTCAAGAACATAAAAAACACTGAAGAGGGAAAACATTTGTAATCTTTAATGGATTTAAGAAAAGAAAACTATGACTTGAACAAGAAAACGTTTACGTAATGAGCATAAAAATTAAAAATTGCCGTCTTTTGTATTTTCTTAAAGCAATGTAATAGCGTAAAATAGAATAAGAAAGTTAATCTATTTTCCATGTTATTTCTATTGATACTCTCACCCAATTTAGTGCTGTATTCAGATGGTGTTTGGTTTACGGATTTTAGATTTTAAATGTTCAAAAATAAATCTTTATCAAGTTTCTTATACGTACATAAATATGTAAATACATGTATATTTTATATTCATACTTTACGTCGTCCAATAGTTACTTTCCCCTTAACACGATAGTTTGATAGCGTCGCTTTCAAACATTGCAAACTTTAGTATTTTTATCCGTATTTACATCGGTTTTCATATCTCATAAAAGTAAAATGCATGGAATAACAAGTAAAAATACCGTAAAACGATCGTAAAAAGACCGTAAAAAATCCTAGATAAAGACTTCAAGTTAAGTAACACAACAAATCCATTCGCAATAAATTTATTTGCATTCGCTTGCCTTCTTATAAACATTTATGACAATTTCATACGTCGTAAAGAAAAGTAAAAGGAGATGATTTTTATTAACTAGTGTCAGTAGTAATAAAGGGAGCTTAACTAAATGTCAGATTTTGCTAAGTAACTGCAAGACAAATAACAGTTTTGGCTGTAGAAAACTTTAGTATCAAATAAAGTATCAAATAAAACGTAAATGAATTATTTCCATAAATTTTATATTTTTTTACTGTAATAAAAAGGTATTGGGATTGATGCCTTAAGCTTAATCGATGATTTCTCAAAACAAAATAAGATTTAAATCAAACAATCATTTTACATAAAATGCTATCATTTATTGAACAATTTATGTTCTTTAAATCTTTATCTATCTTTCGCCCTTATAAACTATCTTTCTGCTTTACATAGAAGTCGTTACATTACCTGCTTAAATTACTTAATTGCTTATTACAACCCTTTTGTCAGGATTACGACCTAGCTTCGCTCACCAGACATGTTGTGTGTGTTAATTTTACAGCTTGAAGTCGACTTCGAACAACAGATTTTTGAGAAACTATTCTTGGCAATTTTATTTACTTTCAGAAGACTGTCGTTTTGTTTAAGATGGGATTTGAATTACGGGCTACCGATTTATAAGTTAATATACCACCGAAATACATACATAATTGGTCATTACAACCTTTCAGTCTGGATTACGACCTAGTATCTCACTGCACTTGTGTTCTGGGTGTTAATTTTATACATGAATGAGGGGCTACAGCTTAAAGTCTATTCCGAACGACAGATTTTTGAAAAACTCTTCATAACAATTTCATTTTATTCTCAGGGTTTTTGTCAGAAATCTGCTGATAGGAAGTCGCCGAAGAAATATTTTTTCATACTCCGGTTTTGTTGGGATGTCTAACCTCAGGTTTGAACCGTGGCCTCACGTTTAATAAGCCAACGCACTACCTACTAGACTACGACGACTTCAATCTATAATGAATTACTAGTTACACTACCTTAAAATCTTTTAATATACAACTAAACTTTAAATTATTATCCCAAGGCATACCTAATTAAGTGGTTGAAGTGCGTGAATATAAACTCGAGCAACACATTTTTGAATTCTGGTGAAAGCGAATAAATTTTTGATCATGATTCAATTTGTACGAGATACCTCGTGATCTCCCGCAAGTACAGTGGACAGCAAAAGTCTTAAGACGGCAATATATTTTAGGAATTTCATGAATTTTAGCCAAAAGTTTGTATAATAATTTATAGTTTATATATTGATTTTTTTAATTTATTTTTGTTTTATTATAAAACAAAAAATTTTTTAATGTTTTTCATAAAACAAGAGAAAAATAAGTAAAAGTTTCAGATGACTCCATGGGTACCCCCAAGGAGATCCCTGAGTAAATTTAAAATTCAAAGGCCTAATATATGGAAATGGTATCCCTTGTATTTAGAGGAATATCCCTTAAGATCAAGCACTTTGGAATTGAATGTACAAATTTTGTTTTGTGTTTTCTGGTGGCACCATGAGCAAGTTTTCCGGTTGACTTTTGTTAGAGGTTTAGCGATTACGTAACCGTTCTTTCAAATGACCTCCTAAATACTCTCTTGAGGCCATATCGGGACTTTGTGCAAGAGTATTAAGCCTGTGAGGATTTTTTTGTGTCTAAATATATTGCCGTTCTAAGGCTTTTGCTGTTCACTGTATGTATATTATATGAAACAATCACGGTCACCTGAAAGGAAATAGTAGTACTCTTCGAACACAGTTCGTCTCCACTGTACCATTGCAACAGTCCAATGCATTTGAAATCATCGTTTTTATTCTAGTAATCGCCATAATCTAGTAGGTAGTGTGTTGGCATATTAGACGTGAGGCTACGGATCAAACCCCAGGTCAGACATCAAAACGAAATATAAAAAAATATTTATTCGTTGACTGCCTCTCAGCATATTTCTGGTAAAAACGCTCAGAGAATAAATAAAAATGCCATAAAAAAGCTTCTCAAAAATCTAACGTTCGGACTCGACTTTAAACTGTAGGTCCCGCCACTCATGTATTAAATTAACGTACATAACTTAAGTGGTGTGAGAAGCTAGGTCATAATCCTTACTGAAGGGTTGTGTAATGACCAATTATATATGTATGTGTGTGTTTTTATTCTAGGCAACTACAGATGTCACTTGCATTATCTAAGAACCACAATTATTTTCTTTCCTGGCAAAATTTTATTAAAGACACTGAAATAAAATAAAGAAAAAAAGATGTGAGAGATGCTTTGTAACAGCCTGGAATTCCCTTAAGGTACGAAACGAAATTAAAAATAAATTTTCCCGTAAACAAGTACATTTATTTCGCCACTCTTAAATCTTTCCAAGACTGGTTGTTCTAAATAAACATAAACAATGTTCAAAGTATGAGGAAATCTGGCACAAATTATGAAAAAAAAATTACACAGGTTTTCCAGCGTAAATGTTTTGTTATTTTTTTATCCACGAATAAGTACATGCGTTGTTAACGTTCATTTCTAATCACGCTTGCTGAATAGGAAACCCTGATTGTTGGTTTTTACGTGACTTATTTGCAACAATTGAGCTCTTGGAAAAAGCTTTCATTTACTTACAAGACATATATTCATTGCCTCAATACTAGGCTTCTGGTAGACTTATTTTTCAATTTCTTTCAATTCTAAGACGGATAAATATCACTTTTGAAATAAAAACGTATAAAAATATTTGTGCATGAAATTGAATAGTTTTTAATACTGAAACCTATACATACATACATAATTGGCCATTACAACCCTTCAGTCAGGATTACGGCCTAGCTTCTCACACCACTCATGTTGTGTGCGTTAATTTTTATACGTGAGTGGCGGGACCTACAGTTTAACGTCGACTCCGAACGACAGAATTTTGAGAAACTTTTTCATGGCAGTTTATTTTACTCTCAGAGTTTTTGCCAGAAATCTGCTGAGAGGAAGTCGCCGAAGAAATATTTTTTTTTTTTTTTTCATATTTCATTTTTGATGTCTGACCTGGGATACGAACCCGGGCTTTACGAATAGTAAGCCAACACACTACCTACTACACCACGGCGACTTCAACTGAAACCTATAGTTAAACGAATAATTAAATGCATCTTCATTTTGTTTTATTTGAATAAATTTATTGCAAACATTCAATTCACTTTTAAACAGTTTTTTTTGCAGCAAAATCGTTAACTTCATACAAACTTTTCATTTCTATGTGAAAATTTACTTCTTTTTTTGGATGTAGAACATTTGTTTTCCACGAATTTATTTGCAAACATTATAAATCCATTTGAAATAAAATGGTAATAATTTGGTTGTCGTTTGGTTTATTTGTTCAAAAGAAAAAATGGAAGAGAAAAAAAAGAAATGCGTGTTGACAAGACTTGCAAACAAACGAAAATATTTGCGGGAATAAAAACACACGTCCTTGAAACTTATTCAGCTTTTTATGGCTCTACTGTGTTTCGTTTTTTTTTTTTTGTTTCTTATTCTAACATCGTCCACTTAATTTGCTTTTAAATAGAATGCCAAAAATATTTGCTGCCAACAAAATCTTTAAAAGACAGGCCAAAAAAAATGTGTCAACAAAAAAACTAACTTAACAGGCGAACAAAAAATGTAATCAAAAAGAAGTATTTTGTTGTCTCTTTTAACTGAATTTTACTTCATATGAAATTTACTTATAAACAAGCAACTTATGCTGATGAGTACAAATTTATAAGTTTTTAGCAGTTCTTTATATCAATTCATAGAAGTCTTATTAACTCTCATTTTATTTATTTTACAGGTACGTAGCAAGTCCCTACTTACTTATCTCAGGTATTTAAAAAGAAATTTATTTAAAGAAAAAGAAATTATTTTTTTGAGTTTATTTTATTCCAAATACAGATAAACATTAACAGAACATTATGAAAACACAATTTGGGGAATTTATCACAATGAAAATTCTAAGGAAATTTTCTGTATTTTACACACAGGCGTATAAAGCGTCACACTCATAGCTGCCAGATTTGACGATTTATCGTCATTTTGACGATTTTGAGCCCCAATAACATCATATTGACGATGTGACGATTTATGCCCTTATTTTGACGATTTTTAGAAATTAAACATTTACATCATATTCCTAACTTTAGTACACTAAAAGCCACTTTAAGCTTTGTAATTACTTTTCAATTGTTACTATTGCAAATTTAGATTAGTAATTACAAGGAGTAAAGTATTATATTTTTCTTTCTTCTTCTTCTTTTTCTTTTCTTCTTCTTTCTTTTACTTTCGAATACCTGTGATGATTTTCCTTATTTTATTCCTTTTTAATCCCTTAAAAGCCAACAAATTACAACTCCTAAATAACCTTGTAGTTGAGAATAATTTATCACTTGTCGTTGCAGACAATTTTTAAAATTCGAGTATAGCTTCTAATATTACTATCGGAAGAAAAAGGCAAGGGTCGTTATTTTTTTCGTAAGACCAACAGTCAGGAGATGGTTGGCATCGTGTTTGGAACTATGAAAATATGTTATGGGAAGAATAAAAAAGAGAACAATGTTTATGGACACTAAGCTTGTAAATTTTTCACCATAAGTAACAGGAAAGACCTCTGCAGGAATTGAGTTCCATTTACGAATAATCCAACTAAAAACGTTCTTTTTCTGTAATGCAGTGTGCGATCCACTGGCCAATCGACCACATATGGATGTCCTGACCGAGACGATCTTCGGGGTCAAGTCCCCTTATTTCGTTCGAACAAAATCCTTTTGTAGTAGTGATAGAACAGTGAAACACAAACCACAATGCAACGATGCACCAATGATTCAATGGAGTTAGATTCACTACCGTCATTAACGAGCTACTACGGCCTCTCTTGTACACGGTCGATAACCTCAAAATAGACGCTGAGGCACCGACCTCATAAATAGTATAAATAAATATAGTAAGATCAGATGATAAGATCTTAAGAAGGAACTGATGGACGTGAAAAATGTGTCGGTTGCAGCCAACATTACACTGAATCTTCATGCCCTGAATGTCAGGAGCTTCTGACACCACCCATAGATTAAGATGATGCAATATTATTGCTGCGATTATGTATCAATAAACAACATAGATATGATGGGATAGATTGCTTAAACCTTAAACAATTTTTTCCTGAAAATGATATAAAATTTCTCCGTTTTTGAAAAAAAATAAATAAATTAAGATGAGGGAGGACGCTGGCTTTTAATTTCCAACAATTATTTTTTAAATGTTTTATTTCGAACTCAGATATGTACATACATTGACTTTATATGTTTTACTACAATTGAAAAATTTTAAGAAAATAAACATCTTTGACGATTTTGAAGATTTTTTCTCAAATATTTGACGATTTGGTGCCTCATTTATCTGGCAGCTAGGTCACACTGCATCTAATCTCTGAGAGTGTTTAGATTTCTTAAATCGAAAATCCAAAATTGAATCCAATGTAAATTTGTTTTACTTAACAATTTTATAGTGCAACCTGGTCACCAGTAGACAGCCCTTGAGTCCCGCGAGTCGAAATCCATGCAAAATTATATCCTACACTTCCGTGGTTAGTAGGTGTGTTATGGTTATGTCTTAAATTGTTTGTTTGCAATGTTAGCCAAACTCAAATAATTGTTGAACAACTTGCAAAAAATGTCTTTCTTTTTTTCTGCTTTTTTATTTTATTGAGGAAATGAAAATCTTCGCACACTGCTAATGGGCATACTGTTTTATACTTGGCGGGAGTACATTCATACATCACAACCCTTCAGTCAGGAATACAACCTAACTTCTCACACCACTTATGACGTGTGTGTTAATTTTATAAACGAGTGGTGGGACCAACAGTTTAAAGTCGATACCGAACGATTGATTTTTTTGAGAAACTTTTCATGGCAATTTTATTTTAAACTCTAAATTTTCCTTCACTCTATGGTTATAATCCTGGCTGTTCTTCCATTACGCTCCCTTAAGCTCTCCTGTGTTGCTATTATTATTACTACCATGAAGAGTTTATCTGCTTAAGCTCAATCACGTGTAAGCTTCAAAGTTGTACAACAGATAGCTACTATAACCACCAGGAATTACTTTTAATTGTAGTCCTCTCCTAAATTTCGATTTATTCGTCTATCTGTACCCGGTATTTTAAAGAGATGCAAACCATACTTAGTTGGTCATTACAACCCTTCAGTCAGGATTATGGACCTAGTTTCTCATATCAGTTATGTTGTGTACGTTAATTTTATACATTAGTGGCGGGATCTACAGTTTAAAATCGACTCCAAACGACAGATATTTTGAGGAACTTTTCATGGCAATTTTATTTACTCTCAGAGTTTTTGACAGAAATTTGCTGAGAGGAAGTCACCGAAGAAATAATTTTTTTATTTTTTTTTTCAACACACATTGCCAATACATTTGCGTATATATGTTTGTTCCCTCACAACAAAGTAAGTATAAATTCAATAATTCTGATGAAAAACAATGGCAAATAATAGTGATTAAATTTTGTTTTGCCCCTATTGAGTGTAAAGCATTTGATTAATTGTTTATTGTTCTACACTTATTATATTGAGACATATGGTTGGACTAGTTTCATAAAAACTTTTTTATTTGAGTTACTTTTAAAATTAACACAATTATTATAAACTCTATAAAGTGTTTATAAATTATATTGTATAAAAATTAATTCTCTAGAATTTTGTATTTATTGGAAAAAAATTGGGTCTGCATAAAAAATGTTTTCCCTTTAAATTCTTTCATTTCTTTCAGTTTTTCTACAATATACATATGTGTACAGTGAGCGATAAAAGGAACTGTACACAATGGATAAAATTCTAAAAATCACCAAACTCAACTTTTACCACTTAAAAAAATTTTTTTAAATCTTTCTTGTTTCAATTTTAAAAACTGGCAATGATAATTATATTTATTTTAGCACGTTGACTGCCAACTACGAAATAACTCGCAGATTGCGTTCCGTTCTAGAAAGAAATCCCACAAAAAAATTGATTAAAAGGAAAAAATTATTGACAGAGGGCGTTATAAATGTAAAGAAAAGGAAAGACTATTAAAAACCATGAATATTTTTATTGTAAACTCGTATTTTCAATTATAAAGGAGAGGTTTTTCTGATTTAAAACATGAATTTTTCATTCAACTTTAATAATTTAATAAGAAAATGGTGTAATGAATATAAATTAATTTATAAATGGCAGGAGAAAAGTTTCATTAAAGCCTCAATAGTTTTACTACCAATCGGATAAATTACGAAATTTGTTTATTTGGTCATAAACAAATATTACCGTAAAGTTTCCCAAAAGTTAACAAGAACAAACTTTAAGAATTAAGAATAAAATTTATTGAGTATAACTTTAATGCCTGAAGTTTTTCCAGAATATTGTGTTATTGCTGGCAAATGTATTTTTATTATTCAATATTTTCAATGGCAAACTTTTATTAGTTTGACAGGCACATTGTAAATGATGCCGAAACAAAAGGAGTGAAAACAATATACAGTGCGAGAATTAATTTGTATGTTTTTAAGTCAGTACTGCAGAATAAAGGGTCATCTATTGTTTCAAATCTGATAATACTTCAACAGGATGGCAACTCATACCACAATCGATTACGTCAAACGTTTGATGGCCGTTTAATTAGACGAAATGGTGATATCAGTTAGCTGTCAAGAAGTTGCTATTTCACACCGTTGGACTATTTTCTATAGGGTGCCGTGAAAGAAAAGTGTTATTCCGACAAGAAACAATTGAGCACAATACTTGAAAAAGTGCATGAAAATTGGTCCGATCGAATGAGGTGCTGTGAGGCCAACCGCGGCAGCCATTTGAATGAAATAATATTCCATTTCTAACCGGAACAATTGTTCTCCACAACAAAAAAATTATTTTGGCAAAATTTCAAAACGCTTTTTTATTGTATTTTTAAATTAAAACTTTTAAAAAACCCACCCTATATTTAAAGATATTTAACGATTCGTGGCAGACACTTAATTTTTTCTTTCTTAAAACTTAAATGTTCAATTTTCAGGACAGTTACTGCAAAAAAAGGATCGAATTATTATTTAAAGAACGCACCAAAATATTTGAAGTGTTAACAGGGTCATGATTGCACCCCTAATATGAAGTTTTACTAGAAGTAACAGGTTCAGTTGCAGATTTTATAGCAACTTAGAAACTGTTAAATGTGGTGAAGAAGCACTGTCTTTTTCCACAACTCTTAGATGACTAATGTCTGGCAAAATGCCATCCATAAAGCATTTGGATCTTCTGCTTCCACTGTTCCATCGTTTCTATATTTTCGTCACATGCTCTGCATTTGTAGAGATTTTCCATGCCTATGTGATTCAAATTCAACTTCACTACTTTTCTCAGCTAAGGTCTCTACGGCATACATGATTGGTCATTACAACCATTCAGTCAGGATTACGACCTAGCCTCTCGCATCACATATGTTGTGTGTGTTAGCTTTATACATGAGTGGCAGGACCTACAGTGTAAAGACGATTCCGGATGACAGATTTTTGAGAAAAACTTTTAATGGCAATTTTATTTTACTCTCAGAGTTTTTGCCAGAAATTTTTTGAGAGAAAATCGCCGAAGAAATATTTTTCGTTTTGTCGGAGATCTCTGATTTGGGACTTGAACTGTGGTGTCATATCTAAAAATTCCACTAGACTTCGGGGACTACATAATATTTCCTAAGTTCATAAAATAAAGGCATACATTCCATTTAAGAGATGTTCAATATTTCGATTATTTTTCATATAAGCAAGTCTGTTTCCACAAATGCCCATCACTATAAGCCTTAAGCTTTCATTATATACTAGAGTATAGAATATAATTTTATGTATTCAGCTATTATCGCGTCTAAAATGTTATTGTCTGTGGCAAAATGCGAGACATAAAAACTATAACAAAATTGTCTACTGTTTGTCTATGAATAAATTATAAACTTTTCATATACATTTTTAATTAGAATGAGAGATTTTTATAAATAACTATTCGTTTAATAATTAGAATGCGAAGCAACAATTCAATATATTTTTACACAAGCCGTTGTCTATAGGCGACAACAGTTGGCTAGCCACTTACACTGGAAACTGCTATAGTACACCTATTGATGCTTTGTAGCAGAATAAAAAAAGTATGAAATTTAAATACACTCAAAAAATTCTTTTATAAATCATTTCGTTTTATTGAAAACTTAAATATTCAGTTGGCTAAATTTGAGATACACTTTGGAATAATGACGGAATAACAACAACATCATTATTCAAGTACGACTGTATGTGAAATCCACAGCCAATCCTATTCTGAAAGGAAATGGAGTAGTTTAGCTGCCCGATTTATTCGGAAAACCGCAAGCCTTAAAGGCAAAACGGAGCCACAACTTCAATAAATCACTATGCCCGTCTAGTACATCGACTAGCTTGTTGAATACTATAATCAGTGGTATCCTGGAAGTATTTTGTGTAACACGGAATCTGTCCAACTCCAGCCCAAATTTTTGCCATATTCCTTGTTCTCTTAATCACAAAACAAATTTACTGGCGATGTTGATAATGTAGATAACCATATAGCCTCTATAAGCTTAGAAAAATTTAGATTCTCTTCATCTTTCTTTGTATGATTGAACGTAACTGTTCCTCGTATAAAACCAGATTTTGTTTTCATAAGTCCTTTGTTAATAAGTTTGTCATGTATTTAAGTCTTCATTTCAAATATTTTTTCCATCTATGTTTTAAGAAATGAAGGCGTGAGAACATATCGCACTGCTTCCTTAAACAGTTTAAAACAAAAGGAGGACTGTATTTTTTTTTTTTTTTGTGAAAGCAGAGAAAAGGATCCAAGAATTGCACAACTATTATGAGTTGCCTCCCTTTAGAGGAATCACTGCTATATACTACATATGTGTGTATCGCACATTTGAATATTCGTATTTGAAAGTAAATGTCAAGTGCCTGTAAAAATACCTTTTAGCTTCACTATTCAGTTTGAAAAGCATTTCAGCCACGTTAAGAATCTGTAACAGAGATGACTTAATTTTTTTTACTTTTTTTTGATTAGTACACTCTCTAAATCACTCATACGTTAAAGTACTGGCATAAATTAATTCACACAAAACTTTCACGTGTGCACTAAATTTAAGACGTATGAGTAATAAATAATACAAGAGGAATATTACGTATACGCTCTGAGTACTAATGCTTATGCTTTTGAGTTGTAAAAAAGTGAAATAAAATTTTAAATAAAAAATAAAACCGAAACAAAGTGAAAATATGATTCAAACTTATTTTTACAACATTTTGCAAACCATTAATCTTAGTTGATAAAAAATCCTTTTTTATACACTCGTTTACTTTTTTTTAGTAAATTTGAATAGAATTATTGTTGCACAAAAGATTTTCCTTTTGCTTAGACACACCAAGAGTATTGCAAAGCTGAATGGTTGAATGAATAGTGAATAGAAAAAAAGGGATACAAAGCAAAACAGAGCTTGTATATGTACGGTTTGTAAACACAAATATGCCCTTTAAAAAAATTTTTTTTGATACAATTGCAAAAGCGTAGAACCGTAAACAAGATTTGCATAGCTACAGTTGGGGCTAGAAATATGTTAACATTTTTTTAATGGTTCAACTGTACGATTTTCGTACACTGAATGACAATTTAAATTATTGGAATTTACATTTGGCGTTCGTTAACCCGTATTAAAGATTTCAGCAAAGATAATAAACACAGTAAGTAGTGAAGAAAAATTATTTGCAAAAAATACTAAAATCAAATCAACAAATGAAAATGAAGAATACTAATAAAGCATCACTAAGTGCTACAGGTAGTGTAGTAGGTAGTGTGTTGGCTTACTATTCGTAAAGCCCGGGTTCGTATCCCAGGTCAGACATCAAAAATGAAATATGAAAAAAAAAATATTTCTTTGGCGACTTCCTCTCAGCAGATTTCTGGCAAAAACTCTGAGAGTAAAATAAACTGCCATGAAAAAGTTTCTCAAAATTCTGTCGTTCGGAGTCGACGTTAAACCGTAGGTCCCGCCACTCACGTATAAAATTAACGCACACAACATGAGTGGTGTGAGAAGCTAGGCCGTAATCCTGACTGAAGGGTTGTAATGGCCAATTATGTATGTATGTATGTAAGTGCTACAGACATAAGTCAAAATAAATTCATCAAGACAAGATGATTTTATCAAAGCAAGATAAGCTTATCATTCAGCCATGCAATGTTTTATACCACTGAGCATATAATACAAGGAAAAAGAGTGGCTGCTGTAACTAAAGTTCAAATTGAAAAAAGAAACGCCACAGCAAATTAATATTTTGGTTGTATACGGTATATACGAACAGAACTTTGTATGCAAAATGTGTTGTCTTGCTATCCTTTAACAACAAAAATTGAAAGGAAATATACAAACATTTTACAAAAAATTTTAAAAACACAGTCAGGACAATAACTTGTATTTAAAAAATATCGCGGCAGGAAAAAAATATGTTTTTATTTTCACATTATGGTTGCTTTAGCAATAATTTACGCCATGACGTTTAAAATCGTTTTAAATGTTAATGGGTTTGTCGATTTATAAAATAAATTGCATGGAAAATATGTTTTTCGTAAACATTTTTTTTTATTAATTTTCTACGAACCAACATTCAGGTTACTCAGTGCAATGTGTTGGATCCTTGAAAATGGGAAGTGAAGTAGAGAAGAGCGGGAGTAGTATTAGATTTAAATCAATTTACGTTGAAAGTAAAAGGAAAGTAATAGGAAGTCGCCGTAGTCTAGTAGGTAGTGTGTTGGCTTATTAGACATTAGGCAACGGTTCAAGCTCCAAGTCAGCCATCAAAACTAAAATATGAAAAATATTACTTCGGTGACTTCCTCTCAGCAAATTTCTGGCAAAAACTCTCTGAGAGTAAATAAATTTGCCAAGAAAAGTTTCTCAAAAATCTGTCGTTCGAAATCGACTTTAAACTGTAGGTCCCGCCACTCATGTATAAAATTAACGCACTCAACATAAGTGGTGTGAGAAACTAGGTCGTAATCCTGACTGAAGGGCTTTAATGACCAATTACGTAGGTACGTAAGAGGAAAATTTTGCACAGGGAGACATGTGAGTAGTGTGGCTGAAAAACAAATTTTGAATAAAGCTATTAAAGATCATTGACTTCCTCTCCTTTTCCCTACCCCTCTATTATACCCTCTCCTTTAGGACGTATTACAATGGGTCAGCTTGACCTCCGAGTATTGTACTTGTTTCAATGGCAAGTACACGTTCTCTAACCTGAACCTAAACCTATTAAATATCAACCTTGCTCTCTTCTTTATGCATTCGAAAAGGCTCAAAATAGACTAGGCCTTGAAGTATGAAAGAATTGTATTCTATTTTCGGTCGAATGGGCATAGGTGTTATAAATAGTAAGGAAAGAAGATTTCTAGTATCATCCTAAGAAACCTATGCACTAGAATACCTTTTCGTAGCGGATCTATTATCTATTTTGAGCACGATTAGGTATTTAAATTCTATTTGAATTGCAGTTACTTGGTTAAATTCTGGTCTCATTATTGAAGTCTATAAACATTTCCTTAGTAATGTTGCAGAATGTTTCTTGTGCACCATAAGTCAGAAAAGCCCCTTTGCTGTGAGTAAACCAAAATACCAATGTCATCAACAAAGCATTTTTGCGTTAAAGTTTTTTAGATTTTATTCGGTACGAAACTGTTGTTACTCTCCAATTAGCCAACTTTGCTACATTCTTAAATTTGCCTTAGATCTTCAGAATTTTTAAAATTGGAGTCTTTGCAAGAATTCTAATTTTTCCTAAATACAAGCTGCTATAAGCGCATTACTGTCTTATAATAGTAACTCGACCTTTGTTCTTCAATATACAAATATGACCTGGGTTTCAGGGCTTAGGGTGTTAAACATGAAATATCTCGCTTTTTACCCTTATTCTTCTGTCGTCAAAGGCAATATCTGAGTATCTGGACTTCTATCTTCTCCTACGATATTTTAAGGATTCTATGTTTATGACAAGAAGTCGCAGTAGTCTAGTAGATAGTGTATTGGCCTAATAGACGTGAGCCAACTGTTCAAATCCCAGTTCGCGCATCTCCAACAAAATCGAAATATGATTTCTTGCGAAAACTGTGAGAGAGTAAATAAAATTGCCATGAAAAGTTTTTCAAAAATATGTCGTTTGGAATTAACACACACCACATAAGTAAGCGGTGTGAGAAGGTACGTCGTAATCTTGTTATGGACATTTATATATGTATATATGTATCTTTATGACATACTGGGCCAGGATACTGAAATTTCTAAAGATGCTACGCTTTAATATTTTCAAACTTACATCCAAAGATACTTCAGAAAGAGAGAGAATCATTCATGGGAATGTGAAGATCTAGAAGGCAATTAATGCGCTATCCGCATACTTGGATCGTATTTAGCTTTAACTAATAGTTCATATAGGCTTAAATCGTTTTTCGTCTTGATTTTTCTCGGATATTTCATCGAACGATTTTAACCACCCTTTACTTATTTTACCAACTAAAATTTTAAGACATATTAAATACATTTTAAAAGGTCTGACCTTGTTTCACTTCCTGTAAATCTTGCTGAAAAAAACAAAATGTTGTATTTAAAGAATACTTCATTAAAAAATTTAACACGGTTCAGAGTGCTGAAAACTTTTATGGATTTTTCTGTAAAGTACAACAAACTGACTTAAAACTTTATTGTAAAATATTAAGCACAATTTAAATACCACCACCAAACCACCAACCCACACAAACCAAAATTCCATATGGAAAGCGTATAAAAACAACTGATAACTGATAATAAATAAAATAAAATAAAATAGGTTTTAAACAACCACAGAAATGTGTTGACCACTGACTACATTCGAAATGATGCTGATGGTTTTACACCCAAAAGTAGTCACATCAAAGTACTTACTTATATGCCAGGGAAATATGAAATTGAATTACAAAATTGTACTCTCTTTGTGTTGGCTTTATACAGACAAACATTGTATTGTTTTAAAAGCAGACATGTTGGTGTGTATTCGCTATACCCACCATTGTGTGAAGGAAATTAAAAACAAAATGGTTTCGGTGAGATATTGATGAGAGTATCATTTTGAACACATTTCAGCGAATCGTGTATTGGGAATAACTATAGACGTGTGTATGCATATGCAGTCATCAATTATGTGAGAGGGTCAAAGGAAACTTGAAAATATTGTCAAAATAATTTACATTTATTTTATTTGTATGTGTCTGTATAGAAATGTTATATATGCTAATAACAGTCCCTAATTACAGAACTCTATGGAAAGAGGAACCACGTTGTTTATATTACGCAACAAAATCACAATATTAGAAATACTAATACACCCTAATGACTACAGTAAAATAATAGCAGGAAACAAGCGTTTCACTAATTACCACAGTTATTGTAATTCCAAACATCAAGAAAATAGAAAAAGAAGAATGGAGAACAAAAATAGGGTAAAATTATATGCTGAAATTATTTTTATTCGATGTATACGAATTGTATGTAATAACGTGCGTAGGGATATGAAATTTATTGAAATTGTTTTCAAAAAAAGTAAAAGCAATCGTAATTAATCTATTTCAAGCACAATTTTTCTACTGTTACCCAAAGTTTTTCCCATTTTGTTGCGTGATTCTGTAATTAAACTTCTACAACATAAGCGAAAGTGTAACTAAATACTGTGATCCTATGCATTTCAAAATTAGTCCGCACTTTACATTGCTAAATGAAAAGCTTGTAATACAAGTAATATAAGTAGGAGCATAGAGCTTCCAAGATGGGTCAAATTTTCCACTTTGTTAATAACCGTGCTTATAACAAGCGTATTAACAGAGTTTGTTTATTTTCACAGATTCGTTTCATGTCTTAAAAATAGGATCTTTAAGATATCGAAGGAGAAGATGGAACTCACTTCAGGATAAGAGTAGAAGGCGAGAGATTTCATATTTAACACCCTAAGCCCTGAAACCCAAATCATATTTGTATATTGAGGAACAAAGGTCGAGTCTTGAGGATAAATTAGAATTCTTGCAAAGGCTTACATTTTAAAAATACTGGAGATCTACGGCAAACTTAAGAATGTAGCAAAGTTGGCTAATTGAGGAATATCACCAGTTTTGTACCGAATAAAATCTAAAAAGCTTTAATTCAAAGGATAAGGTCACCCCGCATTAAAAAACGTGCTTATAATGCATTGGTATTTTGGTTTACTCACAGCACAGGGGTTTTTCAGACTTATGGTGCACAAGGAACATTCTGCAACATCACTAAAGAAATGTTTATAGACTCCAAAAATGAGACCAGAATTTACCCAAATAACTGATTAAAAAAGTGAGCCAAGTCCGATTAGCTAAAAGTGAAGATTATTTTCAATTCAAATACAATTTAAATACACAAGCGTGCTCAAAATAGATAACAGATCTACTACGAAAACGTTTTATAGTGTCTATGTTTCTTAAGATGTTACCAGAAATCTTCAGTCCATCTGATTTCCTTACTACCTTCCACCGAAAATAGAATACGATCCTCTTATACTAATATGTAGTCCTAGTTTATTTTGAGTCTTTTCGAATGCATAAAGAAGACAGCAAAGGTTTAGGTTAATAGGTTTAAGTTAGAGGACGTGTACTTGCCATTGAGACAAGTACAATACTCGGAGATCAAGCTGATCCATTGTAATACGTGTTAAAGGAGAGTGGTTAATAGAGGGGATAGGGAAAAGGAGGAGAAAATTAAATGATCTTTAATAACTTTATTCGAAATTCGTTTTTAAGCCACAATACTCACATGTCTTCCTGTGCAAAATTTTCCTATTACGTACCTACGTAATTGGTCATTAAAGCCCTTCAGTCAGGATTACGACCTAGTTTCTCACACCACTTATGTTGTGTGCGTTAATTTTATACATGAGTGGCGGGACCTACAGTTTAAAGTCGACTCCTAACGACAGATTTTTGAGAAACTTTTCATGGCAATATGATTTAACTCTCAGAGTTTTTGCCGAAGAAATATTTTTTCATATTTCGTTTTGTTGGATGTGTCTGATCTGGGCTTTGAAATGGGGCCTCAAGTCTAATAAGCCAACACTAGACTACGACGATTCCTCATCCATCCATTACCGCCAAAAAATAAGCCGGCAAAGAACACATCCTTGTCAACTGACGGATATAATATCAACAAGTTTTGAAGATGTGACATTTTGCTCTCAATTAACAGGCAATTTCTTCATGTATTCCTTCTCTTTCGAGGGCCTGCTTGATATTTCGATGATTTAAATGGTTCAATAACTTTTATAAATCAACGTGGGCTAAATCTAATTGTTGTTTTGAATTCGTATATTTGGTCGACCATTATTCGATGGGATGCCACATAATCATCATTAGAAGATTATGATATGAAATCGGAACAAATTAAAACAAACGTTCTAATATTACGGGCATAATCTCTCTCAAATTATTACTATCTGAAGTCTTGTCTTTTTTTGGTATTTTTATAATCGCTCAGCAAGTTTACTTACCACGATAGTCATCTAAAATTCAAGCACACTGGGGCATTGGGTATTTAGATTTTAACATTTAAAATTGTCTACAAATATAGGACTAGAAACCTCATTTAGATATTTCGCTCATCACCATAGTTGGATTAGTGAGAAATTTGTTATTCTTCTACACTCGGATTCCATTTTCCTTTATCTTGTTTGCATATTCCCTTTACACTAGGCCCTTAGTGTTGAGTATATTCATTAAATTCTACAACAACCATCACGTATTTAATCACAATTGAATGACTTTCTCCTTTCATTAAGTATTTCATAAGAATATTTCATAAGAATATTTTCGAACGAAGGTAAATAAAATCATTGAAAGAAAATAAAATTAACGATGAAGACATAATACGAAATTCCTATGTTTTATACAAGCACAGCATATTTTTAATTGAAAGCTTAGATGGTAATGCCTTACCCTCTGATATTTTCATTGCACTTGAAATAGAACAATAAAATCCTTTCATAATATGTCCTGCTGTTGCAAACGCACTGAGTGAACAGACAAGCAAGCACGTGTGCAAGAAGAAATGAAAATGAATTTTCATTGATAATAATGTATTGATGCAAGTGAAAACTATGGCAACATTTTAATAAAAATTCTTTTTAACTTTTGTTGCAGCAAGTGTTGTTGCAAGTGTTGAATGTTGTCTTTCCAAGCAATACTGTAAGTATTGTTTTGGCAATTGAAAAAAGGCTGAATTAAACTCTGCTGAAGTTTTCTGGATTGTTTTTGCAAATGTGTAGGTTATCATTGTATACCATGGCATATGGGTTGTTCTATATTTAAATGAAAGATTGAGTTTCTACATGAATACATAACATAACAATCTCCTTTTAAGTAGAAAAGCCTTAAAGTTATAGTTTATAAAAAAATATTATTTCGCTTGAAAAATTATCGAATTAAAGTATTCTACAGGAAAACTTTGTAAGTGTAACTAAAACTAGCGAATTAAAATCTTAAACTTCATGAAGCAAAAGTTGTTTATCATAATACTTCACTTCCAGTATAGGGTAATAATAAATATCAGTTGGTCTTGCCGCCATATGCTATTCTTTAGTTTTTCCGAAGTTAAAAATGTCTGTTCATTGTACCATTTTTGTTTCCTTAAAGTTTCCTAAAAAAAGCAAAAACTTTCGAAATGGGCAACAAATTTTTCAGTAATTGATACAAAAAGTTTAGCAAATTTCTTTTAAAACAATAATGAAAAGATTTTTTTGCAATACAAGACGCTTAAAGAGGAGAATGAGGTTTTATTTTAAAGGAATACAAGTTTTTAGATCACGATATTAAACAAAATTTTTGTTTCTACAATAAGAATAGAATAAAAATATTAAAAAAAATAATAATTTTTTGGCGATATTAAAAGGTAATAAAATTACAAAATTTATTAATTTAACTGTCCGTTTAAATTTAAAAAGTTTAGTTTTAGTTTATTAGTGTTGGCAGGGAAGAGAGGAATTGCTTGTGATACATTGACAATTTTCGACTGTTTCAATATGGATTTTATGGATGTTTTTCTTTCACGTTTTAATTGAATTTCATAAAAAAAGTTCGTTCTTTACACGCTAAAGAGAGTTTAATAGGGAATATTTTTGCACTGTCACCTATAACCGATTATTTTCTTTTTTAAACCTCAAAGCTTTCTGTTGAACATCTATCTTTAAGTAGTCGTAGTAGTTTACTCAGTCTAAAATATGTTTATTTAAAATTTTTAAGCAGTTTCAACCTTACAATGCTGAAATAGCACAGGCGAGATTATACAGCAGATACATACTAGACGTGAAGCCACCGCTTCAAAGCCCATATTATTCATCTCCAACAAAACGGCTTCCTCTCAGCAGATTTCTGGCAAAAACTCGGAGAATAAATAAAATTACCATGAAAAAGTTTGTCAAAAATCTGTTGTTCGGAGTCGTCTTTAAACTATAGATCCCACCACTCGTGTATAAAATTAATGCACACAGCATAAGTGGTGTGAGGAGCTAGGTCGTAATCCTGACCTACGAAGTTGAGTACAAATTTAAAATACAGACCTACAACAGTTTGAAGATTAATTAGCCCAAGATTTTTGTACAGTAATGGAATAAACATGAAAGTAATGTATAGCCAACAATTTAATCAATTCAATATCTGTACATACAATGATCCTATCGAAATTCACTCTGCTTTGACGTTTTGAGTTGCTTTGGTTGTCTCTGTAACACTGAGTTTGCCAGTTATGTCAGTGCCCACGAATTTCGGTGGAAAACAAAAAAATATTTTGAACTCAGAAAAATGTCAGAAGCATTAGAGTCCGTAAATTAGGAAGCATACATTTGAAATTTATTTACTCTCAGAGTTTTTATGAAAAAATCTGCTTAGAGAAAGTTGCCGAAGAAATATTTTTTCAAATTTCGTTTTAGATGTCTGGCCTGCGGCTTGAATCGTGGCCTTACGTCTAATTAGCTAACACACTACCTACTAGACTACGGCGGCTTCAGACTACAAATACATAAAACAAAAAGCAATATTTCGTATCTAAGTATTGTATGATTGGAGATATTACAGTGTTGTTCATTAAAACCACAATAATTCATTACAGTCCAGATTCCAGAATCATAAATATTCTTGCATTTAATATCTGTTTTACGATTGTGTCTTCTCCCATAAAACATGAGACGAATGTTTACGATAGACATGAATATGGAGTGTTCTTATCTACACAAAAACCAAACACAGCACTAAGTGTAATAAAACACTATCATTATACGATACTGCTGCTATTGTTGTTTGTCTTTGTAAACATTGCATTGAAAACAAACATGTTTTAAGCAAAACCAACTATTTTTTCCATACACAGTGAGCGTCAAAAGAACCTGTACACCGTGAATAAAATTCTAACAATCACCAAACTCAGCTTTTACCAGTTAAGGAGAGTGCCCGAAAATTTTTTTTACAATATTTCGAAATTTTTGTAATTTTTTTTTTCAATTTTAAAAACTGGCAATGAAACAATTTCCAAATAAAAATAACGGTAATTTATTATTGCATATTTTTTAATGTACAATTTCTTTTGACGCTCACTGTACTGTACTTATGTAGATATGAAATTATGAAAATAAACATAAGGCACTAGATAGAATAGAAAAGAGGGATACTTACAAACTTGCAAACAAAACAAAACAAGGCGTTACGAGTGACAACAATGGAAGAAAAGAAAACTTGTTTGTCAATTTAATGTATGTTGTCTGGATAATGTAATGCAGGCGTAATTAAATTTTTGCAGCAAATTTTAGTCGTTCAAAGCAAAGGGAATTTATTTAGTTTTCTTTGAAATACATTTTGAACTACAGTAGCGTTCTATTGTACGCTAGTGTTCGTACCTGATGTTCTTATTAATTTTATCTCATATTTTATTTACGACCAGGTCTAAATAAGAGAGAGTATAGGGACCTTAAATGTTACATAATATCTGTATTTTCTTATTCAATTGTTCTGTTTTTATTGTTTTTTTTATTTTTTTTTTTTTGCATTCTCATGTTTATTTTATAATTCACTTGAAAACGGAGAAAGAAAGAAACATAAATTTGAAAAGTAAACGTATTTTATAATTCATAAATTTCATTATAATTTTACAACTCTTTTCTTATTTGTTCATTACTTGAAAGTTTGTGCATTCAAACTAAAAAAGAAAAATTAAAAGATTTTTGTCACAACTTTAATACTAAACAAAGAAGAAAAAATACCTACAAGTGAAAAACATGAACCAGTCATGTTCTACTATTGCCAGTTGTAATGTACATCATTAGATGTCTTTATTAGTTTCGAAACAAATTATATTTATGCACTCATCGATATCCATTAGAACAACGTAATGACTTTCCGTCTAAGGGATTCATATTTAATAACACTTTTTGGTATTTTCAAATACAAAATTCTTTTTGACTCTTGATTGGATAGTATAAATTGGCTAAGCGCAACCACAGTGGCCATTGAAATAACATGCTAATAGCAAGCCATCCATATGCTTTAATAAAATCAAGTATTCCATCGAGTGGGCATAGTCTAATAGGTAGTGTGTTGACTTATTAGACGTGAGCTCACGGTTCAAACCCCAGGTCAGACATCTCCAACAAAACGAAATACGAAAAAATATTTTTTCGGCGACATCCTCTCAGCAGATTTCTGGCAAAAACTCTGAGAGTAAATAAAATTTCTATGTAAAGTTTCTTAAAAATCTGTCGTTTAGAATTAACTTAAAACTTTCCATTCACTTATGTCTGAAATAAACACCAACAACATAAGTGGTGTGAAAAACTAGGTCGAAATCCTAACAAAAGTACGCCATCAATATCATGATACTCCCATGATGATACAAAGTTTCACTGAAAATTTTGGAGTGTAGACGGGGAGGTGCGATATCAATTACTAATCGTCCTTGCTCAAGGAGTTGGTATACTGTATTTCGATTTACCTAGCCATACGTTACAAACACAAGCAGACAGGGACCGCAGCGTTTCAAAAATTGAAGGAAACAAATATTTGTTGTTGGTGCTTGAAAAAATGTATGTATACGAACTTTCCACTTGAGCTGTCAAACTGATCTAATTGCGTTTTGAAGAACTCCACGGAATTTAAATATACAGCATTAAGTAAAGGACCAAAGAAAATATACGTGTGATATGACATATTTATCATGAAGTGCAACATCTTTTTTCCTGTTCAATTATGGCCATCTTAAGTGTACTGCTGGCTTCGATCTCATTAACTATGGATAGCAGTGATCAGAATAAATCGTTCGACCAGATCGTTTAACAATTCCCTTCCAATCTTACAAGGCACACAGCTTTATCTTTCTTGGTGTTCATTTGAACATTTGCACCATCTGTGACGTTTTGCTTTGCATCATTCGAAGCCTTTTTTTCATATTTTTGCCATGTGTCATCTATTTTACATCGTACGTTCTTATTCGCTTCAGAACACGTTCAATTCCATTCCGTTTTGGCAGTGAATCGTAAATGGAAAATTTGTCCATTAAATTTATGGCATCCAAACATCAAGCCCTTGTATATATACAGCTTTTTCTTCAAATGGTTGAGAATTGTTTAGGCATGAGTGCCTAGTTCCTTAATAACATTCAATTTCTTCCATAATTTCATATAATTTTGTAGCGATTGCTTGACTAGCTCCGGATGCATTTTGAACGTTAAAATATTGAAATAAAGCAAACAGCTTGATTGATATTTTTCTAGTTACATCATCCTCTTTATCATCATCCATACTTTAAAACTTTTTTCGACAGTCAGCTACATATTCTTACCCCTTTGTTTAATTCATATAAACGTAAAGCAGGATGTTAATGTTGCGAATTCTCACTCAACTGAGAGATAACTTCTCACAGAATAATCCGACTTTAATAATGCCTTCTACCACAGCAAGGCTTTCTAACATAGCATTAGCTTCGTACAGTGTTATCTAATGCAATTAATATTGCCACAGATATTATATATTAGAACCGATTATTGACAATTTGTAACCGAACGTTTTCAAACACCCTGTATATTAATCGACGTTATGTCAAGGTAGGTTAGGTTAGCGGGTAGCCTGCCGTTCACAGGCAAGTTCACTCAGTGGCCATATGGAAAATTGTGTTGCCCAGTGAGAGGTAAGGCCCTTTGTCATAATTCGTTAGTCGCGGGGTTGAACCACCCGAAGTTCCGCATGAAATCGGTCGGTTCCCTTAGTGGCACGTTCGCCCCCATGCTCAGGACTTTTTTTGAAGCCCAAAACTGATGAAGTCTGCTCTGAAGTGCCGGGCACCCATATAAAAGGTGTTGCACCGAAATCGACATTTAAATGTTAACAAATAAAAGAGCCTTCTAAACCCTAAAAGCCGCTAAATTTTCTTACATTCATAAGGTGGAACTCTATGTCTTAGACGTGTTCCCATTCCTAAGACTTCAATAGACTTCAAGTTAAATTAGATTCCATTGTTTTCTTATAAAATTATCATCCCTTTTTCTGTAATCCTACAGTCCATCTAAAAGGAAATAACAAAAAAAATTTCCTTAAAATTCTTACAATATTTTCACAATTCATTCAAACTTTCCATTAAAATATGTTTTAATTAAAAGCTTTGTGTAGAGTATTGTGCCTCTGTCTTAGTTTAAAATTTCTTACATTATTAAGACCAACAGGAACGCGTATCCCTTTAATCAGTAAAATGAAGCAGGACTTAATTATATTCAAATGAACAACTTTTTATAGCAAAAAGAAAGAAAGAAAAGAAAACAATTTAAGGATAAGAATAAAGCAAAGGCAAACAGGCGGTGGTCCTTATAGCTAAAGATTCTCTGTATCAGCATTTTTGCAGTCAGAAAATGTGCCACAGCAAATAAATGTTTAAAATTATTTGCTAAAATCTACACACAATAATCATTACACAGCTTGTTAAGTCGATGATGTAATAAAGTTTTTACAATTTTTTCTTGTTTTTTTTTTTGTAGATTTAATCACAGGATTTTATTTTAATCCTACAATTGAATTAAATGTTCGGCAAGCACATAAAAAATGTTTTTCATTCAGTTTTTCATTGTTTTTCAGAATGGCGTTATAAAATGGCATTAAAAAGCGATTAAAAATATGAATACAAAATGATTATCGAAACGAACGTGATTTGCTACAGTGACTTGGAAGTAAGAAAAAAAGAAAAAAAATTGTTTAATACTTATGTTAGAGATGTTCTTTGAAGAAACAAGTAGCTTCAGTAATACATTTCTACATCTTTTTTTTATTATTACTTTATATTACATTACTTTATTGTGATGATTTCCTAAGAGGGAAAAACATAACATCTTCATGACCAGTATTTCAAGTACGGAATGAACTGCAAAACTTGAAATTATCATATCCTCTTATCTACCAGTGGTCAATTGGTCTCATGTAACAACAACGAATATTATCTCACGACAGGTCAATAAATGCTTTTCTTTATCCAATCTCCCAAACTTTTATAAAACTTATATACAACCGAGTAGAGTAGATATTTGCACGACTGTGTATAGAAAAGGGTGAAACAGCTCACTGAAATGATCACCGCTGCAGCGTGTCTTATGTTTCACTGCCAAATCAAATTGTTTTCAAGTGAAATGAGGTATTGCTTTCGAAAGACGCACATATTGTCTTTCCCGTAGAGCATATCGTTACTTACTTACTTCATTGATCATTAGTCAGGACAACGAGCAAGCTTCTCACACCATCCATATTGTGTGTGTTAATTTTATAAATGATTGGCGGGACCTTCAGTTTAATGTCGACTCTGAACGACAGATTTTTAAGAAACTTTTCACTGCAATTTCATTCTACTCTCAGAGTTTTTTACAGAAATCTGTTGATAGAAACTCGCCGAAGAAATATTTTTTCACATTTCGTTTTGTTGGAGATGTTTGGGCTTGTGTTTGAACCCTTGACAATAAGCCAACACACTATCTATTAGATTACGGGGACTTCTAAAACTCTGAGCATACATGCTCGGTGTCAATTAACCAAAATATGACATAATGTGTTACAACAAAAATTCGTTCTTTAGCCGGATGTTTTTTCTTCAGAAATTTTTTCTATCACAAAGAGATTCACATAGAATGCAACGGACCTACACACTACCTACTACACTATTGTGTTGTCTTATTAAACGCGAAGCCACGGTTCAAATCACCGGTCAGACATCAAAACGAAATATGAAAAAATATTTCTTCGGCGACTTCCTCTCAGCAGATTTCTGGCAAAAATCGGAGACTACATAAAACTGCCATGAAAAGTTTCTCAAAATATCGGTCGTTCGGAGTCGACTTTAAATTGTAGGTTCCGCCACTTATGTATAAAAAAAATTGGCACACACAACATGAGTGGTGTTGAGAAGCTAGGCCCTAATCATGACTGATGGGTGGAAATGTATTTATGTATGTACTACCTACTAGACTATGTCAAATACCATCTCACAGTCTCCGTCTTTTTGTTTCGTAATTAAAGAAAAACTTTTAATATAAAAGCACTTAAATAGGGTATCACATGTGTAAAGTTTTCGTGTAGCTCCTAAAGAACACCCCTGCAAATACCAAACACACATCCATTGTTCTGTGTATTACTGAATGCCTCCTCCTCTCCATTCAATTTAAACAATCTTGGCTTTTGTGTTTCTCTAATGATATTTTAATAACATTTTATTTACGTCCCCTTAGAAGCATAAAATAATATGTGATGAAGTCATTCCAGTGGACAACAATTAAGTTTCTTCTAATTGCCTTGAGAAGTTAATTAAAGTATTAATTTCTTTGATACCAACACACATGCACACGCTAACAGATGCTAAACAAAATACTTTTGACAACGAAAATGTCAACAACAAGGAGAGAAACCATTTAAAAAGATACTCTGCTAAGACTTTTTAAGATTATTTAACAATGCGCCAAAAGGACACATATATATGTTGGTATATATTTAAGTGTGTGTAAATGTGTCTTATGTATGTATGTACGTGCCACATATGGTATATTATATTCCAAGAAAAGGAACGAATAATAAAAATAATGTTCATTTAATAGAAATTAACAGAGATACAGTAGGAAGATAAATTTTCTTTAATTTACTTTCTATAGACTGTAGATATTCTATATGTATGTATTTGGTGGAGGTATACGTCCCCACAAACTCACACCATCTACAGGAATATGAAAATACATTCCAGCAATGCCTAGATGAGTTTCACGATATGATTGCGAATTTAATAGAAAAATTCTGTTTCATATTATATGTAGGAATTCTTGGGTTTGATTCAGGGGTTTTTTCTCTTTAATTTTTATGGAGTGCTACGCGTGCGCCCATAAATAAATAATTTATTCACATGAATGTGATTTTTTTTTGCAAACAGCTTTATGACTACTAAACTTCCAATACTGTATCTTGCGTGTCAGGTAATGTTGGCTACATTTCAAAAATAAAAATTCTAGGATGATGGGTAATAATAATGGTACATATTTTTAAAGTTTTATACATCAAATAGGAGTTTAATAAGGATCTAGAGTCAAAATAAAATTAACGTTAAGAGGCCTAACTCCCATACAGAAAAAGGAAACTGTAGTGGTGCAAACTGCTAACTATGAGCACTGTAGTGTGGTACTGTCGCCTTTAATTGAAAATGAACTTCAGAATAACAGGTTTTAAACCACACTACACATCTAAGGGCTGGGGATTATCTACAATTCGATACTTTAATTCTTACACGATCATATCCAAGCTTTGGATCGTAACTTAAAAGGACAAATTCTACACGAATGCATACATACATAATTAGCCATTAGCAACCCTTTAGCCAGGATTACAACCTAGCTTCTCACACCACTTATGTTGTGTGTGGTCATTTTATACATGAGTGGCTGTACCTAAAATTTTAAGTCGATTAATTTCTCTCAGAGTTTTTGCCAGAAATCGACAGAGAGGATGTCGCCGAAGAAATATTTTATTTCATATTTCACTTTGTTTGAGATGCCTGATCTGGGGTTTGAACCGTGACTGCACGTCTAATAAGCCAACACACTATATACTAGACTACGCAGGCTTCTGGGCGAATGCTGTCATTTAATCACCAATGATGTAAGCACCGATTTCAATGGAGAAAGTATTTTATCATCGCTGTTATTCTCAATCTTAATTGATTATTTATACAGCAAACAACTATAGAAGATTCATTGTGCTCAAGATCTACCACCAGTGAATCATATACGTGGTTGATAATTTGATTAATTTTTAATAGATTTCAAAAAAACAAAAAAAAAAATAAAGGAATCTACAACGGACATCTCTCCAGGAGGTCAAAATTGTATATCCTTACAAAAGTCTTTCCCCATCAGGCGTCAGGGGACAAGTTCCCCTTCTTCGTGAAAGTGTAAATCTGTATCGCATGGATTGATTGTAATGTACTTCATTCACTACAGCACACCACCTCAGGCAAATAGTCATTTGTAATTTTAAGCAAAGAACGTGGTCAGTCATCAAACAAAATGCTGCACTCTCATGAGGGGCGATGTTGTTTTGCAAGTAAGTGTTCATCACCATACAGTGATCAACACCCAAAACTAATAGCAAAAAGTTAAATTAATTCCTTTGCGATTCAGTGATAGATTGGAATGAAATCGAAACGTATCTGATGTAAGTCAATAGTGTTCAAAAGAGATCTTAGATGAAGTAGAATTAAGCTTGGCAGATGGTAGTGAAAATGAGATCAACTTCAAGAAAGATAATTCTGTTATGGTATGGCTATGGCATTTGATTCTGAATTCTGCTATTAACTGTAAAGAAGTCGCAGTAGTCTAGTAAGTTGTGTGTTGGATTATTAGATGTGAGGCCCCGGTTCAAACCCTTGATCAAACATATCCAACAAAACAAAATATGAAAAAATATTTCTTTGGCAACTTTCTCTCAGCAGATTTGTGGCAAAAGCTCTGAGAGTAAATAAAATTGTCATGAACATGTTTTTCAAAAATCTGTTGTTCGAAGACAACTTTAAACTGTAGGTTTCGCCACTCGTGTAAAATATTAACACACACAGCATAAGCGATGTGAGAATCTAGGTCGTAATCCTGACTGAAGAATTGTAATGACCTATATATGTATGTATGTATGTATGTATGTATGTATGTAAGTATTAACTAAATTGAAACACGCACTTCAGTTGATCAACAGAAAAGACACTGTATTCCATTATGGCCAATGCCAGAAACAGAGAGAGTTTTGGTGGGGCAATTCATCCACCATATAGCTTGAACACTGTATTTTCAGACGATCTTTTCTTTCAACCTCTACAGAACTCTCACAATTTACTTCTATAAAGATCAGTCAGGAAAAACGAATTGGATAGGATTCACGATCAGAAAATTATCCTAAAAATTGATTCACCTTAAAAATTGACAAAATGTTATCGACCAGAGTAGCACATATTTAGTTTCATGAAGCTGGTTTAAAATAAACGAGAAAGGTTTTTAAGTTGTGGTCAAATTTTGGTTAAAATAACCAACCTTTCTCGAGCACCCAATATTATTTTAATTGCTTTTGAACCTCCGAGGAAAAAATCATCAGCTTACATAAAATTAAACATTGTTTATCATATCCATGTGACTGCAATGATAATTTTTTACAATAAAATTAATTAAAACACTCGAATAAATGTTTCAATTGATCTGCAATCATTCAATTATTCAATATTAATTCGTTTGCAAAGTTATACAAATTTAATCTGAAATCGGTTTATAAATATAATATTGAAAGCATTAAAAATTAATTATTGAAACTCTAATAGTCATTGAATATTCAATTAAAATTCTACGCTAAAGTTAGAGAATAAAATTTATTAAAATAACAATCATACGCCATCATGTTCCACTTGATAGGGGCCAATGGAAAATTGTGCTTCAATTAAAAACGCATGACTATTATGCATCTTAAACAGATAAACAGATAAATAAATAAAGTTTTTAAATAAAATTCAACTTTTTTTTTGTATTTAAAATATAATTAAAGCTTCTGGTTAAAACTTGCATTATTTACACGAGTTTCACACTTTCATGGTGGAATTTATTTTTCTTTTTTTGTTTTTTGTTGTATGGTTTTTCATTCATTAAAAGATTTGTTTTCTCTGCTTTTGTATTTTGTTGGATTAAAAAAAAATATAAAAAGAAAAACATTGAAAATTATTTATAGTTGAAGTGTTGCTGTACAACATGATACTTCGGCAAAAGAACAATAAACATCGAACAGCGTAATTATTATGAGTAGAATGGCGAGATTAAAGTGTGTTGCTGGTATGGCAAACACCCTAGAAATAGTGAGTAATATAGCGCCACTGCTAAGTAATGCAAAACAAAAGCGATTAAAAAAAATTTGTTTGAATTAAAGACGCATTTAAAAATTTAAAGCGTCGCTAAGAAGTCAAAAAGCCTACAAGGAATTGGTTTCATTGAAGTATTTTTGAAATTATGGTAGCCTTTAATAAAAGAGCCCACATAGACTATAAGAGAAGTTATACAGCGGATAGGTTTTTGGGGATAGGAAACTGAGTTTTAAACTGCTTTGACATAGTATCCCTACATGAAGTCAAAATTTCTTAAAATGTTTTGAAGGAAGAATTTTTTTTTTGCAGGCATAGATAAGCGGAAATCCTGCAGAGCCGTGGCATTGGTACCTCTTAACTGACTCTATTCCACGGTACCATAAGACTAACTTGAATATCTTATAGTTTTCTTAAGAAGTATCTTCTTTAGGAGCTCACGATGCCTACAATTGAAAAGAATTCAAAAGTTTCTCAAAAAATCTTTCGTTCGGAATCGGCTTTAAACTGTAGGTATATCCACTTATAGATAAAATTAACACACACAACATGGGTAGTGTGAGAAGCTAGGTCGTAATCCTGAATGAAGGGTTTTATTGACCAATTATGTATGTATGTATGCGTAAGCATGCAATATTTTGCTACCTTCAGTCAATAATTCAAAATTCATAAGTGTTCATCAATAACTGGCTCATAGTCATATGAAGTATAAACTCAATCAACACCATCATCAAGACGTATCCATTGAACTTAGATCACAATGAGCCCTTACTAAGACAAATAAAATATAGAAAATTGAGATAAGTAGTGTTTGGTTGGTAGCCGCGTCAATGACATATTTTAACGCCGATATTGCATATTCCATTACAAAATTCCAACTAGCTTATCTATCTTCTAGCTTATCCCAATACTTGAAGATGTAAATTCTATTAAAATCATTCAGTTAATAAATCACAGGTACTTAAAATTGCTTCCTCTTATATTTCCAAGTGCCGGACAGTGACAGAGATGATATTCTGCATTCTCCAATTCTTTTTCGCCGATACATCTTCTTTAAAAGTAGGTAGTGTGTTGGCTTATTAGACGTAAAGCCACGGTTCAAAGCACGGCTCAGACATCAAAACGAAATATAAAAAAAAGTATTTCTTCGGCGATTTCCTCGCAGCAGATATCTGGCAAAATCTCTGAGAGTAAATAAAATTGCCATGAAAAGTTTCTCAAAAATCTGTCGTTCGGAGTCGACTTTAAACTGTGGGTCCCGCTACTCATGTATAACATTAACACACACAACATGAGTGGCGTGAGAAGCTAGGCTTTAATCCTGAATGAAGGGTTGTAATGGCCATATATGTATGTATGTTACCCTTCAGACGTATGCAAGCAGAAGGCTGCACTCAGATTGCGTTGATAGGTCAATCGTTCGCTGTGAATTTACTACACCGAACCGAATGAATAGTAGACTCTTGCGTTATTAGTCTAATGAAAGTACAATCTAAATCTGTATTGATGACTCGAAAATTATATGGTCGATTAAAGTCCTTACTAGTGAAAAATGTTTACTGGAAGGCAAAAGGCCTTTTTGGCCTTTGAATGGGCTACCAGACAATCTTCAATTTGCCGCCAATGTGTGAAATTAATATTGAAATACCTCACCATAAAAAATTTAACACATTTCGTCTATAATCCATATAACAATACCCCATTCGAGAAGAAACACAAACAAGTATTCGCTTCAATAAATAAAATCGTAGTATTTCAGACAGTAAAAACAAAAAAAAAACAAATCTTTATTAAATAAACTTCTAAGTACAGCTTCTTATTCGCTTCTTTAAAATGAGAATGAAAAACATTCATTTGCTGGCGTGATTTTAATCAGTTTATTCAAGATTTCATCTCCTTCTTTGCACTTTTCTTTTTAAGAAAAACATTGCAAGACATTGTTACACTTAAATGTGGGTGAAGGATGGTGGATGCAGGATCGAGTAAAAATACCTGCAACATGATATTTAAAACAAAAACAAAAATACCATAATCATTATCAGTAGAGTGGCAGGATTAAATAGTGTTAAATGCTTTAAATACCACAGCCAAGCAAAACTCAAACAGTGACAGGAAAAAGGGTGAGTAAAACAACTAAACAGTAATTCAACGCAAGAATCAAATATAAAAAGCATCTCACTTCTTACAGAAGGGCATACATAGGAATGCAATAAAACAATAGTTTTTTTAACTCCTAAAAGGAAACAAATTTTATACATGCATGCAGAGTTTAAAATCGCATTAATTCAGCTTACCCAAGGGGGCTTTAAGCGTTAAGTTCTACAAATCACTCGCAATTCGTTTAATAGACAATTAGTCAGTGTGAAATAAATGTCGATTGTTATAGGAGAATAAAAATCGTATTCAGCACAGAAACACTTTCCCAGCTGAATGACATGCGGAAGAAATCTCCAGCTGGTGTTAGAAAGAGCATAGCGTTGTTTAGGTGGAGACAAGAGTTAAGAGTTTTTCTAACTAAAAGATTTGACACAATTGCTGCTCATTTATATAACAGTAGCTGATAGTTTTCCAATTAGTTTTGTATGCTACTTTGGACAGAAGAGAGAAAATATGCTCTTCGGGTAGAGATTACAATTTCGCATCAGAAACTTTATGGAATTATTTGTATTATTAATGTAGGCATGTAGGCATGATAGAACTTCATTTCGAAATGAATACGATCTGAACCAGAGCTTTGATCTCTATATATTAGGAACATCACTCCTGCTAGGTTATGAGATATTTTTTCAAATGAAATCCAATAGATTATAAATTTTAGAGCATGTCGGTTAAAGTTGCCAAGAAACATTGCTGCTTTATAATCATTGCTTTAAAGCCCAACTGCCAGTCAAACGATTTGTGCTGAGGTTATTATCACAATGGAAGTGAGATTTTAATTTTAATGAGGTGCCATCCTTATAATATTATTGCTGGTCTATGATATAACGTCAGATTCATTTCCATTTTTTCTACAGATATTAAAAGTAACAACAAAAGCCGAAACGATTGCAAAGCAAATGCATACATGAGATAGGCATCATCTCTCTCAAACTTTAAATTGTATTTGCTGGAAAAGGATGGGATAACGAACTCATTTGTAGATACAAACTGATATGAGCATATGCAGAACAAAATTTGCATTAAACTTGATTGGATTCCATCCTAAGTACCTCTTAGCAGCTATAAAGGAACACTGGCCTCTGGGTGTACACGCCCGGAGTCTAACAATACCGTAAAATGATTTTTACACAAGCTGTATCGACGAAGAAAAAGAGTAGAATGCAGAATATCTTCTCTGTCAGTGTCCTGCACTTGGGAATATAAGAGGAAAAACATTTTATTCACCCAGAATTTATTGACAGAATGATTTGAATAGAATTCAAATAAAATTCTTCCTTAAATTATTGGCATGACTGGGATATTCCAACCAGAAGTTAGAATTTTGTAACATAGTAAGCAATATAGGTGTTAAAATATGTCACTCAAGCGGTTACTAATTTAACTTTACTTATCTCCATTTTCTATGCTTTGTTTGCTGTAGTACGGGCCCGTTATCTAAGTTCCATGGATCCGTATTGATGATGGTGTTGAACGAGTTTATACCTCATATGACAGTTGTTGATCAGCACTTGCATTCGTACAAAATCGTACATTCATAATTGGTCATTACAACCCTACAGTCAGGATTATGACCCAGCTTCTCGCACCACTTTTGTTGTGTGTGTTAATTTTATACACAAATGGCGGGAACGATGGTATAAGGTGGACTCCGAGTAACAGATTTTTGGGAAACTTTTTCATTGCAATATTATTTACTCCAGAGTTGAAAGGCAGTGGCCTAAGAAATATTTTTTTACATTTCGGTTTTTGAAGAGGTCTGACCAGGGGTTTGAATCGTCGCCTCACGTCCATTAACTACCTACTACTACGACTATTGCATTCGTACAACAGAGTAGATTTTTCAACTGAGTTGAATATTGTATGCTTGCTTAGGCCTGATATTGTTGTGCTTCTACATAGAGATTGCAATCCAGCGAATGTCACTCTGGTTTTGTTGATCTTTCTGTTCATGTTTATTTCTGTGAAGTCTTCCTTATCTCTGTTCAAATTAAATATGTAACCGATTTAAGGGAAAATTCCATGAATTTTTTTCCGTTTTCCGCATATTTTCCATATAATTTCACCACAATTTCCAAGTAAATTTTCTTATTTAAAACTACAAGAAACATAGATGAAAAGAGAATAAAATCAAGTCGTCTAGAATGCCTCAAATAACTTTTTTTAGTTTCTTAAACTTTCAAGCCTTAACTCTTCGATACATCCTTGCCAAGCAGCATGAAAGGGGAATATTTTTTTATTTTCTTTTTTAAATTAGAAAAATGCCGTCAAACCTAAAGCTGTAAAAGGATATTTCTCCTAGCATTCGTAAGAGGAGTTTAATGCACTACATACGCATATATATAAATATGGTAGAAAAAATATATAAAAACCCCTAAACTATGAAAAATATCCTAAAGAGCGAAAGGAATTAAAAATGAAATGCGATAAAAACAAAACCATATAAAAAGTGAAATTGCACTTCAACAAAAATAATCAGGATAATTATTTTCCATCATCTTGTTTTATTCATTTTTTGCTTTTTGGTTTTATTTTTAGATTTTAAGTGTTATTTTACGTACCACTGCGTTGTAGTTAGTCCCACTGCAACAGTGGCGAATATATCACTGTTTTGCATGCCCCAAAGTTTTCGATGTAAAGAGAGCACAAAAAAGAAATTTTTTAAATATTTCTTTCTAAGGATATGCGTTTTAGGCATAATAAGTATTATTTTTAGTAAAAAAAAAAGTTTACGATGATGTCAACTTAAATTCCACGACAAACAATGTCCTTTTCGGGGTGTATTGAAAGATCTTGGATACCATTTGGATTGGTACCCTACCCAATTAGACAATTTTGTCTGCTCACGTACCTATTTATCCAGAAATGGGTCTCATCGCTGATGAGGATTATTCGATGAGAGCCTACTCAACAAAAGCACGTCATTGTCTATGGTACATACATACATAATTGGTTATTACAGCCCTTCAGTCAGGATTATGACCTAGTTTCTTACATCACGTATGTTGTGTGTGTTAATTTTATACATGAGTGGCGGGATCTATAGTTTAAAGTCGCCTCCGAAGGACAGATTTCTAAAAAGAACGACAGATGCCTAAAGGGTTGTAATGACCAATTATGTACGTATGTGTATAGAAAACAACAATACCTATACATTATTAATGAGCAATCAAATAATAAAGTTTGTAAACACCTCCTATTCTCTGGGATGTGCTTTGACTACATCTGGAAGCAACGACGACAATGTTCATTTCAATCTAGACAAAGCCTGACAGCGTTTGGAAAACATATGGAACTCACACTCAACGTCTCTCTTAACCTAGTTAAGTAGTTTCCATAAATATGTACAAAGGCAGTTGCTTTATGGGTGTTAGATCTATCTAATATACTCGTATGCCTCTAGATTGTATAGGACATACAGTTGACAGTATTTTTAGTGCCTCATTGCAATAAAATTTTAAGGGCACCAAATGACAGAGCATCCGGCGATTACTTGTCGACGAACAACACAGATGGATGGAAAAAAGGGCATGACATTGTCAAATTGACAATGATGGTTTAATTACTGCCCACTGAAGAAGCTATAGTCACTTTATTGGGATGCATTAAAGAAGATTCAAATCAAGCAATTTGGTTCCATTCCCATTAACTGAGGTTGTGTATTTCCACTTTATGAAACAATCTACGAAATTCTCTTATTAAAATCTATTAAAATATTTCAAAATACAAATTGTTCAGAAATTAAAGCCAATTCGGTGAATAGACTGAAACACAAATTGTTGTTGTTATTGAATTGAAAACTATTATGAGGAACTAAAGAAAGCAATACTTAAACAATTGAAACTACTTTAGCATTTTCGTTTAAAGCAATAAGAAGAAATCAAAGAATTTTACAACCAAAACGGAAATTTACCCACCGTAATACGATATACCACCAGCCACCTACTACATGCTGTTCGAGTGAACAGAAAGGCGACAGAATACCCAGTGTGTGCTTATAAATTATTTGAAATGTAGAAACACGTAAGCATACGGAACACTGAAGTAAAAACAAATATAGACACGTTTTGTGGTTTATATGCACATACTCTATCTCATGTCCTTGGGCCGGTAAGCAAATATATTTGAGTGGATGACTGCTGTATATGTGAAATATCATTGTATGTGTTTATTTGCGTGTTTTACTCACCTTAAGATTGTTTATCCTTTAAATGGAATGATTTGTAAATTAAACACGTAAATTAATAAATGTGTCTATGTCCATCTTCATACATACATACATACATACGTGCCTATGGATGCTGATGTGTATGCAGAGTTGAAATTGTTTATTTTTGAATTTGCTGTTGCTATTGATTTTGTTTGTTTTATATTCTTGTTGTATTTGCAGCACGTGTTGTGTCAGCGGAGTTAGTTTGTAAATTTTATTTCAATTATTTTCTACTGACTAGCGTTTCTTATAAAGAGGGTGTATAAAGAAATTGATGTACATACATACATACATAATTGGTCATTACAAGTCTTTAGTCAGGATTACAACCTCTCTCCTCACACCACGTATATTATGTGCATTAATTTTTATACATGAGTGGCGGGACCTACAGTTTAAAGTCGACTACGAACGACAGATTTTTGAGAAACTTTTCATGAAAATTTTATTTCTTTCAGAATTTTTGCCAGAAATCTGCTGAAAGGAAGTCCCCGAAGAATTATTTTTTCATATTTCGTTGAGTAGGAGATGTCTGACATGGGGCTTGAACCGGGGCCTCACGTCTAATAAGCCAACACACTACTTACTAAACCACGGCGACTTAAAACTTCGACACTCATAATAGAATAGAATCTAAAATACAAAAATAAAATATATTTTCACTCTTTACTTGTGCTTCATTATGAGTTTAGTTATTGGACACGTCACATTTGACAGTCGGTAAATATCAGAAATATTTTTAACAAGAAAATTTTGTAAACTGTGTTTACATAACCTTATAGACGCACCTTGTGTTCTTAACAGCTGAGCAGTCTTCAATAGAAAACATTTAAAAAAGAACTGATTATAGTTCACCTAAAAGAATATTTTTTCCGCTATCAATGAATAAATTCTTGGTCTGGGAAACCAAAATAGAAATAATTTGTCTGTCAAATCTCTTCTAAAATTTTTTTAAATTTTTTAACCATAACGAATATAATCAAAACGAGAAAAACAGAAATGAACCCATACCCATAGGAGAATTATGCTTTGCTATTATTATTTATTATTAATAATTCCAGTGCGCAAAATTTAAACAACTCTCTTAACCATTTGTTCAAACATTTTATTATCGATTTGTTTATTTATTCGTGAATAAAAATGATTTTTCATTATTATTCATGGAGCATATTAGTGTGGTGTGGTGGTGGTTTTTATTTAAATTCATTTGATGTCTAACAAACATCACAAAATATTCAAACACATTATCAGTAGAATAGCTTTTAACTGAGGTGACGATTTTCTATGGAATTTTATTTAATACACGTGATGAGAATATATTGAAAAAAATTATTTGTGTGGCGTATTCATAATATACGCAGTAGTATGCAAACATTTAGGATAACATGACTTCAGTAAATTGGAGGATTTATGTAAGATATCTGGTTAAATATCTTTATATTTGCTTTAAGACAGATCCTGCAGCATTCCCCGATTCGCAATCATATTGGGAAACCAACTGTACAAAGCTGTGGATGGTGCTGATTAGCACTTCCCTTGTTTGTGTTGTAAAGTTGCAATTATAACAGAAAAGTTTCTCGTTTGCCATATCGTGCAGTATGGATTGGATATACCATCGTCTGCCCGGTTACCATGTTACGCCTATGGGATGTGAATCTTTAAACGATTAAATCCTTGATTGTAGTGAACAGTAGTGCGGATAGAAGGCATTGTTGTCATGTGATTGATGTGAAATGTAGCATCAAAGCTACTATTCCCATCAAAGCTCTGCCTGTACATTGTGAATGCTTCGTGGCAATGTATTTACCATTCACCATTATCTTGTTCCTCATATTCAGAAGGTAATCTCATCTTATTTAACATCTTCAGACAACATCGTCTTTGTCTACAAAGTTCGTGGTACAACACAATTAGTGAACGTTTTGCAGGTGTTAAGCTCTGTGGTTTAGCTTTCAAGTACTCTGAAAATATGTTTGTCGTCCTTCAGTTCTCTTATCAACCACTCCATCTCTTCAAACTGAGCCAGTCAGCCGATACGTATCCGCCTCTCTTTAGCAAAATCTTGTCTCAGGGACATACTTAGTCATTATAATACTTCAATCAGGATTACGAAGTAGTTTCTTGCACCACTTATGTTGTGTGTGTTAATTTTACACATGAGTGACAGTTCAAAGTCTACTCCGAACGACAGATTTTTAAGAAACTTTTTTCACGGCAATTGAATTTTACTGTAAGATTTTTTTATAGAAATCTGTTGAGAGAAAGTCGCCGAAGAAATATTTTTTCATATTTTGTGTTGTTGGAGATGCCTGGGGTTGGAACCGTAGCCTCACGTCTACTACACACTACTTACTAGACTACGATGACTTCTTTAACAATATCGTCTTTGTCTAGATAGTTATATACAATTAGTGTACATTTTGCAGGAGCAAAGCACGTAGGGTTAGATTTCAAGCGCTCTGAAAATATGTATACCGTCTTTCAAGCCCAAGCTGGGTCGGTTAGTCGGTATATACTTGCACGTCTTTAATTGTGTATATGAATTGTGTACATGAATGCGGTCCTGGTATCAGTACTGGGGTTAGCAGCAGTCTATATAACGTTACAATCTCCTTAGATACCAGAACAAATTATGCTAAGAAACTTCCCAGTTTCTGAAAGATTTTACTGACTTTTAATGTTTTGAGGAGGAGGCTTTAAAATATTTTTTTTTTGGAAAAAATAAATTAAAAGCCAAGAAAAAACGATTTGATCCAATAACCACTTAAAGAAAAGTGACAAAAATATCTTTGAAAATAATAACATTGTGGAGTATGCCAACAGCAATAATACAATAAAAGTTTTGCTTAAAATTCATATGAAAAAAAGGATTTCATTTAAAATTTCGTTTAGCATTTATTATCTTTAGCATATCTTCTTGTAGCAATTTAAAACCAAAATGTTTCTGTTTCTGTATTTTAATTTTTTTTTTTTTTTTAAGAAATACAATCTATTTTGCCTTTCAATTTTTTCATAAAAAAATGCCTAAAGCCTTCAAGTGTACTTTGCATACAAATGTAACCCTTTTTAGATTCGATTGTTGGTCCTTAAAACCAAACAGAGAAAATTTTTACATTTCAAGCAGAGAATTTTGATTCTTCTCTTTATCCTCTTGATGGTCTGTCTGTCTATTCAATTTCGTTTTTTTTTCGTGCTTTTGACAAGATTTTCTATCAATTTAATCTTTTTCTGTTTTTTTTTCTTCTTTTGTTTTTCTTGCTGTTGTTGTTTTGATTGATGTCGTTTTGTATAAATTTGCATTTCAATTGAAATGAAGTTGTTTTGCTCTCTTAAGCGAAATGAACCATTTTACATAATAAAAAAATATTTAAATTTGATAAATAAATAAATAATTTTTCAATTGTTTTACTGTAATAACAAATGAAAGAATGTAATCAAGTGAGTAAATGGCAAATAAATCAAAGAAATTTTGTAAAATTTTTCGCAATGAACAAAAAAATTTTCACTGAGACATCATTTACTGTGTAGCGGCTCCCGAAGGAGTACAAACGATATGAAGTATATCTTGTGACGTTTCAATATAATAAGGCCTATGAACCCTTCTTTACGCTAATTTCATTGTAAACATGTGGACAATTTAAAACGCTTCTGATTCTTCAATTCAATCGTGTAAACAAGTTTGCCATCTAATTTAAAAATTGATTACCGAAAGTCAGAGTTTTTGCCAGAAATCTCCTAAGAGGAAGAAATATTTTTCTTGGAGGTTCAACCCTGACCTCACTTCTAATAAGCCAACACAATACCTACTAGACTACGGCGTGGTGGTAGTGGGTACTGGTGGGCTTACTAAGTGAAAAAGATTTGTGTCAACAACTAACCATCAACAGCAACCTGAAAATTGTATTCAAATTTACCGTTCATTGAAGTCGCCGTAGTAGTATGTTGGATTATTAGACGTAAAGCCAGGATTCGAGCCCCAGGCCAGACATCAAACAAAATACAAAAAGTATTTCTTCGGCGACTTCCTTCTTCTGGCAAAAACTTTAAGAGTAAATAAAATTTGCCATGAAAAGTTTCTCAAAAATCTGTCGTTCGGAGTCGACTTTAAACTGTGGGTCCCGCCACTAATGTATACAATTTACACACACAACAAAAGTGGTGTGAGAAACTAGGTCGCAATCCTAACTGAAGGGTTGTAATGACCAATTATGTATGTATGTCTACCATTCAACTTTAAAGTGTGAATAACACTCCACATGGAAGGTGCATGATGTTTGGCCGTATGGCTAAATAATTGTAACGCTCAAAGGAATTGGGGCTCCATACTGTTGGTTTCACATAGTATTGGTTTCAGTTAAATAAAAAAAATTAATAGTAATGAGCCTACAAACAATGAGCAAACAAGATAAAATTTCTGACTGTGGCCAATATGGCGAACGAATGCGCAGGACAATCCTTGTCTTGCTGTATTCAACTTGACATCCAGCCTACACGTGGCCCCTAGCACCCGCTAGATGTTAACTAATTCGTGCAGCAAAATTCAATCCCCTGGATTTGGGCAACCACCGAAAACCTGAATAAAAATCTTCGGTACAGTATGAGTTGGCGATGATTTCCGCATCCGATCCAATAAATAGCTTTAAGAGCTGCTCAACGGCAGCGACTTTGTGCTGCGTATTAAAATCCATCGGCTGCGCTGCTTCAGCTATGTTTTTCGAATGGAATAGGATGCTCTGACGAGACGTGAATTTGATAAAGGGATTTGCGTAAGTCGGCGAAGAGAACGTCCTCGTTTGCGTTGGAAGGATCAAAACAAGGATGCCCCGTCATCGATTAGTGTGACCAACTGGAAAAAGCGCGCAAGAAGAAAAAGGACCTGGAAGGATGTGTTAAGGTAGGCCGAAATCTGTTAACCGGTTTGTTAATGGCCAATCCAATGTATTCATACAATCTCTGCTTATATTCCAAATCATTAAATTTTTTGGTTTTTTAATTTTTTTGTTTGTTTGTTTTTTATGTTTTTATTTTAAAAAGTCAACCATAAGTTTGCCCGAAAGAATGACAGCTTCATGCTACAAAATTGTATTATTAATTAGCCTTGGAAAAATCATCAAAACATGTTGATACAAACATCCAGTATACCTTGTGCCATGCTAATTAAATTTCTTAATTAGGCTTTAGTTGTTTAATTAGATTAAATGACTTGAATTTAAAATTCATTCTTCGATTATCTTCTGACACAATTACCATTTAATTAAACAGCGCACCTGCCCTGCCATCGACCCCACAATTCATAAAGAAATTGAAAATTCAATAGAGATTCCATTTTTTTCAAATTTAGTGTGTGCAACTGAAGTGTGTGTGTGATTAATAATTGTTATTGGCATACAGAATTCAATTTCCGTTTTATTGTGTTCTTCTTCTTATTGCGTTTCGTATAAAATGAATCAAAACAGATGTGGAGATTGAATGTGACTTAACGTTGCATTAGAAATAAGGAAAGATTAGTTTTTAAAGAATTATTTTTACTCACAAAAGTATGATGGAAGTGATAGTTTCCAACTAGCTTGTGAACTAATTTATAATTAACTTTCACCCAACAAACCCTTGATAGAAAGCGGTTGTGTGATCGCAATCATCGATTTCGGATTTCAACACAATTCGCAATATGCCCAGTATCTGTTTTTGAGGACAACAAACAGAAATCACTAAGTATGACGTATTCTGCACCATAATACCCAAAGTAAAATAAAGCTACCCTTCCTGTTCGAACACTGAACGTCGTATCATTACACTCTTCTCTATCAGATTGTCGCTTTAAAGTCGCCGTAGTTTCTTGGGTATTGTATTAGCTCATTGCGGCTCAAGCCTCGGCTCAGACATCTCCAACAAAACGAAATATGAAAAAATATTCCTTCGGAGACTTCCTCTCAGCGGATTATTGGCAAAAACTCCAAGAGTAAATAAAATTTGCCATGAAAAATTTCTCAAAAATCTGTCGTTCGGAGTCGATTTTAGACTGCAGGTCCCGCCACTCATGTATAAAATTAACGCACACAACATAAGTGATGTGAGAAGCTAGGTCGTAATCCTGACTGAAGGGTTGTAATGTATGTATGTATGTTCAGAGCAGGTTCCGTTGTTCTAGTTTGAAATTCCAGTATAAATAGCTTTGGCAGAAAGAGGTATTGCATACCAGAGATCAGCAATGAGTATTCAAAAAGATGAGTAGAATCGAATCATACTCATAATTATACGCATTCATACTTATTTTAATATTATACCCATACTACTCATATTTAAAGTTTGAAATACTCATCGTACTCATACTTAACAACACATATGATGTTGTTGATTTCGACTCTCCATGACTCAACATTTACAAGAATTACAAAATATATATGATTCGCTATATATATGAAGTCGCCGTGGTCTAGTAGGTAGTGTGTTGGCTTATTAGACGAAATGCCAGGGTTCGAGCCCCAGGCCAGACATCAAAATAAAATACAAAAAGTATTTCTTCGGCGACTTCCTCTCAGCAGATTTCTGGCAAAAACTCTGAAAGTAAATAAAATTGCCATGAAAAGTTTCTCGAAAATCTGTCGTTCGGAGTCGACTTTAAACTGTAGGTCCCGCCACTCATGTATAAAATTAACACACACAACATAAGTGGTGTGAGAAACTAGGTCGTAATCCTGACTGAAGGGTTGTAATGACCAATTATGTATGTATATGATTCGCTAACGAACACTACAATACTCACAAGAAGGTTGTGTGTTTGCTTGGCTTGCTGTCTTTGTCTTTTTCTTTCTTCATTTTTAATAAATGCAACAACAACAAAAACTGTAAATTTTTATTTATGATTCGAGTCATTTCTAAAGCTATGAACCTGAATCAGTAGGCTTATGAGTCAAACATATTTCGAATGGTATGAGTTTGATGTCAATGTTGTGCTCATTCTCATTGCAATCTGTACTTATAAATCAACGTTGAATCAGAGTAGTTAAATTTATATATCAGTTATACTCAAAATTTTATGAGTGCTTATGAGTAGCAAAAAACGGTTCATTGCTGATCTCTGGTGCATACATGCGAGTATATACATTTTTAGCCATACGGCAAAACTTGACACATCTTCCATGTTGAGTGTGTTACTGTTATCTACAATTTCATTTTTTTTCCGAATGGTAGATTTTAGAAAAAATTTCAGTTTGCCTATTGTGGGTTAGTCATTTTTTTAAATTTAGTAAGGCTAGACAATAGCCAATAGACTATTGCAACCGCAGAAAAAGAGAGAGTAGTATGCAGCAAGTTGGTGTTAAATTAATTGGTTTACACCCAGCCTACCTACTTTCCACGTAGTCCTACTTTTTTTTAGTTAGTTTAGTTCACGAATTCAATAAACAGTAAAAAACATAATCTTTAGTCAGAATCGAACATACAATTCAAACGTTCGCACATAAGCAGTGTTTTCAGTTTACATTTAAATCTATAAGTTTATGTATAAATTAAGTTTCACATTTAATTCGAACGAATAGTAGAAAAACAACAAAATAATGCCAAATGGCCCGAGGATCAGTATTAATCAAATATTTATTTATTTGATTTCCGTTTTATTTCAAACATTCATTTCCCCGAAGCCGAATAGAAAAAAATATTAACTTTGAAACAATCACTCATGTTCACATGTTACTCGAAATCATTTCTTGTATACCCCAGAGAAATATTCAATCATTTGTGACTGAAGCTACATACATATATTTTTACATTCATGATGCTGTCAAAAGTTAAATAAATTGTAATAAGGTGGTACTAATACTACTGGGGAATATATAAAGAATAATTTGGAATGGATTATGTCAAGCAGTCAAATCGATACAAATGGAATTATTTTTTTCTTTTTGCAATTGTTGTTACTTTGCTTTTAAATAACAAAAATAAATATAAAAAAAACTTCAGTTGAATATGTAAACACGGGGAAAAAATTCATAAAAAAAGAATTTTTGTTCTTTTAGGACCACACTATTACAAAACCAAGAAAAAGAAAAGAAAGTCGGCTCTAAGTTTCTGGCTCGGCTTGCTGATACTTTCTTAAGAAAATTCTAACGATAACCGGATACTCATGAGCTCTGTTAATATGCAGTAGGGAAAAAAGTCATATGAACCCAGGTAACCAGTTACATATAAGGTGGGCCATTTAAAAGGTTACATATATTTTAAAATGCATTAAAGCAGAAACGTTTTGAATTTTTGCCAAATTAGTTTCTTTTTTGTTGTGAAGTACAATTGTTCCGGTTAGAAATGGAATATTATTTCATTCATATATCTGCCGCTGCTGGCCTCACAGTACCTCATTCGATCGGACCAATTTTTTTGTACTTTTTCGGGTGTATGTGGTCGTATTTCGGCAATGACATCACGAATGTTTATCCTCAAATGCTCAATTGTCTTTTGTAACAGAGCCCCACAGAAAATAGTTCAACAGTGTTAAAATACTGCTTCTTGCGGCCAATTCGCATCACCATTTCGGCTAATTAAACCGACAACAAACGTTTGACACGGGGTGAGATTGTGGGAAGAGAAGTGTGGCAAGTTACACCATCGTGTTGAAACCAAAAATCGTTCACATCACACATGAAGGTACAAAACAGTCGGTTATCATGGTGCAATATTGACCGTAATGGTTGCGCGTCTTCATTTTGAAAGAAATATGGACCAATGATGCCTACGCTCCCAAATCGCACCAAACAGTCACTAGTAATGGGTGAATTGGGTTCTATAAGACCACCTGTGACTTTTCCAAGCCCCAAATACGACAAATACACCAAGATTAAAATGGGCTTCATCCGAAAATATGATTTTTTTGGCAAGATCAACATCATCCTTCAGTTTCTCGCTGGCCCAATAAACCCAGCGTTACTCAAGTGTAAATCTCTTCATTACGTTCAGTGGAGATAATATACTGAATTTTGTGTTAGAATAGAATGACATAAGTACTGTTAGATTCAAAATAACCGATGGTTCAAATTTAAACCGATAGATGGCCCAGCCTATATAAGAGTTTTTGTTACCATTTTTAAAAGGCACTGTTATTACTCTCATCTTAATCGTAATAATTTTGTACAACACGATTATGCTGAAATAATATGGTTTAAAAAAAATTTTCAAGGAAACAGTTTGTGCAACTTATTTTAAAACTTCCGTTTCCGTAGCAAACATTCATATACTTGCGCACATAAAAACAAGGCACAAATACTAAAATATTCTCTCTCTTATAATGTAGTGCCAAGAGGGAAATTATGTGTAACTAAAGACCTTCCTGTTAAGTGCTGTTTTTAATGTTAAATTTTTGGAAAAATATTTAAGAATTTGAAAAATGGGAAAATGCTTGCGCCATAAGAAAAGAAGTATGGTTAAGGAAAATTTAAATGTTCATATATGTTATTTCTGTTGTATGTAATAATCTCGTTCCATAAATGTATAACAATAGCTTGCCATTTTTACCAAACCACAAAAATTGTACAACAAAACTAAAAACAAAAGAAACTTGTGACAGTTTTTAAAGCAAAACTTTATAATAATCAATGCAAATACCAGACTATATAGTAAATACATCACAAATTCTTTATTTTGGAGTGACTTACATACGTAATTGGTCATTACAACCCTTCAGTCAGGTTTACAACCTAGCTTCTAGCAGCAATAATCTGGTGTGTGTTAATTTTACACATGAATGGAGGTTTAAAGTCCACTCCGAACCACAAATTTTGTAAAAAAAATTCCGTGGCAATTTGATTTGATTTGATTTGAATTTGATATGAATTTCATATGAAGTGCCCGTATTTAGGAAAATTAACAAAATCGATTTGGTGAAGGCACGTAAATTAGTTGAATTGAAAGACGTTTTATGAAGTCGTCGTAGTCTAGTAGGTAGTTTGTTGGCTTATTAGACGTAAAGCCAGGATTCCTGTCCTAGGCCAGGCAAGTACTTCTTCGGCGACTTCCTCTCAGCAGATTTCTGGCAAAAACTCTAAAAGTAAATAAAAATTGCCATGAAAAGTTTCTCAAAAACCTCAACTGTAGGTCCCGCCACTCATATATAAAATTAACACACACACACAAGTGGTGTGAGAAACTAGGTCGTAATCCTGACTGAAGGGTTGTAATGATCAATTATGTATGTAGGTATGTTTGAAAGACGTTTCATAAACAGCTGTACATCGCATATTCATATCTTGTTATAAGCAAGATGAGTGCAGTATTTGTATATAATTGAACAAAAACATCATGCTGTAGCTATTCCCAAAGATTGTTTAAAGTTCCGAAGACGTTATGCATGTCTGCTACTGAGACAATTTCTGACAAAAAAATGCTTGTAGTATTTTATTTTTAACCAGCTCAAGCGGTGTGCTAAGGCACTTATTTTGCCCTTAACTTTTTAAATTGTAAAACAATCGAAATTATCGTATCTTGTATGTTATATTCCTCTAATATTATTAAAACGAAATATTCCATGTGAACTGCAAAATATGTTTCACCATTGTTTGCAAATTAAATTATTTTCAGTATGAACTCCATACATACATACATATAACTAAGTAGTATGTATATGCATTTAGATTTCATAGATTGTATAAATTTTTTAAAATAAAATTTATTGAGCTTTTGATTATTGTTAAAGATTTGCACAATTTACCACATACAATACACATTTTATTATCACATTTATCCCAGCCAGCATTTTTGGAAATTTTTAATCAAATTCAAGTCTTTTTTGATTGTTCAGCGCGATTAAAAAGCTAGAATATGCGCTCATTTTCTGGTCATAAAAGATAATTTTGTCGAGAGAAAAAAGTGACTACCCGCGACTCTTCTTAAAAAGTCATTTATGAGTCATTTTCTATATTAGTTTAGAGTAATTTTCAATCCTTTTTCTAGTAGTTTCATGATCATTTTCGAATCGCTTTCTGATAATTTATTAGTCTTATTTATCTTCGTTTATGATTCTTTTTCGAGTCGTCTTTCAGTCATTGTTTAATCTCATACAAGTCTTTTATGAGTAATTTATCAGTATGTTTACGACTCCTTTTATTGTCATTTATCAGTAACTTTTGTATTAATTTGGACTCCTTTTTACGTCATTTATGATTATAATTTGATTCATTTATTATTCGTATTTCTAATTGTATTTTACTCCCTTTAAGTGTTTTTAGTCGGTTTTCTGAGTCCTACGTTTACACTGCCACGATCTCAAAAATCACGTTCGTATGAACGTTAAGTAACAGTGAAATAATTTTAAGTTTATATTCGTGATGTATGTACATCAGAAATTAAAATTTATTTAAAAAAATATTTTTTTTCGTTAAAAAAAAGAAAAATTTTCTATTTAAAAACGATTGTACTTTATTTCATGGCCATCTTTCACATAAATGAAAATTTATACAGAGAGGGTGTAAAAAAAAGCAGTGTTTAACACGTTAATCGCTACGATAATATCAGAAAAATTTTCACATGGACCATGGTAACTTTATAAGATAATTTAGTTGAAAATGTATCAAGGAAACTTAATGTATCACAGAAAAAATTTTTTTGCCAAAATTCCCTGAAAAACACTATTTTTTATGTCACACATATATGACTGACATGGCCCTATATTAAAACTTTTTTTCTCGGCAAGACGTGTCAGTCTTATATGTCTGACGCATCCTGTTGTTTTGAACATAGCGTTGAACGCATTGTGTATAGAGTTGGGTTCGTTAGCTCTTTTGAGTGTTCGCTCTTTTTAGTTCAGCTCTCTATAATGAACTAGTTCGTTCTTTTAGTTTAATAGTTCAGTTCTCTTAAACAACGCCGCTCTCTTCCTCAATTTGTATAACTTCTTTATGGCAACGTTTGCTCATTTATATTTTAACTGATGTAAACAATACCAATAAAGGAATTAATGTATTCCGTGTAAATTTATCATATTTGTAATATATTTTTTTTTTCATTTCAAAAATGTTTCACTTTAAATAATTTGTGGTATTTAACATTTTTTAATTTTTATTAATTCATAATTATGTATGTGCTTGAAGCACTTGAAAAGCATGAGATTTATTTTTAAATATTTAATGAGAATTTCTGTTCGTATTTCTATTCCAACCCATTCTTTTAGTTAAATAGAAAAAATATTTTATATTTATTTGCTTATTTTTGTAAAAATGTTTCCATAAGTTCTTTTTTTAATATGTGGTAACACCGCCACCATTCCAATAGGAATGTCGCACACAAGAACGATAAACAAAATAATAGAACGAATAAGAATGAAATGAGCGAATAAGAACGAAATGAACGAATAAGAAACGAGAACTATACGAACTACTGAGCTAAACGAACTACTGAGCTGAAAGAACCACTGAGCTAAACGAACTACTGAGCTAAAGGAACTACTGAACTAAATGAACTACGGAGCTAAAAGAACTCAATATTATGAGCGGCTCTCTTAGTTAAATTGTGTGAATAGTTCAATTGAACTAGTTCGTTCGTGAACTACACAACTATAATTGTGTAGGAATCAGTGATACGTGTAGCATTTACCGAATAACACCTTGTTACTGTGACTATTTCCTTATAAATAAAATGTCAGACATATACATATGTATACATATGTCTGACATGGCTCATGTATAACTTCTTAGCGTCAGAAACATATAACTGACATGGCGATTAACGTTTTAATTATCTATCTGCGCTAAATATGATCATAAAATATGTAATTACAATCACTCTTCAAACACCTTTTTCAACCTTTAGTATAAGTCGAATATAATAATAAATAACGGAAATAATAGTCATATTTTAAACGTCTGGATGATCAATTCCCGATTGCAGTACTATTTTTTATTGTTTTTAAATTGAACTAATTTTTGAGTCCTTTTTTAATCGTGTAACTGACTAATAAGTTTTTGATCACCAAAACTACTCTAAAAAGACTCAGCAAGGTGATTTTTCTAAAAACAATCTTCCAAATGCTAGCTGGGTATTTACTTTTATGTTTTTCAAAAGTAATATAAAAAAAAGAAAAAAGAAATATAAAAAACGCAGAAACAGCACAAATAACTATTGTAAAAAAATAAATAAACAAATAAAATATCATTACAAATTGAAGAGAAGAGAATTAATAGAAAACTTGTGTTAAAATATTTATTTGTTTTTCTCTATGCTTGAGTGGACAATTCAATCAAACATAAATAATTGAATGGAATAATATTTTGTAAATAAAATGAATAAAATATTCACATGACAAAATCTTAACAATTTATAAAAACAAATTCAGATGAAGGCAGTTCAGCATTAAGTATTCTTTCTTAAAGAGTATTCTATTAAAACAATACGCCTTATTGTCGTCCAGCTTTTGAGTAATAATAACACAGATTTTTAATCCACGATAACAGCCTAAATTTTTAAAGGTTTTTGATATGCTGAATCCGAATCCAGTTGTACAATTGCATCATCATCCTGGCTTTCAAAATACTTAAACAGAAAAGTGCAACTAAAACGGCATTTATCTATATTCAAGTGGATTTTACGTCTTGAATTAATTCCTTCCTTGAAACTTAATTGCATCATCTAAAAATATTAATCTTGTCATTCAAAATCTTTCTTCAGTTTGTGCAAAAATCCCTCAATTTATTCCCTGTTTTCTTAATTTTATAAATTCTACTAAAAACGACTTTAAAGATTTATTGTCTGAAAATTTGCCTCGCCTTGCATTTCCTTATATGTTAAGTTTTAAAGCATAATAAATCATAGAGCGCGGAAAAATTTCTTCATCTGCTAGCCTTAGCCACACTGTCATCATGATTTATTTGCTGAACAGTGTGACACTCTTCACGAAGGAATAAGAAAATGAAGTCAACAAAATATTTTCAAAATACTGCAATCACTGAAAGTGAAAGTTGATTTCCATGGAAAACAAAAAAAAAAGAAAATTATTTTCTTTGACGTTTTCCATCTTCATCACTCTTATGGGTGTTAAACCCAAACCAATATGGTTTGTGGAAAGGAGGGATAAACTTAAAGAAATCTTTAAGTTGTATTTCTTGCTGTAATTGGATTCACTCCCTACGTAGAATATCTTAATCAAAATTGTTCAAAGTATACTGGTAATCCGTAAAATAGATGATCTTAAGACTTTGTCTAGGACACCGCGACTAAATGTCTGCTCAAGATAGCAGAATAATGGTCGATTTACATATAATATGTATATGACTGGACGATCATGCATTTAGAAGCTACGATTTGACATAAAACATGTAAATTTGGAATCTGGAATCTCTACTGCTTGTTATTATTTGAACGAAGAAGTCAATGAAGAGTGGCCATAGTTGAACAACAGGAATAATTTTGATTTGCCATGTCACGCTAATTAAAGTAGTCTAGTAGGTAGTGTATTCAGGTACCAGGTCAGACATCTCCAACAAATGAAATATGAAAACTCTCAACAAATTTTTGACAAAAGCTCTGCGAGAAAATAAAATTGCTATGAAAAGTTTTTAAAAAAATTCTGTCGTTCGGAGTCGATTTTAAACTGTAGGTTCCGCTACTCATGTTTAAAATGAACACGCAACATAAGTGGTGTGAGAAGCTAGGTTGTAATCCTGACTGAAGGATTGTAATTACCAAAATGTGTATGTATGTATGTATCCCGCAACTCATATACAAAAATAACACATACAAAATAGGTGGTGCGAGAAGCTAGGTCGTAATCCTGACTAAACGGTTGTAACACCAATTAATTATGTATGCAATCACTCACATCAAATACCATTTATTTCAAACTTTAACATAAAATGGGCAAAAAAAGGTTGTGAACTACTGAAAAGTAAGAAAACATTTAAAAGTTTTTAGTTTATAAACTCTGCAATCAAACCCCAAATAGTTAAACTGCATTTACATTTACTTTTACAGCAACTGACTTTAAGAATATTGAACGTTCATAAGAATCTAGACCACGATTGAATTTCAAGCGACATTGTAATTGCTGACTCTAGTTTCCCCTGTTGCCTTTATCATCATCATCATTAATTTGTAAATTGGCGAAGTGGCTTTCGCTTGAAAACACACTATTTCACTTAAACTTTAAATAACCAAGAAAGAAATTTTAAAAAATTGTACTAAAAAGTTATAGAGTGCAGGGGGAAAGAAAGTCGAAACTATTAATAAAACAAATATTACAACTCAACAAGCGTATGTAAAAAAAAAAGTTTAAGGAAGATTAAAATTGAACTTGTTGTGCCACTTGTGGCAAAAACATTGTTTCGCTTTCTAAAAAAAATTAACTAAACATGTGCATATTTGCTTGACATATGTACGTGACCTTTTCTACTACATGAAAATAAGAATGTTTTAACAAAGGATATGCCACATAAGAGCGCTGACATTTTTGTCAAGAAAAGTTTTTGATAGCAAGTGAAAAAAGTTGTCATACAAGTGACAGCATGAACGGAGTCTTTTTCATATTAACATTGTTTACAATTAGTTTATAATTAAATTAATTCCAAAGGCCTTGGTAGTATATTAAGCAGTCATTTAAGCATTTGTATTACAATTATTTAGAGAGCGATCGTTCATATCGCTATCATACATACATAATTGGTCATTACAATCCTTCAATTAGGATTACGACCTTGTTTTTCAGACCATTAATGTTGTGTGTAAATTTTATTCACACGTGGCGGGACCTACAGTTTAAAGTAAATTCCAAACGATAAATTTTTGAGAAACTTTTCAAGGCAATTTTATTTACACTTAGAGTTTTTGACAGAAATCTGCTGTGAGGCAATCGTCGAAGAATATTTCTTTATATTTCATTCTGTTTGAGTTGTCTGACCTGGGGATTGAACCATGGCCTCATGTCTAGTAAGACAAGACACTACGTACTATACTACGGCGACTTCTAACCTATCCAGTGTTCTTAAAAATATATTACTTGAGAGAAGTCTGTTAGTTAGTATGTTTACTAATAATAATGTGGAGAATTCAGTTCCTTGGTGATCCAGGGACTCGATCAAACTAAATTTAATGGCTACAAATCATGTTCGGTACTCTAAAAAATCTTTAGATAAAATTGGAAAACGAATTTAAAACTGTTTAAAAATCCTTTTAATTTACAATAAAGCAGAGTTTTTCAGTTGATTTATTTTCGTTATTTTTATTTGATTAAAAAATATTTTTTGTTTGAAAAAACTTCAAAATGTATGTCAAGCAAATTCTTAAGGAAAAAGCAAAAAATTCCAATTGAATTGAGAAAATATTAAGCAATTCGGGCGAACCTTTAACTGTCAAACGTTTTTCTATAGAAATCATATTTCTTTTTAGCTTACTCCTAGAGTACCATGTAGAGTACCATATTAAACTGTATATTTTTTTTGTTTGTTTTTATTTTAACTACTATTTCTTGTTGATTCATGACAAATTGTTTGAAAAAGTTCCACAAAAAAAATAAAAAATTAAATTTTCTGCCTGCGTGTGATGGCTGTACTGGTTTATCCACTAGAGCATGGAATTGCTGCTTGCAGTTTAACAGAATTTGATTGAGTCAATAAAATGTTTTCACCATCATTGTTGTTATTTGGCAATAAAATGTACAAAAACAATTTGCAACAAATAATATTCGAATTTTGTAGAGTTTGAAACAAAAAATAAATAAATTTTATGAATGAGAAAATTATATAGATGACTTAATATAAAAAACGCCTAATTCAATTTTTTTCAAAATAGTTTTTTTGTTTATTCTGGTAGACAAATGTCAGATGCACAAAAAAAAATAAAAATTTTTGAAATGAGAGATTAAATGTGTTGCTGTGTCTTATTAAAAATTGTATTAAAATTTTTGTTGTATCTAAAATTTTACGGATTTTATTAAGTTTTTTTCTTCTCCTGTAATAGGCCATTTACACTACAGCGAAATCTAGTACTTATGAGATTTCGAGCCAAATCTAGTTGATTTTAACTAGATTTCCCATACAAAACAAAATCTACTTATTTAGTATATTTCGGCAAAAACTACTCAAAATCTAATAAAAATAGGAATGCAACTATGTGTTTTGCCAAATAGTACTTAAAAATACAACGCTGAGCAGGAAAAAAATGAAATTTTTATTTAACCCTAATCAAGTCAACCTGTGCCTTTCCGACACATATTTCACTTGGTTATGTTGTAACTTCCTTAAATATAGGTTCTAGTTCTTACTGCTTCCTGAATTCCTACTTTCAGTTGTTTTATTTAGAATTTACAAATTTCAAGTAATAAATTAATTTCTTTTTATTTTTTATTTTGTTTCAATCAAATATGTTCATGTCAAAATGTGTCTATGAGGCACATATGGGAACGCTAACTATTAGTTCTATTATTGGTGAACAACAAAATAAAATATAATAATTAGTTATAATGAGGTATAATGAGTTACGAAGACTTCTTGCACCCATTATTTGCCGTAGTCTTCTAAAATTAAATAAAAATAATTTGTCCAATGTTCGGTCCATACAACACGAGGATGAATTCTCAAACCAGCCAAGGCAGACAGATATGCGACGTAGATGTTATATGTGCCCACCGAAGATATGCAGAATGTGTAAGCAGTCTTGCAGTATTTACCACAAAACTACTTGCAACGAGCATTGTTCAAAAGTTCTAGTTTGCTTAAAATGCGAAAATAAATAAATAATATTTCATTTATGTAACTGAGAAGAAAAAATTTAATAAAATAAAAATAAGACGTAAATTCTTTGTATGTGCCTCTGAGACACATTTCGACTGAATTTGTAAAAAAATTCCTGACTTGATTAGGGTTAAACTAAAATATTATTATTTTCTTTTAAATTTCAGTCAGCTGTTTTTGTTATTGTAATGAAATCTTGCTACTGTCAAATAAATTCAATGTAAACGATGTAGATTTTGAGCAAGATTTGAAATCTAATCTACTAGATTTCGCTGTAGTGTAAATGGCCTATAAAGTAACCAAAAATCGAGTTAGGCCCTTTTTATATTAAGCCATCGATATGAAACATATGAAATGCAAATATTATTATTTCTATGCATATGGACACTTTAAATTGTGAAACTAAATATCCTACAATGTTATATACATAACTATCACGTACACATACAGCTTTTATGGATACAAATTAATCCGTACTAATCGCCTTAGTCTAATAGGTAGTGCGTTGGATTATTAGATGTGAGGCCATGGTTCACACCATACGTTAGACATCTCAAACAAAACCGATATAAAAAAATATTTCTTCCAGGACTTCCTCTCTGCAGATTTCTGGCATAAACTGTGAGAATAAAAACAATTGCTGTAAGTAACCTATTCGAGTGCTACCGTGTTGGCATTTTCTTCTTTCATTCTATATTGTTGCAATCCAGTTCCAGAAATGTGGTTGTCTTGTACCTGCATAGAAAAGGTTTCACGTATCCCTACAAGACTGCTCACAAATATGTGAATGATTACTCACCAAACATTACTCGTTGAAGTTACACGTCAACCAACTATAATTCATTTAATTTTGAATATAAAAATCTCTTTGATTGTAACGTTACGATTTTCATGGTTTTGTAGAAGCGCAGTACAATAAAGATGCCGATTCACAAAAAATTATTTATTAAAATCTTCCCCAGAGCAAATCCAATCATCTCCAACTGATTATGCCGACAGAGGACGTTTGCAAACGAATTTTAATGGAAGACGCGAAGGCGTTCCCGTACAAAGTCGTTCCCGTTTAAAGATGAAAAGTTTGATCTCAGAAAGGCCCCAGATTACGTCCTCCATAGAAGGAAACACTGTCATTAAAGCTTACATTGTCTCAGGCTTTTGGGTAGAAGAGAATACCCTTAAATAAAGACAATATTTAAGTCAATCCGGCTAATCGACAATTGCTTTACGTTTGGAATTGTGTTGAGTCTCAACACAACGATGGTCATTACCTGTGCTGAATGTTTACATCTATTAGTGATTTGTTAAACAAACATTTTCTACAAAAAATTTTAGTTACTTTATTCCGATTATAATTCTTCTCCTGAAGTTGAATTGTTAAATGCGTTTAAACTGTATATTATATTACTTGTTATCGCCATTTTTGGTCGCTGTATGATCAAGAACCTGGGACTATTTAAAAATATATTTTCAAGGACGGTCCATATTTCAAAAAAATTTAATGCGGCCCGGAAATAGAACTCACTCTAGAAATCGATAAGAGTATTCTTCGAGAAACTCTTCATCAAGAACAACGATAGAGAAGGAGTTTCTAGCTGGTTGCAGAAGTTCTGTGTTTGTCAAAGACATCCAAAATAAGTATACATTCAATAATAGTCCCAAACATCATACAAAAGAGCCAAATAAAACCACAAACGAACCATAGGTTAAGCCCCAAGGTAGATTCCATTGATCTTCTTCAGGTGAAAGCAATACTGGAAGCCTTGGATATACCTGGTTGGATGTTTAGTTCCCTTATTTAATTATAATCTAGATTTTTGAATATTTCAACTAGGTGAGCATTCTATAATGCTTGGGAACTAGGTATTCACGAACATAGGGCGAGTATTGTTACTATTTAAAACAGTAGCCTTCGAGTGAATCCGCTAAAAGCAGATTTTAATAAAAAATAAAACTCCATTAAGAATTCCATTATGGTTTTTCTTTTTTTATTCATATATTAACAATATTTTTATTATTATTTTTCTTTTTTCATTCTAAAAATCTGAATTCAATATTGTCAATAAAATTGTCCATAAAACAAGAAGCAAAACAAATAAGTTGCTTTGAATTAAATTGATTTTCTACCAGATATTCAGAACATTTTATGATATTGTGGCCATTCAGGTCAGAATATTAAATGCGATACAGCATTGCGCAGTAAATTCGTTTATCTGTGCGATACCGTAAAATTCATATAACAACCATGCAATAGAGATGAATAATACGGACTTTCTTTTATTTGTTAAAATGATTATTTATTTCATTTCAAATATTTATTTCAATATACCATATATATATACATATATATGTATGTATGGTGTGTATGTGTGGTATGTACAATAAAACATAATTGTAAACAAATAGATTCAATCAATAATTTTTACGCTTTATTTGATTTATTTTTTTCTTTCAGTTTATTTTTTAACTTTTTCTGTTCTATTCCTTTGCAATGAATAAATATTCAAGAAAATTTAGCTTTTCATGTTACGGTTTATATATTGGAGGTTAGCACTGGTATGTAAATTGTGAAGTTATTATTGAAAAAAATTTGACTTTTATTTAAAGGCGTTTGTATCAAAAGAATTTATTAAATATTTTATAGACATTACAGATGTTTTCAAATCAAATAAAGGTCACTGATTTTATGATATTCCTGAAAAATATTGCAATAAAATTGATTGTTTGTTTTTTTCTTAGAAAATGTCCAAATTGCTTTACTTATTTTTGATACAAGGATAATTCGAATTTTGGAATACTGTTTACTGTTGGAATATTGTTTACTGGTCAAAAGCTCTTTTGCAGTATTTCCGCCGGTATGTCTCCAATAGCTGCTGTAATATTGTTTCCAAGGCTAGAAATAAAGCTTGTGCCAGTATACCAGTCACAAAGAGACATCATGTATCTACACAAACAATAGTTTAGTGGTCTCAAATCGTATATTCTTGTCGTCCAATATAATGCTCTCTCAGTATATTCATAGCATCATATGTTGCATGGCATATGACAATATCTTATCAAACAAGACAAATTCTTTCACATTAATTATCTCATGATAGTTTGCTTCATTGAAGTTGGCGTTATCCAGAAGGTAGCGAATTGGCTTATTAGTCGTAAGGCCACTGTTCTAACCACAGGTCAGACATATCCAGCAAAACAAAATATAAAAAAATATTTCTTCGGCCATTTCCTCTCAGCAGATTTCTGGCAAAAACTATGAGAATAAATAAAATTGCCTTGAAAAAGTTTTTCAAAAATCTGTCGTATGGAGTCGACTTTAAACTGTTGGTCCCGTCACTCATGCATAAAATTAACAAACACAGCATTATTGGTGTGTGAAGCTAGATCGTAATCCTCACTGAAGGGTTGTAATGACCAATTATATATGTATGTGTAGTTCGCTTCATTGAAGTTAGAGTTGCGATTTTGAATGTTATTAAAGAAATGACGACGCCACCTCACAAAAGACCTTTCAGGGAGCATTGGCAGCTGTATTGCTGAATATAATTTTTCTATAGACATCCATTTCTCATAAATTTAATGTCCTTCTTCAAATTCGCATTTATACATTTTCCTTGGTTCTAGTCTGATAATCCAGAAGTTTCCTCTGGGGCGCTGGAGACCTCTAAAATATTGTGAGTAGGCTGTATGATATAGTATATTAAGGGTATAGGCGGATATAACAGTCATATTGAGAGCACCGTATTTTTTTCTGAAAATCTCTTAATTTTCTTACACAACCAGCCGGCAATCAAGTCCCTGACGAAGGTCACCTCTACGAAAGATAGTTTCCAACACAAGGCTATATTAACGAAAGGTGTATTATACTGGTACGTACTCTGATAAACTAGGTATTCTCCGGTCATTTTGCAGAGAGATTCGACTTCGTTAGCAGCTCAAATGCAACTGGAATACGGCTAGGTTTTGGTCGATTGAAAGAGATAAAGAAAGGATTAATAATGTTTTTTACTTAAACCACATGACCACTCATCACGCAATTGGGATTGTCTCCAAATGACTGCTTCACGAGCTGTAGGCCCGACTCTTGCTATCAAGAAGTTTTTATTTTAATTTTCTGTGACCGCTGATTGAAAATAGTTGAATTGACATCACTCTCTAAATGCAAAAGGGAATGTTTATCACCTGATCGACATTGTTTTCTAATATGGCCCTAGATTCTAGTGTAAGTCGGTTCTAACCATTCAAAAATAATTTACTTCTGTGTTCATTCAAAATAAAAATTATTTGATTCTAATATCGACTTACTAGACCCGGCATTACTCCATTGTATGAATAAAAATTTGATTGTTTTGTCAAAGTAGTGGCCGTAGTCGTAGTAGTAGGTAATGTATTGGCTTATTAGATGTGAGGTCACGGTTCAAACACCAGGTCAGACGTCTCCAATAAAACGGAATATAAAAAAATATTACTTCGATGACTGCCTCTCAGCAGTTTTCTGGCAAAAACTCTGAGTATAAAAAGATTGCCATAAAAATTTTTCTCTAAATTTTGTCAATTCGGAAATTAAAAAGTAATTCCCATCAAACTTGTTACAATTATTTAGATATTCGAGTAAACTGTGCTTTAAAATGTCACAATATTCGAATTCCTTACCGGACTGTGGTAGTTCCACAAATGGATACGTACATTGAATTCTCATTTAAAATGTAAGTGTTTTCTTTGGTTGTCCCAAATAAAAAAAAAATAAAAAATAAACACAATTTACTACTCCATCCACCCATAACATCAAAAGACTGATGGTATAATTTATAAAAATTACTGTCCCTTGTCACTACATCAACAAAATATTTTATGAGTATCATTATTTTCTGTTTTTTAAAACAGAAACAGAAACAGAAATTTTTTATGTAATCGTAAATGTTGTTTATCTTGAGCAATTTATGTTTCCTCTTCCTGACGCATGTTCATCTGAATGCCATAAAGTTTCCTCTCTTCTTTTTCTCTTTTTATGAAATATGTAAATCTTATACGAAATAAGTAAAGAATAAAGGAAAAAAATATGTTAAAAAATGAAAATCAAAAACAATTCAAAATTTATCTGAAGCCAGTATTCAGGAGCATGTTTACCTTTTTCCTTTACTTGGTTCTTTAGCTGTCATTATCCTTATCGTTGTCTTTTTTGGCATAATTTTACATATTTTTCATATTGTTTTTCTTTTTTTTTTGTTGCTTTATTTTTGTTTCTTTTCCATACGAGCGTTTTATTTCTGAATTGAATACCTTCAGATGACATTGTCATCGGTAAAGTGATATTTTTGTCAGTTTTACTTAAAAAATTTATTTGATTTTCTTCTTCTATAAATACATACATACGTATATAAATACAGGATTCTGTTGTTGCTTTTTATTTTCATATCGAATTACTTAAATGAAAGACTATTCAAGGATTCATATGCAGAATTTTAGTTTTTGTTTTTGTTTTTTAAGCACAAAATATTGGTATTTTTGAGAATAAGAAGGATAAGCAGGTTAAAAATACTGATGCTGATAAATATTCCATTTTCCAGGTAAAGCTTAAATAAACGAAAGCTTTTAAGTCAGTGCCTTAATTTATTTTAAAAACAGAAGCTTTTCGTAAATTTTTATGCACAAATTCTTTCGTTGGTTATACTAATTGCGGACATTATTTCATTGTAAAGCATTGAAAATTTTCTTAACTCATCAAGCTTGTCAGTTTGACAAGGAAAGCAGGCACAGAGGTGAATGCTTTCTTGCAAAAAAGTGATGAAATTAGTGACAGAAGGTTGTCGAATTAGTCAGACATGTTTTCATGCATCGACGTTTTTCGAAATATTTTGAATATGAGAAGAAAAAGCGAAATCTGCTTTAAAATCTCCTAAACCTTAAACCATTGTCAGTAGCATAACTCTATCTATAATTTACAGTCAATATATACAGCTGTGCGATCTTGAAAAGGAATGCACAAAAATAGTGGCATCAAACTGTGAAGTATGGAGATGCTTTGGGTAAATTATATGCTTTCAAGGATAGCGATTCACTAGACAAATATTGGCAAGCAGACTCATGAACAAACTTTTCGTGGTCACATAGAGATCCTCAAGCTCGACTCCACCGTCATTATCGGGATCCAAATAATCCACTTCTGACTGGAGCTCCATTGCTTGGTCTACATATGTTTTTACAATATCGAATCGACATTCGAGCTCTATAGGATCAAAAGAAATAGTCCTATTCACAATAGATTGTCGAATTCTGTCTGGAAGGAGAATCTTGGCGTTTAGAGCCTCTACTAGTCATTGTGATTCTTATTTATAAAAAATTCCTCAAAACAAGAATTAAAAATTGACCAAAACAAATTACTGGTCGAATTATATTCGAATTTATTCAATTGCTTTGTAAAATAGAATTTAATCGATGTACCTCGGTACACAATATTCGAAATGTCCGATTCCAATACTCAAGTGGCGTTAATTGAGTTAAGAGTAACTTACTTGATCTCAGAAAATAAAAATATAAACGCTTTACACAGCCTTCGGTATAAAAATATTTAAGGTACCGAGTAAAATCGTTCGATAATCGATTTGTTATAAGAAAACTAAAATCAAATTTCAATGTGTTATTATAAATAACAATGATAGAAAATAATTCGAATTTTGAAATTTGTGTGAACAATTTTGTCAAATTTGTATGTGACTTGATTTTTGTTATTATGTTATATGTAACTTATATGCAAGCAGTATAGGAACGCGTGGAACGAAACACTGATCGAAACGAAATTACGAAAAATAAATAAAAAGAAAACAAACAAAAGCAACAAAATGATATGCTGAATGTTTTCTCACTAACAAAGAGAACAAATTGTTTGTGTAAATACGTATTAATTTAACGATATTATCACTCGCGATTTTATACACTTTTAAGGGTGGAATTTTTGTAATTTTATAAAGGAAAATATTCACAATGTATATGTATGGAAATTGTAGATACAAAATTATAAATAAATAATATTGTTTCAATACTTTAAAAATGTGAAATATATTTTTTGTGTTCTGCTCTTTAACCGATTATGAATTTTTTGATTAAGTTACAAAAAATCTCTTAAATTTGATTAAATTACAAATTTAAGGAAAAAACACAAATATATTTCATACTTTTTACCTCTTGAGAGTCAGATATACTCTCCTTAGTTCCTTTCGATTGGCACAAAATGAAGTTGCAATAGGGCATCTGGGCAGAATTCCTTTCCTGGAGTAGTCCAACGATGTATTGTTTTTGTTTATGTAGTGTATTGATATGTTCTTGTAAAGTGTAGTGTATTTTGAAATTAATGTTGCACTATTACCACTTTTTGTATTCGTAATCTCTTATTGCACTGTATTCTTGTATTTTACATTTTATTTTTGTTTCTATTGTATTTGTTATTTTGTATTTAATTTTGTTTTTCTGTTTATTTGTATGTTTTCACAACAATAACTAATATGTATATTGTTATTTTTGTTTTTATATATTTTGTATTATTGGTTGTTTTTCTTATTTTTTGTTTGCTATTATTGGTTTTTTGTTCTATTTATTTCTATTTTTATGTTTTATGTTGTGTTTTTATATGTTCTCACAACACTCACTCGCTCAGAGATTTTTGAATTTGTGTTTAATTTTAGTGTTGCCTTTTTATGTGGTGTATTTTTTTAAACCTTAATTAATTTAGAAGATTTATTACTTTTGTTTTCTTTTAATTAATTTATAAAAGTTTTCGCGAATTTGGTCTTTTTTTTATTGTTATTAACACTTGCTTATATGTTGTATATTGTTATTGTATAGTTTGAGTTTTTAAGTTGGTTTTTTCCAAATCTTAAGCAATTTATAAGATATACCAACCGTATTCGAAATATCTTATCAAACGAAAAGAATAGGATAAAAGTTGAAATGATTCAACACCACCTATTTTGATCAAACCTTTAAACGTTTAAACTTGTTTAATGTCATTTTGTGGTTGCAATTACCGTACAATCAAAGACAGATAAATTGCCTTCCTCTCTGAATTCTAAGAAGCTAAAAAGTTTTCTTTCAAAACATTAATTTGTGATTAAGTTTGTTTAGGATCTTAAAATTATACGAAATTCAATGAAGGACAAATTATTTTTCAATATTCAAATTACAAATTGATTTTTTATGGAAATTATGGAAGTTATTAAAGTTATTTTGAACAATAGATTTTAAATGAGTTTATTTACAAGATTTTCTTTCAGTTTATTGATGCCCAAAACAAATTTGTTTATTTAGTCATAAAGAAATTTTCCTAAAAATTTTAGCAAATACTATTCAAAAAACTTTTTCATAGTAAAGGTTGAATGTTTTTCTTTTTTTTTGTTTTTTGTAGTAGAAAATTTTATAAATTTTTCATAGTATTTGTTTACTACATAGACAACCAATTTATAAATTTTCTTTTTTGTTTTGGGTTTTTTGTCACACTTGATATGAAAATTTATGATGCCTAAACAATAGGCATCAATATTACTTTATTTCTGTATTGCTATTCATATTATTGCTATTCGTCTAATAAATACAAATTTTATATAAAATGTATTATTTAACACAAAATACATACAATATATACTGCAGATTCATTTATTATGCCGGTTAAATAGATTTTGTGTGTAGCAAATTAAAGTGACGTCAAAATTAAAATTATTTGCTATTTGTCTACGCATAAATTAAAAAACTTTTTGTATAAATTATTCATTTATGCATCAATTATTAATTTATATATACGTATGTATGTATTATAAATATTAGTTTAATAAACAAATTAAGTTGTTGTTTCATTTATATTCACGTTAATTATGCTTTAAATGTTTTTATACACAACGGTACAATAGTTGGAGGAGTTGTACTGTTTTTGTGTAAAAGTTTGTATCACCATAAAAAACACTCAATTTTTTACCACAAATTTATTCGTCGTTTTTCCTTCTTTCCTTTGTCCATCGTTGTGAGATTTCATATGTATTCGACATGAGTTCTTAAAGAGAAGGTAAGTTATTTACTAATTAAAAAATTTGATCTGTCTTCCCGTTAAACCCAAACCTAAGATTCAGTTCAGTTCCAAATTTTTTTTTAGTTCCAAATGTAGTATTCTTTTTTTTTTTTGATAACGTCCTCTTGGTGATATTTCTTTATAAACAGAAAAGCATGAAGAAACATAAAAGGGCAGCCCAAAGTCCACTCAAAATTTATGATTAGTAAAGACTGTACTAAAAAACTTAGTCAGATTACAGAAATGCAACTTTAAATTTTTGATAGAAACAAGGCTAGAAAGAAAAAAGTCAATTTGGGGCTTAACATAACATGTAGAATTCTCTTTCTTTTTGTGAGTAAAGTTTTCTAATTACCATAATTTCCGGGTACTTCTGGTAATTTCTGGGTACTAAAGGTACTTGTAACGTAACGTATAAGTTATACATATTGTAGCTATTGCAATAGTTGCCTGAAGGTAAAAAGAGGAAGGTAAAAAAGGCATCGGTGCAACACATTCTTGGCAAATGCCGTGCTCTAACTTTAGTCACCTTAATGCATGTCTCTTCCATAATCTGGATTATTTTACTGAATATGTAATGGAAAACTTTGGTCAGCTCCATTGTTGAATTCGCCTTAGGCTAGCAGGCAGTGTGTTGGCTTATTAGACATAAGGCCTCGGTTCAAACCCCAGGTCAGATATCTCCAACAAAATGATGTGCAAAAAATATTTCTTCGGCGATTTCCTTTCCGCAGATTTCTGGCAAAAATTCTGAGAGTAAATTATATTGCCATGCAAAAGTTTCTCAAAAATCTTTCGTTTGGAGTCGACTTAAAACTGTAGGTCCCTCTACTTATGTATAAAATTAACGCACACAACATAAGTGGTGTGAGAAGCTAGGTCGTAGTCCTAACTGAAGCGTTTTAATGACCAATTACGTATGCGTCCATTGCTGTCGAAAAAAACTATGTGTATTATACATTCAGGTTCTGGGAAGTCTTTTTTCACTAAATAATCTCGTATCTGGCTTTGCAGATAGTTCATGGGAATTACATTTCTAAGGCAACAGAATACACTACAGTTCCTCTGAGTGTACACTCTCATCACAAGATAACCAAGGCTAAAAGAATCTGGCACTGAACATTGAACGAACATACGATTTTTAAAATATTAAGTCACAGATAATGAGGTTTAATGCATATTTGTCACTGTTGCACTATTTTCTGTGACGCGACGTTAAAGAAAAGTATTATGCCTACAAACCAGAGACAATTGAGCATTTGAATGCCAACATTCGTGATGCCATTGCCACTAAATACGACCCCATACACTCGAAAAAGTGCACGAAAATTGGTCCGATCGAATGGTGTACTGCGAAGCCAGCCGCGGTAGCCATATGAATGAAATAATATTCCATTTCTAATCGGAACAATTGCTCATCGCAACAAAAAAAATTAATATGTCAAAATTTCAAACCGTTTTTGTTTTATTGTATTTTTAAATTTAAACTTTTCAAAGGCCCATCCTTACGTATGTAATATCCATTCATTACTACTTATAAGAACGTATGAGTGATATTAATTTGTGATTAATATTAAGTATACGACTGTAGTATTTAAAATATTTTCAACTTTAAATATTTCAGTATTTAATTGTATTTAATTTTGATAGCAGTTATATAAAGTAAAAATTATCAGTTTTCAGGGTCGTAAGATTTATTGCCAGAGGGCTATAATACATATTCTGTACTCTATTCCTCTTTAGAATAAAGTCGATTAGACTTTTCAACGTACTAAACTCTATTGAATTAACTTTGTAGGTAAATAACCAGATATTTTACGCTGTGGCCTTTCAGAGATATTCAATGAATGATATTTTGCACAGTCTCAAGACTTACATTCATGCGTAAGTAGTCATTATAAACCCTTTAGTCAGGATTATGGCTTAGCTTCTCACATCACTTGTATTGCGTACGTTAATTTTATACATGAGTGACGGAACCTACAGTTTAAAGTCGATTTCGAACGACAGATTTTTGAGAAACTTTTAATGACAATTTTATTTACTTTCAGAGTTTTTGCCAGAAATCTGCGGAGAGGCAATTGCCGAAAAATATTTTTTTAAGTACTTCGTTTTGTTGTAGATGTCTGTCCTGGGATTTGTACCGTAGCCTCATGTTTGACTCAGGAGTTATATCAAATAAATATGACAATTATTTGGTGTAATATTGTAGAAGTTATCTCACGTTGATATTCATATTATTAGATTTAGCAAAGCTTATGCTTCAGCTTATTAGACATCATATTTCAATGTTAATATATCAAAACCTTACAAGAGTTACTGACTTTGCTTAGTTAGGAAATTATTGCTAACAATAACAAATTTTTACGTAAAACTTCTGCTTCTTAGAAATTCGTTCCTAACAATGTAAACAAATTCAAGCCTATGACGCAACAACAGAACTCTACATCTCTAGCTTCTGAGACTTTTTTCATTTCGTTAAAATGTAGGTGCTTGCTGTAGGTGCATAGATGACGTGGCAAAATTTTGCTGCAACTTACAGTGTTTTATCAATTTTGTACAAATTCTTCTGAAGCATTGGTAAGTTCTCGTCCCTCACGAATAGATTGTCTTCAAACCGTTTTGTGGTCACACAGCAGGGTTTACAATTAAGTTATACCCACTAACCCTGGTCGTATAGAAATTCTATTATGTTCCTAATGTGACTTATTCATCCTTCTGTTTGTATGTCCTCTTACGGTAGATGTTTTCCTACTCTTTTGTTATTGTTATTGTTATCATATGCAAATGAGCAGAACAAACATTGAAATTATTTCATGATTTCTACTGTTTTACCGACAATGTTTTTAAATTCAAAACAGAATAAAATTATACTTTTTTAAACTCACACTACAAATTTCCCTGGTCAATAAAAAATATTTTGTGTACGTATCACTTACACGTAAAACAAAAAAAAAAGAGGACAAAAGAGCGACAAAAAGTCGTTGGTGTTCACAATCGTCATCAATTTTTTAAAGTGGCATGTATGTAGAGAATAACACACCTACACGTATACAACATGACAATAAATTAAAGAGAGAGAGAGAAATAATATTTAAAAACGTCTGAAACAACCCAATTTAAATAATAATATTATGAAAAACAATAAAAACAATACGTATTAAAAAATGTGTTGCCACAGCATGCTGTAATAAATACCCACGCATACATATTGACAAAACGAATATTAATTTTTTAGGGAGGCGGGTATTCATATCCATTGAACTGTTGTAATTGATTATAAAAATATTCTTAATGAGCAATTAATAATTAATTCAAATTACAATAACAAGGATTATAAACAAAAAAATAATGGCAAATATCGCCGTAGTCTAGTTAGTAGTGTGTTGGCTTATTAGACGTGAGGCCTTCATTCAAATCCCAGTTCAGACATCGCCAATACAAACAAAATATTTCTTCTGGCAAAATCTCTGAGAGTAAATAAAATTATCATGAGACTGTAGGTTCCGCAACTCTTGTATTAAATTAACTCATACAACATAAGTGGCGTGAGAAACTAGGTCGAAGTCCTGACTTAAGGGTTGTATTGACCAATTATGTATGCATGTAATGGCGAATGAGAGTAGAGACAGAAAAGTATAAGAAGAAAAGTCTAAGAGCACAAGCAGAAGATCTTATTGTACGACTTTTTTCGTAAAGACAAGTTTTCGTAAATAACCATATACGTTCGGAACTGTTTTTATATTGTATTTAAAAATAAACTTATTCCTACGGAAATTGTTATCTCTTCCACAACAACAACTGTGATTTTTATTATCATTAATTCTAATTGTGGTTTTGATGGTCTTCCTTTTTTTTACGCTCTAGTCATTTAATTTAATGTAAATACTGTTATAAACCATTAATAAATAAATGTTTGTATAATTAATCTTATTATACGGATAAACTAAACTAACAAAACAATGCATTTATTGTAATAAATTTTTACAAATGCAAGCGTTTATAGATTTTTTTGTATGTAAAGTATTGTTGTGTTATATGGAAGATTAAATTAAATACGATTTTTAATGAGTATTTAAACTCACGCTATTTTGTAACCTTTATAACTAATTTTATTGTATTAATTCTTTTTTATCGAACTGATATTTTTATTTTTTGTTTAGGAATTAGCTAGTTACATACAGTCTTTAACAAAAAATACAGAAAATATACTTTTTCTAGGAGATTAAAGCTCAAAATGGTTTTATTTTGTACCGTTAAGGAATATGTATAGTTAGGCCTGTCTGATATCATTTTCCACATCATCTTTTATGTCGTATACTTTAAAGTCTAGTCCTCGCCACTCATGGACAAAATTGCCAGACACCACATGGGTGGTTTGCGAAGCTAAATCGTAATCCTGGCTAAAGGATTGTAATGACGAATTAAGTAAGCAAGTAAAGTAAGATATATTCATACTTTAACTTCCTGATAGAACAAAATAGGGACTAACTACTGTCAAAACGTGAAAAAGCTGCGTGATTTTATTTGTGTTTGACAGCATGATTTGAAATATTAGAGGCTCATTAAGCATTAATTGTTGAAACTATGTCTGAAAAATGCTATAGAAACCATGTTTTAAGTTGAATTTCGTTGTTGTCTTATAAACATGGAAGATGCCAATTGTTCTCGACAGACAGTTAAGCTTTGTACATCCACAGCAATTAAAAAGTAGGCAGTGTAGTGTATCAATTGCTTATCAAAGATTTCCATTTTGAATGAGGAAAAATTTTTGGTAAAATGGTTGTCTTGTTTTGTCATTATCAATTATTTACGCAGGTGTGTGTTAACTTTACAGTTCTCTGTTGATCAATCAAAACATGCACGAGTTTTACGGTGTTCCTTAATTGTGGTGAAAATCCATCACAATACACTTGAAACTAAACAGCTGAACAGTGTATTTATCTAGGCCAATCGATGCCAAAGAAGGCCAAGATAAGTTGCCAGATAAGCCAGCAAAGTTGCAGCGACCATTTTTATAATTACATCCAAGATTTTGCTGAGAAATTAAATTTAATATTTCAAAAATACTTAAATATATTTCTTTAAAGAACTTTTTCTATCTACTTAAGAAATTTTTTAATTTTTTTTAAACAAAATTCATTAAATATTTACACAGAAATATTTAAGCAAAAACTTGGAGTTTATTATTGCAAATATTAGCAAATATATGTAAAATCCAGTCCAACATAATAGTTCATGAGTTCAACTTAAACAAGTGATGCAAAAACAAATACAACATCTGGTAGATGGACTGACTTAAAAGTGATTTATCGCCGTATTTCACTTTGTCTGCTGCGGATACATAAAATATCCGTTGCTGTTACCACCATTTGGTACTTTGTTTTTACTCATAATAAATGGTCTGCTCAATAAGACCTTTTTTCTCTTTTTCTTTTAAAGTAAATAACAAATTTGATTGAAACTGAAACTTAAAGTTTTTGAAATTCCTTGAAAAAAACAGAAAAAAATTTGAGTGTAGAAAATAAGCAAGAGGTTACGAAAGTTGCAACCTAAGTTGATAGAGTTTGTTTACTATTTTTTTTTATTTCTACGAAATATTTACCGTGTCTATAAACTTCTGAATGTAAGTATACACAACAACTATAAAATTTCCTCCAACTTTAGTGAAACTAAATTTAGCGAGAAAAATATCTACTAAAGTCAACTTTTTAGTAACCTACACCGTATCACTAGTTTCATTTGTTTTAGGAGATTTTAGAGGTTATATGCACCTTGCGTTTGAGAATACAAATAAAATATGCCGGAATAATTATGCGTAAATAACTACGAGCAAATTTTTACGAGGTACCACGAAACTGATTGTAGCTGTGGTTGAAGGTAGAGAATACTCCATAAGACTACCTCACAATTACATCATCATCCAGGCGAAAGTATCGGTCAAATCGACACCTCCGTTCTATAACATTCTAAGTCGAAAAACGTTAGAACGAACGTTAGTACGTTATAGAATGGAGGCGTCGAAATGTGATAACTATTAGAAAGAGGAACATTTCCATACTACCGGATAGCTTTTCTTGTACCCTCCTGAAATATTAAAATTTATTCCACATATTGAAGCATTGCTTCCTACAACCCAATTGCATCACGGTTTGAAATTTTAGCAAATTTATTTTTTTGATGTGAAGTATCATTGTTCCGGTTAAAAATGCAATATTATTTCATTCATATGGTGGCTGGTCTCACTGTACCTCAGTCGATCGGGCCAATTTTGGTGCACCTTTTGGAGTATATGGGGTCGTATCGCAACAATGGCATCTCTAACTCAAATGCTCAATTATTGCTGGTTTGTTGGCATAACACTTTTCTTTCGCGGCACCCCACAGAAAATAGTCCAACGATGTCAAATTGCAGCTTTTTTGGAAGCCAACTGACATCACCACTTCGGCTATTTAAATGGCCATCAAACGTTTGACGCAATAAATCGATTCTGGCATGAGATGTGTGGCAACTTACACCATCCTGTTGAAACTAAACATCGTTTAAATCAATGCCAAGAAGAGCGGGTACAAAAAAATCGGTTGTACGTTCTGCATTGACCGTAATGGTTGCGCCGTCCTCGTTTTCAAAGAAATATTAGCCAATGATGCCTGCGCTCCACAAGCCGCACCAAACAGTCATTCGTAATGGTTTCGTAAGACCACTTGTAAGTTTTCTGAGCACCAAATACGGCAATTTTATCTATTAACGTACCCATCAGGATGAAAATGAGCTTCTTACGAAAAGATGATTTTTTTTTTTTTTGCAATATCGACATCCTCGTGCAGTTTCTCGTTGGCCCAATAAATCCCAGCATTGCTAAAGCGTAAATCGATTCATTACGTTCAGTGAAGATAATATACTGAATTTTATGACAGAATAAGTGTTGCTTAATTCGAAAAAACCGATCATACAAATTTAAATCGATAGATGCCCCACCCCATAACATTTCTAAATTAAAAATGAAATTAACAAAATTAAACATATTTCCCCTTAAAGTACAACCATAACTTCTTACATTAAAAAAAAGAAAACAAGAATCGATGTTCCATTAACATAAATCTTGTTTAAGTGAGTTAAATTTCCCTACCATAAACGCATTTACTGCAGCCATAAAACATGCTTGAAATTGTTACGGAATATGTTGATACGTTGAGTATCTCTTAACAGTATAAGAACGAGTACAATTACATTTCAAATGTTTTTATACACTTTATTACATTTGTATAAATTTACCGTTATTTGCTTCTGCTACAAGTTCGCCAAATAACACATAAACATGTTTTTAGCATAAAAAAAAAATAACGAACATAACAATACAGTTACCAACGTTGCACCCATACAAAGTCATGTTATCGTATGCTGAATACAAACTCTTGAAACGTGCAAACAAATAAAAACATGCTCCTGAATTATAATCCGAATATGATAAAAGCCGACAAGAAATACAAGAATGTGTATGGTAATCATTACTACCGTTCAAACAATGTTTTAAAAGCATGACACAGATAGTGCTCGAATGAAGTTTTACAAGCAGTTTACCTTCATGTAGATTTTTCAAAGTTTGGACTTTAACCCTTTCATGCCCAATGTTGCCTATAGGCAGCATTGTACATTTTTGTTCATAAATTCCGTAATTTTTAATTTTTTTTAAAGAATTTTTTTTTTGCAAACAATCTTGGTTAAAAACGTGTAATACCAGAATACGTAAGACTCTGAATTTAATATCACTTTATATTTAGGCCATGACTAACAAACACATGCCCTTAAAAAAATTTTAGCTCCGGACATGAAAGGGTTAAGGGCCTTGTTCAGTCAATATGAACTGAGTTTTGTTTCCGTAGCAACTTTTTCGTGTACAACCAATACGGTCTTTAATTAAATGTTAAATGTTTATATTCTGAATAATATAAGATATTGCACTTATGTAAGTAAGCTTGTAAGTGCCACAAAAACTTGCTGTCTATGGGCCTCTAAAGATGATGAAAATTTATTGCGGATCTTTAATGATTGAGTTCTATGTATGGTTAGGGGTCAAATGGTTTCTAGGTGGTTTATTTACAGGAAGATTATCAGAAGGTCTGTAATGATCGGCTAATTTTTTTTCATTAACTCAAAAATAACTTTTATTTCCAAAATTTAAATTCTTTTTTTATTGAATAAGAAAATATTAAGTAAAATTAAAACTAAAATTAAATTAAACAAAAATCTTTAATACTTGTTGTTATTTCTTCATTTTTAACTTTTTTGAAATAAAATCTTTTTAACATTTTTCAAAATGTATAAACAAACTTCACAGAATAAAAAGAATAACACTCACAGGTATAGATGAGCGATATTATCAAAACTGTGATTTAATCACGGTGATTGATAATTCACTGGTAACTACAGTGATTGAAATTGCCAAATAACAGTTACTAATAATGTCGTTCTTTCAAAATTGTTACATACTCAAATTTATTTCATTTTATTTTGAGCGAGGCAGAATTACTATTAGATGATGCTGATTATTTACTTTTGTCTTTTATACATGAACTTTCTGTGAAACTTAATTGTCGAACTTCATATAAAAAAATTACGTTAAAAATAATAACATTGATGACACCACTTTGATTTTGTTTAGTAGTCTTTTCGTGGTAGGTATCTAGTTGTCTCTTTCTTACGACTTAATAAAATACGTTATTGTCATTATTGTTTTCTTTTGGAATACTGTGATCACAATCACTGTTTTAAAGAACAGTGATTAACAAATTACGTTCACTGAGAACAACGTGCTGCAAAAATCACTGGATCGCTCATCTCTACTCACAGGACTTCATTTTAAAAAACGAACACCTGAATTGTACATTAGAAAATGTTAATCTCCTTTAAACATTGTTTGATGGGCAGTAAACGTTCATGCTGTCATACCATATTGGCAGATTAAGTCAATATTTCAACTCAACATGCAATTGACATACTTCCCCATGACTAACGCCTTAAAACTAAGGCCCGAGTACGTTGTAAAAAAAGGTATCTTTTTTGTAAAATTAAAACAGTGTGTTGTTTAATCAAAAATTCTTTTATTAACGAATGTTTCATACGTATATTTATGCTGGTATGTGTGTAGGAAAATATTATTAAAAATATCTAAGAAAGCCAATTTGGAATCTCAATTTTTATGGCATTGTTGTTCGAAAATAATACCCAACAGCCTTTAAATTTACATAAGACTGGCATAAAGTTAATTGTATAGGCGATATGGGTTGTCTAAATTGCTTGACTACAATTGTTGAAGATGAAATATTTAAATCAACTTTTTTTCATTACATCCAATAAGCTCCATAACCATCGAATAGAGAGTATAACATGAATGGCAAACATAATAAAGAGGTCAGGCATTGCACCTGTTGAAAGACTATAGGACTCAATGCATAATATTTTCACAGAGGACCATTATTATTGATAATTACAAATTTCAGCCCTGATATCTTAGGGCGGCATACAATAGAACAATCACTTGCTTCGCTGGAGGAACGTGATTACTGAACATGAGAACAAACAAAAAAAGGAAATAAAAATCTGTTTTATACCCATTATATCAGCTTAGATACAAGCTGAATTCGAAAATAGTAGAGATATTAAGAGGCTAAATTTTAAACTTTAACTGTTCCAAAAGGATTTCACAATCTACTTTTTATTGTATAAACTTGCTCCAGGTCAGACATTTACAACAAACCGAAATATAAAAAAATTTTTCTTCGTTGACTTCTGTTACACTGAGTCCACTTTAAACTGTCGGTCCTGCCACGCATAGGAGAAGCTAGATCATAATGTACGTATGTATGTGTTATTTATGATGTTGTTGTGAATCCTATGATGATTTTTTTTTTTTGATACGTGAAAAGATCTTTTTGATATTTCTGCTATAAAACCAGTATCAAAAACGAGTTCAAGTGTCGCATACCCAAGAGATATATTCATATTCACAGTAACTCAGATCTTGTAATGCCCACAGCTTCTATGCTACCGCAAGACATTTAGACCACTATAAGCTTCCTTACGCTTACATAACTTACTTACTTGAGTCTATTTTCTAATTAGTGTTAGTAATTTTTTTAACTTCTAGGATTTTCAACTTTCCCAATAGATGACAAAAATTAGGTTCATCTTAGGTTTATCACTCTGCCGAACTCAATTAAAATCAGCTCCCAATTGGTGACAGTTTTCAAAACGTTTGTCCAGCAACAGATAAATATTATAAACCAATAACAAAAACATTAAATAAATTTATGTTCTGTACATGGCTAAAGTCATTAAATTTTATATATTTTAATTCAACTAATTTTTTTAATTCTTTTAATATTTCCACATGTTTATCGTATAATTCACTTTAATATCCTGCATAATTTCTAATTTGAATTTCAATTTTACACTTTTTCATTTTAAATTCTTAAATAAATTTTTGAATAAAATTAAATTAAAAAAAGAAAATTTTATATGCAATTAAACCTTAATTTAATTAAAAAAAAACAGAATTTTAAAGCAGAAACTTAAAATATGCTTGCAATTTAACCCCATGCTATTAATTTTTTATTTTTTTGTTGAATATTTTCAAATTTTTTTTCTTCTTTTTCTTTTAAAAAGTTTTCGTTTTTCTTTTTAAGATTTTTTAAAAAGAGATAGAGACTGTATACATAGAATAATAAAAGAAAACTATCAACATTTATTGAAGTCATATGGCTTTATAGCAAAAGAAAAAAGGAAAACTACGCAATAGAAGATGACCAAATTGTTCCTGAGAAAGACATCCATGTTGGCTTAATAAATTGACAAATTAAGTAAAATCAAATAAAAGTTTGACAGCTTCCTGTATTTTTAAGTGTCATGATCGACTTCCATTTAAATGGGAAAAAGAAGAATATTTTGAAAATATGTTGAGAAGGTACTTCAGTAACAATTTTCTTTGTCGGTATTTATTTATCTACGCAAATTAAAATGTCACTACCCTATTGGAAGGTATGACATGGCATTCCTACTTCTGCAAGAAGTGTAACTCTGAGGATTAGAAAAAACCATCAGTCATCTCTTCTGTCAGGGCCAGCCTCTTGCAGTGATGAAGCAGAGGTTCTTGATCTCCTATTTATCGAAGATAAGAATTTATGTGAAAGCAAGTTTTATTTTGAAGTTGTGTTGATTTCTGATAGGACGTGTTTGATTTCCTGGTTGGATATTGATGTGTAGTTTCACAATGTCTCTAACATCTAGCCTAAGGGAAACCTTCTTTTAAAAGAAGTCTCGCCAATTAACCAGATCTAATTTCGAACTCATATTGCTGCACGGTTGGCTTAACCCTTGAAGCTCTACCCAAAATTTCCGAAGAAAGTTTCAAACATTTTACAACAATTGTTTGAAGAAAATACTTTGAATCTTTCAGCTGAATTCGATTTGTTATCAATTACTTTTGGTAACTAATTGTAAACCTATTGTATACAAAATCTGTTGACGTAAGTGGACATGAAGGACTGATCATTTACTGATAAATCCATCTGATGACATTGTTCGATTGGAACTATTTGAAGACGTAGAACTAATGGGACTCATACATACATAAACAAAGTTCCTCATTACAACTCTTCAGTCTGGATTGCAACCTGGCTTCTCATACCATATATGTTGTGTGTGTTAATTTTACACATAAGTGGCAGGACCTGCTGTTTAAAGTCGACTACTAACGACAGATTTTTCACAAAAGTGAACCATGGTCCCTTGTATAACAAATGAACACATTACCTTTAAGACTACTGCGACTTCTTAATGGGACTCAGTCAGACAGACTATGTCTGTCCGCTCGCGCCGAAGCTATTTGATATGTAAATCCCTAAACTTATGTTAATTTTTAAGGCTTTACAGGCGTTTAATTCGAATCACCCACATAGACAAGTAAATCAAAGGAAACAGAACGCTTCAAACCTTAAAATAAAACTGCAAAAAAACGTTGTCACTTAAGGAGTCAAATGCTGGAAAAATGCGTTTCCGTAAATTAACTCCAGTAAAGTCGCCGTAGTGTAGTAGGTAGTGTGTTGGCTTACTATTCGTAAAGCCCGGGTTCGTATCCCAGGTCAGACATCAAAAATGAAATATGAAAAAAAAAAATATTTCTTCGGCGACTTCCTCTCAGCAGATTTCTGGCAAAAACTCTGAGCGTAAAATAAACAGCCATGAAAAAGTTTCTCAAAAATTCTGTCGTTCGGAGTCGACGTTAAACTGTAGGTCCCGCCACTCACGTATAAAATTAACGCACACAACATGAGTGGTGTGAGAAGCTAGGCCGTAATCCTGACTGAAGGGTTGTAATGGCCAATTATGTATGTATGTATGTAACTCCAGTAAAAGTTTTTCCTATAAATAAAAGCAAGAGTATATTACTCATCATTCAGATATTGCTCTGCGTAAACATTTAAAGTTGAAACCGTATATGACGAAGTAAGTAATTCAGTGTCCAGTTATAAATGGTTCAAAAGAAAAATGATTCACTTCCAATTGGAGTTTGATAAACCAAAGCCAATATAAATATTCGACAATACTCGTATATTCTTAAGGTGACTTAGAAATTTAATTTAGAAAAATTTATTTTGTTTTAAAATACACAATCATACAATATTTGTTGTGATCTTAAATGATTTTTATTATCCTCTTCTCTGAATAAGTCTTAAAGTTAAGCAATGACCAAAAACCTCCTTAAACTATTACTAGCTTTTTTAACTCTTTCTAGTCTCCGGTATGTCTGTGCATTTGTGTTCAAAATTTAATTTTTTTGGACACTTTACTTGAGAGAATTTTCTTTCCTTTTTTTATGTACAAATGCATGTGTGTGTCATGTTTTTTCCGCTTTTCCATTTTTCTAAAGTTTCCTCAACAACTTTGGTTTCCTTTTTTAGTTAACATTCTATTATCCTGTATTTACATTCTACTTGAAGTGACTTTCTTATTTTCATTTCAATTTAATATTCTAAAAACTAAAACAAAAAGAGACCAAATTTTTTCAAATTTGCTGCAATCTTTTCTTTTTTAGACCAAACAAGTGTGGTATTAAATTTAATTTTCAATTTCTTTTCATTACAACCCTTCAGTCATTTACTGCCTAGCTTCTCACACCACTCATGCTGTGTGTGTTAATTTTATACATGAGTGGTGGGACCTACAGTTTAAAGTCGACTCCGAACGATAGATTTTTGAGAAATTTAATTTACTCTCAGCGTTTATGCCAGAAATCTGCTGAGAGAAAGTCGCCGAAGAAATACTTTTTGTATTTTATTTTGATTTCTGGCCTCCTCTCAGTAGATTTCTGGAAAAAACTCTAAGAGTAAATAAAAACTGAAATGAAAAGTTTCTCAAAAATCTGTCTGTTTTGGAATCAACTTAAAACTGTCCTTTCACTCATGTATGAAATAAGCACCACCAACTGCGAAGGTCATAAACGCAATGGCCGGTTATATATGAACAAAAATGATTAAAGTTGATTCAATTTCTCATCATTTTTAAATTCCATCAAAAATTGTTTTCATTAACTGTTTAGTTAGTAACTGCCTTGAAACCATGGAATACCGAAGCGTATGAGTGATATAACGAACCAATATACACCTAATTCTGTTTTTACACGGTCTTTTTTTACACGGTTTTGATATAACACGGTTTGAAAATAAAATATTTTTAATTTTTGTTACACGATTTTATTCCATTTAGCACGATTTAAAATTTTTTGTGCTTAAATTTTTTTTCAAATTTAATTTTTGCAAAGAATGTTCATATCACAAATTTAAGGGAATTCCCTTTTTGCGCGTACAAGCAAATTTACTAGTCAAAGCAAATGTAAATGGCACAAATTTAGGGGAATTCTCTTTTGTGCATACAAGCACAAAGGTCAGAGCAATTGAAATGTGTTAATATTTTGTGTTTGGTAAAGAAATTTTTTATTGGCAAATTTGTTTTTCTATCGTTACATTAAATTTAACGCTTTAAGATAAAAGGTAAGCCAAAAATATTTTATATTTATTAAGTTATTTATATTTTTAATTTTGTTAAATATTTTATGAATCCCTAAAAGAAAATGTCAAATACAAAATTTCTTAAAAAATCCTTGTTTTTCACTAATTTTAATAGGTTTTAGAGATTAGGAACCAATCACCTATTTTTGCATACAATCAGTGTCTTTTTTTACACGGTTTTTTTTTACACGGTTTTTTCTGGAACCAATCTACCGTGTAAAAACAGAATTAGGTGTACATACTAAATATTAATCATACGTATACGTTATGATTGATTTCAAGAAAGCCGTAATATTCTCTAATTATACGTAGACTTTTCTAATTGTAATGCAAATATATGTACGAGCGTATGATATATAAATACGGAATATTTGGCAAAATTTTGATGTTAATTGCGAAAAATTGTTAGATATTCTTAGTACTGCACATTACCGATCATGATTTTTTTAATGTATTTTTGGTAATATGTATAATAGTGTGTTGACTTTTTAGACGCGATGCCACGGTTCAAACCCCAAGTCAGGCAACTCGAGCTAAATGAAATATGAGAAAATATTTCTTCGGCAACTTCCTCTCAGCAGATATCTCACAAAACCTCTCAGAGTAAATATAACTGCCATGAAAAAGTTTCTAAAATATCTGACGCTCTGAGTCGACTTTAAACTCTAGGTCCCGCCTATCATGTATAAAATTAACACACACAACTTAAGTGGTTTGAGAAGCTAGGCCGTAATCCTTACTGATACGTTGTAATGACCAATAATTTATGTACGTATGTAACCCTAAGCCTATCAAACTCAAAATAAATTTTAATTTCCGTCCGTATTTTGTTTATAAGCTTTATAAACAGTCACCTAGAGGGGGTAAAACAAAAATGCTCATTTTGATTACAAAAATTGATAAAAAAAAATCCAACCAATATTACAAATGGTATGGTTATGTTCATTCATTATAAAATTATATTAAAAACCTTCATTCAAAAATTTATAAAATTTTTATTATCCGGTTGTTAACAAAAGCGTAAATGTGTTTGGCTTGTATCAGCAGGATACAAAAGCAATTCCTTAATATTAAACGAAATAACTGTCAACCAAGTAAGAACAAAATTAAATGCCAGAACGACAAAAGAAAATAAAATTGGCATTGGCCAACAAAAGTTTAGGAACTCTCAACTAATAAATGTTGTATCCCTCTATGTTTTCTGTATCAGTTACATTTTAAAGTCGTAGTTGCTGCCACAAAATCCATCACAGGAAATAATTATTGAAAATAATTTTTATTAAATAAACACAATAATAAATGAAATCGTTAAATTGTTGCTTTAATAAAGTGTTTTTTGTTTCTAATTTAAGCTCTGGATTTAACAGAATTAAAGTTTGATTTTAAAATTAACTAAATTGCTCGAGAAGCACGTAAAAAATATTTTTTTATTTTTATTTATAACTTATAAAATCCAGCATACGATTTTCTCTGTTTTCAATAAAAGGAGATTATGAATTATGAATTTAAAATATTATTTGAATTAATAACCGCAAACAGCTTCAAAGCTTGGAAGCCTTGTGCAAAATCTATCCCCCAACTCTATTGTGTCAATGACGCGTCCAAGAAAAGTGAATGAAATATGCTACTGTATGCAGAAACATTGACTGAATTTTCTTCAAACATTGATTCTCTGGTACCTTAAGAATGAAAGGTCAAAATAGGCTTCGTCGTTCGCTGATATTTCGTTAAGAAATCATCCTCTTAATCGATATTATCAGACAATCGTTAAGTTAGTTTATTTTAGCAGCCACCTTGAAAATCTTAACTTATTTGGATACCTATAGCATCTATTCTGTCGTACAATTATGACCTCTGGCTGGAATTCCTTAGCAATCACTATGGTTTTATGGAGGTTTGAATTCAATTCAAATCACATTAGACACGTTCTGTGAATAAATTTTTAATAAATCCTTCGTTCTAGTTTCCAAAGAGTCCGATAACAACAGAGCAGATAATGTGTGGCGCTCTCTCTTGTGAGATATTTCCATCATCTGAGCTTGTGCAACATGAGACCAGTAACCCGTTCTAACTGCGAATACCCACATCAAGCCCAAGATCTTTATATAAATGGGTTCAATATCCTTCCGTTGCAAATGGGTAAAGTATGAATGAAATGATAAGTTTGCACACATGAAATTTAAATTTTCTATGGTACTAACATTTGCAAGCCCTTCAGTTTGGTTGTTAACTATAATGTCCCTGTGTACAGGACGACTTATATAGAAGTAACCGTCTAATGTATTTCTAGCTACTCGATAGACATCCAACATCTTTATACAATCTTAGGGGTGGTGTAGACTTCTCTAGGGGACTAATAGCCACTTTACTTTCGGTAAATATGTACATATCATCATACGATATACTCTGATACCGCATTCGCACTGCGACAATCTTTACAGGCATTATTTTACTCTTCTTAGCACTTGACTAATAAGATAGTGCAGGCAAATTTTAATCTTCCACTGTTTCGATGAGATTTCAAATAGAAAATTGTGGAGTGGTCTGAATCCGTTAGTGAAAGAAATGCAATTTTCTCGGTGGTGTAAGATATTTTCACGATATAATCTTTTCGGTAAACGTAAACGGGTTTATGTATCGCGCGCTCAATACATATGTATATTCAAGTCGACTATACTCAAAATATTGCCATGACCATAGCTTCCACACTTCCATGTTTTGTGGCATTCTGTCGCATTGCCATCATCATCATATATGTATGTTTATATGTCTGATAACAAATTCGTACAGCTAGTACACATATCTACATATGAATTATACCCCATTTGTTTTCTTGTAACAATTAACAGCATTCGGCGCAGTATTGTTTCGGGATTTTGTATTCATACTCCAGTTTAATATGCTGGCCACTATGATTCCAAAAGAGTTGTATCTTTTTCTTTAGAGCACTAACTCTGTCTTGATCGGGTAAACTATCCGTTCAAATTCGTTTTTTAAATACAATACATATGTATATCTGTACACAAGTCTCATCATATCTGACGACAAAGTAAACCCATGCTGTGTGAAAACAGTTGACTCAAAACTGAAAACCCAAGTTGTAGGATTAATTCAACATTGGCCACGTACTCTATAAAAAATTGATAAAAGAAAGCCTTCTTTACTCATGCTCTAACGCGAATTAAGGCAAATCCTTAAATTTTATTCAACAAATAAAATGTGGCAAATGCATGATAAGAAGATATTCGTGCTTTAAAACATGTTTAATTAGCCTTCTCAGGTGCAATTAATTTAAAATGTTTCCACCCATTCGTCATAAGCGTTACATGAACATATATTTAAGGCGTCATATATGTAACACAGCTAGATTCTGTGTACGTATGTCATTAATGACCTCTTTTTTATGTATACGGATGCTTAAGGTAATAACATATGCACAACAACATTTATCATATCATCAGTATACATACATACATATAATCTTCTACTTCTTTACATATTAGGGGTATACTTGTTCAGAGTTTCGGTGCCTCAAATCCGATTAATTTTCATAGGACTATGACTATAATCTCATATTGCTTTTCAATACTTACGTATACCAACAACAAGTAAAAGCCTAAATTTAGGTAAAATATATAAATAACAGTGGTTGTGGTGGTGGTGGTGTTGATATTCCTGTAAGTAGAAAAGAAAACAGGATATCAAATACGTGTGCATATGTTTACATATTGTTGTAAATGTTGTACATATTTATGTACATATTTATTTGTTATTTATTTTACAAAACCATATTAGGTTCTACGCATATAAATTTAATGTTATGCACACTCGCATACATACAAACATGCTATTATTATCGTATTTACGTTTTCTGTCCTTACAATACGACGCACAAGTAATGTGATCTCCTTTGGTTAAGCAACATATGTTAGCACATATACACACTGAATCGTGTGTAAGTATAGAACTGTTGCGTTGTGGTTTTATACACCTTAAAGCCTTACGGTTATTTGTCCTTCATATGGAATAATTTGTTAATTAAACACACAAAATTTAGAAGTGCGACTATTCATGTTTTATACCCCGGGGGTATTGTTTTTGTCTGTTAATGTTTCGAAATAAATATTGTTGCAATGGCTACTCTTGTCATTGTTGTTGTTTTCCATTTGTGCATGTGTTGATTTATAAGATTGAATAAATTTGTATCGAGCTGGTATTTGTCTCATTAAAAATAAGGTATTCACAGTACATTAAAGCGTGAAAATAAAATAAATATTAACACACAATACAGTCGCTAGTCATGTACATTCTCCATTAAAGCAATTCTCTTGAATTAAATTAAAAAACTTTAAGAATATGCGGCATTAGGATTACGACCTAACTCCTCACACCCCTTATGTTGTGTGTGTTAATTTCATCCATGAGTTTCGCGCCTTACAATTTAAACTCAACTCCGAGCTTCAGATTTTTAAGAAACTTTTTCATGGCAATTTCATTTACTCTGAAAGGATTTGCCAGCAAATTGCAGGGAGAAATTACCCGAAGAAATATTTTTTCATATTTCATTGTGTTCGAGATGCCTGAGCTAAGGTTTGGACTACGAGCTCGCGTCTAATAGGCCAACAAACTTACTGCCTAATAGAATAGGGTGACTTCAACCAGCAATTAATATTCGTTTTTTTATATTTGTTTTTAAATCATTGACATTCATGGTTTTATATCTAAGCGCCCTAGGCGCCTTATAATAATGTGATCATCTATATTTAGGCATTGGTTTACATTTAATTAAGTGACAGGATTCTCGTACAATGCGGGCTTTGTTGCTTTATTTGTCCTCTTATAATACACAGTATGAGAAGCAAATCGTCGTAGGCTAGTGGATAGCAATTTGGCTTATTAGACGAGAGTCTGTCATTCAACCCCTTATTTAGATATGTCTTCGGCAACTTGCTCTCAGTAGTCTTCTGCTAAAAACTCTGAGTATAAATAAAATTGTCAGCTTTCTCAATAATCTGTCGCTCGGTGTCAACATTTAACTGTAGGTACCGACAATCATGTGTAAAATTAACACACACAACATGGGTGATGTGAAAACTAAGTCTAAAGGATTGTAATGACCAATTAAGTAAGTAAGTTACTAAGATTCTCCAATCCCTCTACAAATCCTCTTATAATTATACACTCAGTAGGCAGAAGAATTAAGGGCATATTAAACCATCTCTTAAGGGATACTAGGATTTACTGCGCAACGAAATCTAGCAACCTTTTCAGCATATGACTTGTAATAAAAAACAAATCATTTGCTTGGACGGAAAGTTTTTACTTATGGATTTAAAACAAGGCCAAGAAAAGAATGAGAAGATGAGGAGAGACTTCAGGCAATTATACGCTCTTTAAACAGAACGAACGCGAATAAAAATTATGAGATGTTATACGGTGGCTATATCTCAGGAAATGTTATTCACTATTTTTCTTGAACTTTGTGCTGACCTTTCTTATCAAATTTTATAATTTAATTTTGTATTTCCATGTCAATATATTTTCACAGGTTTTCCAAACTCGTCTCTATTTATCTTCTTTTTTATTATAGAAAGCTTAATTATAATAAATAACTTAATCAAATTATATAACATATTACAAACAAATTTAAATGTTTCTTATATTTCAGGTCTAATAGGTGTTCAAGTGGTGAGTACACAATTTCGATATAAAAATATTTCCTGCTGAGACATTTCAACACCAAACTGTGACTGGCCCCATTATTGAAATACTCATTAGTGCTCTTAAAAGGTATCCTTGATTATGAATTAAACATTCGAAATATTTTCATTGGTTTATGAATTCAATTTATGTTGATAAATTATTTTCAAGCTTTCAATTGTTTTGTGCAGAAATTTAATTGATTGTCATAAAACTTCATTAAGAGCATTATACCTCAAGGATAATGCGAAAAGAGATTGCTTTTGCAAGTATTAAATTTCTTAAAGATGTATTTCATTAAATACCTTCGGTCATAAGTAGTGTTATAAGGACAATTATTTGGAATTATATTCTCTATTTATGGTATATGCCTGTAATATTAAAATTTTAAATATAAAACAAGGATGTTTATATACGTAATACAATTTGTTTATTCTTTTACACTTCAAATAATGCAAAAATAATCTGATGTCATATGATACAACCATATAAGTCCATATACGAACAATAATAAGTTGTATTTACTATATTTGGGATACAACAATCGATTACAATAAGTCCAGAGATTAAACATTCCCTAAAAGAAGCAAACCTGACTCCAGAATAAATGCTACTATTGTAGGAACCTTTATATTGGAGCGTTTAGTCAAACATAATAAAAAATGAGAAACAAAAACAAGATACTAACTCATGAGGTAAAAGAAGTTTCATTCTTCTTCTTAGATCCATATCTGCTGCAGAAGTAATTGGATAGAATTTCAAGCCTAACGATATTCCTTTCAATGAAACAGTGACCCCTGAAAACCGAAAGAGTGCGATAAATGGTCCTTTACTTGTCTATACAAATACAGCAGAGTCTAGCAATAGCGCTTGTATTTTCCTGCCACCAATCAATTTGAAGCTCTCTATAAACCTAGTCCACGTGAGGTAAGTGCAATACCTATGCGCTGTAAAATGTCGAAGATTGCGAATACTGCTACGGCGCTGGTCAGTTGATTTACAATGCAATTTCCAACGACATTCCTCTTTCCTGAAGCAAATATGAGATGATGATACTTGACACTCATGGACGCTGACAAACGTTAAATAGATGTTCGTTTGAAACTAAATCACTGTCTAACTATCCGAGTAAATCAAGAGATTTTCAGGGAAAATTCGAAAACCCAACATTTATTGCGTATCGTTTAATATGTTCATGTCCTTGGTATGTAAAACTCTTTATTGGTCATGAACTCTTAACGACAGTATAAAACAGATCTTCCCAATAGGAAACTCCTGCTCTTCAGGCCAGAAATCGATTGTTGGAATCCTAAAATCAAATGTCCTATTCCAACCATAAGAAAGCATATAATCGACTTGAGTGAGTCCATTTTCAGAATTACAAGAAAAAGTCTAACAGGTCAATTTACCAGTGGCCAGTTTACATCAACTCCATATGAAATGGACAGACCCTCTAATAGCAAATGCAGAATATTCAATATGGCATGAACTATGTGACACGTTGTGCTATTCTGGTGAAACCACATGTCGTTGGTATCCAGATCATCAAATTCTGGCCAAAAGATGCTGAAAATCATTATCATTGGTCGCCTTTGACGATGATGTCCTGGCCAACACCGTTAGCCTAACGCACGTCATTGTCTATGGCCGTTTACTTTCGGTTATTGGTTCAATTGACTTTTGTGTAGATCCATGTCACGATAAAAATTTCTCCATGTTATGTTTTGTGAAAGGTGAAGTAAGCGATGCGAAGTCGTCTGCCAAGGATTTTTTTACACACTCACGGATGGCAGCGAAATTTTCGTAGACTCGAAATCTTGTATTTCGTAGACTAAGAGGTATTGGCCGACGTGTTTACTGAACCAGTGGACACGAATTTGTTCATTACAATACATCACATTTATGTTCAGCTCGGTAGATTATAGGAAGATTCTCTTATTGCTTGTCGTACATTTACAATAAATTTATTTATTTATTTATTTATTAATTACAATGCAATTACAAATTATATCCTAATTATATACGAGCGAAGTAACTTGACTATGTAATCGGTGTAGTGTCACAGACCAGAGTCTCTGGTGGGAATCGAACCCACGACCCTCACGCTAATAGTCTAGCACACTACCCACTAGACTACCAGGGCACCCTACAATAAATGTATTTTCTCTGCCCATAACTTATTTTTCTGCCTCTCAAAAGACATCGTTTAATATTATTATGAATTTCTTTGAATTTTCTTAATTCCACATATAAAATGAAATGTTATTTAATCCGCTTAAATATTTTGTATTATTATGTTCAATTAATTAAATTCTTCAAATATGTTTTGCGCTATTTGATCTTGAAAATTATTGAAATAGAATTCCTTTTCTCGGCAATAGAAATAAAGAAATAACATGAACTCAATTGAATTGCAAATAATATTCAATTTCTTCATGCTTTAAATTAAAATGAAGATACTTAAGACATTATTTTAGGAACTGGCAATTGATTTAAGAAAATATTGAAAGATATTTTATTACAAAAGTAAACATAACAATTGAAGAAGTAAATTGAATTTGGAGATACAAGTAATAAATTGTTTTGAATATAATTTGGTGGTTGATTGGTTGTTGTAGGACTATTTGACGTTTTATTTGGTTAAATTGCTTGACACAAACTCCTTCATTTCTGACGTTGTAGTGTGTATAGTTTGAAAATGTCTACGCATTAAATCATATTACTTTATAAGTGTTTACCTGTACAGTCATTCAAACAATCATTCATGTTGTACTCACGTTGTATTCAATAATTTTATTGTTATTATTATTATTTTTTTCCCTAGAGAAACATTCAATCAGATATGCCTGAAATGTTATTTTTACATTTATGATGCTTAACGTCAATAAACTTCAATAAGACAGTATTAAGACCAGTTAATAGAGATAAAAATAAGTGGTTCGTGAAAACATATGCCAGACCAGCTACTGGATCACAAAGTAAATTTCTAACGTTATACAGGAAGTATATGTAAACACTTACATGTTCACTAAAAATAAAATAGAAAAAAATAAAAAAGACGAAACTGAGAAAATAAATGTTTAGACGATAATCCCTAAGATGAACATGAAAGTTAAGTATTAGTTATAGTCATAATGCTCTGTGTTCAAGGAAAATATACATATAGACTCCACCTACAGAATACGAGTCTTTAATTTTAAACTTGAATTCATTTGCAATTAATATATCCTCCCCATCGGTAAATTGGTTTACTTTATTTGTACAGGGAAAACCATTTAAAAGTTTAAATTTAAAAATGCAATAAAACTCAACCGGTTTGAAATTTCGCCAAACAAAATTTATATTTTGTGTGAAGTACAATTGTTCCGGTTAGAAATGGAATATTATTTCATTCATATGGCTGCCACGGCTGGCCTCACAGTACCCTATTGCATCGGACCAATTTTCGTGCTTTTGTTTGTGTATGGAGTCGTATCTCGGCAATGGCATCATGAATGTTGGCCTCCAAATGCTTAATTGTCTCTAATTTGTAGACATAACACTTTTCTACGGCACCCCCACAAAAAATAGTCCAACGGTGTCAAATTGCAGCTTCCTGACGTCCAATTGACAACACCATCAACGGCCATCAAACGTTTGCTGCAATAAACCAATTCTACCATGAGATGTATCGCAAGTTGAATCAACCTGTTGAAACCAAACATCGTTCACATCAATGACATGAAGAGTGGTTACAAAAAAAATCTGTTACAATAGTGCGATAGGCGTCTCCATTGACCGTAATGGTAGCACCGTTTTCATTTTCAAAGAAACATGGGCTAATTATGCCTCCGCTCCACAAGTCGCACCAAATAGTCACTTGAAATGGATACATTGGCTTCCATGTGTGGGTTTGTCTATTAACATACCCGCCAACATAAAAAAGAGCTTCATCCGAAAAGATAATTTTTTTTGATACAGAATTAATAAATTCTACAAAACATAAATAAATAGTTTTGTCTTTAAAAATTGTTTCAGATTTACTGTTATTTTTTGTATTAAATTAACCCCTCACTCTCAAAGGGTTTATGTCCTTCGTAAAAATGTTGCAGATTCATTTTTGTTTGCAGTTTTGTTAGTGCAGCATAGCTATTCAAATATAAATCATAGCAAAGTTGTGGCAAAGTTTGGCATTACCAAAATGTAACCAAACGCCATAATTTATTATAACGCTTGATGTTGAAGGCTGCATTGCATGCATTCTGGTGCAGGATTCACAATTAACTTTAATGACAGAATAATTTATTTAAACATACAATTTGCAAATTGGGAATTTAAACTAACTCGTTGAAGAGTTAATGTGTTTATATTAAGGGATTTAGAAATTTATCACATTATAGCGCTTCGTAAATGTAGTAAATTATAAAGGATAACTTTTACGGTGCTACAGATTTAAAGTTAAACAATATCATGATTAAATTTTCCAAAAAAAAATGGCAGAATTTTTGCTAAAGATGCACTAAATCTGAAGTAAAGTTCATGAGAAATCTGCAAAAACAGCTACAATTGAATAAAACATTAGAAATTCTGATCTTTGCTTCCTTATTATATTGTGCACTGAAATACTAGAATTGCTAATCGTTTGTGAGATGAAGTTGTCGTAGTCTAGTAAGTAGTCTGTTGGATATTATTAGATATGAGGCCACGGTTCAAAGCTCAGGTAAGCCATCTCAAGCAAAACGAAATATGAAAACATATTTCTTCGACGACTTCCTCTCATTAGTGTTTTGACAAAAAGTCTGATTGAAAATTTCTCAAAAATCTTTCGTTCGGATGCAACTTTAAACCGTATGTGCCGCAACATAAGTGGTGTAAGAAGCTAGATCGTAATCCTGACTTTGCAAGGAGGGGTTGCAATAACGAATTATTTTGTATTATATGTTGTGAGATGAAGTAGAGTTAGCCATATGAGAACTTTCTCATCCGAACCTTTTTCAAATTAAGGCATGAGATTTTTTACGTTCGGCAAGTGACCTAAAGTCACCATTTGTGCAAAAAAAGATTTTCTAAGTCGGATTATGTGCTCATAGTCTAGATCATTCACATCCATCATTTAGCATTGATGCGGCGTTAGAGCTAAATTGTCTTAATGTTGTACTTTTGGTAACAAATTTTGGCATCCATGGAGCATTTAAAAGGCAAACTGCTTGCCTACTTATGGTAGTATTAGAATTGGATCCGATCGTCTAGTTGATTAAATATTGCAGGCAACAGAACGACTCTACCTTAACTATTCCTTCGTAATTCATGCAAAGCCTTACGATATTTCATGTATTAAGGCGTAACGTCGTTATAATCTTTTCATGTCTTTTTTCAGACTCTCGCGAATTACGATTTTATGTATTAGATTCTGTTTCTCTACCTATGTGGTATTTTAATTAAAATATTTCAAGTCCCTGTTCCCAGCATAACTGTTATTTACATCACTTCATCTAGGGCCCAGTCAAATTGAAAGGAAGACAACAAAAAGCCTTGTCGTACGATAATTTCAATGGTAACTCTATCGTTCAGCATGTTGCGGCGGAGTAACTGACAAATAACGTTAGACTGTGATCTATCCTTTACAGGATAGAGCTCTCCATATGAAATTATAATTGATTTATCGATAATCGTTAAATAATTAAGCACTGCTATTATATAGACAGATTGCTTATATGGTTCCATACAGGTTATTTGATAAAGGAATTCCGTTTGTTCTACCTTTAGTAAGGGTTGCGTTAGGTCTCTTACTCTATTATTTTAACTGTAAGTGGTTTGAACCATGGCATCACGTCTAATAAGCCAACACACTACTTAATAGACTACAGCGACATCTAATCCGTTCCTGGCCTTAAAAAATGAACCGTTTATATCGGCATATACATATTACCCAAAATACATTAAAAAATTCATGATCGGTAATGTGTAGTACTAAGAATATTTAACAATTTTTCGCAATAAACGTCTAAAATTTGCCAAATATTCCATATTTATATATCATAGCACGTACGTATAGAATAGTGTCCATAAATGCAAAAATTAACTGAACTAATTTGCATTACAATTAGAAAAGTCTGAGTATACTTAGAGAATATTACGACTTTCTTACAATCAATAATAACGTATACGTATGATTAATATTTAGTATGTATATTGGTTCGTTATATCACTCATACGCTTCGGTATTCCATGGTTTCAAGGCAGTTACTAACTAAACAGTTAATGAAAACAATTTTTGATGGAATTTAAAAATGATGAGAAAGTGAATCAATTTTAATATTTTTTATTCATATATAACTGGCCATTGCATTTATTACCTTCGCTTGCTATTTCTTTTGTTTGATAACAGTGCACACACACACTTTCTGTGGGAAGCCGCAAATAACAATAAAAAATCTGAACCACCACTTGTGCTTCCATTTAATCTTCAGCGTAAATATGTATTTTTCATTTTGTAAGATATTTTATTTTTATTGAATATACTTTGAAGTCAGCACTTAATGTGTAACAAAAACCATAACCACCTGCTCTTTTAACTATATTTTCATTTCCCACAACTACTCGATGTTCTGTATAATAAAAGAGCTAACGCCAGCTAACACTTCAGAATATTATTGAACCATAATTTACAAAATAATTTAGAAACAACTGTTGCAGCAATAACTTTAAGTGTTCATGTTACAATTTGAGTTGGAAACTGAAAAACCACAAACATGTGGCTGCAGCACAAGGTAATGTTAATAGCGAGGCAATAAAAAATCGTTAAAAGAGGTAAAATACGATGAGGGCAAATGCAACGGTATAACAGCCGCTCGTTGCAGATGCCAAAGGTTCTATTATTTGGTTGTATTATTTGCCATTTGCTCTGAAGCTCTGCATTTTGTCTTCCGGCTTGCTTCGGAGGATTCAGTAGAGTTCCTTTAGGGTAGGATTTCAGGACACTGCATGTTACAAATGTTACAATATACAAACGCTTAGCATGGATCCAATTCGTTACAGAAAGCAACGGCTGCAGTAGCCTTCTTAGGCTACTGTTCTACTACTGCGACTTGCTCTGATGCTTTGCTCTTTGTCCTCTGGCTTTCTTTTGCGGGGGAAATAATTGAGTGGGGCTTCTTGAAGGTATGATTTCCGGAAACTAAATGATTGAATTTATATCTTAAAGTAAAGGCTATCCAAATTGCGACTACTGCCAGAGCTCTTTGTATGGGGAGATAGGCAAACCAGTACCGCGCTTTCTGTACGTATTGTCTTCACCATGGGAAGCTGAAAAATGAGCATTTCATTTCAGTTACGATTAAAATAACGGCGATTATTTTTATCACACAAAAGAAATTTGTAAGCCTAGTAGTATGCACAAATTTTTTCTTGCACAGTCCTTAGATAACTTCGCAATTTCATAAACGTATTCCATTAAAAGTATCGACTGTATATTGACTACTTAAAGGCAATAAAAATTTACCTTTAAAATACGGATTCCTGGTACTAATTGAATGCTTAAGTAAAAGGTTAAAAACTTTTTTGGAAGTCACTAAAAAAGCATCTCTTGCCTTACAAATCCTATCACATCGTAAAAAATTATAAAAACACTGTATAAAAACATTTGCACGTTTCACACGAAATTTGTTGTTAGATTTGCTTTACTATTGATTTTCAAAAGCCAGTGAATTTGAGCTTTTGTTGGTTGCACGTTCTACCAACATAATCAACATTATTGTTTGGAATGGTGAGGTGGTTTCCGCTTAAGCACATTGTAGTTTAAATTGCAACAACACTTTTAATATTTTTCCATTTCTGTTTTAATATTTTTCCATTTCTGTTTTAATATTTCTGTTCGTTTTTTTTTAATATTTGTAAAAATAACTTAAATTCCGGGGAATTATGGAGTACATTTAGGAATACGTAAACAAAAGATCAAAATGAAACTTTTAATATTAGTGGCACAAAGTGCTTGTAATACTTTTGTGGCTTTATCTGCGATATTGAAAAAGGTTATTTGTTCAGATTGTTTGAATTTAAAGTGGATATTTTAATTTATTTATACTTTTTATAATTTTTAGTTTATAAGAAATTGTTTTTTTTTTTATTTTGCATTAAGGTTCAAAACAATAAAAATATGCATGTATTTCAAACTTGGTTGCTCTAGTATATTTTCTTTTAACATTTTTAAACATGTAGCTTTCTTATATTTTCTTGACCTTTTGCAATATTTTACATACGTACATAAGTTTTCTGTAGCGGATGGAATACCAACATTGATGCTGAATTAGTCTTTTTCAATTCTTGCTCATTTAATCCGATTTTCAGTCTCTTACCACGTTATGCTATTCTGCTTTTGTTCTCTGACAACAACAGTTCTTAAAAATTTAAAATATTTATTAATTGATCGACAGTACTTTAACGTGTGATTGATAAGAACAATACTTTGGTTCTAGAAATTTCTTAAGCCTCGTCAGTTGTTGCATTAGTTTATACGCATACAATGGTGCCAGCATTTTCTATCTGCCACCTACATACATATATTTTTTATAATTTTCTGGTTCTAACTTTTAAGCAACAATTTCGTCCAAAACAAGCAAAATTTATTTAAAAATAGCGCAAACTTCCAACCTACCGACAATGCTGTATTTTTCAATGGATGAACGAAATGTTAGGTTAGGTTAGCGGCTAGCTTGCCTTTCACAGGCAAGTTCACTCAGTGACCCATATAGCCTTCTTATCATCTGTTTATTTTTAATTTGATATCGCAACTAAGAGCTCCGATGACTTTTCACCAGGAGATGTTCAGACCGACATCGAACGAGTCTTAAATTTGATGCCTCTCAAGGAATGGAGTTAAATAGCATAATCCCGGTTGCCAGTTCATATCACCTCCATGTGAGATGAGCATACCCTCTAATTACTCGTGCGGAATATCTGCGCTTGCCCTTCACCAGGAGATGTTCAGACCAACATCGAACGAGTCTTTAATTTGATGCGCTGCGTACGAGAATCCAACTCACAAGTTGTTTAGATGATGACAGGTATTCAAATCTATTGAAATGTTTTACAATCTGTTCAAAACTCACGAACTACTCCTTCAATCATATTTTTTAGAAACTCAAATTGAATTCATGCTAATGCCAAAATATTTACTGCCAGCTATGATAATGCCAAGACACGTCAGTTAGAAAAATAGCTTCATAATGGAACAAATGGTCGAATCGAAATCTAACCATAATCTTCTTTAGTGTTATAATTGTTGGTCGTCCGTTCTCTCCTTCTTTCCTTAGGGGTTTCCATTCAATAACAAACTTTGTTATTCAAGCTTTTGGTCTTCATAAAATGCAAAATAATCATATTTTCGTTTGATAATTTTATTTCTATTGGAATTTTGATATTTTATACAAGTTTTTGTTGGATATAACATTCGGCCCGAACATTCTCGTAATCTTCCGCAAAGATCTATTTTATGAATACCTGTGATGATTGTAGATTTTTCCTTCAAATCTTACCCGACACGCATCTGAATAATAATTGCTGCAACAGTTGTTTCTAAATTATTTTGTAAATTATGGTTCAATAATATTCTGAAGTGTTAGCTGGCGTTAGCTCTTTTATTATACAGAACATCGAGTAGTTGTGGGAAATGAAAATATAGTTAAAAGAGCAGGTGGTTATGGTTTTTGTTACACATTAAGTGCTGACTTCAAAGTATATTCAATAAAAATAAAATATCTTACAAAATGAAAAATACATATTTACGCTGAAGATTAAATGGAAGCACAAGTGGTGGTTCAGATTTTTTATTGTTATTTGCGGCTTCCCACAGAAAGTGTGTGTGTGCACTGTTATCAAACAAAAGAAATAGCAAGCGAAGGTAATAAATGCAATGGCCAGTTATATATGAATAAAAAATATTAAAATTGATTCACTTTCTCATCATTTTTAAATTCCCTTAAAAATTGTTTTCATTAACTGTTTCCTTTGTAACTGCCTTGAAACCATGTATCTGAGGTATACTGAAGCGTATGAGTGCTACAACGAACAAATATACGTACTAAATATTAATCATACGCATACGTTATGATTGATTGCAAGAAAGCCGTAATATTCTCTAAGTATACGTAGACTTTTCTAATTGTAATGCAAATTTTGTTCATTTTTTTTTTGGCATTTATGAACACTATTCTATACATACGTACGTCAGATATATAAATGCAGTATATTAGGCAAATTTTAGGCGTTCATTGCGAAAAATTGTTAAATATTCTTAGTACTACACATTACCGATCATTATTTTTTTAATGTATTTTTGGTAATATGTATAATGAAATGAAATATAAAAAATATGTCTTTGGCGAATTCCTCTCAGCAGATATCTCGCAAAAATTTTGAGAGGAAATAAAATTGCCATGAAAAGTTTGTCAAAAATCTGTCACTCGGAGTCAACTTTAAACTGTAGGTCCCGTCACTCATGTAAAAAATTAACACACACAACATAAGTGGGGTGAGAAGCTAGGTCGTAATCCTAACTGAAGGGTTATAAGGACCAATTATGTATGCATATATAACATCGTTCATCCGCTTTGGATCCCGCCACTCATGTATAAAATTATCACGCACAACATGAGTGGTGTGAGAAAATAGGTCGTATGTAATAAGCGACATATAAGATGTAACCCAGCCAAAAACATATTCCTGGTATGTAGTAGTAGTCACTATTATCGGGTAAAATAAGATAAAAAGTTCACAACAGATCTGCCCAAAACAAAAATGGTTTATTTAAGTAGAATCAGAAACTTTAAATGGGATATTATTTTGGAAACTTTCTTCACCGTAATTAATTTGAAAAAGAAGTTACAAAATTATAAAAAAGAAAATTTTAAAAAATCTTAAAAAAACAATGGATTCTTTTATGGGATGTACTTATTGGTAACGATGTATTTTAGACCACCACCCCGAACTTAATGTAACGCCTGTTTAAAGCATTAATAATAATTTAATTTTACTCCCCATACACTTTACTCTACTGTATCCAATTTGTTATAAAATTTGACAAATTTCTATCGATATTACTTTTATACTTCAGTTTATGTTAACAAACTATAATAAAAAAAATAAAAAAAAACCCCATACAACCTGCCACCACCATCTGCTTCTCACAATTGATTATTACCTTCCAAACACACTTTCAAATTTTGAATTGGAAAAAGTTTTGAAAAAAGCTACAGTAGTACTTCAATAATCGTGTTACTTAAAGTATTATTTCGACATAATCTGTCAAAAAAACTACAATGGCAGCATGTTGCAAATACATTGGTGCAATTACTAACATTAGCTACAGCTATAACTTGCATAATTTATAGTATAATGTAATGTATATGGTTTTAAAAATATGTATATGGCGTCTTAAAGCGATGTCTAACTTATTTTAAAGTTTCAAAACCATCACCATCAATCACCTCCTATACATTATCATATTTTCATATCATTTATGAAACCTTGTAAATATATCCATCTATCATTACCAATGGAAAAACTTTTGATTAAATTTCGATTATAATTTATCATTGTGCTTCGTAACTTGCGAGCAAAGAAAGTTTGAAATTAATTTTCCATATTAAAATCTTATACGATTTCACTTATAAGCACAAAAATTTTGTTAGAAAATTATCAAAAAGAATAAATAATTGAAACACATTTACGTCTATGGAAGATGTTGTCAAACGCAGAAATTCTTAGGAAATTATTCAAAAAAAATTGAAACCTTAGAAAAGAAGCTCGTTATTTGTTTTATGAAAATTTTAATTCATAAAATTTGTTTTTTAATTCATAAATATGAATACGTACTGGGTCTTACATACATACATATGTTTAATTATCAATTATATAAACAATATTTAAATACATACATATTTTGCAAGAGAATATACAAATCGAACTTAGGTTAGGTTATCCTGGTTTTCAACTATACTTGTGGGCGGGAATATACTCAGCATTTCAATAGAACTTTCATTAAGCGATGCCTATTTCTAAATTTAAATAAAACACAGTATGTGCGAAATATCAAGATTTATTCGCTTGACAGACCTATTGATACCATTTGAAGTCGCCACAGTCTAGTAGGTAGTATGTTGGCTCATTAGACATGTGGCTTCGGTTTAAACCTCAAGTCAGACATCCCTAACGAAACGAAATATTAAAAATTATTTCTTCGGGGACTTCCTCTCTGAAATCTGACATAAAAACAAAATTGCCATGAAAAGTTTCTCAAAAGTCTGTCGTTCGGAATCGACTTTAAACTGTAGGTCCCGCCACTCATGTATAAAATTAATACACCCGGCATAAGTGGTGTGAGAAGCCAGATCATAATCCTGATTGAAGGGTCGTAAAGACCAAAACAAAACTGCCACGAAAAATGTTCTCAAAAATCTATCGTTCGGAATCGACTTTAAACTGTATGTCCCGCCACTCATGTATAAAATTGACTTACACAGCATAAGTGGTGTGAGAAGCCAGGTGATAATCCTGCTTGAAGGGTTATAAAGACCAATTATGAACGTATGTACGTATTGATACCATTTTGTGAATAATATAATATCGTTCAGATGTCCCCCATGGTTTCTGTAGCAAAAGCACATACGAAATGTCTAATATTCCATTACACTATCGCATACATTTGGCTGAACTTGACCGCTAATGTTGACTTTGAGGACGCCTATGGTTTGTGACTTATTCTCATACCTGCAACTTAATAAAACCACATAAAAAAGTCTAACGGAGTCATATAACACTACCTCGGTAGTCAGTTCACGTCACCTTCACGTGAGATGATCATGTACTCTAATTACTCGTACAGAATATCGCGTGTGGCATAAGCTGTGCGGCATTCAATGCCATCCTATTGAAACCGCTAGTCGTTGGTGTCTAGACCAAAAGAAGTTAGTAATCATCGACCTATAGTGGTCGCTAGTGAAAGTAATGGCCTGGCAAATATAGTCTTCAATGAAATATGCACCGATTACACCTAATAACGACTTATTCGGGATGCATTGGACACTCTTGGTATTTACCCAAACTCAACAATTTTGTTTATTCTCGTATCCATTCATCTAGAAAGGGGATTCATCGCTGAATCTAATTTTTCTTTATAAAATTGAGGTAAACAGAACATCTACCCTGATAAAACAATTTTATTATTTACGCTTGTTGTTAAATGACATATTCGTTCGGAAAACAGAGTGTATGAATGACAGCTAATTTGAAGTAAGTTATTGCTAAAGTGGTTGAAAGACCCGATACAACACATCAGAGTGTAATACGCCAACCTCCTTAGGAAGACATACCTTTCCAGCCTCATATTAGATTGCAGCCCATTTGAATAGTGACTCCTACACCACTCTTAAATATTATTGGCTCATCTGTCTGTTCCCCTTGGTGGATACCACGGAAATTCACTTTTATACCAATTTTCTTTCGACCTGCGATGGTAATTTCCTATCCAAGGATAATAACTTTTTAAGTCTTATTTGGTATGGAAGGATGTCAGGTATAGACAGTCGTTTCCACTTAATCCTTGTACGTTTGAAGCTACAGCACGAGTAGAGCATAGCGAACCTATTACCGAAGCAGTCGTACATAATATGGAGTCAAACGAGAATTTTTGTTGTTTTTAATAGTACTAATCACAGTTAAAGTCAGAATCGAACTCATAACCAACATAGATAAGACAAAAGTTTGTATCATAAGAAGCATCAAAATTATATTATAAAAGTAACAACAAAAAAGGTGTTAACAGCGTTGCAAAAAACGGACTTCTCGCAATATATGTAGCTTCAGTGAAATTGCCTTTACTCCATAAATGTCGGCCTTAAATATTTGAATAGAATCTGTACTGCTATACAATACTGAAATGAGGCCCTTCAATACAGCTATCATGGAGAGTTTAATTAATCTTTTACGAACCGGTGTTGAGGCCAATGAGAGAATAAAATTTTTAACATTAGAACACTGACTTGATTAATTACGATGTTAGTCCCCTCTTTTGAAGTTCTACATCCATTAACTTATATCCACCGAGAGTGTAGGGTACAACAGTAAATTGTTATGCCTCAAATTTTGAGCAATGAATAATAAAAATTACTCGTAACCAGAGAAGACATGTCAGTAGAATTTCTGATTGTCGTCAAACTCACATTTAAAAAATAAAAATGTTTGCATCCTTATATCCTGTGTTTCGTTCTTTTTTTACTAGAAAACAAATCCAAAATATGTTAAGGAGGATTAAGGCATTAAAAATCTTTATAGCCATAAACAAAATATTTTAAGCATGAATACTTTTACGATTTTCTAATAAATTTGATGGTTTTATAAAAAAAAATATATGAGTCTCATGTACCACATTGGCATGTTTTAGTTACTTCCCTATTTTACGTTACTTTAATGCTGGTTTGCCTCAAGAGAAATAAACAAATGTTGTTCTAAGTCTAAATTTAAATGAAGCTGGCAGAATAACTTATTGTGGCAGGTTTTTGTCTAATAACACATTTGAAAATTTTTCACATTATTTCTATTGAAATTGGCAGTTACTAAGTGATTTTTTTTTTCATTACATTTTAAATGTTGAAAGCATAATAATTAACAAAAGTTTACATACGTTTATGAAGTACAGCCATATAGTCGGTATATACGATTGTCTAAAGAATTAACATAAAAATATATTGAAGCTGCCAACCAGCCGTTAAAAGCTTCCTTGTCATTATTCATATCGTGAATCAAATAACATTTCCGCAAAACGAAATTAATGTCTTTTCTATTATACAGCTACGGCTGCTTATACTTCTAATTTCATACGCACCATTAAAAGTGAATAAAACAACAGAAATAAAAATTCATAAGACAGAAAACTAATTGGAAGTCTTTAGTAGTTTTCTTCACAAAACGTAATAAATTTTCTAAGATATTTGCAATAAACTAATCGATATTTAAGAATAAAATTGGCAAAATATATCGTTTTAATCGAAAAATAGTTTACAATCAGTAGAAAAACTTATTAAATTTATTGTTTCTAAAGCAAATCCTACAAAGTTTCAATAGGTAATATTGCAAATTCCTTAACAATTTCCCTGTCGCCATACAAATCACTTGGTCATTGCCCCACGTCCACTGGTTTTTTGCATTGATTAAATAAATAATAAGCTTCATTAAATTATATATAGAAATGAATCACATGTGACTCATGAACGTATTACGCTCCCGTGTGTCATATATGACTCATTGGACAGGGAAGTTGTTAATATCCAGATTCAAGATATTATTGGTTCAATCAATCCCATTATCCATGTTTAAATTGCAGCACAATCATCAGCTCAAGCTATTTAATGAAAATCAGAACATAGTACATTTTGTAAAAACTCATCGTATTTGTTAGATTGGACTTGTTTGACGTATAAATGAAAAAAATTTTAAAAATGTAGGAACCATGAATAAAAGACCATAAGAAAAGAAGCATGACGGTAGATAGTTGCAAAAGTATTGGCCCATAATTAACTGCAACTACTGAAAGTAAAAAATGTGTTCCTTCTATTGCAAACTTACTATATTTCCATCATCAGTATATTGATAACTTGGAGAAATTGGTTAGAAGGAAATAAAGAATATTTATTATCACACAATTTTGCAGAAAGAAATCTTTATTCGACCAAAAACTTCATCACTCTCCAGATGAAGTCCAACAAATATTTAATAGGAATACATCTGATTTCTTCCGGAAACATTTGACCCAATCTATTCAACGCAGAAAACAATGCAAAAACAATGGGTATTTTGTCATCTTTCAGACAGAGCAGGCACTCAGTGTCACCCACAAAACTTTGTCTATTGAGACGAATTCTCATGTTGAAGCGTCGAAATAGGAAATAAGCTAATGTTCGTCTTATGATATTTATGCAGCCAGACAAAATGTTTAACATGACGTAATCTTTGGACTCACTTCAAGTACGTGGCTCTAAAAAACTATTTTCACCGATCTACCCTCGACGTGACTTCTGTCGCTTAATAAATTAACTGTGCTGCTTTCTCTTTCCTCGCCAGTCAATCAGAAATTCCGTTGCCAGTACACCCGGAGTAACCTAGAATCTACTAAAGACCAACATGATTAAGATAATCAAATCACTCCTTAAATAGGACCCTTTCATAGAATATGAAGCCATTGTTCTCAGTTACTCATCACTAACCAAAAACATGCATACATCTGATACTCCTCTATAGATTTATCCAAGCACCTGACTCTCAGTTTTAAAAATTATGGGCTATTCGCTCATAGGTACATGATATCGTTGTCTTTGAAAACCAAGAAGTAAAACCCGATTATAAGCACCAAGTCTTTTTCGTATTTTTTTCATAATTCGATGATATCTGAAACTGTAATTTTAATGTATGTATTTTAAGGATATTATAATTTCAAAGCTAATGGAGAAGGTCTTGATATAATTTGTACTACCTTAACTATTTCGACGATAGTTGTCGTACATAAATCAAATGATATTTTTTGTCTTCGTATATTTATTTAGAATTTTTTCAGTGATTTTTATTTATTTTATTTTTAAATTTATTTACAAACATTATATATTAATTTCAAACAGCATGATAATCTTTTGTTTAACTACATGTCATTTAAGGTTTTTATTGTCCTACAATATTTTCAAAAAGGTATTCAAACAAGTTACAAACCTGTCCTTGAAAAAACAGACTTTGCCTACTGTTTTTTAATGGCTCCACGTTTTTTTATTTGTTTTAATGTTATTCACTTAATTTATTTTTGAATGGAATGCCAAAAATATATTTGCTGGCAAGAATACATATCTCGTAATATTACGACTAAAATATGTGCGTTAAACATCAGCTAGTTTACACATCGCATTGTATTCCCATGTAGAAAACATGTAAACCTCTATCCCAAATATTTCCTCTATCTAAGTTTTTTTTATATATTTTCACAAAGAATAACTCCCCTCCGCCTTATCATTTCTGGGCATGGTTTAGTTTCATCATGTTTTTTATAATGCTAAGAAATCGGACAGGATAACAAGCACATCTATTAATACCATTCACCTGTGATACTGGATCACTAGACATCCCGTAAGAACTTGTTTCAACACGAACGGTTGTATTCATGGAAATGGAACTGGTTTGGGTTTTCATAGAGATCTAGCCAGCAGACTGTAGTTTCGTCTGCCTAACCATAATATTTTTAGAGACAACCAAATGGGAATTAGGGTAATGGCAACACAGATACCTTGTGTTATATTTTTAAATAGGCAATTAACGATATCTTCGGCGCATTATTTGGTTACCTGAATGTCTGAAGTGGCAGGAAATATAGATCGCATAGAAAATTATAATTATTATTACAGGAATGGACAAATAATGCCAGGCCACAATGATGCAATAGCAAAATCATTAGATCATAGAAACATAATTGGTCATTACTACCCTTCAGTCAGGATTAAGACCTGTTTCTCACACTATTTATGTTGTGTGCGTTAATTTTTATGCATGAGGTTTAAAGACGACTTCAAACGACAGATTTTTGAGAAACTTTTTAATGGCAATTTTTATTTACTCTCAGAGTTTTTGCCAGAATTCTTGTTGAGCAAAAGTCGCCGATGAAACATGTTTTCGTATTTCATTTTGTTGGAGATGTCTGATCTGGGGTTTGAACCGTGACTTCACGTCTAGTAAGCCAACACACTACCCACTAAACTATAGCGATCCTTCAAAAAAATCACTAGTACACCGACCCCAATATGTGAAAGATATGTTCGCCTGGATGCAAGTATACTGTGCAGAAAATAAATATAATTGCAGGGGCACTTAATTTTACAGATGCATTTGAGCCAATAAATATCGAATGCAAGGCATGCAGAGAGGACTTCGAAACGCGAGAGCACTTTGCGTATCATTGTCCAGATATTAGAGGCATGCCGTTCCAACATTTTATAGATGACAACATTCATACATAAGGAGTGAATTGGAAGAAATTGAGTAAATTTATACAAAAAAAAAGAATTTCTAATGAATTTTGCCTGATTGGTATCCCTCATTTGTAAGCGCACAACAAGCCAATATAATGGATAAGGTGAATGCCGATAAGTCATAAAACTAGTCAAATTTACCAGCAAGCCTACGATTGGACTATTGTAGTAAATCTTGTGATATACATTCGATTTATTATCTGTCGTTGCTTAAAAACATAGCCCCTGTGAACTGATGTATTGAGTGTAGTGGGGAGAAACTTTGCTGATTGGGTTTCTATTGTTTCTCAAGAAAGAGATCATTACTGATCTCTCTCCTGAAGGACAAAGATCATTAAAATATCGTTAAAACCAAAATTTTATGTGAACAAGAATTTCTGATTCCTTGCATTGTTCTAGAATTAAACCTTTGCGAGGAATCTTGAGTATAAACCAGGACTCTTCAGTCTCAGTTGACTGCGATATAAATTACAAAACTGAAAAATAATTGTCGCAAGCTGAGTAGTAGCAATAACAACATGATACAGATTCATATCTTTATCGTCACTACAAAGCTCCTACCAACTTACAACTACTTGGGGTCGATTTTTTGGCCGAAGACAACTCAACAGCAGTGCCTTGTTTATCAATTTTTGCTAGAGTAACACTGTCCTTTCGACAAAAGCAGTGCAGTACAGTAAAATTGCTTATCAAACAAAACAAGTCTATTTTTTCTTTATTTAGGGGAGGAGTTTATATTGACAAGATCACCATATAAATTAAAGACAAAATATTCGTTTGAGAAAAATAAAATCCGTATTATTTTGTTTAACAATCATCGTATTCCATTAAGAAAATAAAAAATTCCATTCATTTAAACGCATAATAAACTTCACATATTTAATGCTTCTCCCGCCCCTTATTCTTTTGTAAACATTTTCTTTTTTTCGCTTTTTGCGAATAAAATATATCATATAACGATAACAAAAACAACAATAGAACAAGAGAAATAATAAAATCAAACAAATAATTCCATTGTTAACTAAAGAATGGTGATGTTGGGGAAGAGAGAAATGTGGGGAAAAAGGAAACTATTTTAAACCTGAAAACATTTCTACTGTAAACTCGTGTGTTCAATTACAATTGTGGACTAAGAAAAAAAATATAAAAATTATTTTGTATGTTTCGTAACTATTAAGAGCTAAAAAAAAGTTTTAAAACTTTAAGTACAAATACGATACTGGAGAAAAAAGGAAATTGTTACTTTTTCTCAAAAGTTTAAATAATTTGTAACTTAAAATTTTATGGATTTATTTTATTTATTTTATTTATTTATTATTATAATGATTGTTTTTCTGATGCAACAAGATCAAATTATCTTATAAATTACAGCACCAGAATCAAATAAGTTACATAATACATTGAAATTATATTAATCAAAAAAATTATATTAATCAAAAAAATAAACAAAAGAATAAATAAGAGGTAATATAACAAAGTCAAATGAAAATTAAAACGATAAATTTATGAATTTTTGTAATAATTCCTTAACAAGCTTTTAAATCGCACTGCGTTGCTAGTAAATTGAATATTTGGGTGGAGACGGTTCCAGAGATAAATGGTATATATATAAAACTGGTGAAAAGAAGCACTGTTTCGGTATTTGAATGTTCAAATATTATTGTTCCTCGCAGACGAAGTGAATACCAATTTGTTGTAAAGAGAGTCAGGTTTTTTGTTGTTATAATTTTATGTAAAAAAATAAGATTTTTAAGCTTCATATAGTCATCGAGGTGCATTCCAAGGACATGTACTAAATACGGAGATATATGGTCAAATCTTTTCAAAGCAAAAATATATCGAACAATATTATTAAACGTTATGTTGAGCTTTCGTTTCAAAGTCATATTGCATCCAGCAAAAATCTCAGAGGCATATAAAACAGAAGGAATTAAATACGTTTTTGCAATCAGCATCCTTATCCTCATTTGTTTCCAACAAAATATTGTACTTGTTTTAAATGTAATTTTTAAACTTAAAAACAACTTTTAAATAAGGCAAGAAACCTGTAAATGTTTAATTTTGGCTACTTACGTATATGATACACTCCATTGGAAAATTCTTTTCGAATGTTTATCTTCTTGCTTGAAAGCAGGTGTTAATTTTAGGCCGATAAATTCACCACAAAGCAGATCGTCCCTTAACCGTTATAAAAATTATTTTTAAAACTCATGGCGTGCCAATAGAAATAAGAATTCAAATTAATGCATTATTGAAAACAGCTATGAAACAGAGCTACAGAGACGGGCTTGCATTAATATAACCATGGCCTATCCTTTATCGATGCTTCTGGCTCCGTTGGATTTAAGCCTTTGCATAGATAGGACCAGAGCTATGCCTAGGTTAACGGGAGACGACTCTAAAATGATATTAATAAGGGGATTTCGTGACCTATCAAATTGAACGACTGGCAATTGCTGTACTAACTGTCGCCTAGACAGTAAGAGAAACGCACGGAAATGCTACGCAATGAGACCGGGTAATAATAGTGAAAGGAAAAATTTGGCTGATGTGTGCTTCTTTAAAATAGACACCATTCTGCGGTATAAATATTCAGAGCACAAAGATGAGAGGATATAACATTGCTAGCTAACACACAGGCTGTCCTCCGCGCACTTCTACGAAGTTGACGCGAGATCAGCTGGCAGAACTGGATCGTTAGTCACCTGGTAGTTCTGAGAAGTACGTTATGCTCGATGATATAAACGATGAAGAGAACGGATTAACTTTTATTGGGTAATTATAATTACAAGTGATTTGAGTTATTCATCAGACTATCGAGAAGTAACTGGCGGCCATAGTAGGCTCAAAAAAAAACTTGTTTTAGAATGGTGATCACGAGAATGAATCACGGAACACGTACTTAGATCCTATGCGGTTTAAATGCCTCCCAGAAGGAAACACCTGGGCGTTCGTCATATAATAGGCACGATCTTATTCTAACTGACAAAAAGCAGCATTTTGAACAGCATGCGGAAGATCTCTATCAATATAACATTGATGCTTCTTTGCAATGAAAAATTATCGAATTTTTTTCTTTTAATCCTTTCTTCAATATAAAGCAACGATTTATCTTTCTTTTGAATTGTGCTGTATCCCAGTGCAATACCACTTTATCGAGAACTCTAATCAATGAGTTTAATTGGTTTCAATTCCACACTATTAGATCCAAATCAACTGATGAAATTGGTTATGGTTTCTATATTATGAGCGCCGATATTAGCAGCCGGAACTATAAACCATTAAATTGCCAGAAAGTTATGAACTTCTTTAGGGGCGTTGAATCATTTACCCATGTAATTATAGAAATCTAAGTTGAATTCTACAATGCAAAACCATTTAAAGTTGAATGTGGGTGTCAAAAATTTGGTATTAAAGCAGATTTCCTGTCAAAAACGTATTCAAACATATAATCCGTTTTTTGATAAAGCTGTTTACTTAGCAAAATTAAACTGAAAAATTCAAATTTTATGTAATTAATTATGTAATGTATTTATAATTAATTGAAACAAACTTTGCAACACAAGTTGCAAGCGATCCAAAATTTAAATTCTTTTCGTAAGTTGGCAATATAACTGGCTTTACAAAATTATTTCATTTGGTTTTGAACATGATTTCTTTAAAGTAAAGCATAAAATGTGCTCTTAAACTCTACTTTATTTTGGTAAAAAAAGAAAAAAAATTCAACATCTAGTCTTCGTAATTGTAATGTGTACTAAAGTTGTGAAGTAAATTAATTCACGATGTCTTCATGCGTGCATTGAATGGCGTGCGTATGAGTAATATGAATTCATGACGAATATTAAGTATACGCTTAGGTGGTGCAATGTGCATATTCTGCATGTATTTTATAACTTTGTGACAGAAATACTAAAATAATGCTGTTCGTCAGATATAAAAAAATTAAATTTTTTACACCACATTTTATGTCGTTAATCGTAGTATATCAAAATTCATTATCGTGCTGTTTTCTGCTCACCCGTTTACTTCAAGTATATTCAAATAAAGTTTTATTTTTTGTTTGAATATCAATTTCAACATATTTTTCTGCTTTTAAACACATCAGCAATATAATGAATGAGCAGTTGCTGAAAAAATCCATTGTTTGTGAAACAATAACATTTATACGAATTTCAAACAAAAAAAATAAAAATCGGCAAACATAGCTTTAAAAGAATACATTTGGATACGATAGCACACAATAATAAAACGATAAACAAGATTTACATCTCTACAGTTGATAGCACAAAAGTAGACAAATTTTTTAAGGAAATATACACAAAACTTTCTAATTGCATGTAGCATGTCTGCAAGTCATTAAACTAAAGTCTTTTCTTTTTATTAAGATTTTTATTACTATTTTCATTACCACAACTGTATGCCCACACTTTAGCCATGACAATCAAAGTAGCAAGTGAAAAATTAATACAATCAAATATGCAAAAAACAATAACAACAACGAAGAGCACAAAAAATAGCATTTGAGACTGTAACTGAAATGTTAAATTCGTATATGCCTTATGGTAGAATGAGATAAAATTCTTATTCAAATATAACACACGCCACACGCTGCATACGTACATATGTACATCACTGAGCTCAGTGTACGTGAGGCAAACGTAAAAGAAAAAAAAGGAAAAGGATCATAATAAATAACTTTTGGGCTGATGCTTTTGTACACATGCTATTAAAAGAGCGAGAAAAATTGGAAAGGTGCTGGTGATTCGCTTCGCTATTTTTTCGTTGGAATTATTTATAAACATTTGTGACATACATATTTTCCAAAGAAAAATAAAAAATTACACAAAATTAAAAAACAGCAATTGCTTTACACACATATATATGTACATAATATGTGCCAGCTGACAGGGAGAAAAAATTATATTTTCATGAGGTTTTTGAAAGAAAATCAATTAATAACTTCTATAGTACATGTAAATCATTTTAATTATTTATGGATTAACGATTAAAAATTTGTTTTATAATTATTATTGTCAATATTTTTAATGTGTTTTATAAGAGTTGTCCTACAAAATTTCTATTTTACCGGCTGGTTTATGAAACCATTAAAATTAAATTGTCGACGTATAGTTGCCATAGTCTAATAGGTAGTGTGTTGGCTTAATAGACGTGAGGCTAAGGTTCAAACCCCAGCGAAATATGAATAAATATTTCTTCTGACAAAAATTATGAGATTAAATAAAATTGCCAAGAAAAACTTTCTTAAAAATCTGTCGTCCTGAGTCGACTTTAAACTGTTGGTCCCGCCGCTCATGTATAAAATTAACACACACAGCATAAGTGATGTGAGAAGCTAGGTTGTAATCCTGACTTAAGGTTTGCAATTACCAATACATGTATGCATGTATTTATGTACGAATCACTATTAAATAGATTGCTGAAGATGTTGGCATATCGCTCGGCTCATGCCAATCAATTTTTACGGATGTTTTAGGCATGAAACGTGCGTCAGCGAATATTGTTCCAAACTTGCTAAATTTTGAGGAAAAACAACGGCGCATGGACATCGCTCAGGAAATGTTGACGACGTTCAACGACGATCCAGATTTGCTCAAAAAGGTCATAACTGGTAAGGAATCATAGGTGTATGCCTATGACATTGATACCAAAACCCAATCATCCCATTTTTTTCGAATAGTAAAAAATCGAAGAGCACACCAAAACACGGCTAACCTTTTTATCTGTCAACAACAAACTAACAATCCAAAATGGCTGATATTGTCAACATATATAACAGACATGATTACCAACATAACAAAAAAAATGCGAAAGCCGAACATACATAACTCACGAAATTTGAAAATAACAGTTATTTTTTGATCACACCTCGTATATAATTTAAATAAAAAATAAAAATTAAAAAAGCAACCTTCATAAGAAAATTATAAAATATTATTCCATTATAATACTAAATACCATTTAAATACTCATTAAATATTAATCAACATTTACTAGTATAATCCATTAATGTCAACTAGAATGACATGACTTCAACAACATAAATAATTCCATTTAAAACCACAAAAACAAAAAACTAGAAATACTTGACTATTTTAAAATTTTATTTAAACGCACAACACTCTAATTTATGCATACAAATACGAATTATTTTTGTTATTTTTTTGTTTTTAGTTTTAAACCTAAATAAAGCTAATTAAGAAATATTTATATGACCTGGTTGTAAATATAATTATGGAAGCAATTAAGCAACGGAATTAAAGGTGAACAATGAAACACCAGAGCCATGTACTATAATAAGGCCATTAATTATAAAAAAAAGAAAAAGTCTTGATAAACATATTGGATAAAAGAAAAAGTAATCTCTTACCTAATGGCATATGAATGTTGTAAATGTGTATCGTACATTACAAGAGTAATTCACATAAACTTATTCTATGTGAAGCCTCCTTATACTCTTCTATATATTGTGTAAGTATGGGATAATAAATGGTTTTTTCCAAAGCATAGTCCTTAGGCACTATTTCTATCTCACTCTGACGATACTTTTGTGTTTTTGTGTTGGAATGGTTGTAATAATTAATTAGAAACTGATCTCAGAGGAAATAAAATAAATTATCTTTATTGTGTATAGAAGTATTGGTATCCATACAATTGTACACAATCCTAACGGTTCAATGAATAAAACCAGTTTGCCTCTCTTTTAAATTCCCAAAACAATTATTGATTGTTATGTGTTTTAATGTTTATGTATTGAGTATCCATACATATGTAATGATTCTGTTTGATTTCAACTCATTGAAGTATTATTCCATTCACATACTGTGATCAGACAGTGACTGGCGTCTGTGTAAATGTGTATTACTCACCATATGACAGTCACTTAAACAAATTGAAAATGATTTCTGTAAACTCAGCAAAATCTCACCTAAAAACTAAATGCCAACCAATTTTTGTCATTTATTTTCTTTTTTTCTCTCTCTCTCTCTCTTCGGCTTGTTGCATGTGTATGTAAACAGTTAAACAATTTCAATATTGACCAGGGGAGTAAAATCGGATTGTTGTTCGCAATGAGAGCTTAAAAGAATGAAATTTGTAAATACTTTTTATTCGTCCACAGATTTTCAAGGTATTGAAGTCACAATGTTAGACTCACATAAAGTTTTCGTTCTTTGTTTCAAAATAATTTGCATACAAAACCAATACCATCACCACGTTTACCAGCCAGGGGCTGACATGTAATATTTTGGCTTTTTTGGCATCATGATTCTAATTTTTTTCTCGATTTTCATTTTATTTGGCTTGTTTTTCAATGTGTAATTTCATAGTAATTTGTAAATATTTTGCATATGGAGCACTGGTTTCTGTGGCTTCAAATACGTTGGTTTTAAACCAAAAATGTTTAGTTCTGTTTTTGTATTATTTTTTTACAGCATGAGAGAACACTTTTGGGTCAGTGATTTAAATGAAATGATTTTATATGAAAGTTAATTAAAATTGTGATATTTAAATTGGTAGTCAATTAAAATAAGATAACGTTTCAATTATTAAATACTTATTTTCAATAATTTTATAATCAAACAAAAATAGCGTTAAAGTAATATTAAATGCAATCAGAGATTAAAGTGTTGGAAATAACTTTCGGTTTCAATATGTTGAATTACATACCTACATAATTCGCCATTACAACCCTTCAGTTAGGATTACGGCCTAACTTCTCACACCACTCATGTTGTGTGTGTTAATTTTTATACATGAATGGCGGGACCTACAGTTTAAAGTCCGAACGACAGTTTTTTGAGAAACTTTTTCATTGCAATTTTATTTACTCTCAGAGTTTTTTGCCAGAAATCTGCTGAGAGGAAGTTGCCGAAGAAATATTTTTTCATATTTCGTTTTGTTGGAGATGTCTTGTTCGAACTGTGGCCTTGCGTCTAATAAGTCTACACATTATCTACTAGACTAACGCGAATCTGAATTGAATTAAGTTAGTCTTAATATACTTAGATTTACATGGGTAGGTTTCCGTATGCGTAGACTGACATTATGAGTAGATATACATCAAGCAACATGATCCACCTTGGTTTACCGCATGGGTAGGTTTCAGTATTCAGATTTCGTAGCATATGCGGAGAAGTGTTGAATCTTGTGAATCCCTTAATGATAGACTCGATATTGACATCGAGATCACACCACAATGTCGGATGTGGAATCTTTTCGGAACTGTTGAATCTTAGATGAGTATTTAATCTACTTAGTTATTGCATGCTTCACCTTGTTCGGGTGCCATCAACTAACATTTCTATTGATCAAAACAAAACGTTTCCCTAGAAACACGATTCACTTCAAAGTATGGCACCTGAAGTTGGCTTGACTCCTCAGTTTCTTCCTTTGTGGTTAACTTTACAAAGTGATAAACTTTTCTCTTTAAGTCAGCTAAAATACAGTAATTCTGTCTATTCTTTAAAACTGTGTATTTATTCCAGAACTCTTATAATGTAAAAATAATAAATTCAATCCAAAAACAATTCTCTAATGTGTCCTCGTTAATGTACCAACAACTACTTCCTGTATTAAGGTTTGAAACCCAATATAAAATAGGAAGATCAACCATAACACAGGATTGCATTCTAAGGAATACGTGCGACAGTATATTGCCATAAGGAAGAGAAATATTCAAAGTCAACAATGGTCAATATTTGATATAAATTGTAATTGTGCCAAGTTATCAGTTATTTTTGCAAAAAACTCTCATTTTTAATGCCTCATACAGCCTATACCACTCATATCTCCAAACAAAAAATCCCTGCTTAAACTAAACTAAAACCATAAGCTTATATTAAACATTCATAAATGTAAGTCTCATTGGTATTAATTCCCTAGTTGCAAATGCATTTTACTACACCCATAAAACAAGCTTCGATCTCTTTGGAAAATACAAACAATTTTATGTTTTTTTTTGTGTTCTTTTCTAAATTGAAACGAGTGTCATTCCATTTTAATGTCACACATTCATTCATTCATGTTTACTGTTGCCGCTTGTTGGTAATTGTTTAAACAAACAAAACTATGTTTTAGTACTCAAGTGAACAAAATATTGTATTCATGTACTTATGCACTCTGAATACATGTGTAGATGCAGTAACACAAGTGCCCATGCCATGTCATGTTTTTCTTTTACCCAACACTTAAAATTGTACCAACAAATACAAGCATATTTAAGAATTATGAGAATAAAAGTTACAATGCAAGATAGAGAGATACGATGGCAAATAAATGTAACTGCAGTTTACAGTCCAGACAATATATTGTTGGCACCCAAGGGTGCAAGGGTTTCATCCCTTTTGAGTTTTATTACAGTTTTCATTGATATACTAAAGGCGATGTACAGCTTTTGAATTTTGTAAAAACATCGTCGTGGACAGCCAGTATATAAGTTTAATTTTATTTTTTTTGCTAACATTTTAACAAAGGTTTAAGTGTGTAAGTATGTGGCAGTTTTTTAGTGTCTCATAAACTCTCTCTCTAGTTCTCTCTTGTTCTCTCTTAACGCTACTATTAGTATTTGCTTTTTTCTTTAGGTTAGGTTAGGTTAGCGGTTAGATAGCCGTACACAGGCAAGTTCACTTGTGTTACCCAGTGTAAGGTAAGCCATATTGTCATGCTCTTTAAAAATGTAAAACTAAACTAAACTCTTGTTTTATGACACCGTTTAGGTCTGCTTGTTATTTTCTTCGATTAGCTTGGCTTTATAAAAAATTAACTTAATAAAGTCTATGTAAACTTCTCTAATTTCCTTGAGTACTTAAACCCCAAATAAGGCTCAATATAATTTCTGTCACAACATCTACAACGAACATTTAAAAAATTTATGGAGTGCAATTAGCAAAGGCCACCACCAGCAAAGTTCCCCAATAGAAAACTATGATAGAATCGAAATACATTACTCACGAGATAGGTCAAGATATAGTCGCCTTAGTCTAGCATATAGCATGTTAGCTTATTAGACGTGAAGCCCCAGGTCAGACATTTACAACTAAATGACTTCCTCTCAGCAGATTTCTGGCAAAAACTCTTGAGAGTAAATAAAATTGCGATGAAAAGTTCGTGAGAAACTTAAGTATAACTATGACTAAAGACTTGTAATGACCAATTATGTATGTATGAATGTAACTATCAAACACATTTCTTGTCACATCTTAATTCTTGTTACAGAAGACAGATGAATTTCGACTGATAAACATGCTGTATAATATATAAGTTTTATTATTGTTTAATAACTCTACAGTTTATATCCTACAATTAAAACGAAAATATACTTAATGAACTAAATAATGCGATTATTTTATAGTTCTTAAGCAAAATAATTTTATTCTTACTTAGCTTAAGAACTTAATTAAAATAAAAGTTAAGCAAAAAATAAAGAAAAATTTTTTACTGCATGCATTTCAATAATAAAATTAAAATTTTTTAAAATTAAAAAACAAAAATGATATGAACTATTCTCATATGCAGTAGAATAAGCAGGCCTTTGATTTATTAAAAAAAACAAAAGCCTGCACTCTACACACATAAGCTTGATATCAACTCTCTGTCTTTCTGTTTTACGGCCACATGACGTGCAGTAAACAATCATACTGTCATGGCATTTTGTCATATTAGGTCAATGTAGTTTGACACACTCCTACATGTATGTCAACCAACACTGACGTCTGTTGATATTGCGAAAAGGACAATATTTTTCTTTTTTTTTTTTTTTTGAAGTGACATTTGCTGGTACTGTAATCAAAAGAACAATTGTTAATATTTATTGTACAAACATGTCTTTCAGTTTCGTTTACAAATCTTGCAATTTATATGCGTAATTTTTACAAATACTGATGATATACCATCACTGTGAGCATAAGTATGTGGGCGTAAATGTTTAATCAATGTCGACGACGATGTGCTTTTCGTGAAAAATGGGTTCCATGGATAAGTAAAAAATTACGACGAAAAAAATTTCCTGAACTAATTAGAATCACAATCAGTTGTAGCACCAATACAGCAGTGAAACCAAATTCACATTGAAACAGTGTAATAGTATTGGTTATTTTACAGTTTAATGAGCCTTACGTCCTTCGCTTTATTTCGTCAAAAATCTTTAAACAATTAAAAAAATAATATTTTGACTATCTCTTTGGACACAATTCTGCCAACTTTGTAAGACGTTTAGTCAGGATTACAACCTAACTTCACAAACTACTTACGTTGTGTGTTCACTTTATACATGAGTGGCGGGACCTAGTGTTTAAAGTCGATTCCGAAAGACAGATTTTTGAGAAACTTTTTCATGGCAATTTATGATCAACTTTCGAAGTTTCTGCCAGAAATCCGCTGAAAGGAAGCCGCCGAAGAAATATTTTTTCATATTTCGTTTTGCTGGAGATGTCTGAGACGCTGGGCTTAACCGTGCCTTCATGTTTATTAAGCCAACACACTGCCTACGAGACTACGGTGACTTTGACTATTTCTTTACTTCAGCTGTCAAGTGGTGGACCCATTTGTTATTGCACTAAATTTGGCTTTATTGCCAAACACTCGATTGAAAAACCTTTACAATGCTGCTTCTGTGATATTGTGAGTAAATGTAGCACCCATCTTGGTTACATCTCCTTCCGATATTTTTAGCTTCAGCCAATGATTTTCCAATACCATTTGGTAAATATTCACTTGTGAGGAATTGGTTTCGAACGAAAAGTTCTCTTCAACGAATCGAATTTCCTGTAAAGGGCAATGGCCTGCCAATACACTCTGAAAGCTAAACTTTTTGGTGTAGTTTGTAGACCAGTGCCATCGTTGGATAATAAATCTTCAAGAATTTCATAAATCTTATGAAAAAGCAAGATACGTGCTATGATTACATACATATGTACATATATTATTTCTCACAGCACTTATGTTGTCTGGGTTTATTTTTATACATGAGTGGAGGGACATACAGTTTAAATTCGGTTCCTACCGACAGATTTTTGAGAAACTTTTCTTGGAAATTTTATTTATTCTCAGATTTTTTTTCAGAAATCTTCTGAGACATGCAATGATTACTGCCTTTTCTTTTGTCCAAGACGCTGCCTTTTGCCGCAATACACGAGAGTTTGATGTGCATATACATTTTTGGCTTTGGAGTATTAAATTGGCTACCATTAGACTACATTTTATAGGGATACGTGACGTTCTTTGTCTTGGGATAAAATAGCCACAATTTCTGCCTTGATAGATGGTATTACAGATTCTATTAGAGTGATATTGGGCGAAATAAAGGAAAAAATATGTTGAATCGACGTCGTATCCTCGGGCAGCCTTTACATGAAATAATTTTGAAAAAGTAAACGTCATTTTTTATAGCATAAGTTAACATTTCATTTATTTTTGCAAATTTTCTTTTATTTTTTGTAAACTGTTCTTATAATCCTTTTGAGTACGACCTAACTTCTCACATTACTAATGCTGTGTGTGTTTATGTACGTAAAACGTTAACGTTAACTCCTTACGACAGGTTTGAGGAGCTTTGTTAAGGAATTTTGTTATTCACATAGCTTTTTTCAAGGGACTGCTAAGAAATATTCGTCGAAACAAACTTTTCTAACTAAGCTACGATGATTATAATTTGACTTCATTGCCTTTATATAACTATACTTGACTAATTATTTTAAATGAAATTGTATTATACATACATAGTACATCATTACAACCCCTCCAATCAGGATTGCAACATAATTTCTCACACCATTTATGTTGTGTGTGTTCATTTTATACATGAGTGGCGGAACCTACATTTCAAAGTTGATTCTAAACTACAAATTATTGATAAACTTTTCATGGCAATTTTATTTTCCCTCAGAGTTTATGCCAGAAATCCACAAAGAGGCAGACGCCAAAGAAATATTCTTTCATATTTCGGTTTTATCAAACCAGATATCTGACTTGGGGTTTGAATTGTGGCCTCACGCCACGGCGACTACATTGTATATTAAATATTGTATTCTAGTAAAACAATACCTCTTTAAAATGATGCCAAAATTGTCCTGTATTTTATTATTGCTTACGTCACCTGCCCAACTTTTATTCTGCCTATAAATTAATAAATATTACGTTGTTATACAATATGTCATTGAATATTAGAAATTTCTTACCATTTGACATATTTTTACATGCAATTTTTATTTTATCTAGTGCTTGAGTGCCTAATACTGGTTGATGGTGTCTATTGTTATTTATGTGTGAGTAATTTTTATTGTCAATCCCATAACGTTGTAGCAACTAATCTTCAATAGCAGCCAGCAAACAGCCCACACAATAATAACATGTGATTACAATGGAAATAAAAACAAAAAAATCATCAGGGTAAACATTTCATTTACAGAAAACGGTTTTGTTTTTACACATATGTAAGTGGACCAATATATGCTGTTAGTGATGCTTGTATGGATATGCATGTATGGAATAGACATTCATACTCTTCATGAAGTGTAAATAGAATGCTTGTAAGTACAGTGGAATTTTTTTTGCAATATTTTAACAAAAGATTCTTTGTTCATTAAGGTACAGCAGATACAGGAGCTTAAAGTCCTTTATTGACATTAATTACCCATCATTTGAAACCATGTAAACGAAAACATTGGGCAAGTCAAAGGTGTGTGAAGGATTGTTTAAAAAATGTTTATTCATTTTGTTTGCTTTACTTCACACCAGATGAGCCCTCGTTAACTTTTAAGCCAAAACATTGCTTGGTAAAAGAAAATTATTAAAAACTCAATTTTCTCTTTTTCAATTTCATTTCTGCGTTTGGTTTTTAAGACAATTTTACTGCAAAGTGCAGGCGAAAAGGAAATCTATCAGCAAAAAATCTTCAGTCATCCACATTTCTAACACACCACTCTTGTTGAATGATTGTGGTAATGAATTTTGGTATTTTGGTACTCTTCTTAGTTATTTTTATTTCCTTTTTTTTTTGTTTGTCAAATAAAATGAAAATATTTACGTTGCATTTGAAAAAGAAATTTTTTTATTGAATTTGTTTCTCTTGTTTTTTTTAAGAAATATTTTTACAAGTGAATTATTTGCACACAAACTCAAATGTTGCTGAAGGGCAAAAGCAAAAGTTGCATTCGTAAAATGTTTATATCCAATGCAGCCGTGTGCTAAATGCTATATGCGTTGTATGGGTCTGGCTGCTTTTGAGGATTTCCATTTTATATGGCATATGAGTGCAATGTATGTGGTTTCTTTTCAACTTTAACTTAAGCAGCTTCAGTCCTTCTTCATCTACAAATACTTTATTCTTTTATTTACTTTCTACTTGAAATGACTTTTTCAATTTTATTTTATGTCTCAAGAAAGAATTTATTTAAACGTTTTATGGTCTTTCATTTGAAACAAACAAATATTTGAAGTATTTGCGTAGGACATTGTATAACCATCAAATAAGCTTTTTGTCAAGTTAATTTTATTATTTACAAAACTTTAAACTTAAACAATACAAGTTTTTACTTAAAAGTTTATATTTGTTATAAAACTCCTCCTCACGCTACATTTATTTCCAACGGCAGGAAAAAAATGTCTTAATAGTTTATGAGTAACTTCGTAACTTTTTTCAGAAAAATTTTAGTTTGCCATCGAAGTACATTCGCCATACACAAATTAATTTTAAGTGTTGTTGCAAATATTTGACATATTAATTTAAATTAATGCTAAAACTCTGATTAGATTTACCAAATCAATATTTCGAAAATTACGCAATGGAAAACCTTTAAGTTATCACTGGACCGACAACTCAATGTCCGGTAAAACTCCAGCCTTGCTTACGTTATTGTACTGATACAAAATAAGAACACTGTTAAACTTTGAATGTGGCAACTGTAGACCACCACCAATGCTTTTACGTTCCATCATCAGAAAAAATGTGTAATACTTCTGCGATTCCTCTCTTGTGACAATTCATATACGCAATAATGATCCGATACACATCATAATAGCAAAAACAGTTAGCATCCTAATTGATATGGAGATTTCAATCTCTAAAGGTTGGAAGATGACACCTTAACGACTCTAATAGTATTTTTTACAATAACTAAGACCACATACTAAACCTCTATGTACGGTAAAATACTTTAAACCCAATTCTCTGAAATGCAAAAATTTGAATATCGCCTTTCAATACAATAATATTCGTATACCTATCAGTCTTTTTATTTGATACTATGACCGAATACAGTGATATATGAACAATAGTGAAATATTCCTTACCCATGTGGCAAATCGCGATTATTTTCCATCATGGTGGAAGTCCATATTCTCAAAAGATGTGCTCAATTCAACTTAGGTAGAAGATACAAAGGACAAAGCAATACTAACTGAGATTTAGGACGTCACCCGAGCACCAGGCTCCTAAGTGGATAAATGGAGAATAGTATGGAGCCTTAAGGAACACAGTCAATAGAAATACTAGGCTCCGAGGTTATGTAGGAATTCGCGTTAATGTGCAGATGCCACTGATGTGGCCTGAACATATCAATGAAATGGAGACAAATATTTTGAAAAGAATACTTAACGAAAGGGATCTAGAAATAATCGAAGGGTAGTAGCCGGTCTTTTAAAATCAAGGTTCACTTGTTCAGGATGGAAATCTTATCGAACCTAACATGTAGGTTCTATGGCGATGAAAAAGAGTCATCAGAATACATTCTTAGAACCCGTGAGGTACTAATTCATACCAGAAGAAAACATCTGGGAGCATAGAGAATTGTCTTTGTTGACAGCGAGCAACATTTTGAAGTTTGTCAGGACGATAATCTTGGAAGAGTAGTAATAGTTAGGGGAAGTACTATAGATCTTGTAGTAGAACTTCTATGGCATTTCTTCACCACAATAACAATAATGGACTAAACTTAACCAATGTGATAGTATCTGATAATTATCATTCCCTGTTCTCTTGACAATATCACTTTTCGTATCCACCGCTCATATTATTGTGTGAATGAAATACGTAATTATATTCATGTTCACACAGTGTAATTACTCAATATCAAAAGTTCTCATTAAGATATCGAAAGTACTTTAGTCTCACACAGTCTTAAAGTATAGAATTATATCTCTGTGTCATGTTCTTGCCAAATGCCGATACTTCGTCAAAGATTTAAGTTATTTTAGTCTTCACAATTCTCTCCCAAATGATTTTCAAATTCAGAATAAAAACCCAATACTCCTGAACGAAAGTTTGGTTAAACTTAAAACAAATATTTTTTTCGAAATCATGCTCAAACTTTGAGGATTGCATTATTTGCGATTTATTCTCACTCACCTATTGAATGAACTTTTGTTTGAAGTAAACTACAGCTAATACACGTTTACGGAAACTTATTCTGCATGGGCACGTTTGATTTCAATAACCCGGAAATAGTTTGAATGGTTCAGAAATGCTAATTTGGCGTGGTAGATAAAGTAATCATAGGAAGTTTAATTAGATGCATTAGCCCAGATTATATAAATACAAGACTAAACATTAATATTTCAATATGGCATGCATGGACGATTGTTTAAATACCAATTAAGAGCTACTTAGGCAGGATAAATTTTTTCATATGCCTTATACTGTGACACTGGAATACATTCCACTCCCATAAAAACATATGCTTACAAAAGAGTGGTAAAAGATTTTAGCAAAAATAGCCGATACTATGATAAATATGAATTGCAACAATATTTTATAACAAAAAACGTTTGTTGTTGAATTTTCAACTTCTATAGCCACAATAAATATTTCTCTTTACTTAAGTTTTACTTGTAAACTTTTAAGAGAAACAAACACCTTTAACATGCTTACGCTTAACGAAAGATTTCTAAGTGAAAAATTTAAAATTTAAATTTCTTTTAATCCTCCACAATTTATCAAATCCAATATTTGACAAAAGCTTACAATAAAAATTCCATGAGCATGTCCTACAAATTTAGCTTCTGTTTCTACCAAAGTCGAAAAGCGAAAGTTTGGCTAACCAATCTTTTTGTCTTTGCTGTCGAAAAGGATTTACAATGGAAAACTTAAGAAAAGTTATAAGAATTCTACGAAACATGTGTATGGGACTTTAGCGTACCACATCCTTACAAGATGAAAGGGACAGAAAATACCGAAATAATAAGAAATAAAACACTTTCAGAATAATTTGTATTTAAAGAAAATAAAATAAAAAAATTATTTTAAGAAAATGTAAACTTTTGCTGGAGTAATGTTACCTTTTTATAATATCTGACAGTTTTATGTTCAAAAATATGTATGTATGTGTGAGATAATAATTTCTTTCGATTCCTTTGTTTTTTCCCTTGTAAACGGATATTCCTTATTAATGCTGTAATATTCGTTGTAAAAGCCAACATAAGAGATTTTGTCATGGACACTTTTTCCAAAAAGGCAAATGATTTTGGCACGCAATTTACCGAATGCCTTAATGCTCTATAAATATTTAAATATGATATTTTCTTCCATTGTTTTTATGTCTACGTATTTCATTTCAACTCATACTATACTTTGCTGTTGTTTTTATTTCATAGCAATTTACAGCTCACTTTCATAAAATTTATTTTTTGTAGTTTTTTTTTCTTTGGACACCATTTGCAGTTTTATATTGTTTTTAAATCCATCGTCGACCTCTACACGTTTTTGCAATTTAAAACGAAATAAACAAGATACATTTTGCTTTTAAGCATCTCATAAAATATTTAGAATTTGTTTCAAAATTGCAGGATATTCAGTAAAGCAGAAAAAACACAAAAAACACAATAGTGGTGGCACTATAGTTTTCATAATACATACATACATATGTACATGTACATTGCCTGCCCTTCTGTCAGGATTACGACCTAGCTTCTCACACTACTTATGTTGTGTGTGTTAATTTTATCCACAAAAGGCGGAACCTACAGTTTAAATTCGATTCCGAACAACAGTCTTTTTTTTTTGTGAAACTTTTCATGGCAATTTTATTTATTCTCAGATTTTTCGCCAGAAATCTGCTGAAAGGAAGTCGCCGAAGAAAATTTTTTTTATATTTCGTTTTGATGTATGACCTGAGGTTTGAACCATGGCCTTACGTCTAATAAGCCAACACACTACCTATTAGACTACGGCGACTTCCAGGATCATTGCTTTCCATAAATTATTCCTCCTTAATAAGTCCTTTCTTTTACTGTTCATTCATACAATGTTAACTTAACATGTTTAATTATACAATGAAGTTTTAATAACATTCCTGAAGTCTTGAAGTATAATGAAATTACAGTACATTCATGGCAGTTCACTACAAAATGTTGTTACAACTCTTAGAATACTATGTTAAAAAGCATTCAAGAAAATCAACTGCAACACTGGTTCCCATTACATGTTGTAATACCTCCTTACACAAAAATGCTTTGATGTCAAAAATTAAATGTAGTCAGTACAACATAAAATAGCTAAAAGGACAAGAGTTTTTGGTTATATCGGGTAACGAAAAAGTCGTATCATTATGTGAATTGGTATCCAATTTTACAAGTAGCAATAAATCAGATTGGGTATGATATCTAGATTGTAGACAAGAGGATCGCAGCCTGTGTTTTCTTTTCGTTTTCTCGTTTTCTTTCATTATGTTTAATTAAGCTTTTCGAACTGGAACTGAAAACGTATGGGAGAACTAACATTGATTATGAATCTGTGGGTTTATTGCAACGAATTTAATTGAATGAATTGGAGACATTCCATATTGGAGACATGCTGGAAGAATTCAGAGTCGATTTCTAGAATTCAAAATCTTATCTCAGCTTATCTGCTTCTTAGCAGTCTACTTGTGAATGCTGCGAGAATAGCTCAATTTTCCCTTTAAAGCCGACGTTAAGCAGTAAGTCTCGCCACTCATGGATTTATTAACGCACACAACATTACTGGTGTGAGAAGTCACTCAATAAAGTGGTGATAAGGTATGCAAATATGTAATACATATTGTGATATTCCTTTTGCGCCCTCTTTTACTTAACATTGTTAAACAATGAAAAAATGTGAAAACGAGTTTGCATTTGTCTGTGCGTCAAATTTTTTGCAAGCCTGCCACAGATTTACGTGCCACACCAGGCATTTTGTTAAACGCATTGCCATAGAGATACAAATGTTATAAGAGTTCATTTAAAAACAATTATCACATGGGAAAGGAGAGAGAGAGATGGAGAGAGAGTAAGATGAAAAGTTTTCTTTTAATTAACTTTTGACATATACATATGTATGTATAGGGCGGCGTTCGAGAAAGGTGAACATACCCATAAATTCATGCCCTCAGTTGTAGGTATGACAAATTTATTGAGATGAAAGACAATTTTAAAGATGCGCTAAAATTCGAACATTTACGGGAGAAAATTAATGGCAATTTTGAGGGCAAAATTTATTGCAGGAATACATTTCCATCAGTTCCAGTTAAATGAAGAAATATATGAAATATGATGACAGAAAAATCTTGTTTTTTATTGGTATGAGGCATTTCTGTCATTTGTGGCAATAAAGTGAAGAATCTTTTTCATGTTCTTTAATTACTTGGACATGAAAAATTAAAAGGGGTGTCATTAAATACAACAAAGTAAATAAAAATTCAATTTATAAACATTTAAGATTAAGGCATCTACCACAATGTAGGTTGAAATTAATTTACAAATATTTAAAAGAGTTTATATTGCCAGCAAGTCTGCAAAAAGTAATGGAACTCAATTTTTTAATGAATCAAATTAAAGATATGATATGTTTACTGATATTAATTAAATGTTATTAATAATGTTGTTGACGAATTGGATATCTCTGTTGCCCATATTCTTTAGAGTTGCCTTAAAATAAAAGAACAAAATAATAAAAGACAAATAAAATAAATTAAAACAGAAAACTTTCCAAAAAGATGTCCATTAAAATATCCTAAGTTAGGAAACCAAAACCATTTTATTACCGTCTTTTTGATTTGCAAATTTATTTGATTTTCTGAACCCTATTCCTATCCATGCAATACATTATAGTCGTATTACATATTGGACAGAAAGAAGAAAGCATTCCGTTCAAGCACAAAAAATAATTCCATTGTCTAAGCAAAATTAAAGAAAAGAAAGTTCAATAGAAAAGTGTTAATGTTGTACTCATCGTAGTCTAGTAGACAATGCATTGGCTTATTAAACGTGAGGGCACGATTCAAACTCCAGGTCAAACATCTCCAATAAAACGAAATATGAAAAAATATTTCTTCTGTGATTTCTTCTCTGCAGATTTCTGCCAAAAACTCTGAGAGTAAATACATGAAGAGTATCTGTCGTTCGGGGTCAAACAGACTTTTGTATAAAATTAACACACACAACATAAGTGGTGTGAGAAACTAGGTTGTAATACTGACTGAAGGGTTCTAATGACTAATTATGTATGTAAATATCATGTAGAAGACAATAAACGCCCATTATTGAATTCAAATGATAGTACTCGTACGTAACATAATGTGCACAAATGTTTACCTCAGGTATAGTGAGGTTAAAAGCACCTTTTTGAATAAAAAATTGATTTATTACAACAGTTCAAAGAGAAAGAAATTCTGTCTTAAGACAACCGAATGAACAGAAAAACCAAATATCCATGGCGCTAGGATAATACTCAAGGTTGTGTAGGACCAATAGGATACCATCCATTACAAGCTGCCTAAATTGTTCACTGAAAGCGAATATTATTCAAATCACGCAACCAATTATAGGACCCTCATACTCCCACGTTTATCCGTTGTAAAACAAATTAAAAATTAGAAAACAGTGGTTCGGAAATTTTACTGCAACTGCTTTGCAATCCAAACTTTGTACTATCCCACTAACATTTATTTTCATCAATGCAAAAAGCTCTCAATAGAACACATTTTATTTCCGAATGGGATATTCGATATTGGCTTGATTTATTCCAGACTTCAAATAAAGGAGGCAGATTTTTGACGTCGAATCCATATGTTATCAAAAAGGTAGTCAAGCCTTTGAATAAATTTATGTTGTAGTGTGAAAAACTAGATTGTAATCCTGATTAAATGACCAAGTCAGTAATTAATAATCTTGTTCAATATGCACTTAAAAGTTGCATAAAATTCCACATTTTTAAATTATTCATCCAACATTATATGCAATCCCTTCAATTCAAAATATCTTAACTTCATTACCGTCACTTAACTCGGGCTTCGGTTGCCTTTACATAATTGTTGAAGTAAATTGTCACTTGAAATGATTTTGACTAGTTAATAATCTTATTTTCTGAGATTAATTTTGGGGAATTAGAAAAAATAAAGAACATAAATTGTGGAAATATTTAATCTTTTTATTCCGTTTTTTTTTTATATTTTAAAAGCCTGAGTAATTTTCTTTATTAATGGATGGATGGATTGTTTTATTATTTTTTTCTTAACAATTTTTCTTTATTTTCCACTTGTCATTAACATGATTGCTTAACGTTTGGAAAATTATAGACACAATTTTATATATTTGATGACAAATTAAAATTCTTGTTGAATGGAAAGTAGTATCACCTCAGACTTTTATACTCATTTAAAGTCGACTTCATAACACCTTATCTCATAATTCAATACATCATGGCATTTGAAATAAATCCTTCTTTAAATAGTTGCTAGCAATGAGTGGAGCATTCAACTTCATTATTAACGTTTAAATACAATATTTTTTCATCTTCAATTTAATTTAAAAAAAGAAAAATTTACTGAAATTTTTTTACGTGTAAAGTGGCGTTTATAAATAATAGCAACATAATACGTACTTCAAAAAAGCACAACAACAGCAAAACAGTCAAATTGAAAAGTTCCATTTTTCTAAATAACAGACACAAACAAAAAACTAAACTCATCTATAGAAAAAAAACTGAAGTATTAATTTAACACTGGAGCCAAGTGCTATAAAGTTTAGCAAGACAAGCGTAAACAGAAGCATTAAAATAGAACAACTGAATCTTTTTTATCGCACTTAAAAGCAAGTGACCCATAAAACAAATAGAAAAAGAATGTAATACACAAGACACAGTTGAGGTGAATTTTATTAGCACACTTTAATAAATCAGTAGAGAAGGACAATTAAATCTATTTTCGGATTAAGAGCATGTGATCAATAATCCTAGAATAAACCTATGGTCCCCTTGTAATACTCTTTATAATTTTGTTACCTACCTCTGAACTTGCTCTGCATTTGGTAAGATCTCAGTCGTTTTGTTTATATTTTATTAATATTCTTTACATTGGGTCTTTCTTTAAGCGCCTCCTAATCTTTAAATTCAAACAAAACAAAGTGAGTGTGAGCTATTGAAATTTCTTAACCATTTGAAAGATCTATTGATCTCATAATGTGTGGAATATAAATCGTGTTCAGAATCTCCAAATTTTCATGACTCTAGCTCGTAAATCAGGTTGAATATGAATGATGGCTTGGGTTAGTTTTACTTTGCGAACCACTGTGGTTTGTTGCTCATTTGCATACACTTGAAGCTGAAGAAAACTCCACAAGAAAATATCTAACGAGATTAAATCGCATGGTCGTGGCGACCAGGTCACATCAACTCCACGTGAGATGAGCATGCTCTCAAATTGCTCGTGCAGAGTACTCAATCTGGTATAAACTGTGTGAGATATAATGCCGTCCGATTGAAACCGCATGTCGTTAGAATCCCGATCATCCAATTCAGACCAAATGAAGTGAGTAATAACCGACCTATACCGCTAAAAGTTGTCAGTTTACTTTTGGATACTATGTCTCAAAATTGTCAAGTAAGTTTGTTCACATACTTCCCTTCCCTTCATCATCATCGCTGAAGATGATCTTTCGATGTGCGAACAGAACTCCAATTTTGCACGCGCTCCTGATGATTTCGACAAAACTGGCTGATTAAATGACAACTATATTGACTGATGTAGCTTCAACAAGTTTGCCGTCATCAACTGTCAAATTTCGGTAGCCTCTGTTTGGAAGATCCGATAGCAATAAACTTTGAAATTTTTGATTTTCGTAGTTCGTTACTTTCATCGGTAAATGATAAGAAATACGTCTCAGAGAGTATCAAATATTTTTCTAATGTCTTGTGTTTTAATTGAAATGAGTTTGCTGCGTCTCTCATTGAACTCGGTCGCTCTAATGTGATGAAAGCAGCACGAAATCAGGTTTGTTTGAGAAATGTATTCAGTTAGGTCAGGCCAACCACAAGGCAGCTGTTGCTGTCAAAGATTTTGCGGAGAATGCCGAGGAATTGATCGGAGACTTGCCATGCAATTGGACTTCAATCGTCGATCTTCACAAAGAAGTTTGGTGAAAGACTCGAAGATATTTCCTAACAAAATACAGACAGTGCACCATATGCAAGTCATTGCGCGTTAAAGTTAAATAATTTAATCCTGGATCTCGACGACTTGCCATGCAATTGGACATCAATCACTGATCTTTACAAAGAATTCTGATGAAGGACTTGAAGACATTTCCTTACAAAATATGGACAGTGTACGGTATGCAAGTCATTGAGCGTTAAAATTCAATAATTCAATCCTGAAACTCGACAACGATTAAGATATTATTGTATCGCAAATCATTATGAGTGACAATGCCCATTTCTTACTCTTGGGATATTTGAATAAGCAAAATTATTGGTTTTGGGATATCGAAAATCGGCCTATAATTCACGAAATTCTATTGCACCCGATTCAAGTTGTTGTATTGTATGCTGTTTTCATTTAAGGTGTCGAAAATGAACGACAAATGTTACAGTGCCATACTCAACAACTTTCTTATACCTCAACTGGAGAAATTGGGAAGGAGAGCATATAGTTTCATAATTCTGGCGATTAACTGCCCGATAGTCAAATTTCTTGGTTAACAAGCCTCAGACTTAAAGAGGATATCCGGCAGGAATAGGGAAACAAAAGCAAAACTCAAGTTTCTCAATTGACAAAATTTACTGTCTGAGAGCATCGGACGATAATTTTTGCGTCACCTTATATAATTTGTAATCCAAACAGACCATATTCTCATTTCTCAATTCATTTCCCAAACATTTATGTTCAAAATACATATTTATGGACATTTTGGAAGTGGAATGACAAATTTTTTTTAAACAAAATATCCTTATCATGCATTTGAAAAGAACGAAATGTAAATAAAGCAATAACAATAAGAATGATACAAATTTATTTAATTTTTTTATTGTGTTATTTGTTTAGGGTCATAAAAGGAAAACATAAAATAGAATATAAAGAAAGGACAACAATAAAATAACAAAAATATTTAAATACATTGAATTGCATTTTTTATTTCCACATTTTTTTCTCTTTCTTCATTTTTTTCAATTGAAATATTCAATTGCAACATGGAACAATTGATGAACTGAATGCCTGCCAGGTATTCTTCTATGAAGCAGGATTTCATGTAAATTTTTTTTATTTAAAAAAGAAGCAATTGAAAATATGATCAATTTATTTATTAAAAATTAATTGAACATCGAAGCCTTTTGGCAATGAAACGTACGTTTTAAGAAAAGGTTTTAATTGGCAAACTTAAAATATTTACTTGAAATATTTTGATTTTTAGAAAAAAAAAAAAAATAAATACAAAGATATCTGTTAGCATCCATTCAGAGTCAAACAATCATAGAGAAATGTAATGTCTTCTTAAATACAGCTTCTGTAAATATTGTTAGCTGTTGTTAGCAGAAAGACAGAGTTTTCCAATCACGCCGTGATCTAAAGTAACTCTGATAGGTAATGCCGTGACATGCTCGCAAAAGTATTTTATACTGTTTAGGCTATAAGATCTTGAAACTTCTTCTAAGTGTGATGTTAAAGTACTGTTGTATCTACATTTTCTTATGCGCACTTTCTCTAACTTTAAGCCCCCCCAACAATTAAAATCGAAAGTGCTTTTCGATAAACTGTATTTTTATAATATCCCCTATCAATCAGTTAATAGTGATCTTTTATTCTTAGATTGTTTATGTCTATGATATGATATGTTTATATATGGCAAACCTAAATGAATTAAATTTCAAATAGAGATATCACATAAAGACATACATAATTGGCCATTACAACCCTTCAGTCAGGGTTACGATCTAGCTTGTTAATTTTATACATGAGTAGCGGGGCCTACAGTTTAAAGTCAATTCATTAGATTTTTTTTTGAAACGTTTCATGGCAATTTTATTTACTTTCAAAGGTTTTGCCAGAAATTTGCTGAGAGGAAGTCGCCGAAGAAATATTTTTCAGTATTTCGTTTTGTTGGAGACGTCTGACCTAAACCAACGCACTATCTACTAGACTACGGCTACTCTCGAATGGGAATATCACTAAAGATTAAGTTGCTTATGTGACAGCATGGGTACAGAGCACACAATTACTAAAATAGTACCGGGCAGAGGTGTTGTGATTGCCAAAGTTAAGCTGAATATCACCCTTTAGTCGAACGAATGGGCTGAACATTATGGGCACCAACCGCACGTGCAACATTTTTTAAATAGCCTGACTATACACCGCATTATTATGTATTTCCCAGACCATATTGAAAGCATGCCGATAATGTCGGCTTTGCTTCGTATGACTTCTCCAGGAGCTGTGGATTACAGAAGAGGGGAAAATGTCGTTCACATCATTTGTCAGTGACAACTCTTTGCTTCTCATTTTCTGTTATTTTGGATAATTCCTCTAAAATAAAAATTACCGCAATAGCGAGATTTATTTTAAGACGGAGATGGCGTCGTATAAGGACTGCACAATGGGTCTAACCCCTGGTCTAAGTTGAATTTTACCTTTATATTGGGTATCAATACTTAAATTATATTCGAATTACTTAATAATACTACAGATTTACCTTCCTCGGATTTGATTTGCAAACATTGAATAGAAGAAGTTTTTCCTTTAAACAGATCATCAAAGCTATTGAGAACCGTTTGGTAAAGCGAGATAAAAGAAGATTATGTTCAGATATAAAACATCATAGTCATAAAATCGACTTATTTCTGTAGCGAATGCTGTTAAAGACTGGATCACTTAAGACAACATTAACCAAAAATAGTTAAGTTTGAATACCGCTAAGCGCTAGTAATTGATATTAGAAAAAACTTTCTGGTCGAATATATACTTTAAGACCCCTGTTGTGAAACTTACCCCTTCACGCAGTAAGATCTGCCTTTTCATTGGCTCGATTTTACCTATGACCTGGATTCTAGTGCTGCCAAGCTATTTTAATTATTCACTCAAATTGCAAGTCAACTTCACAAAGGATGAAGTGCTGAAATACCGGCCTGACTGACAAATAGTATTGCTATGTCCCGTCCTCTGTACTTCCAGTTCAGTTAGTGGCATCCAATTTAGATTGGGTTCGATATCGTCTACAGCTCTTCGGACTGACAACACGCCTGTTTTCGAATATGTACGTCCTCAGCAGCGATATAATATCATCAAAAAGTTTTATTGGATTTAAAATTTTGTTATGAAAATGGAAATGGTGTTATCGTTTAACATTGAAATAATAAACAGAAGCTACAAAAACAAAAACAGTGGACTTGTCTACATGATCAACGAATAAGCAAAAATATAGCAACAACATCAGTATAAAAAAGGGATAAACAAGTAAACAAACAGGCAACAACAACACTGCAAGGAAAAACGTAAACAAAATACACAAACAACAATAACGTACACAACATCTTTACATTTATAGAGATTTCGGGAAGACAAAGTCATTCTCCTTCAAGAGCATTCATCAGACTGTTTACCAAGCGATATAAAAGCAGGTAATCGGATTAGTAAAAATTCAGTCAGTCTTGTGTGAAGACGCATTGCGTGTGAAGAGAATAATCGTGGTTTAAAGATCTCCGTTGTAAAGATATAACGAACAATTATTAGTGTGTACGTGGAAGAGTGTAAAGAAAAATAACAAACAAAGCAAATTGTTGTTGTTTAAATCAAGTTGCGAACAGTGGCACACGGAATTGTGCGAACAATGAAAAATTTATTTAAAACTAAACACAAATTTATTTTTATTTGCAATCTACGAACTCATATTTTAAACGTTTTTAAAAGGGTAAAAACGTAACAATATTTTTGAATGAAAAAAATGTCCAAAAACTAGACTTATTCTATTCAAATAAATACACATACATATACAATGTAATGCTTACATATTACACTTTATTTCTCAAGATTCCTGAGAATGCTTTTAGTAAAAGTACTTTTTAATCATTAAATTCTTGTTATTTATAATAAATAAAAATATAATGACTACCTCCGGAGCTATATGAAAGAGTATGACGCATAAAGTAAATTACAGGAGCAATTTACGTCAATGGAAAGCATTTATTAAATGTTCTCCTACCTACAAATATACTTAATTAGCCTTCTTAGGTGTAAATTCATTTAAAATGCTTCCACTTATTTGTCATAAGCATCATACAGGCATGTAAAGAGCATGTTTGTTTATCTACCGTAAAACATATTTATTTATAGATGTGAGTGTATATGTGTACACATACACATACATTTTATTTAATAAATAAAATACATAGTGGCGGTTGTATCTGCAGGCATTAGGGTTCTACAAATTCTTTCAACGACTTTAGTGAAGAGCTTAATAAAAAATTAAATATTTTTGTTGGAGATTATATTCCAACTGAAGTTTTGAAACTTTTTCATCACAAGAAATGTTATGCCCCTAATACAGAGATTGCCGACTGAGATATATAAACCGCCTTTTCAATACCCCGACAAACTGATATTAATAGGCTTAATAAATTATCTTTAAAACACTAAAACAAACATGAATACATAAGAATATGTACATATGTCATCCTTCTCTACATGTATCTGTTTTTGTTTATGTAACTAAACAAATACAAGTTTGTCGGCAGTTGGTGGATTTATCCACATTAAGGCTGTTTGTCCTTTTAAATGTCTGTTTTAAAAAATTATTTTTAAATTAAATTAAATGAATAATTTAAACAAATATACAACACATTTACAGTTGTTATAGCAGTTGTTGCCTTTATTGTTGTAACTACCATTATACAACCGATGTTTACCTTCATGTTTGAATTCATAGGAAAGATGAAGAAAGATTCCTGATGTAATCATTCAATTTAATTCTAAATGACAATGTGGTATAGAAAATTTAAATTCTTTTATTAAAAAAACTGCATTAATGGCTTGGTTGACACTGCAGCAGTATAAAAAAATACACTTTAATTTACAGGCGGATATCAGAGAAAAAATAAATAAATTTTAACTCTAAGCATGGTTGTGAAGATTAAATGTACCTGGGTACGTAATCCCAAGTCTTCTCAAACCAAAACCTGTATTATGACAGTAAACTTAAGGCACTATAATCGCCGTAATCTATTAGGTCGTTTGTTGGCTTATTAGACCTGAGGCCACTTTTCAAACCTGAGGTCAGGCATCTCCAACAAAACGAAATATGAAAAAAGATTACTTCTCCGACTTCCTCTCTTTCTGGCGAAAAATCTGACAGTAAATATAATTGCAATGAAAAAATTGTTGCCATTATAAACCTTCGCTCATCATCCCTCTCGCCGAATATATTCTTCAAGGCCCCTTTTGCTGCTTCGAAGAAAGGTTTTGGTCTCATTAGCGGCGTGGAAACTTCCCCTTCTCGCAGTACGATCTGCCTGTTCGTTTACTCGATTTTCTACATGACCCAGGATCTAGTCCTACCAAGCTGATTTAATTTTTCCCCTTAAACGCGAGTCATTTCACAAGAGCCGAGTGCTGGAATACCGGCCTAACTGTCAGATAGTATTGCAATGCCCCAACCTCTGTAGTTCCAGTTCAAGTTGAATTAACCATTTTTTTCACCGGCGTAAAATTTCCCTTGGATTTGAGTTTCTCCATGTACTCTGAATATTTCACCCTGGATCCAAACATCCCCACTACTGACACTTTATATGTCCTGGATCCATCTGTAGACCATATGGTCCAATGGTGCCCCACTTAAAAGAATATTTAGCCACTAAGATGTTCCTTTCACTCATATTACTCATTCTCGTGGCAAAGAATTTTTCAAAATCATAGAATTTACAGACATTATGTAGGGAACAGTTAAAGAGGGAATTGCCAGTCATCCGATTTGCCAAGTCTCGATAGCTCTGATGACTCTTGCTTTATACTTGTACATATCTCATTATCCTAACCATAAAGACCTCACTGCGATTAGGCTTAAGTCCATGAGGAAGTCTACAGATGTTATAGAACAGGTTTGCATTGCCATGGATTTATCCAAAGCAAGCCCGCCTCTATATCTTATTCAGCTCCACTTGTTTGAAAAGTATGTTTACAAAACTTTATTACATTTATGGATCGTATGATATGTTGTATTTCTTTAAGCATTTGTATTAAGTTTTTAACTTCGATTGTTTCTTAGTATATAAGAAAATGTTCAGCAATTTGCATATATTTATTCTAGAAGTTGATCGTAATACGTTTTTTTATTCATTAAAATTATTGCCGGCAAAGATTTAAAATCTGTTTATACTCGTAATTATCTATGTTATGTAAAAAATAGCTCAAGAGTTCATTACATTAATAAATAATTTTCTTTTATTTCAGGATAAAGTTTGTGAAAATTTGTCAAGTAAGTACCTCCCTCCTACTGTATATTTTTTGTATTCTCAAATAATAATGAAACACATTTTAATTTCAATTGAAACACTTTTCGCACAATTTAATGCTTTAAACAGAGTCCATCCATGCCTTAAACGAAAGGCACAATTCCTCTAAAAAAATATACCAACTGTTTTATGACAATTTGACAGACGAATTTGTCATAAGTCGTAAAAACTGAAAGTGTCCTTGATTATTAAATAAACACTCAAGATGAATTCGTTTTGTTTGGAAGCACAACAGTTGTGTTTAAAATAACACGATTTGAAATGAAAAAAATTTTTTGAATGAAAAATACTAGAATCATCATAAAAAGAGCAAACATTGAGTTATGCTTAGTTGACTGACATAAATATTGAACAACCAAGTTAATACAAAAATTTTAAAATTCTTTTCATATTCTGTTCAACACTATTGACTTGAAATATATTAAAACTTAAAAGTTTATTGCAGTTTTGAAGGCTATACCGTAAATCGAATTTAATTTGTTACCGAACACGTGAGAGCGAATTCTCTATACCACTAGTGTGTGAAAAAACTGGTTACGGTGGTTCCTGTTCTGCTCTTAAAAAATTATATCCGATAAAGTTTCATACAGAGTTATCTTAAAAACTAAGACGCTTCAATCCGCTACAAATAATCCATCAATTGATGAGGGGAGGACAGCTTCAATAGCGCCACCTATTGTAAAGGAGTAGAACTAAATGGTAGATGCTCCTTACTACTATATCCAATACATTTCTACAAAGAGCCTTATGTCTAGGTGACGTAAGTTCACAACCCAATCATCGTAGAACCTGTTACAGTAGTCTAATTACCTGTTCAGCAGGAAAGACTTGAAACTGGAACAGAAAAAAAATTAGAAGAAAGTGAAGAGACGTTTTGATGTTCCTTAAAGGAACGAAAATCAATAAATGTAGATTTTAATTTATGGATTGAAATAAAATTTATTAAGTTATTTAATAAATTACAATTAAAAAAATTCTTATTTTATTTATTTATTTAAAATTTAAACTCCGAAATAGAACTATCTGGCTCGGCTGCCAAATACATTATGGATGTCATTGCCTTTCCTATGAAACGTATTGTCTTTTTTGTCCAAGTCAATCAAGTATACATGTTTTATTGTTTTTTTAGTCCGCCTGCTATGTTTATTTTAGTCCGTCTGTAATGTTTATTTCAATTCAGTTTAGTTTTACCCCACGGTATCGCCTTAACCCTTTTGGGTGCAATCACACATGAATTATAATAATAAACGACATATTCTTGCGTTAGTTTATAAATGTTATTTGTTAACACAACCTTTTAATTCACCTTTTATTCACCGGTCTTATTGATCATTTTAATTTAATATTCATTTCAACTGCATCGTCATCAAGATTGTTAGATTGTAGAAAAGATCTTCGAATTCAGCGAATTTTAGGCGGTACGATACCAACTATTTTCTTAGAGAACTTTGTCTTTACGTAGCTCTCAAGTAAACACACTTAATTGTTCACGTTCAAGTGAATGATAATCAGGAAAACGTAAGGGTAACAGACCAAACAAATAGCCAAACAATCTGGAAATACAGAATCGAATACTAAGTTGATTATAATACTCACTATTTTGTAGCTTAAACTACCATTTAACTAAATGGTACTACTACTGAGGTTTATTTCTTTGTAATGCATTTGACAACCTTTACGTATGATTAATATTTATTTTAAAAAAATTACTCATACGCTGTAGGTCAATACAAGAATTTACGAAGACTAAATAACAAAAAAAAAAAAAAATTTGTGTGTGAGACATCATTGACATTTATATTTGTTTGAGAGACCAATTGTTGCCATTATGTGTGGTATATAACATTGTTCAAATTTCCGCCACGGTTTCTCTGGGTAGAGTGCATTTGAAATGTTAAAATTTCCATGGCTCTGGCTTATAAATCAGGCTGAATGTAATTGATGTTCGCTCTGAGATCCGCTATGGTCTGTAGTTTTTCCCCATACATCTGTGACTTAAGAAAATCCCACTAGAAAATGGAGTCAAATCGCACGATCTTAGTGGTTAGTTCGCATCACTTCCACGTGAGAGGACCATGTCCTCAAATCGCTAAAAAATACAAACAACAAATATGTTTCATTAATCAAACAGATTGGATTTATAAATCTTGCTATTATTTTACCGGCAACTATGCATTGTTTGAAATAATTTGCCATTATTTAATGCTTTTAATGGTATAATGGACACATTGAATTGATTGTAATACGATTTAATTAAAATTGTTATATCTGAAGGACATTTTTCAGAAGCAGATAAAATTTTTATGGCAAACTTTTTATAGTTCGTATGACATACATACTAATGGGGATGATATAAGGCAACGAATATAGATTCCAAATGCTATTCATAAGAAAGACAGTGGATTCTCAACAGTAAAAATAATTTTCTAAAAGTTCTGTTTTTTTATAAAACGCAGGGAATAGCCTTAACTTAGGCTATATCTTGGGTTAGAACTAGGAAAATATACTATGGATGATTTAAACCGATTAAAATTATATGAAACAGTAAAGACTTGCCCAGAAGAAGTGTTCTGTATGGGAGTGTTCTTGTCTGATCTACACAAATAAATTTTGGAATTACATTCTTATTAATATACGTTTGCTTCTCAGTGTAAGTAACTAAGCGCTTTATGTCCTGCTTTTTGCAATAATAATTTTATATTTTAATCTCATTTATTTAATACTCTTCTTTGTAAATATCTAACGACATCATAATAGCATAAAGACAATTTGACCTTCTGAAATAAATTCTAAAAAAAAACTGACAAAAATATTGGTGGTATATTGACCTTCTTTTTCTCTATAAAAAAATCTGTTTTGCTGAACTTTTTAACCTCAAAATCCAATTATAGCCATAAATTTAACTTTTAATATCAACAAATCATATTTTGAATAAATTGAATAATCTGAAAGCCATAGCAAGTAAGAATAAAAAAACTGAAATAAAAGTAATAAATCATGCATTTTTTTGTGTGGAGTTTACTTCATACGCCAACTACGAGGTACATAAATTTATGGAATTTTTTGTTTTAAATTATTCGTTTCTTTTTTCTTAGAAAAACAACAGCGTATGCTTAAAATTTTAGTGGAAACTCAGCAATTTAATTGTCCAATAACACTGAAAGAGAGTGGTATTGCATAGTAGTTAAAGTTTTGGACTATAAACTCAAGCAATTCTGACATAATCACCGTAGTCTAGAAGGAATTGTGTTGGCTTATTATACATAAGGCCACGTTTCAAACCCCAGGTCAGACAACTCCAACAAAACAAAATACGAAAAAATATTTTTACGGCGACTTTCTCTCAGCAGATTTGTGGCAAAAGCTCTGAGAGTAAATAAAATTGCCATGAAAAAATTATTGATATTAGAAACCTTCTCTCATCATCCCCCTCGCCGAATATATTCTTCAAGACCTCTTTTACTACTTCGAAGAAAGGTTTTGGTCTCATTATAAATAAAATTGCCATGAAATATTTCGCAAAAAAAACTGTCGTAAACTGTAGGTCTTATATATTAAATTAACAAACACAACATGAGTCGTGTGTGAAGCTAGGTTGTAATCCTGACTGACTTTGATATTCTAATTTTTTTGCCTTTTGCTTTTACAAAAAAAATAACGAAACTTTTATAACAAACCGTTACTAAAATTTTGACCCCATTAAACATTACTATGCACGAACACATTTGTAATGACAGTAGAACATAAAAGAAAATGCAAGAAATTAAGATAAGAAAACAGGATAACGAGTGCAAGCATAAGGAAACATTGCAAACATCAATTTTGTACGGGTGTATGCCACATGAATATTAACAAACACATTCCATAATGCCACCATCTTCTTCACACCCACACGCACTTTCAACCGGCAAATATTCGTATGCATTGCTGACACCTTATGAATGCTGTGGGCATGGTATGGCGTGGATTAAATATGTGTAAGAGAATCTGTGAAATGTTTATACACTTTAGTAATCAATAGGAAATGCTTATGAAAGTATTATTGATTTTCTTTTATTTTTATTTCTTTTCAGTTGCCTTCTCCTGATGATAATCATTAGTAAACGGAAAACAAAATATTTAAATAAATTTCAAAAGGAAATGCTCTTCTTCCACAAGTTTATCACGATTACATACAAATTAAAATAATATTTTCAAAAGTTCAAAAATAGAAAAAGAAATTAAATGTACTATTTTAAGACTTACCATGCATCTGGACTTTATGTTTAGCTACACCCAGGAAACGAAATAACTGTTATTGTGTTACTAAGTGACCACTTTAGGTTAGGTTTCAGAATGTGTACTTATCATTGGGACATGAGGATTGAGGATAGTGAAGGAAATAGGGAAAGTTTAAAAGGAGAACAGGTAGGAAACTGAAAATATGGGTGACGGAGGAAAATGATGGACTAAAAAACACAAGAGAGCCCGACTACACCCTTGACGTCCTAGCACTTCTCAACCAGCTCAACCTATTTACGTATCTATGGAGAACTCTAATGTCCAAACCTTCGGAGAAGCCACTGGCCAGGGTCCTCAATAGTTTGATAGTTTCTAACTCCTCCTCATCGCAACATAATCTGCATTAGTTTGCATAGGTTCTGCTTTAGATCCTTTTCAGCAATCTAATCTCGCAGTACCTTTTAATGAAACCAGTAACTAACCTCAATCTGGCCTTATCTAAGCTCATCAGCAAATCTGTTCTATATATCAGATTATTCAGTCGACGACCAGCAAAAACCTTTCATATCGTGAAACATTTCATATCGTCTGCGCACACGCCTTATGCCATCTGAATCCTTTAAATTAAACTTAGGTTCGTCAGAAAACAGAACAATCCTCCTTATTTGGACACTCCAGTTAAGATGGGCCTTGGCGAATTCAAGTTTCGCTTTTCTATTTTTTGACGATATAAAAGTTTTTTTTTTTGCTGGTTGGCGACTGAATAATCCGGCATCTACCGTCCTTCTGTGAATCGTTCTTTCGCTAATTTTTAAACCTAAGCGGTTTCGTATATAACTAGAAGATGCTGTAGGATCATTTTGGATTGTCTTTTTAATTCAGGAGTCTTTATGTCGCGAAGTTTCACGTGGTCTTCCTCCAGGATAAGTAGGAGATGTGCGACCTACATCTACAAAAACTTTTTAATTAGCCTAGAAATAATTGATCTGTTGATTGAATATTTTGCACTCAATTGATCTTAACCCAATCGAGAACTTGTGGGTGATCGTTAACTTAAACATCAACCGAGAAAATGGCAAAACCGAAGACGAAATATTTGAAGCCTCAAAAATAGCCTGGGAAGCAATATCACCTAAAATAATTAATAATTTAACATCCTCTATGCCTAAAAGAATGGCGTGTGCCATACAGAATGAAGGATTCGCAAAGAAATATTAATTTCAATAGTTTTTATCTGTACCTTAAATTGGGGTTGCTTTAGTTTTGTGCGCTTATATTTGCGACTTAAAATGTATTTTGAATCATAACTTTTTTATATTGAATTCTGAATTCCTTAAGTATGTGTTTTTCAATATTAAGGATATAAGTAAACAAAAAAAATAAAAAATAAAACATTAATAACTTTGTTTTCTTAAAAAAATAATCATTTTAAAAAAATTTACTGAGGGGGTGCTTAGGTTTTGTCCGATACTGTAAGTATATGTCAATAGTATGCCATAGACACCTAGGCATATAAACTGACCACTATACAAATATATATGAAGGCTGGTTTGGCGTGGATTTTTATCCAGACATGCAATTACTGCCTACGGTGAACATATAGATCTCTGTTCAACGTCTTCTTTGGCCTGAATTGGATGATTTGGACGTTAACTATACGTAATTTCAATAGCAAGACGCTACGGGACACACAGCTCATGTCACATGGGATATTCTACACAAGCGATTTAATGGCATAGACTGATCTATGCATCAAAATCATTGAAAAAACATGGACATATCGAATGCGCGCATTTGAACGTTATTATATACACCACATTATGGCATCAATAGATCTTTCAAACGAATTGAAAATTTCGATAAGAGCTCACACACACTTTATTTTATTTAAGTTTAAATATGGAGATCACTTCATGAAAGAAAGTCCCTATATTTATTTATTGAAGAAAATTTATTCAAATATTTTTTTAACCAGCTGATTGCATTATCTGCTAAGTGTGTTTAGGACGCCTCTCATTCTTTTCTATATTATTTAAATTTTCATGTTTTCATTCCATTTTCTTTTGGAAAGAATAATAATTGAATTTATTTTCTCTTCTTATTTATTTTAAACAAAAATACAAAGAGAAAATGAAGGGTGTATAACACAAACTGGAATTTTCTGTTTATCAGCTTCAAGGCAAAAGTATGTAAATAAAAATTAAGAAAATTACAGTGGGCCAACAAGGTTATGCTATAGCACACTATATTTTTAGAATAATTAATTCTTTATGTGGCGATTAAACTGGTAGACAAGATTCAAACAAACCTTTTCTTATTATTTTTTGTATTCGATATACCGGATATATTTTCGAACCAAAACTTGTGCAGCTGGAGTCATATACATAGACATATAATTGGTCACTACAACACTTCAGCTAGGATTACGGCCTAGTTTCTGACACCACTTATGCTGTGCGTGTTAATTTTATACATGAGTGGAGGGATTTACAGTTTAAAGTCGACTCCGAACGACGGATTTTTGAGAAACTGCTGAGAGGATGTCGCCGAAGTAATATTTTTTCATATTTCGTTTTATTCGAGATGTCTGACCTGGTGTTTGAACCGTTGCCTCATGCCTAATAAGCTAACACACTACCTTTTAGATTATGGCAACTCAAGCTGGAGTCATGTGTCATTTCAAAAACTAAGATGGCAGGATGCAGCAGTCAACGACGAATGAGCCGCGATTACTCTCTTCTTCGTACATCAGTTATCTATAAATTGGAGTCCACATCTTAAAAATATTTTTCTTTGTTTATTTAAAGAAAAATTAATCTTCACAACAGGATGACATTGGACAAACTATTCTAGTAATGCACATTCAATGCCCTTCTATTTAAAAATGAATTCCAAATTTTCAAAATTAATTTAAATTTTATTTAAATTTTATTTTCTTCCTTCACAGAAAACTTTACGAACATAAAACTCATTTGCAAAAAACACCGAAAATCATTTTGTTTCAAGTGCAAAAAAAATAATATTTTACATCCTATATTAAGGGTTCACTTGCATGCAATTATTATTTGCATACATATTATCCTTACATTTATATCCTTTACATTATATGAGTATTTCTATCCTTATTTCATAATATGTGGCTTTAATGGGTTTTACTGCATACGTTGCTGCATACACTTGTCAGTGCAGAGCTATACGTGCGCCCAGTTACAAAAGATACTTGAATGCAGATGATAATGTCTGTTCCTGCACTTGAATTTCAATTGAAATGTGAATAATAATGAAGGCAAGCAACATCAACGTTACGAATTTCAGTAAATATTTTTCAACATTTTAGAAATATTTTGTAGTTTTTTCTAAAACATATTTATTTCAACATCAACACTTATGGCATTAATAATTAAAAATTTTTCCATAACAGGTGGTTTGAAGCAAGTAAGAAGGGTTGTATTCAATTTCGAAAAAGATTTTGAATTAAATCAATAAACTCCTATGAGATTAAGACAAATTCTTCTGGCCAAGATTTTATTTATAATAATTAGACCGCCTTCCCGGAATTTTATTAACATCTACAGTCTTATGGGTAAATATCTCGGTGGCAGTAAATGTAGCACAAGAAAAACTTAGTTAACATATGTTTCTTTTTCTTTAGTTTATGTTATCTGCTACCCAAAAATTTAATTCTGTAGCCACCACATTGTCTGTCATAAGACAGCTGTAGACAATTTTGAATTGCGTTTTATGAAAATCAGCTTTTTAGAAAATCAAATTTTTCCAAAGAAAAAGATATTGTTCGCCACAGTTACCACATACCACTTGGCGTTAAACTCGCTCTATAAAGTCAGAGCATAGTAGCCTCTCACGCAGGCTTTTACTTTTGTCGTAGATTGTTCTGCATTCTGCTACTGTACAATACAACTCCTCCTCTATTAGCCAAACGAGTTACTCAAATTGACACTCATTTTATTTTGATTTGATTACTTCAGTTGAGCTTAGCTCTATAAATACTTCCGCACTGTTTACTAAGTGTATTATAAATAAAAAAGCGACTGATTTGGTCTCCTCTAAAGGCCTTCATTTCATATGATGGCTGGTCAGAAACAATAGATAGCCCACAGATACTTATTGGCAAATACTTATAATTTTTATGCCAAGTTGAGAAAATTCAAATTTTTGTTTTTCTCGTTGAACTAGAACTTCTCCACTAGAGAGTTATAAACAAATATCCGTTGTTATGTAATCTGCTGTCGATATCTTGATGTAACTATACTACCGAAATAGCAAAAACTGTTTTCATCTGAGATTATTTAGGTTTTTTTGGCATTGTGTCCGTTTTTGTAACATTTGCCTCCATATATGTTTTAGGTTGCATTTTGGTAAGATTCTGCAATATAATACAGATCTCATTCACTAGATGACATAATCTCGGACAGGCCCCAAAATAGTCTACGTCCATATATTTGATATTCAAATTGATCCAGCCAATATGGCTAGATAGACACATTAATGGCTTAATACACATCCACACGTTCCATTGATATTTTTCGTAATCCAGAATCGGCGTAATTGATAATCGACGGTTCTGATTTTTATTTTTCGATTAAGATTACGTGGGGTAATTATTTGGCTCTACAGCCGATGATTGGTCGACAGTGCTTAATTTGTGAAAACAGGGAATAGCAAGCCTTCGAAGATATTGAGTGAGGTTTTCTATTGCAAAGAAGAGGTTATAAATTGCACTCTCATTTCCAATTAGTACCTGAACACAATACCCCTATAGTAGTATGTTTTACAGTTTAAAAGGTTGTAGAAATGAAATAATGAAAGTCCAAACATCGGTTTTATTGGTGGCTGAAGGCATTACTCTCCAAAATATTGACAGTTTTATTTTAGAGCTTCCCGAAGTGTACAAGGAAAGCCTTTCCCAGTGTAGAGATTTCATAAACTGGATAACTACAGGTCTTACTCTAAATGTTGGTAGCACATATAAAAAACAAAGCCACAGGAATCATCCTTTATGCAACAAAGTATTCAAACATATTTTAATAGAAAGCAATCACTGTAAAGTCACAACCTCATTAAAGTTTAGATGTATGTACCACCCTAATACAGTTTATCCCTTGTTTTAAATGCAAATGCCAATGTACTCGTACATGTTTTATTATTTAAGTTTGTTTATGATTATTCCAAACACATACTTTCTATTGTATTGTACCATTCCATACATATATTCTTATACCATTGCATATGCGTTGTCCTTCTCTCCATTTTGTTGACTGGCATAAGAGTCTGCTATTCATTCGCATTGTTTGAAATCAATTAAATCGTTGTTTACTGCATCTACAATCTATGGTTGTAACTACTGTTTGAAACGTTTTCTTCATTTTACGTATTCTATTCTATTTTATAGAACAATAATCCGTTCTTGTTTTGCATTTCAAGTAGTTTAATGAGATTAGCTTATGAAGCAAATCATACAGTAGTGGTATCCAGAGTGATTTAAGGGAAATATTATAGAAAATCTTTATCGCAGACTTTAATTGGATTGTTTACTTTATTGTAAAGGCACATATAATCTTAATGAAGCCATAGTACATTGAATTCTGCAAGTTTTAAACATATTTCTGGCAAATTGTATACAGTATATACGACCTAACTATTGTGTTTTAAGGCCAACAATTAAATAAGTTAACCCTGCTCACCAAAAATAGAAATTCTTTAGTTTTTATGAACTGTTTTCACTTCATTGAGTTCTGCACGTAACGTGCTACCTGTTACATTTACAGAATTCTTCGACTCAAATTTAATACGAAAGGATAAATTCAAATAAAGTATCATGCCCTTAAAATCCACAAATATTTTGTTAAATCCGTTTTATTTAAACCCAAAAGAAAGAGAAAACTGTTTTGGGTATAAAAGGTTTACTTAAGGAGTGTGCACGAAAAAATATTGGATATTCCTTTAGCCTCATTGAAAAACTACAATCGCGTAAAGAAATTGAAATAAAATTTGAAAATGAAAAAATACGAAAAAAAAGGTTAAAACCTACTGGTAGAATAACTAAAACAACAAGTCGTTTAAAGTTACATATCGCTACTTGCTTCTAAGTTGTTTTATATCAATGATGATAGAAGTTTAGCTTTGCGAAAACAAACAGCAGGTGCGAGTCAACGTTTGCTTGTTGAATTATACGGTGAGAACACTCTATCAAAAACACAGTCATACATAACATACATAATTGGATACTGCAACCCATCAGTCAAGATTACGATCTAGCTTCTCACACCACTTAAGTTGTGTGTGTTAATTTTTATACATGAGTGGTGGGATCTATAGTTAAAAGTCGACTCCGAACGACAGATTTTTGAGAAACTTTTTATGGCAAATTTTATTTACTCTCAGAGATTTTGCCAGAAATCTGCTGAGAGGAAAGTCTCCGAGGAAATATTTTTTCATATTATCGTTTTGATGTCTGACCTGGGGTTTGAACCGTGGCCTCACTTCTAATAAGCCAACACACTACCTACTAGACTACGGCAACTTCAAAAACACAGTTATTTCATACTATTCAGAGATAAAGAGCGTCCGAGGCAGCTCAAAAGTTTAAAGATCATGAATTTAAAACAGTGCTCGATTAAGATTCGTGACAGACGCATGAATAGCGTAGCAATTTCAAAGCGTTTAAAAGTTGCAGGAGTCATTCAAAACCAAGGAAACTGGTAGCCAATGAACTGAAGTCGGGAGCTGTTGAAAAACGATTTTGAATGTCTTAAATGCTGTTTGATCGCTTTAAAAATACATCAGTTTTGCGTCGATTTATCACTGGCAACGAAAAACGTCTACATTACGATAACCATAAGCGCATGAAATCATAGCTAAAGCGGGTACAGCGACCAAAATCAACGGCCAAACAGAATTTTAATTAACCCAAGGCAATGCTCTGTACTTGCTGTGATCAGAAGGGTGTGATCCATAGGAATCTGCTAAAACCAGGCCAGACTATCACAAGAGGCCTGCTGTGATCAGAAGTGTGTGATCCATAGTAATCTGCTAAAACCAGGCCAGACTATCAGGAGAGGCCTGAATAGACAGCAATTTTCTTTGACAGAATTAATAAATTGACAAAAATATTGATCAACAGGTTCTTTTATAAAACTATCTTAATAAAGTACTTTAGGTTTAGGTTCAGGTTAGAGGATGTGTACTTGCCATTGAGACAAGTACAGTATTCGAAGATCAAGGTGACCCATTAACCCAACGTCCTAAAGGAGAGGAGATAATAGAGGAGATAGGGAAAAGGAGAGGAAGTAGGAAAGAGAGAATAGAGGAAGCGGAGGATTAACACAGACAAGAGACTGCGTAGCACTTCTCAACCAGTTCAAACCAGTGGTGTTGTCGAGCCGAAACGCTCAGGAACGTCGTTCCGGTACTTCCTTTTTGGACAGGAACGCGTTCCGGAACTAAAGATGATTTCTGATAACGAGAATTGGTTGACGTTTTGAAAAAAAAATTAAAAAGAATTGCTGATTTTTTTTTCTAATTTTTTATGAATTTTTGTATGTATTTTTATAAACAAGGTTTTGAACCGAATCCGAACCGGAACAAAAACCGGAACGAACCGTGAACCGAAGTCCGGAACGCGTTGCGGTAAAAAAAATAACACAACACCACTGGTTCAAACCAATAATGAATCTATGGAGAGCCTTAATGTCGGCACTCGACAAAGAATTCAAACCCTCGAAGAAGCCTCTGTACTTAAGGTACAAGAGTACTTTCCTTTAAAGTACATACTTTACTTCTAACAAAAACTACCACTATAAACTGGCAATATTAAGAACTTGATACCTTTTTACAAACTAGAAAATAAACTTTTTGTATAATTTAAAAAAACTGAAATAATTTTACACATAAACTTCATTTTTATTATGAAAAGTATATAACAAAACCCTTCAGGGGCACTCCTTACAATCTTAAACTAAATTTATTGATGGTTTACTATCCCCTAACCTTATTGTGGTAGTAAATATACGAACTTAATTAGTCTGTAGCTTGAACAAACTGAATAAGTAAATGTTTAGTAGTAGTTTGGTCTATACACAGTGAATTGGTTAAAAGAGGTTTATAAAGCAAATCAATAGCTTTGAGTGGCTTCTAGAACCTGAAATACTTCAACTTCCTCTTAACGGCCAACTGATAAATACAAAAAATTTTTATTTTAAAATCATTTTATTTAAAAAATATTATGTTATTTTCTTCTATCATTATAAAAAATCTTACAAAAATATATGTTTTTGATAGTCGTATATATGTATGTACGTATGTATGTATGAATATGGTATAAAATAATGTTGCTATTAAATATTAAATTTGACTAAATGACAATTATTTGTGTTGTTTTCTCTCTTTGTTTTCGTATTACATTTAATATCAGTTATAAACATATAGTATTGTAGATATACTTCTTAAAAATTAATTGTAATTTATTTAAAATCATTGATTTTGGCAAATATTCCTTAAAGTAATGAAATAAATTTCTTTTCTAATTAAATGAATGATTTTACGTATGTATGTATGTTCATGCAAAGGGTGCAGTAGAGCGAAAAACATTACTTTTATTAACAAAATATTATGAAATATTCTTACAACTAAATTTTCAAATAATGTTTAAAATATTATTTGTTACATTTTTTATTTAAATGGAATCTTATAAATTAATTGCTCCATTTTAATTTTTTTTTACATGTATCATCTTAACTCTACTTTTCAATAATTTTAATTTTATAGAATTACTATAAATCTTTGCTTGTATAGTTAGCCTTAATTAGTCTATTTTTATTGTTTTTTATTTGTTTCTTAATTTTATACAAAAAATACTTTATTATGGAATGTATTTAGAAAATGTTTCTGTTACTTTACAATTAATTAATTTTAGTACATAAGTTTTGTTTGAAATATGTTTATATTTTGTACTAAAAGTTAACATTTTTGTATTTTGGAAACTACAAATAACTTACACGCATAAAACATAAACTCTATTAAATTTTACATTCAAAATTATGTCATTTTATTCTGACCCTCTTTGCACCCAGCTATTTTCTAAGGTCATTATTTTTTAAAAACCCTGAATAAATAAAATACCCACCATTTAATGTAATTGAATCCATGAATTAACTTTTTTAATTCAATAGATCTGCACTATAAACATGTAACATTGCTGTATTACTGTCGCGTGGAAAATCATACTTATTCAGTTCAAATTCATTTATGTAAACCGCTCCGAAATAAGCGGTGTCTTGAGCGTCCGGTGTTCTGCGGTATAAAACGCCGATATCCTTTATCTGTATGGGTCCATCAATTTGCAGAACGTAATAACGTACACGCCAACCATTTGCTTGGTTCTCATAAATTGACATTTCCTTAGGTATTTGACTACAGTCCGGCAGACCATTTAACAAATCATTGTATTGAGATTTAAAGGGCGAGATGTAGCAACGACCCCTTTGTACGCTGATGGAATCATAGTAGTCTCCCAGGAAGATGTAACAATCTCTGGCGTTGTTGCCAGTACAAATACGTAAATACAATCGAATTCGCCATTACGTGGATCCAATTTAAGGGCATAACCAATCACTATACCGCCACGTGTTATTTTAAGTTCGGTAGCGAAAAGGCGAAAACTTTGATCACATTGATTTATACGCAAACAAGAGCCACCATTGAAAGCATCTTCATAGCAGCGCGTTGCTATATTATGCAATGGCACAGAGGGTTGCAGTGATTGAAGTGATAAATTGAAAAATCCTTCAGACGCATTCTCTCTATCCCCTTCTTCCTCTACTTTAGTTGCATCGGATGTTTTAGTTGAAACCTTTGGTAAACCATGCCAGTATGTTTTCTTACCGGAACCCATACAAAAATCCGAATAGAATGGAAGTGCATTGTAAGGATGTGTGGCTAAATGTTCCCATAGCAGCCACCAAAACTTCTCATTTCTTAATAAGAATGCCTCGTTGGTTTGGTCATTACCCAGCAGGTCTTTAATATTGTAGCCATATTGTTGCAATGTTTCATATACCCAGCCTGGAGCAAAAATGCCTGTAGAGAAACGAAACTTGACAATGCGTGCCAATGTTTGTTTACTTTGAAATTTGGCAATTTGCCCACGACCAAAAACATCAATGCCAAAGAAGACATTTTGGAAAGGTTCTCGTTCTTGTTCGCACAGAGTGCGCGTCATTTCAAGGCTGCGTTCGTTCCACGAATAGTTCACCAGCATACCATTCGATGACTTAAAGAATGTCAAATTTCTGTCATTGACCTCATTCTGCCACAACAATTGACCTCCTTCGATAATACTGTCATACCAAATGACTGTCCCAAAATCCAATTGTTCTTCAAGGTGTTCACGTAGTTCATTGACAAAATAACATAGAAGAAGAAAACGAATGAAACATAAGCAAAAAAGAAAAAAATACAATTCAGTCATAAAATAGAAAATTAAGTAGAATATAAAAGAAAATTGAAAAGAAAAAGAAAAAAATCCAAGAGGGATGATAGACATTGTTTTCACTTAAGGATGTATAAAGATTTTTTCGTAAATCTAAACTATAAATTTTGCAATTGTCTACCCAATTTCCATTCGAGTTAAGTTGGTCACCCTACGTTACAAATGTGAAATATGCTGAAAGAAATAGTTTACTTAAGACATCGTTTTTTAGCTTTCTAAGAGAGTTCTGTAGTCCCTAAGAGTGCTAAGTCTTAAATTCCTGATGCTCTGAATGTGATGCTGTTCCACCACAATATGTACATAAGTTTTCATAAGTAGAGATTGATAAAGTCTTGACACATTCTTCCATTGAAGTTTGGCCAATTTTGCTTTGCGAATCATATTTGGCCAAAGGCTCTGTTCTACTAGCTCCTTTGCATTCTAGTTTACCGATTACATTTTTGTTCATTCCGATGTACGGTAACATTGTATACCAACCAGCTCTTTCCTTAGACTAGGTGACACCATAATCTGATAGTCCCTCATTGATATAATGTACATATACATACATACATAATTGGGCATTACAACCCTTCAGTCAGGATTACGATCTAGCTTCTCACATCACTTCTGTTGTTTACGTTAATTTTATACATGAGTGGCGGGACATTCAAGTCAAAGTCAACTCCGAACGACAGATTTTTGAGAAACTTTTTCCTGGCAATTTTATTTACTTTCAGAATTTTTGCCAGAAAACTGCTGCGATGGAAGTTGCCGAAGCAAAAATTTTCGATATTTCGTTTTGTTTCAAATGTCTGGGCTGGGGTTTGAACCGTGGCCTCACGTCTAATAAGCCAACACACCACCTAACAAACTACGACGACTTCATTGATTTATTGATGAAATGTGTGACATTTTATTCACCGTTCTTAATAAAATAATTTCTCTCCAAATAAACATAAGATTTGTATTTCATTTTGACACTCTTTACCCTTACTAAAGGATTAATGCTTCGGAAACGGTGTAATTCCTTAAGCTTAGGCATCTACACACAAATAAAGACATTTTGAGATATTGTTTTAATTTTTATTTTTGGCCTTCTTTGTTTTGGGATTTTCGTACTTTTTTTTATAAATTTGTTTACGACAATCACTAAGTTTACGCAGACTTTCCTTAATGTTATATTATTATTGTGTTGTTGTGTTCATTGTTGATCTAAAGAACACAAAAAATATCGTGTTCTTATTGCCAATGTTTTGCAGTTACTTTTTGGCTTAATCTTAAGAGGGATTCAAATGACTTTTTGTTCACTTCTACGATTCTCATTTATTTTATTGAAATAAGTATAGTTGTTTGGCAGAGACGAAAAGTCGTTTAAATTAATAAAAAAAAAATTAAAGGAAGAGGAAGACAACAAGTCTACTCTAGTTAACAAAGTGAAATTAAATAATAAAGTTGGCCTGAAAATAAGACAAAGTGTACAAACAAAAAGCGATACAAAATTTAAATAGTCGTCATAAAATGAAGGCTTTGACAAATAATAAAAAAAAACTGTGGGATTAATTCCGGACATACGAGGTGGGATAAAAAAAGAGAGATTGCAACTTTTTTTACTTTTTTTTTGCATCAATATCCTTTTTTATCTTTTTCAACTGCATGTGTACGTACCATTTCATATTTTTTTGGGGAGCATAAAGGTTAGTTATGCTTGATGAAAAAAGTTCAGAATTTAAATGCGAATTTGTGTGTAAAAATAGAAATGAAATGTTGAAAATGTCATACATACATCAACTTTATGCAGAGTAAAAGTAAGTAAGTAAGTAAAAAAATATTTTTTTGTAATACCAGCTTAGAAAACCCGAAAGAATGCCAATTATTTCCAGTAAATAAACATCTGATGAAAGCAAGGAAAAAGTGAAACGAGAGAATCGACAGATTACTATTAAAGAAATGACTTATGACATCGGAATTCTGTTCAGTCCGTTCCATGAATTGTTTTGCATGAAAGGAAGCGAAGAAGTTTAATGAAATGTCAAGGCCTTTTTTTACTGATTTATTCAATTACCGTGCCAATGTGAATACAAAGTTGTTATCGAAGATACATTGCTCAATTCGAATTTCTTGAAAATAATGCACAAAGCTTCTCCATCTCATGTGGTTTGCTATTTTTTATGTGTGCGTCCACCTACATAAGCTCGCAATGTCCTAGTTCTCAGAATATTGCAAGTCTTCAAGAGCTTTTTTATGGTCAAACCAGCTTTTTATTGAATACTCCACTCTAACTCCATTCCATCCTTGTAATACTATTGGGCGTAATACTTTTCTGCATTTGATTTGTATCTGAGACATTTAGTGATGAATACCTGTAGTTTTTGAGTGAATATTCAAAACTCACCAGTTTGTACTTCCGTACAACACAGTAGACTGTCCACATGCATTGAGATTTTCAATATTAGTTCGTCTGTATATTACTGCAGCTATTGCTATGTTGAAAATGCTCCTTTTTACGCAGTTTCTATGGCAGCAATCATTGTTTCTGTTCAATCTAGATAGAAAAAATATATAGACGTATTCGATTAGTTGGTCGGAGAACACAGAAAACATCGTGCTCCAATATTCTCTATGTTAGCGTTGTTTATTCTCATGATCTCATAATTGTTATCTCCAGTCCAACAATACGTTCAAAACATTCAAGGCATGCAACCATTATCAGTCTCTAATTAGCGTGAAATCGCCGTAGTTTAGTGGGTAGTGTGTTGGATTATTAGATGTGAGGCCACGGTTTATACCTTCGGTCGGATATCACCGAAGTATTAAAAAATATTTCTTCGGCGACTTCCTCTCAGCAGATTTCTGGCAAAACCTCTGTGAGTAAATAAAATTGCCATGAAAGGTTTCTCAAAAATCTGTCATTCGGAGTCGGCTTTAAACAGTAGGTCCGGCCACTCATGTATAAAATTAACACTCACAACCTAAGTGAGGTTTGTTATTCTGGCAGTTTTTATTTTATATTTGCCAATACTATGATTTAATCGCGATACTGAAAAATATATTTTTTCAATTTTAAAAGGTGGAATTCTGTTCCATATAAAAATAAATCCAATCCATTTGTTCTTAAATACCTCACTTTACAATTCAAAATAAATTTGAAAATTAAATGCAGTTTTTTTTACAGAACAACCCCTATAGAAAAAAGGATGTACCTTTTAAATACTTTATTACTTGTTTGTTAGTGTTGTTTTTAACCGGCAATTCGTGTCGCAATTGCAATTTATTGAAAATATATTGACAGGTTGTTTTATTTAAAAATCCCCTCGTGACAACAGATTTATAAAAGTGTTTACAAATGTTTTTAAGCCATACCATGTAAATGGGCAAAAGAATAAAATGAATGCAAAAAAATAAATTTCATTTATTTTAAAGGCAAAGGACCACCAAGAAACTTTAATTAAAATAATGGCTTACGCAGTTTTGGGTAATAAAAAAGAGAAACAAAAAAAGTAAAAACTCAACAAAAATGTTCAATAAGTTCTATGGAATAACAAAAACAATATTTAATCTACCCGATAGGCAAAAAAAATGAAAGTTACTCGAACTCAAATTGTTTACTTGAGTGTACATAAAAACTTTATTAATAAGTCGCAAAAGCTGATTCAGGCTTCGTTCAATATTCTGCCCAATAAAGTCAGCAACAAAATCAACAAACTACTATTATTAGAGTTTATTTGTTAAGAAGATACGCTATTACTTTCACCCTTAAACTTTACTGAATTAACTTGTTTTGCAAAAAGTTTTTGTTGTTGTTCGAAATTTATAAATTTAGATGCTTAAATTAATGGACATTTCCTAACTTACTAACTAAAATGAAAAAAAAAAATACAAAAATCACTATAATAAAATGCGAACAAATCTATTCGTTTTCGTTTAATTTTTTTAAAGCATTTTTTTATGGTTGGATACTGGAAATATTTATTAAATATTTATTAAAGTCATAAGATTTATTAAATTGTTCATTTGCAATTAAACAATAGCAAAGCAAAATAAAATTAAATTGTTGCTACTTCGATTCCCATTACAATACATAGTTTTATAGTTTAAATATTTAAAATCAATACACACTCATAACATAGAGAAAATATATAGGATTTTAGCCACTTTCTCTTAAATAAATAACCAGTAACACGAATATTTGATTCGCGGACAAACATTAGCCAATTTCAAAAACAGGAAAGTTAAAACAATTTACGAGGGTTGTTTAACTTAAATTGAAATATAGAAGAGCACATTCAAATACATAACATACATTCATAATTGGTCATTACAACCCTTCAGCCAGGATTACAACCTAGTTTCTCAAATACATACTAAATAAATTCAAAAGTATTTATTGCTATCACGAAGCAACTCCTCATTTTCTAATTATTTTCTTTACTTTGTTTCAGTGACTGTAGTAGGTGAATGGTTCATTCGACATTCTCTAAAAATAACTTTCTCTGTGTATTGAGCATAGTGGTAGCTTACGTCCCACCCTTCCACAAAATTTCTCTTTTCCTAACCTTACTATAATGTTCGTTGTTACTTGTATTCTGTTTCTCTGTATTGTCGGTAAGTCTAGTAGATAATGTGTTGGCTTATTAGATATGAGGCCACGGTTCATACCCCAGGTAAGATATTTCCGATAAAACGAAATATGAAATAATATTTCTTCGGAGACTTCATGTCAATAGATTTCTGGCGAAAAATCTGAGAGTAAATAACATTGACATGAAAAATTTTTCAACAATCTGTCGTTCAGAGTTAACTTTAAACTGTAGGTCCCGATGCTCATGCAAAAATTTAACACACTCAATGCTATGAGACGCTAAATAAATAAAGTCATCCTGATTGAGGGGTTGTAATGACCAATTATGTATGTATGTGTTACTATTGTCCTGTAGGGTTACTAAAGTATTGCGAACAGACTATCTATTGTACTTGGCATCAAACAATATAGAGCTTTCAATAAAGTCTCCCCCAACCCTTTTGCACTAATGAACTACAGGATGATGTTCGGTGTTAACAAAAATAATACTCTGCCTCGTGTTGACAAGCTCCCAGGTAGTGCTTTCTAAAATGCATGTAGGACTCATATAATCTCCAAGTATATTGGGATTAATTCTGTCAATTCAGAAAACATGGTTTGAATATGTATTGCTCTGGTCGGTAGGCCAAAAGTTTAACGATATTTTAATGATTAAAATTGGAAAAATACGACTCTGACCTTAATCACAGTATTGCGGAAAAATTTCACACTTTATACTTTGGAACTTGTCTTAAACGATGCAATTGCGGAGTGTATCAATTTTTATTCATTTACTCCCCAAGGAATTGAAAAATTTAGGAACTTAGATGAAATTCAGTCGTTTTTTTATTTTCAGCATCTATAGACAAGAAACTATCTTGCAGGAGACGTCACTCACTTGATATACTGAAATATAACTGGAACTATGATAAAAAAAGTTGCTAATTCAACACGCCAGGGTGTAAAAAATAATAACAAAATTGTAACATTGTGCTTTGATGATGCTTATTCGATAGTTGTTCTGGTGACAGTGCCAGAAGAAACTCCTTTGAGACATGTCACATACCTAAAATAACTAAAAATATACTCCAACTTAAACATGTTTTAACTTCGCACTGTCTATCCTCAACACAACACATTCAGCATATGATAGTGAACGGATGATTTCTAATCATCAATTTTGCTAATAGTTTTCACAAACAAATTAACACAGATTCCATAAATCCGATAAGTTAATGTAAACCTATGGATCCAGTTCTAAAATTATTCCATAATTATCTCAGGTCCCTCGTGTTATCATCATTAGTAGAAATTCCATTAAGGTTTGTTTTTATTATTCCTATACATTTTTTATGTGGAAACACTAACTCTGCGTTGTGCAAAACAGTGTAAATTATTGGCACTTGAATGTAAACATATACATGGTCCTGCAGAACAACTATTACTCTTGATCACACACTCACTCACTCGCGCATATGTCCAATATTTACCTTTGGTCTTAATGTTTTCGGTTAAAAATGTAATCGAAACTAAACAAACGAAACAAACTATGAACACGCCATTAGGGGTGATACATAGATAAAATACGATGGAAAAACAAAAGCAAGAAAAAGGATACTATTGGTGATTAATAAAAGTTTGACCTGTGCTCTTTTAAACACATACAGGGTTAGGTTCACGAAAACGCATAAATTATCTCATGTTTAATTCTTGCAAATGGTTGTGTGTTATGCTTCACCAGGATAAGCAATCGAATTGCATCAGAAATTCTATGTGAAACGAGTTTTAAACCATAATTGGAAGAAGAACATCGGAGACGTTTTAAAGCTGAATACCATTGTAAATTAGGTATACAATCTATAGTATATCTCAGACGTTACAGGTATTGCTTACGTCGTATAAATTAACTGTAGACACCTGATTAACTACATGGTACATACAAAGACAGGTAGTGAGACAGGCGGATGTTCGGGAAAAAAATAAGATATGTATTCAAGACCGATGAAGAATTTCGAGTGTATTTTCCAAGCACAAGCTTTTGGTAACGAAATTTTCACTGAATTCAAATTGGACAGGAAGCTCAGAGACGGGGCACAACACACTAATTGACAGTCTAGCCGCCATTTAAGCACGCAGTATCTATGACATTGGCCCGAGGCGGCCACTAACCTTTGGCTAGGCCAGGGAAATAAAATCACCCTTTTATGAATCCCAAGTTATGTGGTAACTCAAGGCATTGAGCAGTCAGATGAGCTAGTTAGGAGGGGAGTTATACATAGCTAATCTAATAGGTAGATATTTTCTGTGAAGTGGTAAGAAGAGTTTGAAAAGTTATTCACGGTGAAAGGGAACAGAGACGAATATTCTACCTAAGTCAGATGAGTTTAAGAAAATCTGAACTTATACTGACTAACCCAAAAATTGTCTGAGAATAGTAACCGGCCTTCTGGCCGGTATATAGACTCAAATACCATTTGTTCAGAATATAAATCGCTTCAAACCTAATATAAAGATTCAGAGATCAGGAGAACGAATCACAAGCAGATATGTATACTTCATACCATTTCAGAATAAAACTTCTTGGTACTTAGCAAGTACTAGGCGAGGAGTTGTACTTATTGGCACCGAGCAGCACCCTACAGCTTGGCAGAGAAACAGAATTGCTCTGTTAACGAAGAAAATTAAATCATAAGATAATTTGGTTGGTTGGCATGCTTGTTTATAATCTCAATGATTAAACCTTTAATTAAACCTCTCAGACATCACTTGATTTAAGTATTTACAACCGTTTCTTATGCATGACATACTAATTGTATTACATTGTGTTACAAATAATTAAGCTGTAGTATTTGATATTCAGTTTTGCACTTACAAGACTTAAATAATTAATTCAGCAAACTGCATTAAAACCTATCGTGCTCAAATAAATTTATAGGGCTTAGGGGTTAAACGATGCAATTCACTGTCGGGTTAAATGATGTAATTTATAATGAGAAAATAACACGTGCAGATATTACACCGTTTCACATGTGTACTCTTTTCTAATGGTTAAAAGGATAATGAATTCTAATGCCAGCGAATTGCGTTTCACTGTGTATAAACAACTCACAACAAATCGTTATTTTACCATCAAAGTATGGCGTAATAACGTTAAACCATAATCAATTACATTAAATCATTGGAATATAGTATACGAGTATATAACAATACATGGTACTTACAGTAAATGATCCATTGATTCTGGATTCACTTTACATTCGATATTAACTAGCCAACCATCGAATTTATAGTGTTTGCATAATTTAACCATTGATTGCACAACCTTGTTTACCATTTCTTTTGAGGCTAAAACTTCATGTAAAAGCGTAGAACCACTTGAGCCCTCAGTAATGAAAGTACCTGCAAAAAAAGGCAAACAAAATAAAAGAAATGAAATGAAATGAATAGTAGTAAACAAAACGGCAAACACAAGCATAAAAACAACGATAATAAATGCTACGTTAGGTTACAGAGTAAACCGAAAAAAGAGACTCAAAAAACCAAATTAAAAGAGGAACGGAAAAAATTCACACTCAAAACCGTAAATAAATAAACACAGACATGTTGAATACCAAAAAAAGGAAGACTATAAATAAGTGTGTGTTAGTGTTTAACAGTGTGTAAGTGTTTATATCACAGATAGGTATGTATGTATACCATGCAATCCATGTATAAAGTGTGTCATTTAAGGAAGTGTGATTTCCGGTTTATATGGTTTTTTCATACTCTCTCCTTCTCTTAGGTTTTCCGAGTGTTTATTTATTTGTATTTTAGTTGTTTGTTTGCATGTGTATACAAAAAGAGAGAATAATACTTACCTAATACAACTACACCATGCTTGTGGGCAGCATTTATCCAACCACAGGGTGGTATCGTAATATAATTGTGACTAAAATAACAGAAATAATCAATGCCTGGCCAATGATAAAACCGATAATCGTCATATTTCTTTGAAGAATGGTAATGTCTGAAAATAAAACATAAATTTAAATTGTTTAAATAAGTCTTTTAAATATAAAATGTATTGAGATTTTTTTAAAAGCGATAAAATGTGAGACAATTTCAAAGTACATACATAATTGGTCATTACAACCTTTCAGCCAGGATTACGGCATAGCTTCTCACATCACTTATTTTATTTTATACTTGAGTGGCGGGACCTACAGTTTAAAGTCGACTCCGAAGGACAGATTTTTGAGAAAATTTTCATGACAATTTCATTTACTCTCAGAGTTTTTTCCAGAAATCTGCAGAGAGGAAGTCGCCGAAGAAATATTTTTTCATATTTTTTTTTTTGATGTTTGATGTTTGACCTGGGGCCTTACGTCTAATAAGCTACACTAGCTACAAGACTACGGCGACTTCAACAATGTAAAGAGTGGAAAACTACGAGTCATTATATTTTTATTGTATTGTAAAGTAGTCAGTCAGAAAATCTGCACCACCACCATTAAATTTTCTAACACTTATAGCAGTTCCGCCATTGTTTCACATTTTTTCGTAATTTCTTAAAATTTACAAGAAAGAAAACTTACTACGCTAAATAGTATGACAATGGCCAGTTGACAATAGAATTTCACTAGATAATTTGGTTAAGAATTGTTCACTGTTATATTATGAACACCATATCGTTGATTTACTTGATTAATGGCATAATTCACGAAGACTCGAACAAAACGAAATAAGAAAAAATATTCCTTCGGCGATTTGCTAACAGCAAATTTCTGGCACAATGTGTCAGAGTAAATAAAATTCGCCATGAAAAGTTACTCAAAGTTACTTCGGGATAAAATTAACACACACAAAACATAAGTGGTGTGGGAAGCTAGGTCGTAATCCTGACTGAAGGGTTGTAATGGCCTATTAAGTAAGTGGCATAACACAAAAAAAAGTCAGAAATTAGGCAGTGGAGAATGTCCAAATCGACAACAATCAGTATCCTGATATGTTCTACCCTATTTTAATAAAATCCCCTTGAAATAACGTACAAATGCTCTACTTCGCCAGGAAGGAAGCCCCAAATTAACTCCAACGAAGTCTGAGCAGTCCTCCTAAAGGCACCCGATATCTCCCACAAAAGTATATTTATAAATTTATAAACCTTACGCAGCAACGTCCTTCTTATCGCGTCTCCAATGCCTATGCTGTCACATCTGAGAACTGGAATTACAGACTACTGAGTCCTTTCTCCAAACGGTGGAAGTTTCTTAAGAAGATTAAGCTTTATGAAGAAGTAGGCATCGATTATGAGAATTGATATTTTTGGGTTTTTAAATACTGTTTATTAAACAAATGTGGAATAAGGGCTTTTTATAAGCTCCTAAATTGGTTGAATTTTAAAATAATTTCTCTGTAGAAGTTAAGTTAAGTTGTTAAAAAAGAATTAATGAATTTGAGCCTTAGCTTAATGAAGAAGTAGGAAACGATTACGAGAATTGATATTTTTGGGTTTCTAACTATTATTCATTAAACAAATGCCACAGTGTATTAAATTTGATATACATTGATTGAATTTTAAGATAAATTTCTCTGAGGAATTTTAAATTGTTAAAAACGAATTAATGAATTTGAGTCTTAGTTTATTATCCAATGAACGAATTCCTACTGACTTACTTATTCTGTAGTCGCCAATTAAACTTTCATCAAAAATTTGCTTCAAATTTGAACCCACCATTGGAAGCCACTTATTTGATCTTTCCGTTTAATTTTTTACCTCTGTGAAAATACTATCACTTAAAGCAACAATATTTTCCAGAGCGAAGGTCTTACTAGCCATAAGCCCTATATAAAATCACGATTCATTTTGAAAAAGCTTTATACAACTTTCTGGAGAAAATACACTAAATAAACACAATCTAAGAATATAAATTTCAAAAGATTGGACTTAAGCAAGATTAGTATTTATTTCAATAATTATAAGAATTTGAAAGCTTACCTGTCTTCCAAATAGTTGCCCATCATATCGTGACATACTAAAACTTTTCTACGGTTATGATCACCGATTGGCTCACGATAATTGCTAATCAAATTAAATTGTCTCTGTAGGAAAACGGGACGGGCTCGTTGTTTAAGGGGCTTGACATACTCATGCCATTTGACATCTTTACTGCGCACATTAAATTCCAATAACTGTTGATTGTTATGTATAGCCTCGGCCTCTAATTGATCTTCAATGGATGATACAAGAGACATTATAGTTTGTTATATTTAGGAAACTTATTATGTATGTATATATGTATGTATGTAATTTAAAATTAAATAAATATATTTCAGATGTTTTTTTTTATTTGTTATTTACAACTGAGAACTTAACGTTGTTGTTAATTGTTACAAGTTCAAATTAAAACTGCTGCTCTTGTTATAGTTTAATTGTTTGTTTTTGCTATTCTTAGAGTCACTAGTTTATTCTTATCAAATTTAAAAACGAAACTTGCATTCACATTACAATAAAATAAAAAAAAAATATATTAAAACTATTTTTATTTGCAAATCACTACACACAGAGATTAACCCACGCTTGCACTTATTGTTTGTGATTTTTGTTTTCATTATTCATTATTTTCAGACAAAAGGAAAAGAAACGAAATCCAAAAAAAAAATCATAGAAATAAATTATGATTAGAAATGGCAGTTGTTGGTTGGTTTCTCAAATAAAGCTCAAACAGAAGAAAGAAAATAATGAAATGACGTTATAACCCCCCTCTATTTAGCATATCGTGGCGGTACAAATAAAACATTTTTAGTCATTACGGTCACTGGGTTCACTCTGTTCGTTGTGTTCGATATTCATTCAATTTTTTGTTATGGGTCACCTCACACATTAAATACTGCGAAAACAAATCTAAAATATTCAAAAAATTTATTTGCATACTACTGGGGAAAGGGGAAATATTATTCAAATAAAATGTCACACTGAAATATAAGTTTTGATAACGATAAACAGAAAAAGCGTAAAAAAACAAATATGAAAAGAAAAAAATAGTAAAATAGCGATAAAACGTTTGGCTGCAACAAAACTTAAAGGCCAAGAACAAAAGATAGCAAGCAAATGCAAAACCTTTTTTATTTTAAAACTTAGAAAAAACAAATTTTGGGGAAAATTTCAAATTTCGTTTTGCATATGATTTACAAAAGGTAGCATATACTCTCCGACACAATAGGATGGACATACTATAAAATTTAAGGAATAGTAACAGTTTTGGTGTTTCCGTAATAAGTAGCAAATATCGTAGGTACTACATTCGCGAGGAACGTGTTATTACGTTGCCAAAGATTTCAAATGCATCTATAGAACTTAAAGAAACTTTCCAAATTGTTTTCATAAGTAGGAGCACAAATGTGAAAATCAATATCAATATTAACCTAAATTAGCCTCAGTGTGCTCTCGTAAATTGTGTTAGTCTATCAGTATGAGGGTGGTGAATTCGACTCTGGTTGTCCTTTAAAAGGCTGCGGTTTTACGACCTAGGGGGTCTGATAGCTACTCGATCAAGGATTCCAAAACAGTTTTTGATCCAATTGAGAAACCTTAGGAGCCGGAGCGGATGAAGTTATTTGTTTTCTTCAAATGAGCAAAATCCGAATAAATCAGATAAAAACGGACTTTTCGCTCCGACGATAATTGGGACCGGAGATATAGGCGAAGAAGCTAATTGTTTTCCTCGGATGAGCAAAAAAGAGCCCTATATAAAAAAACACGTAATTGACAAAAAATGCAAGTTATCGACCAAAAAATGCAAGCCATCGACCAAAAAATACAAGTCATCGACCAAAAAAATGCAAGCCATCTACCAAAAACTGCAAATCATTGAAAAAAAATACAAGTCATCGACCCAAAAATGAAAATCATTGACAAAAAAGCAAGTAATCGACCAAAAAATGCAAGTCATCGACCAAAAAATGCCAAGTCGTCAACCAAAACATATGTACAATATTCCTAGATTGTACTGCACACGCTTAAAAGCGGTTCTCACAGTCCACTGTTTTTGCCCGTTTATTTTCAGACGTCTTTGACCGACTATCTAATATAAAAATAACAAGATTAATTTGGAACTCAGGTTTATTTCCTCTATGGAAGATTTAATCCACGGGTATTCTTCAGACGTAAAGCTTATGGAAGGAGAAGACAGATGTTTAGGAATGAGATGGTAATGGATGTAATAAAATCGTTTCAGTTTCAAATTTGTTTCACATTTTATAATTTGATTCAATGCAAATGCGATTTGAATATGAATTTTCGTTATTATTTGAAACAAAATAGAACAAACAATATAAATATATTAAATATTATAAAACATTCAAAACCTGAAAAAGATATAAACCGAGCATGTAGTGTGGAAAATTTTTTTCATTGACACTCCTTAGTACTTTGAAGGGAAGTAACTACTCATAAAAAATTATACATAATTTGCTCCATCTTAGATTCTATGAAATAATTGGAATTCTATTTAAATATATTTGGTTTTATTTATTGTTTTGGAAATTACTATAGTAGAAGCATAACCTACACAAAAGCATTAATTCATTTTAAGCAGCGGAGGCAGAGCTATAAAATCAAATGTTTTCTCAAATAAATAATCCATCATCACTGAAAAGAATGGGAAAAAAGTGCAAACAAAACTTCTATCCAGCTGTTACACATAAGTGTCATAAAAACGTTATTGTTGTTTTATAAAAACTATAAGAAACTAAACTATAAGAATAAAAACAAAATTAACAAACTTAATGCATTTAAAAGTTTAAAAGAAAATACAAAAACAAATGCAGAAAACAAACAAGGTTTAATATATTAAAACAATATTGATTACGTTTCGTTTAACACAACATGTTAAATGGTATTAAAACAAACGTAGAATGGCAACAAAGTTAAAATGCATTACATAGTTACCCTATACTAACGCAGAAAACTAAAAATAAAAGAAATTTTATTGAATTTCATAATAAATTATGTTTTCCATTTATTCAATTAGTATGTAGCTATCAGCTGTATTCATGTTTTATAATTAAAAATGTTTGGTATTCTTTTGTTGGCATTCCAACAGAATTACGTCCAAAAAAGTATTGAATTATTTATAAATACAGGACAGCAATATGGAGTAATAAATATCGAAAATATTTTAAAATTACAAATAGTATTACGAGGTGAGAGGGAAAGAACGATTTCCATTATGCAAGATACGTGGATATAAGCAGATTAGAAAACTTGCATTAAATTTTATGAAATAAAGTAAAGACAAACAAACAACAAACATAATCTTTGTATTTTAAAAAGGATGAAGAAATTCAGCGCCACGTCTAAAAAATAAATGTGAAAAAATAGAAAAGGGAAGTCGCCGAAACTCGGTGTGACTGCTAGACGTAACTCCAGAAGTTTTTGTTTACAAATTATGATATATATGTATGATATAATGATGACAAAGCCGAACCAATCTGTCCATTCTAACATCTGCAAACCAACATATTTTTTATGACCTAGTTTCTCACACAGCTAATGTTGTGTGTGTTAATTTTATATATAGAGTGGTGGCCTTATAATTAGAAACGACTTAGCAACATGTATGTTTGTTAATTTGTATTATAGTTTTCACTGTATACCTGGGAAGGTAGGAGGACGTCTTACATACGTTTTTCCATCAGATTGGGACAAATTAAGCATAAATTCGTCACTCCAGAGAACTCTGTTCCAGAAACATCGATTCTAATTATAAGGCCACCACTGTAAGTGGCGTTTTGAAGGCATGTTCATGTTTTCCTAGCGTTTGCGCCAGAAACCTGCTGATATGAACTTGCCGATGAAATTTTTTCCCATATTTAGTTTTGTTAGACATGTCTGACCTGGGGTTTGAACCGTGGCCTCACGTCTAATAAGTCAACAGACTACCTACTAGACAACGTCAACTACAAACAACGCGTTAATGTTATTAAATAATCATTAAGTGTCCTTTTTTGCTGGCCAGATCTTGCCACTTGTCGCTATTGAGTGGTACCGTGTTAATTACTTTACTTACGTACACAGGCAAGCTAATCCATCAATACTCTAATTATTGCGAGGTATTGGGCATTAATAAGAAAAGGAAACATTCAAAAGAGATAAAAAGTTCAGTTAAAAATTGAAAAGAGTTTAATATGAAGTAGGGAACTGACGGCAAAATGATAACAGATAACACAATAAAAGTCCTAATGGAAGGGATTCTCCAAGGAAACTTGGACTTTGGTCAAATACCAAAGAACATTGTAAGCATTAGAATTTAAATAACAGTTTTCTGTGTATGCCAAAACTTTTTCATACGCACTCCTTATAACACTGAATTTGGTACAAACAGCTGCAATAGTTTTCAAAAATATTATTTTTCTCCAACTAAAAGCAACCCCCTTAAAATTTACATAAACATGTCCTTTCTTTGAAAGAAATTATGAATTTCATTTTCTTTTTTACTCCATTAATAAATGTGCAATTTATTTGCCTTCATTTAACACTTAATGGTCATTAAAAATAGAATGGCCAATAAACTGAATGATAAATTGCCCAGTTTGGAACTTTCGCACCCTTACATCACTCTGCTCTTTAGTTCTTTTATTCATGTAATAAAGTTAGGGTAGCCAATGTAAAATAATTGAATAATTTGGTATTAAAAAATAGACGAAATACTTTACATGACGCAGTCGTTTATATCTTGCTAGAAATGGACAAAATTTGTTATGAACCACACGAGCAGATTTCACCGAAAAGTTAAAAAATTTTGAAGCTTTATACTGGCTTTAAACAAGTCATGAAGATGGCGTCTAACCATAGTAATAGGTAGATCTCATGCAGTTAAAGAAAACAACCGATATTAGAGAAGTGCATACTCAGTCCATTCTAGAATTTGAAATACAACCAGCTCTTAAAATGTTTGTTGTAGCCTAATATTTCAATCAAATTAAGGAAGGCTGGGATGCCAAATTATCTTAACTCAGTCTACTACCGTAATAAAATATAAAAACTTTAATTTCAATACAAAAACTTATTTACATTTTTACTTCATCGTTTTAATATTCGTTTAAAGAGTTGAATTAATTACGTACCTTAATAAAATATAATAATCACATTTAAAAACTTTATTAATGTTACGTTTTAATCATCATAAATATTTTTAAAAGTTCCATAATAGTTTTCTTCTTTCTCATAACCCTGGGAAAAATGCCAAGATTTAAAAAAAAAATTGCAAAATAAGCAGTAACAGGAAAAACGAAAAAAAAACTATGATTTGCCCTAAAGGATATCAATTTATAACAATTTACATGGACACCAGAGAAGTATGATGGACAAAATAAAATGCGGAAAAACGAAAGTGTATGTGAGGAAGTACTAAATGGACACTTTAACTCTTAACGTCTGACCACCATCAAGTACTAAAGCAGGGGAAAATTTCAAAAAAAAAAAGATATTGTCCCGTTTTGTTGATCAATTTATATGCATGAGTGAAATTAAGTTCGTTTAAAGGGAATTTACTACGGCCGAAGGGACACAAACTATACTACAATAGAATAAAGGAAAAAAATAAAATTAAAACATTAGTTTCATGAAGTTGGCAGAAAATTTTAGAAATAAAAAATGTTGCCACGTTCATGGATATGTTTGAATTTTAGAAAATTAATTAATTAATTAAATTAATTAATGAACTAATTTTGTGAGTCGAGATATTCAATTTTGAGAAAATCGATTTTTGGCCAAAAAATATATGGAAATTCACTAGAAGATCAGTGGCCATTTTGGAACATATAAGAAATAGTACACCATACAGACTATATACAAATGGTAGGCCAGAGAGTGCTCGTTCTAACCATGGTAGTGGGATAGCTGAACTAATTCCGTCCACCATCCCCACCAACCATTCTTCACAATTTAATACTTTTGTTCACTAATAATAATGATATAAAGAGAATTATATTTTAAGTCAATAGTCTACAATAATTAAATAATCCACTATTACTAAATAATCCACTATAACTGCTGTTAGAGACAAGAAGTGGAGCTGTTAAAAGTGTAGGTTTGCGTCTTTGGTTTTTGAATTCGAATTTATCTTCACACACATAAAAATACAAGCCTTATTTGGTTGTATAATTGCAAAATTCGGACATTCCCAGTGTGAGCTTTGAGGTTTATACCGATGACTTCAAAATGCTGGACAGAATAGACTTTGGAAAATACACCTGACCACTGCAGTGTTTTTTCGAAGGAGGTTATGGCCATATTAAAAGCGGCGAAATGTTTGTTGGACGGTAGGATTTTCTCTTTAAATCTCTTAATTAATCGCACAGCTAGGCAGCGATTAAATCCTTTGCACATATTATTACGTCCAAAGAATCTCAAGCAAATTTCAGATCATTCCAAGGCAACTCATATCGTTAGTCTCATTCGCAAATGTGCTAAGTCCGTCTTTTAAAATTTTACAGGAGACACAAAAAACATTGCGGCTTCTTCAGTTTTTAAAATTTGTAAACTTCTTAAACGCAATTATTTTTAAAAAAATAGCTCTCTTTAAATGACCTAGATCAAAAATTAAGAATAATTAATAATTAATGTTAGTGGAGTTAGCACGTTCTGTTAATATTTTTCGTAGTTTTGTGGACTTAGTGTTTTTGCAAACCACAAAATTACAACAACTTTAAACTACATACTGATTTTTTTTTTATTTTTTGTCGTAAAATATGTATTTTGTATAGTATTAACGTTTTGCATTAAAATCTCAATTTTGGAAAAAAGTGGACTTAGCGTCATTGCGAATTATACTAAAGATATATGAGTTCCAAGACATGTGGATATTCTTGGAAATTGTATTCCAGATGTCAGTCTAATTTTGTAATTAAACTGTACACAAGTTTACTAAGGCAGATGATTATCAAAAGCAATGACAATTAATTTTTTTAAACACCCAGAAGTATATGTAACCAAATATTTTTCTATGTCCACTTTATCAATATTGACTGTTTAAATTCTGTATATAATTGGATCGTCCTGGTACGTAATGTCAACAATACAAATACAAAATAGCCATCGTTTACTACACATACATATTTCTAAATTCTTTTAAACGTTAAAAATTGTATATAAAAATAACTAATTTTATAAAATCAATACACATATACATATAAATTTTTTTTTTTTTTTTTGATACGACACAGTAAAAAAATTTTAGGGCCATTATTACATTTTCGAAGAAAAATGGCCCAATTATGCCTCTGCACCAAAATCCGCACCAAACAGTGACTCGTTTTGGGTGCGTTGGCTTTTCAATGTATGCGTGCGGGTTTTCTGTGCCCCAAATGCGACAATTTGGTTGCTTGCATACCCGCCAAGATCAAAATGAGCTTCATCTGAAAGGATGATTTTTTTGCCAAAATCGGCATCTTCTGGTGTAGGCTACTGCATGCCCAGCCGAGGCAGACATTTGAATGAAATTATTTTCCATTATTAACCGGAAGGATTGTACTTTCAAATAAAAAAGAAATTTGAGAAAATATTCAGTAGTTTTTTAAAGCATTTTCCAAAAAAAAAGATTATTTGGCGGACCCTTTATTTGAAGTTGCCGTATTGAAAATAATAATATGGCAGGTTCAGACATAAACTTAACTTTAAAAGTTACTAGTAGGATGGACGGAGAGAACTTTAGCTTAACGCTCACTTCTATCTTATCGTCAACTTATAATAATGATAAACAATTTATCTGCCTGTTAAAATCCACCCTTTAGTTAACGCCAAGTTTTAATAATGGGCCTTAGTCGTTTAACCATTTAAGGTGGTGTATTCATAACAATATTTCCATAAAAACAATAAAACGAATAATAAACTCAATTTAGAGCAAAAAATACCATTTCGATACTTTTCATATCATGTAAAAACTGTATTTAAACTGTAAATTTATAATAGTTTTCGTTAAACATCATAAACATGAGATTTGAAATTTTCATGTTAAAATTGTTTTCTTTTTTTTGCATTTTTATGTTGATGTGTTCCGGCAAAATATTATTTTATTATTTAATGAAAAAAACACCTTTTTTAGTCATCACAATATTTATGAGAAAAAGTTTTCGGTTTATGCTATCGAAATAAGTAGGAAGCCAATGACAAAAATTAAAATAAGGATATTAGGACGGATGGTCAATTAATTTTTGATTTTTTGAATGAGACACAGGTTTTTGGATAAAGAAACATCCTCCTCTGAGCTCAATCTATACATTTTATCTCACGTTTCTCTAATTTCCTCTTTATGTAGACAGATCAAAACTAAGTACTGCTTGTAATGAATGTGAAAAAAATTTCATTCCACGTATATTAATTCCAACGGAAAAAGGTTCATAAAACTGTCTTTCGGAGTTGGCATTATGTTGGTAGGTTGCTCCGCTCATGGATACAATTAAAGCACACAGCATGGGTATACATCGAGATGGCATTTAAAATATGTTTGTTTGTGAGTCAAATCTCTTTGTATTGAAGGTTTTTTCTCACTTTTAGAAATTTGGAATAGTGACTGGAGGTTAAATATTGAGGACATGATAGATAAACGAGCAATTAGTGGCTTAATTCAAGGATTTTTTACATGCACAGGTCCTGACATTGTCCTGATGCAAGGTTTCTTTTCAAATCTTTCGTTTTCTTTCAAGTCCTCCGTTAAATAAACAAAAATAGACATAATATTTAGTACAAATTGTTGTATCCTTTTAAAGCTAGACAATGTGGAGTACACTGCGTGTATCCTAAAAAAGGACACGAAGTCTTTATTTGCTGTCAAATCCACCTAGACTTTAATTGGTGTAATTTTTGCTTCGAGCATGCCATTGTTTTGATTGTTGTGTGATCTGAAGTATGTTCTGGTGGATCCATATCTTGTCCACGGTTACGAAACGACATAAAACTCGTCCATATTTTTTAATGTTTTAACGCCTGTCATTGCAAAGTTATCTGGTTTCCCTTTTAGGCTTTTTATTACTCTTCTTGTCCTGATTAATAATACGGTAATAAACCTCATGGTGAAACTTATTTTCCTCTTTTCATTACAGTTTTTCGCCTCCATCAACTACCCTTTTATGAGCATTTTAAAAGTACATTAAATTGCTTCATATACAGCATACCAGTCAGCAAATTTTTTTTATTATTTTTGTGTGCCTGTTATGTTGTCCCCACTACTTTTGTTCAGTTAATGAGCTGATTGAGTTTAAACAGTGGCACAGATTTAAGGGAAAATATTTACTTTTATTGTTTGATTTGCACGGAACAAATAGTCATCCTTTGTTTTATGGTAAAAAGAAAAAAATCTTGACTTTTTCTCAAGTTCTTAGTAAGGACAGTAACAGCTTGAGGTAGTGGATTGAAGCCAATGTGTTTATACTGATTTTGTAAAATGTTATTTAAAATGTTCTTCCAATGCAAAGTGTATGCTTCAAATACCTTACTTAAATTAAGAAGCTGTAATTAGTTATTCTAGTGCGTTAAGGTCAGGGTTAAGCTTAAAATAGTCACTGTTTTAAAAAACCAACATTTATGAGCCATAAAGGTTGTACAATTCTGATGAATTTGCAAAAATAATGATAATAAAACGAATGCTACTTCAGTTGTTTGAGGATATATTGCCAGTAAAGTGCTCAATTTAATGATATTATAAAACACAGCCATAATCTTTATTTTATGGCAACAGATATCTTCTACCACATTTTATATAAAGGCTTTTAAGTGGTCTTTTTAAAATTGAAAATGTTTATAAAAAGATTTCTTTTATTTGTAACATGATATTTTGTGTTTTATCACCGTGCTTGTATTAAATTTGTGTGACTATTCCATGAGTAACAATGAAATACCGATTTTTTACTTTTTATTTTGTCTCAATGGAAAAACATGACTGTGTTGCTTATAGAAAATAAGATATTTTAGAGGATGTGCTTAAATAACTATATTGGAAACCTAACTTAAGAAAAATAATAAAAAAATGGTTTAAAAATTTTAACATAAGAGAAAATCACCAAAACTATCGTAAGTTTTATTCACAATTTGTTAAATAATATAGAAAACTTAACGAATAATTAGAACTTAATTTTAAAAAATTAAAATTTATAACCTTTAATTAAATACGTATTCTGAATTTTCAGATTGTTGTTGTGATTTGCATTTTAAGTTATAGGGATTACATTACGCTAGTGAAGTTATAAATTAAGTAGCTACTTAATTGCCAGTCTTTGTAGTGCTACATCCGCAATTAGTGTGTAATTATAAAAAAATAAATTATAGATTAATCTGTAAGACATATAATCGAGTACAATCATATAAACATTGTTGCCATAAAGTATGCACAAAAACTCTTGGAACTTCTAAGGATTTATACAAAAAGTTAAATTTACGCAAAAAATTCTTGAAGAGAATTAGAATTGCAGCAAAACCTACAAACTTACGACAGTGTCGACATTGCAAAACCGTGAGCAATTCGTCCTAAGACGTTGCAATCAAATGTCAAAACAGTATTGATGGTCAGGAAGACTGGTAAATTTTTTTTTTTTAATGACTGTTCTCTAACTAAACACTTGAACTCTGACTAAACTCTGAACGCAACAATCATCTACAATCGTAAAGCTTTGGCCAACATGGAAGTAATTTTCCCCATCAGAATAACACTTAGAATAACGTCCTAAGACGTTGCAAACAAAAGTCATTAGTATTAGTGTTAAAAAAGACTGTGTTTTCAATGCATTTTATCTGCTAGAAATGTCTGATCTCTGACTCGTTGACTCGTTCTGAGGGCAGCAGTCATATACAATCGCAAAGCTTTGGCTAACATGGCAGACATTTTGCTCCATCAGAATAATACCGAATCACCCACATCGATAGTATCTTATTAACAGAAAATCTGAAAGTATCAGTTGCCAGGGGCTCCAAACTTGCTGCGCACATTGTACAGCATTGGCTTTTATATTCGTGCCCATAAAATTAAATACAAATATTCAGGCATTAGGCTGCAGTTGATACTCCAGGTTGTGCCACCATATAATTAAATTTATTTTGCATTTTTTAATCTATTTCTTTATGAGGGCGGCGACATAAAAACTATATTCTAATGCCAGCGCTGCTATTATATTTAACATAGCTATAACTATAGTAAATAAATATCGCGAAGTTTTAAGAGAGTTTATGATACGAGAAATGATACTCTGATGAATACTAAATTTTTATTTCCTATTTGACTTGCAGTCCTCTTACTTAAACAGAAACTTTCCCGTAAAAATCCAACAAAAACTTAACAATACGTTTATTTTATTATTTAAATGGTAAAATAACGGAATTAATTTTTGGAAATCTCCTGCAATTATCCGATTCGATAAATATTGAAGGGTACGTTCTTTAATTTTATTGCTGCTTTTTTCTAATTATCACATAACAAACTAAATGTGGCAGTAAACCATTCTATTTACTTTTAAAAGTAAATAAAATATAAACAAAGTTATAAATTACACAATTGGAGTATTCACACCGTCGTTATAAAGTCATATATCATAAAATAATAACTGGAAAAAATATGACTGCTGTGAGCAACCCTTATAAGTTAGTGTGCTATTTCAAATTTGAGTCAGCTGATAAAAGAAAAATAGAATTAGAAAAAATTACAAATGTTTTTAATTAAAAATGCCAAAAACAAGTCAAAAAATTGAAATAATAACCGGTTAGTGCGAAAAATACATATTGGACATTATTATGGCTGATTCAAGTAAATAGGAAAAAACTAATTACATGTTTACATTTAAATAAATCTTTTTCAAGGTGATGATGACGATGAAGAACAAATAAATGAAATGTTCTTAACAAACGTCGCTAGTTTGCTCATTAATCGCAAAAGCATCAACCTTGGAGTTCCAAAATCCAATAAGTGGAACCAAATCGTGTTAAAAATGTTCGACGACAGTCGGTTTAATCAAATGATTAGGGTTCGGCCAGAGGAATTTGTGAATATACTGAACTTAATTAAAGACGATGATGTGTTTAACACAAGTCCAAAAACAGCACAGCTTCCAATTGATGTGCAGTTAAAAATCGTACTTTATCTGTTGGGATCCTCTGGCGATGGACTTTCAACACGAAAAGTAGCTACCCTCTTTGGTGTGGGTGACGGAGGCACAATACAAAAGGTCACAAAACGTGTTTTTAAAGCAATTTTAAATTTGAAAGAAAAATTCTTAAGCTGGCCTAATGTAGAAGAACGACAACAAATTTTGTTCGCAACTAATTATCTGAAGCACATGTCAAACACCACGAGTTATTTTTTTCTCGAAAACGCCAATATGCTGTTAAAGTTCAAGCAGTTTGTGACTACAAATTACAAATAAGACAACTAACTATAGATTATCCAGGTAGCGTACATGACGCAAAAAAATTTTTAAACTCTCCACTGTTTAGTTATGACAAAACAATAAACACATCAAAAAAGGTGTTATTATTTTATGACTTTTTTCTTTGAAGCACAACAACAATTTTTTTAAACTATCATAAAACTTTAGTATTTTATGACAATAAGACTAGATAGCACACCGTGTGAATACCCCAATTATGTATTATTAAGGCTCCTAAACCAGACATAAATATAGTTATATATTGCCATATTGAAGGAATATAGTTCCAACAAGAAATTCCCTAAAATATTTGCAATGATTTCAAGGCCCCGAAATAGGTAATCAATCACGGTAAGCATATGAAGTATGCATTACAGTTTGCTCCATTTTCTCATTCATTTGGCTTCTGTTGTAATCAGAGAAGTCATGTGTGCTCTCCCATTCGATCCACAATACTGTACTCTGCAAAGATTTAGTTTACTTACTTCCTTAATTGATCATTACAACACATTAGTCTGGATTATAACCTAATTTCAAACACCTCTCACCCTATGTGTTTTAATTTTATCCATGTGTTACGAGACCTACAGTTTAAAGTCGACTCCGATTTTAAAAAACTTTAATTTTACCAGAAATCTACTGAGAGGAGGTCGTCGAAAAAAACCAAATCCAACATTTCGTATACTTATGGCCTAAGAATGGCGCCCAAACCCATAACATTATTAGACTTAGACGTCCTATTACTTTTAGCTTCGTTTCAATTTAATATAGGTAGACTTAAGCCCTGATTAGCCAAACGTCCTAGAAACGTACGTTCGTTTTAAGCATATGAAGAGGAATACATACATACATACAAACATAATTGGCCATTACAATCCTTCAGTCAGGATTACGGCCCAGTTTCTCACACCACTCATGTTGTGTGTGTTAATTTTGTACATGAGTGGCGGGAGCTACAGTTTAAAGTTGACTCCGAAAGACAGATTTTTGAGAAACTTTTCATGGCAATTTTATTTACTCTCGGAGTTTTTGCCAGAAATTTGTTGAGAGGAAGTCACCGAAGATATATTTTTTCATACTTCGTTTTGATGTCTGACCTGGGATTTGAACCGTGGCTTTGCGTCTAATGAGCCAACACACTACCTATTAGACTTTTCGTGTTGTATACTATCTTAAAGGGATCCTTAAACTATCTTAAAGAGATTCTTGAACAAAACAGATGAACATTAACAGATTTTTCAACAAGTAGAAAAAACCTTATAAACGTTCGCTACAAAAGTTTAGAAGGGTAAAGAACGATTTCATTATTTTATGCTGCTGCTTAATAACAATAACATGTATTCATTGCGATTATACTTTTTAGCCAATGATGATGATCATGAGAATCGTTATTATCCAAGCACAAGAAGCACTAAAGCCAATAACAGCAACACATCAAAAAAATATTAAAAAAATATTATTGAGCAGGCGCCTAGGCTTAGAAAATATAATAATAAAAATGGTAAATAAAACGATGGCAAACGCAAACGACAATAAAATAAACATTTTGACGATGACAATGGTGGAATGAATAGAAACGACTCTGGAGTAAAAGTTTTTTAACGAGGGGAGTAAAAGGTGAAGAAGGCCGATGCAAGAAAAAAAAGAAAAACAGTTTCAATTTCATTTTTATACAAACGTTTGGCGCTAAACCGAGTTTAATACTGAAAAAACATTCAAAGCAAACGCTCTATTAAACACGAATTATAAAATAAAATTGCTTGCAGTGAAAAATTTAAAATTATAAAAATAAATATTTTAAATAAAAAAAAAATAAAAATTTGTTTTAAAAATTAAATAAAAAACAAATAAAATAAAAAAGTATTAAAAAAATAAAAAGAAATGGTTTTTATGCAAATGTTTTGTGCGCTATTATTTATCCTGAAGCTGGGGTGCCTAGTCGAAAATCGCAGTTATAATAACGGTTTAATATTTTATAACATGGCAAATCAACAAATCTATTTACCACCCACCATATCAGTGTCGCGCGGTCGTGGTCTGGCTAAATTTGGCGTTTGGGAAACCCTGTGACTGTGCGGGACCTCTAATAATATAATTTTGATCAGAAAAGTACGTGATACAAATGCGAGCGTAAATATTTTTTTTTTTTTTATTCAACGTTTATTCATTCAATTGCATTCAATTCAATTTTGATTTGATTCCGTTTCATTTGTTTTTTTTTTTTTTGGCTTTTAACAAAAACAACAACCATTGACAGCGTATTTAAAACTGTAAAAGCAATGTAAGCCCAATCGTAGCAGAGTGGAAGAGTGTTGTCAAAAACAAACACCAAAATGTTAAACGCATTTTAATTGATTATTTTAAGCATGAGTATTTCGTACATAAAAAATTTTTATAAAATTCTGTAGGCGAAGGAATGAAATTGTGTGAGAATTTGTAAATTTGTTTTGTTTGTTGTTGTGTTTTTTGCGTAAACGAATATTTAAAATAATTTATTTTCTTTTCACCATAATCTTGGTTCAATTATAATTCATTTCATTTTTTCTTTGTTTCTTCTGGGAGAAACTCAGTTTTTTCTGTTTTAATTTTTTTGAATTACAACCACAAATTATTTTTTCTGTTTTAAACACTGCACTGTTTTCACTTATTAACGTATATATTTTTTTTTTGTTTGTTTAATTTTGTATAAAACAAAGACAATAAAACTATTCAATGACTACTGGACATTGACGGCCATATTAAGATTTGTGGGAGAAAATTTCAAAATTTCGAAACACTGGTAAGCGATGCACATGAGGTGATTAGAGAAGCGTAGGAGTTTAATAGAATATGGAAAATGCAATTAGTTTGCAAATATAATAGAGCTCATAAGGGCTTTAAAGCATTCGTCTGCTTATATTTCTTAAGGAGAAATTAATTCAAAAAAATTCGAGAAGTTAAATTTAATGTTCCTTCACTTATTACATGAAAAAAATTCAGCCAAATTAATTAAATCATTGCAAAAAAGATAAGAGCGTTTGATATCTCAGCAGAACCATTCAAAACCATAAAAGGAGTGCTCTCCCAATTTCTACAAATAATCATACTCTACGAAATAGTCAAAAAGTTATATTACCGGGAGATTTCATTATAACGTCGAGAGTTTTGAATTTGCAGACAAGATTGCCCTACTTGCCACACTTAATAATTAAACATGCATATCGAGTGAAGTGTCTATATATAAGTACATACATCTATATCAGCAGACTTTTTGAGAGTATCAGCAGTTCATGCTACCTAAATACCACCGTTCCACCGGAAAAGCAATTGATAAGGGCCATGGTATCCCTAAATGTCAGAAAAGAAGAAGAAAATTCGACAGAGAGATATCGCGACTTTCTTTGAGGGCTTCTCCTCACCTTCGGCTGCAAATCAAATCACTCGTGCTGGATATCCAATGTAACATGAGCAGTGTAGAAAGTAGAGCCGCCTTGTTGAAACCACACGTCGTTGGAATCCAGATCTACCAATGCAGGTCAAAAGAAGTTGATAATCATCGAGCTATAGTGATCACCGTTGACCAAATTCGTTTCAAAGAAAATATGGACCGATAACGACGCCATTCACAACAAACAGTGGCTTTTTCGATATGCATTGGAAGCTATTGAATCTGATGGGATCGTTGTCGTTTCAAATTCGACATTTTTTGTTGTTCACGTATACATTCCGCCTGAAAATATCCTCAACGAGAGAGATAATTGGTGTTCGATTTTCACTATAATGCTAGGGTGTCTATTTGGTAGTAAAAAAGTATGAAAATTTGCATCATTTAGATGTGAGTCATTTTTATTACAGTGTGCCATATACATATTATACAGCTTTCGCACTTGTTGATTTTATTTAGTGGAAAACGCACGAATTTAATTTTAAAAAAATATGAGCATCTTCAAATATAAAAAGCAAAAATAAAGGAAAGAAAACCAATTAACACATCATTAGCATATAAGATTTATGATTATGCTTTTAATAACTGTAATTAACATGAATATACCTTAAAATGCATGTGTTTTACAATGTTGTATTCATCAAGCATTATTAACAAAAGTTTCTGTTTTAACACGAAACGCAAATAAATTCAATGGAAAACATTTTTTTGTTTTCGTTATCTTCATTACTTGAGTGAATTATTTGTTTTCCATTTCATTCCATTTCTGTTTATTTATTTATTTTTTTTTTAATTTTTATTTTTCCATTTAAATTGTTTTCCCAACACACTTGATGTTGTTGTTGTAGAATTGTTGTATATACATGATTAAAGAAATATAAAATGAATGCCTACAGGCAAATTTTTATTTTTTTTCCATACAATAAAATGAAACGAAAGACACAATTGCTGCTGCAACATTTACTTTCAATGTGATATTGTCACACATGTTCAGATGTTGTTAAATGCTGATCGTTTGCCATTGGCTTACTGTGTATGAGTGTTTGTGAGTGTGTATGTCGGTATCAGGGAATGAGTCATATTGGCATTTTAATAATACTTGTATTGAATAAAATAAATATTTTATTTTAATTAAAAATCTTTTTGTTTATTTTTTTTTCTTTCTTTCTTAAATTCATTAAATTTAATTGCAACAGTATTTATCATGTAAAATACAAGTAAATGGACTTTTACCATGAATGCATGGATACATACATACATGCATGCATACATGTGCATATTGTACATATTCTGCATAAGTGCAGCATAGTTGGCATATTTGCAATCAATTGAATCAGCAAAATTATATTCATAGTTACTGTCCACAATTGCATTTTTATCATCAATCTAATGAAATTGGTTTTAAACATAAATTAGGTTGGATTGATTTTCGAAATAAGTTTTCACTCAAAATGAGTGTAAAAACTTATAATTCACATGTATGAAACTCAATTACATCTTAAACGCAAATGCTATTTATTAACATACAAGGGTAGCAGTAATATTGCCTCATCTATAGTTATGGGTGGTGTAAGTATTACTGATCTTGATGTTCTGGGCATAGAGATTCAGTGTGATGTTCGCTGGAAACAACAGATTTTGAAAGAAGCATTCAAGTGCCTTGGTTACTTCAGACGGCACAAGAATATAGGGCGGGTGATTTAAAAGTTTTAATTTAAATATGCAATAAAACAGAAACGGTATGAAATGTTGCCAAATTTATTTTTTTATTGTGAAGTACATTTGTTTCATTTAGAAATGGAATATTATTCCACTGATATGGCTGCTACGACTGGCCTCACAGTACCTCAATCGATGGGACCAATTTTCGTGCACTTTTTCGAACGTATGGGGTCGTATATCAGCAATGGCATAACACTTTACTTTAACAGCGCCGCACAGAAAATAGTCCAACGGTGTCAAATCGCAGCTTCTTGGTGGCCAATTAACATCACAATTTCGGCTAATTAAACGCAAATGTTTGACGCAATAAGTTGATTGTGGCATGAGGTGTGTGCAAGTTGCACCATTACAATATTGTTCATATCAATGAGTGGGAAGAGCGGGTACACAAAAATCAGTTATCATGGTGCGATAGGTGACTCCAATGATACCTCCGCTCCACAAGCACTCGCAATGGGTGCATTAGCTACTATAAGACCGTGTATGGGTTTTCTAAGCCCTAAATAAAGCAAGCAATAAACCTGCGTATATCGGCCACTGTGGGTTCTTCTCTGCAACCAAATTTTGTACGACATTTTCGTACAATTTCCGATTAGTTGCCTTTGTTTTGGAAATAAATTTTCAATAAAATCAAGCGTAAATCGATTCATTACGTTCAGTGGAGATAATATACTAAATTTTGTGGCAGAATAGAATGACATAAGTATGCTAAATTTGAAATAAGCGATGGTTTAAATGCAAACGGACAGTTGGCCCACCCGATACTTCACTTTATCTGATCTCCACTGATATCCGACCGATATAGGAATACATTTATGAGCCTTTGCCTCAAAGTTTATTTTGCGGCTTCTCGACCGCGTACGAACGATGGTGAATGTCCTTATTAATGACGGTAGGGTATCCAACTCTATTGATTGTATTTCACTGTTCTATCGCTACCACGGATTATTTTTCTAGCAACATAAAGAGACTTGTTCCCGAAATTATTCGTGTATTTTTACGTAGAACCCGTTTTTCTCACAGGTCACATCCGTTTGTGGTCGATTGGCCATTGGATCGCACACAATATTATAGACATAATTCGTTCTTTAGCCGCATTATTCGTATTTGGAACTCTCTACCTGTAGAGATCTTTCCTGCCACTTATAATATAAAAAGATTCAAATCTAATGTTCACAAACACTACTCTGTCCTTCAGGACATAACTTCTTTTTTCCTAATTTCAACACAATGTTGCGTATGAGTAGGGGCCATCCCCTGAGTGTTGGTCTTATGAATATACAGAATATGTTGTAAATCATGAGACTTTTATTTATTCGTTATTAAACAAAACTCTTTTATTTTCAGTCTGCGCCAATGTGACTTATGCACCCGTTAAAGATGAGATTCAATTAGAATTAATACTCAATGATACATCCACGGCAAAATATGGTATAGCAGCACGTGATCCATCACCACTCTGTATACCAATCAGGATGGGTGTACCAATGTCAATGTGTGTTCAGATGTCCAATGTCGGTTTACAGGGTGATAATCTTGTGCATGGATTTCATGGTACGTTTGGGATCGTCGGATCTCTTCGAAATGCATTTCCAGTGTATGTAAGTGGGTTTGCAGGGTGCCAGTTGGGTGGGACCTAACGGTCAACCAGTAATTCCACCAAGTGGTGGAAAATTAAAAGACACAAGTCGAGATGAGTCTGAAGAGTATTATGATGAGAATTCTGCTGTCGAATCGGCAGAAAATGAAATCATATCGAAAGAGAAGGAAATGCAAATGAGTTCTGCGGTCATTGAGAATGCTGAGAATATGGAAAATGAGGATCATTTAAATAAAGCTGAAGAGGAATTAGATTATAACGATATAACAGAAAAAATTGTAGAGACTGTTAATGAGCAACAGAAAGAAAGTGAATTAATGTTAGAGAATGATGTGATTAACAATGAAAGTATAGAAGAATTGCCTAAAATTCCGGAAAATGTGGTTTTAGAGGACAATAAAGTTTCTGAGGAAATGGGAATATCAAAAGAACAGCCTGCTTTGCAAGCAATTCAAGAAATTGAAATGTTTCAAATGATGGAAAATAACATAGTACCTGTACAAACCAACTCAATGGAAGCTTTTGGAACTGTATTGACAGAAATAAATGCAACGGAAAATGATCATTTAGTTAACAGTAGTCCAGAAGACTCTATGGATACCCATACAAATGTTGATAAGCAAGCTATAAACGAAATTAAGGAAACTGCTGCAGATCACATGGAAATTCTAGAGAACGAAAACATTGACAACTCGAAAGATGAGCTTAATTTCGAAAGTATTCCTGAGAAAATTGTAGACCAAACAAAACATAATTCGAAAGAGGAAAATACTTCAGAGAAAGAAATACAGACTGAAATTAATTTGATTAATTTGCCAGAATCAGAGACAAATAAAGATGCCATGGATATAGAAATGCTGTCATTCATCACAGAGCCCTATTACGACGAAGAGGAGGAAACCCAAACTATTGAAAAATTCGAAATGAGTAAAACCGAACATGACTCAAACAACGTAGAACAAATGAATACTTCAGAGAACGAAACACAGACTGAAATTAATTTGATTAATATGACAGAACCAGAGACAACTAAAGATGCCATGGAAATGGAAATGTTGTCATTCACCACAGAGCCCAATTCCAACGAAGAGGAGGAAACCCAAACTGTTGAAAAATTTGAAATGTTACTCAACCTTAATGAAATCGAAGCCACTGAATTGAGTAAAACCGAACATGACTCAAACAACTCTTTGGAAGTGTTGCAACAGGCTGTGTATACCAGTACAGTTGCAGAGAATTTTAAGCCCACATTGATGCCAGCAGCTAATGTGCCAGCAACTACTAGTGAAATTGCTAATGATAGGATCGATAATGCTTTAACAACAGCTTCAATTATGACCAGCACAACAACGACAACAGCAACGAGCACAATGAAAATGCCGTTTTTATCAGCAGCAGAGAACGCAAATGTACCAGCAACATTTAATGAAAATAATCAAAATGATAATGCTGTGCATAGAAATGGTGAAGATGATGATGATGATAATAATGATCGAATTGACAATCATGGTGATGATAATAGCCATGAGAATGACAGTGATTATGATGATGAAGAAGAAAGCGAAGAATACGAAGATGAAACAACAGAAAAAGTCATAGAAACTAATGATGCCGCAACAACAACAAAAACTAGCATGTCAATTGCCACAAATGTTTTGAATAACGACAACAAAATCATTGAATCCAACAACAATGCAACAAAGACAACAACTACAACAAATGAAAATAATAAAACAAATACAGCGAATAGCAATGAATCCATTTCAAATAAAGAAAATGAAAATGAGAATGAAGAAGAAGAAGAGGAGGATGACTGTAAAGAGATACACACTGAATCCGATGAATATGAAGATGAAGAATATGAGGATTACGATACAACAACTGTTGCTGCAAGTGACACTATAACACACTCTCTATTGAATGATACTCACGTCGTACAAGTAGACAAAAGCAATTCAACAAATAAAGCCCAAATGTCACATACAGATACCATGACTATCATTAACGGCAGCAATACTTTAGATGTCACAACGACTTCCAGTAAAATGCCGCAATTCTATGCGATACGAAGTTCAACTGCAACAACCGCTAAAACTAACACAATCAGTTCTATGACCACGGCAATGCCATTGCCATTAGCGCGTAAAATATTTGCATTTCATCAGAATAAGCAACGACAATTTTAACAACATCAACGTCATACTCATAGCCATCGTTACGACGTTTAGAGTAGAATGCCATGTTGCATGAAGTGGTAGTGTCTTGTGCTCATACATACGTTATCCGTTTAAAACATCATTCATCACACAGTTTATTGGTGTCAACACCTTAGTTGACAGCGAGACGTTCTGCAGCAGTGTAGTTTATTTTATTTTTTATTTTTCTCAATTTGTATATAGAAATTTATAATATTTTATTTATTAATGTTGATAATTTAAACAGTAGGCGGCTATATATACAGGGACACTGTAATACAATTAATAGAATATAGTTTGCTTAAGGATATTGATTTGATTTGTTTTCCTTGAACAGAAGGATGAAAAAATATGTACAAAAAATGTTTCAAAATTTATTTCTATTCTCTATCCAATTATGTTGGCCACCACTGTTTAATTGTTGTTAAAGTTCTGTTATTAAATTAATACAATTTTCTATTTTATAATTTATATGCGTATTATTTTCAATTAATAACCCACATTATCTTGCTTAATTTATTGTAATTGTTATTTATTAAAATCGTTTCGATTTGTTAATTCATTTTACTTAATAATTTAATAATTTCTTTTCATTTCTTTTTATGTTAAAATAGAAATCTGTTTAGATTAAGAATATTACTGTAGTTATAAATGTATTTATTAAATAAATAGTTAAAACTATTTAAAAAATGTATGTTAATAGATCCTTGATTCATTCAAAGAGCGTTCTACCAAATTTTGATTCTTCGTCATTAAAACACTAAACGGGGTCCAAGATATTGGGAGAACTGGTGTGTAAGTATGGCATTTGCCGCAAGAGCGTGGAAGTATACCAGCTATGGATATTCCATAATCCTAATTGATCTTTTAATCTTGGTTTTACAGCGAAGATACCCCTAAAACGTGTCATGGTTTTATTAGTCAAGATTCTTTTCCATACTGCAGGACAGCATATGAAAGTTCAATTCAATATGCTCGACATTTTGGACTACCTGAGTCCTATTTTATTTGGAAAAATTTTAGAGAATTCCTTTGCAAATTTTGTTGCATTAAGCATGGTGCTTAAGGTTTGTGAAAAATCTTGTGACATTTCCCTGGCTGTTTAATCATTATTATGATTTAATCATGATTATGATCTCATTTGCACTATGGAGCAAAAGTGGACACATTTAAATCATCTTCCTTTTTTCTGTTATTTATGGAAAATATATCTCTGTCTAGTACGAAATGATAAGTGCAGGAATAATTGACACTGAAAATGCAAATGCAAGAGAATTAATCAACAACAACAATAACTTTCGACATAAGCATTGTTGTAATATAATCAAACAAAACTATTGTAGTCACTTTTGCACTTGCTGACATTTTTCAATTTATACGAAGAACTAGCATTCCAACTAATGGCTTCTGCAGGAACAGTGGGTCTGAGTAGGGGGAAGAGATTGTCTTTTACCCTTTTTGTCAGCACCCTGCCCTAGTTATGAAGGACGGAAATTTCTGATCTCTAATTTTGTCACTTATTTATCTTATTTTGTACTCGGTATGGTTTCTCGAGAGGATGGTTGACCACCGAATAGAATTAATTGTATCGCAATGGGCATAAATGCTGGCCTAAGTTTGACGTCTTCCTTGCTAGTCTAATCTGACCTAAGAAACCTTAGATGTCTTATGTCTTTCCCCTTTGAGTAGCCTTACTAAACAGTTTATTTTTTCAATTTTGTTAAAATAAGGCAGAGATAACGAAATAATTGTTGATGTGGAAAAAAGAATTCAAATCGGAAAATCTACTCGAGAAATTTTCCCAACCTTTGGTAATAAAAAACATGAAAAATAGGGGGTACTTGGTCAACATGGCAAAATTGGAAACCCACGTGATGTAAAGTGCATGGAGCGGTCTTTACTGACTGGAGGAGCGAAAATGCCAAATTAGACTGAGAAAAACTATCAGTTTACAGCTAGTGTAACAATTGAGATCTAAGCTATCTCCCATATAAAAAAATTACTCAAAACGCCAAGGCTATCACTGACTTCTGAATCACGTAAGCTTAGATGCATGTTTTGTGATGAAATAAATCTACATTAACTCAATTTAATTCAAATTACATCAAATAAATCTTGACCAATATAGGTAAAGCTTAGCAACAGCATCCGGAGATACAGACTGTAAAACATGGAGGAGTTTCAATAATGTCTTTTGGGGGTATTTCCCAGAATTAAGTGTTGACTTGTTTTGGTGGAAGGTTTTATGAAATATACGTAAATGTTCTGAACGAAAATTCTCGAGTTGCAATAGGACAAGTGATGTCTACTAAGGAGGACATCATGTTTCGGGATGATTATGACCCGAATCCGCATTTAAAAGTGGTGCAAAGCTGGCTAGAAAAAGAAACGTTACTCACAATGACGTAGTCAGTTCAAAGTTCAGATCTCAATCGAAGTTAAAATGTATGATCTATTATGAAAAGACGACTACAAGATATGAAAAACTCCCAACCAGCATTTAAGAGCTTTGAGATGGGGTACATGACATATGGAGCGATATATCAATGGAAACATGTCAAAATTAAAAAAAGAACAAAAGGTGTTGCCCCTTTCAATATTAATTAACTGTAGCGACTTCTATAACAGAATCACGAGAAATCATGAGATAAATTTAACATTCGTAATTATTTTATAAAATTGATCTAAAAAGTACAAACAACTAATATATACATATATATATACCTATTGTAATATTGATACAATATTTCCAGACATTACCTTTACCCCTAAAATCTGTAATAACAATGACTGTAGTTCCACTAGCTTCTTATTTATTGTGGTTTGGTTGTGGTTTATCTTTAAGATAAATTCATTGAGCATTCAAGTTGTCGGTTTTGGTCAACAATACACATTTCAACAGCGAAAACGTCGAGTGTGCACTTGTAAGTGAAAAAGTGAGTATAAGCGGTGTTTTTAATATTCTATTAACGTTTTATTTTTATTGTTATTGTTATGAAGCGTGGGATCTTTACGTATAATAACATACCACAAATATACAAAAAAAAGATACAAATCTTTTAGAAGGCATTCTACAGCAGAAGGGACAAATTCGAATGTGACAGAATTGCGTTTCACAAAAACAGCATTTTAAATAAAAAATACATCTGATGACAGCTAATAAGATTTAGTTTTTTTGTCTTATTACAAATGAAATTTAATTTGTATACTTAAGAGAATATCTTCAAGCAGTAGTCTGGTAGGTAGTAGTAGGTAGTGTATTGCCTTATTATACATGAGGCCACGGTTCAAACCCCAGCTCACACAGCTTAAACTATGCGAAATATGAAAAAATATTTCTTCGGCAGCTTCCTCTCAGCAGATTTCTGGCAAAAACTCTGAGAATAAATAAAAATTGCCATGAAAAAGTTTCTCAAAAATATTTTGTTCGTAGTCGACTTTAAACTGTAGGTCCTGCCACTATTGATGTTGCAATGAGAAGTTTTGAGAAAGACCCGAATTTTCATTTCTTTGGACTTTGTCCTTCGACTACTTGGAAAATTGTACAAGAACTAGAGCTGATCAGAGGCAAGTGAAACTGTCAAAAGGAAAGCATTTTTATTAAAGAATTGTGTTCAATAATGAACTGAACTTTTACATCAGGACGTGAAATTATTTAATGAAGGTATGAATAACACTTATAAGCTACAATCCGTTTAAGCCAGTAGTTATGTTGAAGTCGACGTAGTTAAGTAGGTTGTGTGTTGGCTTATTAGACGCGAGGCTTTGATTCAAATTACAGATCAGACATCTCCAACAAAACGAAAAATGTAAAAATATTTCTTCGGCGACTTCCTCTCAGCAGATTTCTGGCAAAAACTCTGAGAATAATTGAAATTTCCATGAAAAGTCTCTCTAAAATCTGTTGTTCGGAGTCGACTTCAAACTGTAGGTCCAGTCACGCATATATAAAATTAACACACACAACATAAGGGGTGTGTAATTCTGTAATTTTCGAGGCAGTAATATGTTACCTGATCATGACTAGAATAGAGCGTTTGGGTTATATCTTAGGCTGTTGTTTTGTATGGATGGGGCGACTAAAGACGTATGTTTCCATGTAACGCGCAGTGTGAGTACTACAAAAATATACGATTTTCAAGAAAAAGTTTTTTCCTTTTATTTTAAATTGTAGTTTATAATATAAATACATCGTTTTACAAACACAAAACTAACAATATGTATCTAATTAGGAGTCAACAGCTGTATTAACTCCCACGGTTATTATTTTGTATGGGATACCCTCGAGGTCATTTTTATATGATTTCAATTTCATTTGCTTGCTGGTATTATTTCAGTTGCATGATATTGTTGTTATTTTGTTGTTGTTGTAAACTCATTTCATTGTTTACATTTAATTTCATTGAAGTTACACTTTAAGTGTTGGCCAAAGATGGGATCAAACAACCCAACACACAAAATTACGTTTTACGTTTAGTGAGTATAAAACAAATGCCATTGTTTTTGCTGGTAAACGTTAACATTTTTGTTGTTGTTTGTTGTATTATTGTTATTAAGTCTTTATAGTGTTATTTTTATTTTTTGTGTCTGCTGTAGTAGAGTGAGTACAGACTTGGTCAAGTAGTTTGTTTGTTCACTTGATTGTGAGATTATTTTGCTTTTCTTTCTGTTTTTTGTTGCCTGTGGTATTCTGCATTATTTTTTTTTTCTGGGTTCTGTGTTCTCTTTTATTTTTGTTTTGTTCTCTTGTAGTTGCTTTGACATGAACAACTTAATGGGTTTGTATATCTGTGTTGAAAAATTCAGTATTTTAATACGTTTTTCAGTACTTGTCCACTTCAAAAGCTACCATAGTACCTCCGCGACGCTTTCAGTACTTTTTTATTATTACATATTTTATGGTTTGCACTTTTTAACTATTAATGGTTTAGCAACATGTTCAACATAATGCTAAAGGTAGAATTAGTCTTTAGCCGCGGTTAACCCAACGCCCATGCAAGGTATGTTCGTTTTTAGCAATGAGAACGCTTGCCGAAACGTAATATAATTTCGGTAATTATTTAATTTGCTCTACATATGCTGAAATGAACGTATGTACATTTTGTTACGTTCCGTTGAAATTTGACTAAACGGGGCTTTACGTTTCGAATACACTCATTTTGTTTTGTATGCAAGAAATATGTAGAAGTCGTTAGTTTTTTTTTTCCATTCCGTACGTGTATTAAGTATAAATAAATATTTTTTTTTATACAAGTTGTAGTTCAGCACCAATTAAAAATTTATATTTTGCAACATTGCTAATAAATATAAATTTACATTTCATTGCTTGTCAACAAATATGAAATTTTTACAGGTATAATAAGAAAATGGAAAAAATTAAAAAAAATAACAATTAAATTATATAAAAGAAACAATATGAATAGCACTAAAGAATATTAATTTTGAAATATATTTAAAATATAAAAAAAACGTTTAAATATAAAAACAACAAACTTAAAAAATATAAAAAAACATTTGAACACAAATTTGATCAATTAAAATCTTTTACTCAGGCTTTTTGATTGAACTCATGCAAAATTTCCTTCTTAAAATCTTTAACTAGCTTGTATGCAATCAAATAACCTTACAATCACAATAACATTACTACAGTGTTACTCTTTAAACAGTAGCGTTAGTGTTTTCCTTATCAGAAAAAACACAACATTCACAGTACATCTGCGACGCTTTCAGTACTCTTTCAATGTTCGACGTAATGCTGATTTCGAAACGTACATACGTATTCAGAAGGTGAAAAGTAATGAGCACCCACTTCATATACTAAAAATGAACGTAGGTTCCGCCGAAGTTTGACGGAACGGGGACGTTCTATTACTTCGTATGTGTATTAAATATAAAAAAATATTTTTTTTTACAAAAGTACCATTTGATACGAGAATGTACTATTTCAGTTATACTTCAGTCCCATTTCAAAATTTTAAATTTTGCAACACTGTTGTTTATCATTTAATGCCACTTTTCTTGTGGCACTACCTTAAGAGGATTGGTATGATTAGTTTTGCAAGAGTTGTGTGACGCTTGCTAAAGTGCCTTTTAAAGCGTATTTCTTTTTTTAAGAATAGTGAACAGTGTTCACATATATATACAATAACACTTACGTTGTGTTTGTTAATGTTGTCCTACAGTTTAAAGTAAACTCTGAACGACTGCTTTTCGAAAAACTTTTCATTCCAATAAAGTCGTTTACTAAAAAAAAGGAAAGCTAACGTTTAAAAAATGCAAGTCATCGACCAAAAATGCAAGTCATCGACCAAAAAATCTAAGTCATCGACCGTAAACTGCATGTCATCGACCAAAAATGCCAGTCACCTACCAAAGAAATCCAACTTGAGAAAACGCTAGCATTTTGTTGTAAATGCATATCAACTCAATGAGAATTATTAAAATTTTTCAGTACATTTCTTCACAATTTCATTCGAAGAATACAATTAGCTTCGACAATTATATCTCTGGTTCTAAGAAACGCCGGACAGTAAGGAAACCTGTTTTGAAATCCTTGAAACAATGGCTATCCAGCTCACTAGGTCCATTTCCCCCACAAGTCTATTTTTAACCTATTTTGACCGATTCACATAGAGCACTTTCATTTGAGGAAAACAATTAGCTTTGCCTTCGCGATCTCCGTCTTAGAATCCTTGGTCCAATAGATAACCAGCCTACTAGGTCTGAAAAATTTCCTTTTTAAATTTTGTTTAAGTTTATGCAAATTCTGTTTTATAATCTTAGTTGTTGCAACCAAATGTAGTGCCACATTAATGTATATATTTACGACAGTATCAACAAGTACAAGAGCAAATAATCGTCATCTTAGGCCTTAAGGAAGAACAGCAATTTTTAGTTCGTTACTATGTTTTAAGCTGGGCTGGTACATGCTTTCTTTTATTTTTATTGTGCAGTAAAAATTCCAAGAATTTTTCTTATTTTGTTACTCATTTTCATTCCGTTTTTTTTCTTATCGTTCAATTCATTTACAAAACATCAATGGATTCTTAAGCTTCATTATATATGTATGCAGCAGTACATGTTGCTGTGGTTGTTGTTATTGTTGCCACAAGTTATTTTAGCCATTGTTAAGATGTTAATTCCGAACTGAGTGAAAAGATGGATGATGTATAACAACCATCCTGACCTAATCAACATTTTTTTAATATTTTTATGATCCTGTTGCAGACAGGAGAGATAGGAATGAGGAAATGAAATAATCAACTTACAAAACACCAGACTTAATTTTACAGTTATTTTTTTGTTATATCTTTCTTTTAATTCCATTTACATATAAATTCTCATGTAATTGTAGATGCTCGTGTAGTTGTAGTTGTCGGAAAGTCAATATGATAATAAGTTTGAATGTGACAGGAAGTAAAACAATTTCTCGATGCCATGACGGAAGTGAATTTTAGTTTAAGAACCAGGAATATAACCAAAAAAAGTTCAAGAATTGTATGCAGATGCTGGTGTTTAATTGGAGCGTAAAGCAAAATCAACATTAATGGATGGAGAGAAATTACCATTAAAATGCTTTAATTTAAAAAAAAAATTTCTCTGTGTGGACAACATTAAGATTCTTGATGTGGAAGCAAAATTTAAAGACTTTTTAAACAGAACAAGTGGCTAGGAAGCGAAAAAATTAAATGAAGAGAACGAAAGTGCTTGAATATAAAGGGTGGTCCATTTAAAAGTTTAAAATTAAATATTCAAGAAAACAAAAACGGTTTGAAATTTTGCCAAATTTATTTCTTTCTACAATTGTTTCGGTTAGAAATGGAATATTATTTCACTGATATGGCTGCTGCGGCTGGAATCGCAATACCTCATTCGATCGGAAGAACTTTTGACTTCGGCAATGGTATCACGAATGTTGGCTTTCAAATGCTCAATTGTGTCTGGTTTGTCGGAATAACAGTTTTCTTTAACGGCGCCCCACAGAAAATAGTCCAACGGTGTTAAACCGCAGCTTCTTGGCGGTCAATTGACATCACCATTTCGGCTAATTAAACGGCCATCAAACGTTTAAAGCAATAAATCGATTGTGGTATGAGATGTGTGGCAAGTTGCACTACCCTCTTGAAACTAAACATCGATCACATCAATATCATGAAGAGCGGGTGCATGCTGCGCCGTCCTCATTTTCAAAAAAATATGAGCCAATGATGCTTCCGCTCCACAAGCCGCACCAAACAGTCACTCGTAATAGGTGCATTGGCTTCTTTATTAACACGTGGCGGTTTTCTGATCCCTAAATATGGCAATTATAAGTAGCCGTAGTCTAGTAGGTAGTGTTTTGGCTTATTAGACGTAAAGCCAGGGTTCAAACCCCAGGCCAGACATCAAACAAAATACAAAAAGTATTTCTTCGATGACTTCCTCTCAGCAGATTTCTGGCAAAAACTCTCAGAGTAAATAAATTGCCATGAAAAGATTTTCAAAAATCTGTCGCTCTGATTGGACTTTAAACTGTAGGTCCCGCCACTCATGTGTAAAATTAACACACACAACATGAGTGGTGTGAGAAGCTAGGCCGAAATTTTGACTGAAGGGTTGTAATGGCCAATTATGTATGTATTTATGTATGTGTAAATATGGCAATTTTGCTTATTAACCTACCCACGAAGATGAAAATGAGCTTCGAAAAGATGCCATATGCCGGGCACTGTCGATCTTTCTCTGCGACCAGATATTGTAAGACATTGTTGTGCAATTTCCGAGCAATTGCCTTTGTTTTGGAAATAAATTTCCAATAAATCCCAACGTTGCTAAAGCGTAAATCGATTCATTACATTCAGTGCAAATAATATACTGAATTATGTGACTGAATAGAATGACATAAGTATTGCCAGATTTGAAATAAACGATGTTACAAATATAAACCTATGGATGACCCACCCGATGTATTTAAAAGCGCTTTGTCTTGTGGACAACTATGATGAGGGAGGCGGGAAAGAATTAAATTCATATCGTAAGTGACCGGAAAACTTCCGCAACTAGAGCGTTGCACACACAAATATAGTGGAACATAGTGGCCAATCGACCACCCTCAAACGAATATGCTCTGCGAGAAAGATAAGTACAATGTATAAATTAAAGATTTTCGGAAACATACATACCTTTAGTCAGGATTACGACCTAGTTTCTCACAACACTTATGTTGAAGTCGCCGTGCTCTAGAAGGTAGTGTGTTGGCTTATTGACGAGAGGCCTCGGTTTAAACTCCAGGTCGAAATATGCAAAAATATTTCTTCGGTGACTTCCTCTCAGCAGATTTCTGGCAAAAACTCTGAGAATAAATAAAATTGCCATGAAGAGTTTCTCAAAAATTTGTCGAATTTCGGAAACAAATCCCCTTATTTCGCTACAGCAGAAGCCGTTTCAGTAGCGATGAAACATTCAAACGTAAGCCGCATTGCGATATTATAATCATGCTGTCATTTATATGAATTCTTTTTTAATTTGTCAAATTTGTCTTAAACGCCATTACGGTGCTAAAAGTTATTTTAAAGTACCAGTACAACATTATACACAAATTTTAATGCTACAACAGCTTCAAATTATTTTAATGAAATGTATTGTGTGCTTATAAAACAATTACAACATCAACAAATTTTTGACCATTTGTTGGCCACACGGTCACAGTTTTTCATGCCGTACAGTTGAATTGACCGCCATTTAAGAATTTGCCCTGGAATAACGAAAAACAAACCACTGATGGTTAAATGGTTAAACCAAAATGGTTTTGTTCAAGCCAAGTGTGTGAATTTTTCTGCACGTCATCATCATAATCATGATCATTTGCTGTGGGAAGCATGAGCAACGCATCAACTAATTTGTAAAAAAAAATTTTCAACTCAGGCAGCCCATGTCTTTATGTTTTTCTCCTACATAATGCTGTAATGCTGGAATTGTTACGATTTTTATTTCGTTTTAATTTTAGATTGTTAAGGTTAAAAGTGTTGGAACTGGAACAGTGTTGTGTTGTAACACAAACAACAGCAAAGAGTATTGTAACAAAAGAAAATTGCGTAATGTTTTCTTTATTTATTACGGTTTTATGATAATTTTTCCAGTTCTTTTTCCACAAATTTTCTGTGGTTTTCCTTTTCATTTTTGCATTTTGTGTGGGTCTCTCGAATTTTAAATGTTCAATTGTGATAGACAAGAGTCAACAAATATAAACTTTGACCTTTAAACAAAAGAAGCAAAATATGAAAGGGAAAATTGTTACTTAATTTCTGAAGTGCCGTGTTATTTATGATGGGTCCATTAAATTTTTTTCTCACTGTATTGTATTTGACCGTAACAAATAACACGGGTTTATGAAATTTGTTTGTTAACAAGTTTACGTTGGTATAAAAATTGTTATTGTTGCTTATTTTTTGTATGCTTTTTTATTTGTTGTTCTTTGTTTTATTCCCACCACTTAATTATGGAATTAAGTCGGGACCAAATTGGCTGCGCTTAAAATAAATTTTACAACTAATAGCTGCAAAGATAGGCACAAAATGTGTCGTCTAATCATGTGTGGTTTTAGCTGGTATTTACCAAAAAGATACCCGTAATCCTTTTATATAAAATGCTTCATGGTTTAGCAAATTGGAGTGAAGTATTTTTGTGGTTAAGAAAAATGAATTTAAATTCAGACAATTGTGAACTGTTTTAGAAGTGAAGTTTTTTAAAGAATTTAAACATTTGTGCTAAAATATATTATAAAAATACTTATAATTAAACGTAATTATAGAATAGAGTATGAAAAGTATAAATAAATATGAAATTATGGACCGTTTAAAGGCCGTTTAAATTATCTGCACAAAGTTTGCACAACTTATTCTGAAGTCGCCGTAGTCTACTAGGTAGTGTGTTGGCTTATTAGACTTAAAGCCAGGGTTCGAGGCCCAGGCCAGATATCAAGACAAAATACAAAAAGTATTTCTTCGGCGATTTCTGGCAAAAACTCTGAGAGTAAATAAAATTGCCATGAAAAAGTTTCTCAAAAAATCTGTCGTTCTGAGTCGACTTTATACTGAAGGTCCCACCTCTCATGTATAAAATTAACACACACAACATAAGTGGTGTGAGAAACTAGGACGTTGTATAATGGGCCAATTCGACCTCCGGGTACTGTACTAGTCTTAATTGACAAGTACACGTCCTCTAACCTAACCTAACCTAACATATTCTAGAAAATATGGGAAACTGTGGCATTTCCTTTAAATTGTCTGCAGGGAATTCAACGACTGTAAGAATTGAAGAGGTATTATGATCCCATGCTGCCTGAAAACTTTTTCAAAATCGTATGCAGGGCATTTAAGCAATCTGTTGACCATATTGCTGCCTTGCGATTTATAATGGCATCAAAAAACAAGAGTCGCTCTGTAAGAATTTCATTGGCGTTCACAAGGCGTTTGATTGAACTAACCACTAAAGCCATTGGGGGGCTATTGGTAGAAATGGCATTTCTAACGAACTCTGTAATCTAATCAGGGTATAGTATTAGCGTTCTGTAGGCGTCATAAATCATTGCAACAAAAAAAAAACTAACTCTTTCTATAGATATTCTTATGTAAGGTCAGTTGTAAAGCAAGACTGTATCGTAATTGCTATTTCTCACAGTCATAAAAAAAATTATAATTGAGAAAATCTATTTTCACTAATCAACAATCCTCATACTTAGTGGCATAAACGTTGGTCTAACGATACAAGTAAAAACGGTCTCATAATCAATACTGTCTTAAGATCAATACAAAATCGTTAACTAGGATCAATCACAGATTTCATCAACATTAAATTCTGATTTGTTACACAAAATTCAAACCGCTATAAACACATTTACTGGCCTATATAAAGTCTCATGATCTAATCAAATCAGCGTCCACACAAAAGTAGATCTCTTCAAAAGCAATTGTCTCTTGATTTTGTTATATGGATCCGAAACTTCTATTGAAACCAACAGTAAACTACAGAACTTTTTCATATCAATCTTTAAGTTATATTGTCCACATAAAGCGACCACATAATTAGAAAAAAATTATTGCAATCGTAATCACATACATACCCTTCAGTCAAGATTACGACCTATTTTTTCACACCACTTATGCTGTGTGTGTTAATTTTAAGCATGAGTGGAGGGACATACAGTTAAAGTTGATTGTGAATGACAGATTTTTGTGAAACTTTTCATGGTAATTTCTATTTACTCTCAGAGTTTCTACCATAAATCTGCAGAGAGGAAGTCGACGGAGAAATATTGTTTCATATTTCGTTTTGTTGGAGATATGTGACCTGGGGTTTGAACCATGGCTTCACGTCTAATAAGCGGACACACTAGCTACTAGACTACAGCGACTACTTAAACAATCAGTGGGTAGTGTGCTAGACTATTAGCGTGAGGGTTGTGGGTTCGATTCCCACCAGAGACTCTGGTTTGTGACAGTACACCAAGCATATGGTCAAGTCACTCTGCTCCTATATAATTAAAATATAATTTGTAATTGCATTGTAATTAATAAATAAATAACTAAATACTTAAACAATCGAGTTTAATGAAAAGATGGTAATATTCGTAAATATAAGTGACTGTGTGTTAAATATGCTGAACCATGTTTAATCGAGTTTATCTATACTTTTGAAAAGGCAGCGAAGAAAAGGTGTTTATCGATTTGATGAATTTGATGGCACGAAATCTGCGGTGAATTCGAGTTTCGGTTGCTAATAGAAAACAATTTAGAATGCGAAACCTGAAACTCACTTTGTTTCGCATGTATGATGTGAATCTAAGAAATAAATTACTGGGACCTTTATAAATTAGTTGGCTAAATAAGGCATTCACAACGATATTAAACAATATTGAAATTAAGAGACTAATTTATTTAGTAACGAAACCTGTTGGTTTGTTCAAATGTTGTTTGTTTAGTATTTTATTTCTATTTCTGTGTTTTATATTTGATATCTTTTAACACTAGAGCTCTATTATGCAAAATATTCTGCAGTAAAAAGTTGTGTAAATATGAAAACAACTAATATTTGTATAAAACAAACCTTATTTTGATGTATTTTTCATATTTAATAATTCTTCTATTTATTTTAATGTGTAGAATTTTTTTTCTTTCCTTTTTGAAAACAGACTTCTTTTTCTACAATAAAATTCAGATAAGTTCTTGACCATCTGTTTCGCATCACACATACATTAAATGATATTAAAATAAATATGAGTGGTATTACATTCCACCTACAAAGGAATTGAGCACCCGATTTGCTTCGCTGTCTATGTCTTCAGGTTATAATATTGCCTTCGACACATTTGAAAGACAATTTTTTGTTTAATTTTTTTTTAGTTTTGAAATACAATTTTATATTTATTATGACTATATGGCAACCATATAGAAAAGCATGTAAATAAAACTACCCATGAAAAGTTTCTCACAAATCTGTCGGTCGGAGACGACTTTAAACTGTAGGTCACGCCACTCATATCAAATATTAACACACATAACATAAGTGGTGTGAGTAGCTAGGTCGTAATCCTGACTGAAGAGTTATAATGACCAATTATATATGTACATATGTATGTAATATGTGATTATTCTCAATGTGCTAGTTTCAATGATTTATCACTGTATAATGGAGTGCAATAAGTATAAGGGCACTCCGATAATTGCAAAAAGAAGTGTAAAACGTTCAAACAAACAAACACACATTTTCAAATATATGTATAAATAAATAAAGCAAGAAAAACAACAATGACAACAACATTAAACAAAAATATATTGTATTTTATTTATTTTAACTTGTTTTTGTTGTTATCTGTAACATAAATTCCCAAAATTCAAAATAAATTCTAAAATATTTGTATGACTTCCTTGAGTTCATATTTTGTTTTCTATTTTCTATCGCTTTTTCATAATTTTTTTTTTATATTTTTCCAGCATTTGTTTCCTTTTGCCAGATTCGTTTTGGCATTAATAATACGGTCTGCTATCTGGTGATGTAGTTCACAGGCATATTGTCTAGCAGTTTAGTGTGTGAATGCCAATTCAAAAAAAAAAACTTTTTTTAAATGTAATGTTTTTTATTAGAATAGTATTTAAATTTAATAATCTAAAACATTTAATTTCTGATGAATTTTAGGGTTTTTAAGAAAAATATGATGTATTTTAAAGACAGATTTTCTTTTAACTAACATAAAACCAATAACTGCAACTTCATATTGCATGAGAAGGATTGTTCTTACAAAATTATTCCAATCACTACGATTTTTGCTTAAGGGTTTCATCGTATCCTTAAATGTGATTAACTACTCTTCAAGACTGCTTTTCCAGCAAAGAAGCACACTGCGAGCCTCGTTTTCCAACCGAAAGCTTGTCTGCATATGTCATTGACCAGTTTACGTAGCACATGCCCTAGCCAACTCAATTTCCTCACAACACTTATATTGTCTGCGTTTATTTGATACATGCGTGGGGCGCGACCTACAGTTTAAAGTCGATTAAGACCGACAGATTCTTTGAGAAACTTTTCATGGCAATTTTATTTTTACTCCAGAGTATTCGCCAGAAATCTGCTAAGAGGAGAATTTTTTTGTATTTCGTTATGTTAGAGATATCTGACCTGGGGTCCGAACTGAGTGGCCTCCCGTTTAATATACTGCTTACTAGACTACGGCTACAGTAATGCACTTGATAAGAAATAACCTGGATCAAATAGACGAATTTGAATCGTATGGATGCAACGAATAACAATGAAGATATGACAGGGAACACTGTTTACGTAGTGATCCGGCTTTGAGACATATGAGGTCGCAATATTTACGAGACAATTTGTGTCTTTGATAAGTAGAAGAAATTTCGAACACAATTACACGACACAGATTCCCGTATTTACATCTTCAGTATTAGTGAACGTAGAAGAAGTCAACTCAACAGCTTAAGAGCTATTTCCTCCCCACATCCTTTCTGGCTTAAATTGTGCCTTCCACTATCACTTCTCCTTGGACAGTGTTCGATTATACATCTTTTAATGGTTGTATCAAATCGCTGTAGTCTGTAGAGGTAGTGTGATGGCTTATTAGATGAGAGGCCACGGTTCAAACCCAAGATTAGACATCTCCAACAAAACGAAATATTAACAAAATATATCTTCAGCGACTTCCTCTCAGCAACTTTCTGGCAAAATCTCTGAGAGTTAATAACATTGCCATGAAAAGCTTCTCCAAAGTCTGTCGTTAGGAATCGACTTTAAACTGTAGGTCCGGCCACTCTTGTTAATTTTATACATATGCAGTGTGAGAAGATAAGGCGTAATCCTAACTAAAGTGTTGTAATGACCAATTATTTATGTATGTAATGGCTGTGAAAACTTAATTCTCTACAGAACTTTATTTATAAGCACTTCATTTGAAATTATGGAAATAATTAAGTGATGGTTGTTTCAGCTGCTGCAATTAAATTTAAATTTTATTTTCGTTTTGTATTACCATTTAAAATTTAACCCTTAACTCTTTAACCCTCTTAACACCCAGATTCAAATTATAACTTAAGTTGCGCTTAAGTAAATGCCGCAAATACTTTGTGGTTTGTACAACAACTACAAACACATCATGCTAATAACAACTATTCTTAGTTGAAACGTTTATTTCTAAGAAGGCAGGCAAACAGTTGCGAAATTTTTTTCGAAAACCTTCAATAATGAGATTCTTGTCTTTCAGTCTAGGATTAGAAATACGCTTGCAATTATAATACCATATGCCATGAACAATAATTCCTTCTTTTGTTCTCTCTTAAAAAAAGAAATTCTCATTTATATTCTAAACATATTGTTTTCGATTTTTTAAATTGAAAAATCCAAAAAATAAGAAAATAAATGAAATCCTTAAATTTATTGTCATCACATTTATCAAATAATAAATAGTTAATCGTGTGATAAATGCTTTTCAAAATTTTTTTTTTTTGTTCTTTTCACACTTTATTTTATTGAATTGAATTGATGTCTGTCTGTCCGTCTGACTGTCAGTTCCATACAAAGTCATCAATCCATTTATACGCATAATTTTAGACACAAACATTCATGAATTCATCTCTTCTATTCAGCCTTTTATACTATACCCATTCATCTATCCATCTCCAGTCATTGATGTAGTCTGCCAAACCAACAATTTTCCAAACATCATGACTGATTTAACACGTTTAAAGTGCCAACAGCTGATAAGACATCGAAATTCTTTGGGTTTCTTTTCATTCATTTCATTTAAGAAATTCCACAAAAAGAAAAATAAAAAACTAAAAAACAACACCAAAAACAAAAACACAAAAAAACAATACGAGAAAAGCAAATAATCTTACGCATTTTATAGGGCATAAAACTCAAAAAGCAATAACAACAAAAATAACTCAAAATCCGGAACTATTAACCGGGTTTTTTTTATAGTTTTACGATTTAAGAGAATCTCTTTTTAGAGAAGGATAGAATAGACATGCGCATTACTTTTTTGAAAATTTAAGAGAAAATACAGGAGCGTGTTAAAATACTGTATAAAGGTGGCGAATTAAACTCCAATTTCGGAATCGTTTTCTATAAAGGAACTTTTCATGTCAAATTGATTCAGCCAATTCCAATATTATATGATATTAAATTCTGCCAACTTAAGACAGCTACAACAAGCAAATGCAGGGTCTTTTTAACCGCTTCTCATTTTGAAATTTATATAAAACAAAGTGTAGGGGAGAAATCATTCGAAATTTTATCGAAATTTTTATTAAACCCATTATGTGCAGCATATAACGCCAATCAAAGATTTACCAAGACTTCTCTGGGTGGAACGCATCAAAATCTTCAACTTTCCATGATTTCAGCGCATATATCAGGTTAAGTGTAACCAGCTGCATGGGTTTTATTGGCTTTACGGATCCTTGCGGTCTGTAAGAAATGGAGTCAAATCGCACGATCCCAGTCGCCAGTTAACATGCCCTTTCCATGGAACAACCATGCCTCCAAAACGCTCCTTCAGTACAACCTGGCCAATGTCGCACTCAAAAAAGTATGGACCGATGAAGAAGCAACGCCAAAATCCACACTAAACAGTCACTTTTCAGGATACATTAATCTCATGTGGATTTATGTCGTCTCAAATTCGACGATTTTGTTTATTCACGTGCCCATTCCTACAGAAAGAGGCCTTACAACTGAAGATGATTTTCCGATAAAAATTAGGGTCTATTGTCCATTCAGCGAGCACACATCGTTGTTTACGGTCATTTACCTTTAGTTCCTGTGTCAGTAGAAAGTTGTATGGTTGCAGGCTCAAATCACGATGCAAAATTCGGCAAGGTGTGTTCTGTGAAAAGCCATATTATTGTTCAATACAGTTTAGTTAAGGCATTACAATTGTCACTCAATTGGCACATCGCTGTAATTAGATTTTTGAAAACTGGTCTGCACCGAAAAACGTCCTGTAATGCATTGCGTTCCTCGTTGAATTTTACCGTGTTTGCCGTTTTGAATTTACCCGTGTTGTTTGGATGCATAATCCTAGCTTAAATCGATGCTGATTTTTTCGGAAATATCCCTAAATGGATTGGAACTGTGTGAAGTAATAATCCAGTTCATCGAGCGGTCTTGCAGTTAACATTTTGACATAAGATATAAGAGCATACATGGATATTCGATTTTGAACACTACTGTGATTTCCATTCAAGCACACTTTGCTTATTATAAATCAGGTAAAATTCTTTCGCGTGGAAAACTATTGGCATTCGCCAGAGTATATAGCAATTGGATTTTAAGATATAGTCCTGTATACGTACGAATCTCTTAAAGCAGAGAGTTTGGAATCGCAAATATTAGGTTTCCTCTTATGCCCATATATATTATGCCATAACCATTGACAGAAGCTGTTTTTATAATTTTTTTCCCCTCAAGCACCAGCAGCATTCATCATCAGAAGCAGCCCTATGTCCCATCAATCACGCATCAATCATTACGCCTTGATACTTTATTGCCTCTATTTTAATTATCACGTATCCCTCTATAACAGCTTCATTTGATATCTTGGCCATGCACATTTAGCACTACCGATTCTGTTTTCTATACAGATAATTGGAGGACATCTCCTTAATCTCGTGGCAGAATGTCGAGCCTTGCATAGAGTGCTTGAAGGTACCCTTACGATATATATTTTAAGGAAAAAATGACCTGATATCCGGAATGATTGTAAACTGACACACGTTTTATTATTATTAATATGTTCATTGACTAGTTTAAAAACCGTAATTTTCGTTAATTCTCTAGCAAATAAAAAGAAATATATTTGAAACTATTTCTATGCAATATTTTTCTAGATTTTGAAAAAGTACTCTGCAGAATATTAAAATCCTCTTTAGAAATTTCTTTAACATTTTAAAAAACTTCAAATCACTACTACGCTACTGCTTTTAACACACAATTTTGCCTCATACCGTAAAGTCTACTATCAGCTGTTTTGTTTTTATAGCCCAAGTAAGAGCAAATCAGGACACACAGCCTCAGCATCCTAACACAGTTACCAGCCGTTGGCTTCAATCGAATTGGTTCAGTTCTATTTCAGAGTTTCTGGGTTAAAGTGCGAAGGAAATTCTTTGTTTGGGAAAAACTAAAAAACAAGGAAAATTAAGCGGATTTTAAATGAAAGTGAAATAAACAAGTGAAAGGCAAGTGAAACTTTCGATTTCGGAAAGTAAATAAAAAAATATAAATAATACAGGCAGTGAATTGAAAAAGTGAAAATAAATTTTAATTAAAATATTAAAATTTAATAAAAAAAACAATTTAAAAGAAAAATAAATTTAAAAAAAATTTATACCCGTTTTTATATGGGTCAGAGTAATTTATAAGCAGCATATATTTGTAGCAACTAAAGTTTCGTAAATTGTTCGAATTGTTTTCATAGCCACGTTTGTAGTTGTTATTGTTCTGCTTACTTTAGCCAACAAAAATTAGTTGTTTTTATTTTATTTTTTCAAATGTAAGTGTGCACATGCAATTTTAGCCAAAATCCATTACTCTAGTGTGTCTGGTGATTTATTTAGTGCGACGTAAAACTAAAATAAAAAAATAAAAAATAAATAAAAAAAATAAAAACTAAAGTCAATTGATTCCATAGAAGGGAAGAGCAAAAGAGATAATAACAATAAGAAAAAAATAATAAAAACCAACGCATACATTTGCAAACATTTCTATTGACATTGTTCTTGAACATCACGCACTTCCGCCGGAAGTCCGTAGACAACTTCAAATAAAACTTTTTGGGGTAAGTTTTCTTCCTCGACTCCCATTCTTATTGTTTTTATTTTTCCATTGTGTTGGTTTTGTTATTGTTATTATTATTGTTTGTACAGATATTGTGATAATCCTGTTACGCTTGGCTGCATACAAACGTGTCAGTGTGTGATTGTTACACATTGCCAGTAAGAGTTTTAGACTTGTTTTTCGTTTCGTGTTTAGCCCGACTGTCATTGTTATGATATAAACATGAAGGAAATCAAACATCACATCACAAGTCAGGAAAATTGTTGTGTTGTGTGTGATAAATGTGACCGAGTTTAAAAGTATGGCAAGAAAATAAAACAAAAAAAACTTTGGAAAATTTTGTTTAAAGTTGTTTGGGAAAATGTTTTTAGGCAGGTATGCATTTGTTAAAATGTAGGATTAAATTAAATTTAAATCAAGAGTTTGAAAATAAAATTAACAAAATTGTGAAAACTTTTACAGGCATGATCTTGATTAAACACGAGATACCATAAGTCATCAAGTCTTTCTCAAAGTCACGTTTTCTATTTGTTAGTTTAGGCATATGCACTAAGGCAATATAAAGTTTATCAGAGTGAAAACTGCTTTGGAAATTCAAACTTTTTATTTTTTTGAAGAAAGATGGTCAAATATTTTCAATAAATATATGATAATATCCATGACTTTAAAATATTTGGTAATTTCGGATTCCACCAATAGTTTCCTATTCTTTCTCTCTGCTATGTTGGCGATCTTCCCAAAATAAGCTCATTTCATGACAGATTATATAGTAGCACTCCAAATAGCTGATTAAACTTTTAACGTTATTTACAATATCATCACCAGTTATAGATAGAATGATCCCAAGACATCAATAACAGGTGCCTTCGAAATATTGTCGATTTTGAACTCTGATTGATTTGGTTTGATAGTTGGAACGAAGTTGCAAGGTCTTACTCTTGTCAATGATACAGACCTTGATTAGCTGGCATCTGATAAACTTCTTTAAATTTGGTGTATATACTGGAAGCAGAAGGTGATAGTAAGCAAACATCGTCAGCGTGGTCTTGATCGGCTAGAAAGACTATTTATACCCAATAAGTTTCATTATCGGGTTTTGCACAATGTTAGATAATAGTGCTCATAGTATGCATTCCTATATTATTTACACCAGCTGCATATCATCTTTTAAAGCGCTTTCTCTATTTAAATTTAAACAAACGCTTGAGATCTAGTGACGCCATTATATCTGGAATACGGCGTGTTTAAATGTCTGCCACGACTTCTCTATGTCGAGCGTATTTGAATGTCCAATTTTCCACGACTCTGGCAGATAAGTCAGGCTGAATTTGACCGATGTGATAGCTTATATTGTCTGACAGGACGGCTGTGGTTTGTTGCTTATTCGCATACTATTGCGAACAAAGAGATGATCATGCAACAAATCTGATAACTAACAAAGTTTGAGCTGTGCGGCACGTAACTCTATTCTGTTAAATCCACATATAGTTAGTGTCCAGTTCATTCTATTCAGTTCAAGAGAAGATGATAATAATCGGCTCTTAGTGCTCGCCGTTCATAATGAATTCTTGGAAAATGTCTTTCTCAAAGAAACATGGCACGATGATGCCAGCAGCCCAAAACATGGAGCCGATTATCAACATCTTTTGGGCTTAATTAGATGATCTGGCTACCATCGACATGTGATTCAATAGTAACTTATGGAACATTGGTTATTCTGCATGAGTGATTTTAGGAGGTGGTTATCTTATGCAGAGGTGATGTAAACTGGCTACCGATATCGTGCGATTTGAATTTATTTTGTAGGATTTTCTTAAGTGTGAATAAGCCACAAACCATAGCGGTCCTCAAAGCATAAACCATGCCATCGGTCTGATTTGGGTGCCAGATACATGGAAAATTAAACACATAGTATGCGCTCTACTCCGAGAACACGTATCGTGCATTTGAAATATGTTAGGTTTTTCAAACGAATAAAAAATTGCAGTGATGTCTCCCATACACTTTGTTTTATTTAATTTTTTTAATTTCAAGATAGGAATCAAATAAAGTCCCTGTATTGAACACAGTTCTGCAAATAGCAGAAGAAGATTATCAGTCCTCAACAGTAATTAGAGTTCATGTGAATTTCCATGTCCATCCCGTGAATTTAACCACAGAGCAGTTAGTTTGTTAAACTCGAAGTTAATCGATTTCAATTCCAAGCCTTCATTCTATCCGCGCTGACCTTCTTTATGTGGTAAGAACAGATAAATTTTGAGTTGTTTTGCATAATCTTAGTCGATGCCTCATATTTAGCAATGATACCTTATGACTAATGACGTATATTTCGCAATTGTGAGTGTGGACATCACTGACAGCATTTCTTAAATGTTGATCAATCGAAGGTCCTTCAAACCCATATTAATGAAAACAAAAACTGACTCGTTGTTGATAATTTTTCCAAACTGCTTCGATGAGTTGATGATGGGATGATGATCTTTGTTCTAGAACAATCTATAATTAGATCTGACTCCCGATATTTCAAGTATTTTCTAGAATTTTACACTGAATTTTCACACAAATTGTTGACCTTTATTTTTGTCAGCAATAAAGTCTCTTATATGATGAATAATATCAACAAAGGATGAAACGCAGAAAATTAAAATGCAGGACACACTTTATTATAAAGGGTGTTTTTTATAGAGGTATAGAACTTTAAGTTGCAATAAAACAACGATGGATTATTCGATTGACATGAATTTTATTTATCCGAAAGATAATCTTGTGGCATTACATTTTAAATATGATTTCTGGCATATGACCGCCACGGCTGGCGCGGATGTAGTCCAATCTGGACGTCCAATTTTCGATGACTTTTTCCAACATTTGTGGCCGTATATCGGCAATAATACGGCGAATGTTGTCTTCCAAATGGTCAAGCGTTTGTGGCTTTACCGCATAGACCAATGACTTTACATAGCCCCACAGAAAGTAGTCTAGCGGTGTTAAATCACAAGATCTTGGAGGCCAATTCACAGGTCCAAAACGTGAAATTAGGCGGTCACCAAACTTGTCTTTCAATAAATCTATTGTGGCACGAGCTGTGTGACATGTTGCGCCGTCTTGTTGAAACCACATCTCCTGGACATCATGGTTATTCAATTCAGGAATGTAAAAGTTAGTAATCATGGCTCTATACCGATCACCATTGACTGTAACGTTCTGGCCACCATCGTTTTTGAAAAAGTACGGACCAATGATTCCACCAGCCCATAAAGCGCACCAAACAGTCAGTTTTTCTGGATGTAACGCTGTTTCCACATACACTTGAGGATTACCTTCACTCCAAATACGGCAGTTTTGTTTGTTGACGTAGCCATTCAACCAAAAGTGCGCTTCATCGCTAAACAAAATTCGCTTATGAAAATCGGGAACAACGGTAATCTCGTTTTGGGCCCATTCGACGAATCTATGCATTACTTGATGATCGTTTGGCTTCAAATCTTGCACGAGTTGGGTTTTGTAAGCACGCAAACCAAGATCCTTCCGCAAAATATTCCATAAAGTGGATGGACACAGATCCAATTCCTGTGCTCGATGGCGGATGGACTCATTCGGGTCTTCCTCAATGCTACGCTCTACAGCAGCAATAGCTTCTTCTGTGCGCACCGTACAGCGTCTCTGGGGATGCGAGTTATCAATAAGAGTAAACGTGGTGCGAAAACGTTCCATGGTTAAACGAATTAACTGCTCTGATGGAGGATATTGTCGACGATAAAATTGACGTAGTGCGCGATACGTTTTCCGCACAGAACCATTATTTTCGAAATAAAATTGCACTATTTGCAAGCGTTGTTCAGGCGTGAGTCTATTCATGATGAATTGCCAAACCAAACTGAGAATAAATCACTTGACAGCTGTTAAATCGGTCGCCATCTTGAAAAGTAATGCCAACTTAAATTTCTATACCTCTATAAAAAACAGCCTTTATTTCCTTTTCTATTGTTGCTACAGAAACTTTTTAGTAAAAATTGTATTTAAGAAAAAGCTTGCGATTTTTTCCTTTTTTTGTTAATAAAGCACCTTAAAAAATCTCTTCAAAGCTCCTTTCAATATTAACAATGCGTTCTTTGCGAAAAATTTCAAAGAAACCAGACGACTTAAAAAAATTTTTGGGGAAAATAAAAAGACACGTTTGAGTTGAAAAAGGTTCCAATTTTGTTTCGTTTCTTTACGTGATTTTTAATTTCGGTAAAAGAAAAGAAAAAGATTTTCTTTAAATTCTTTGTTTATTAAAAATGGCCACAAAATGACAAAGCGTTAGCAGTAAATAAGCAAGAACGTGGGAAAAATAATAAAAGCAAATCCTTAGATTGGCAACGCCATTAATAACTTCAAATAAAATTTTTCCAATTAAAAAATCTTTTCATTCCCAAAAAAAGAAAGACAACAAACAAATTCCTAAAGTGGATAAATTTATATGCAAAGTTTGATGGCTTTGTATAGGATTTGAACAATAACACGAAATAGAAAATGTAAAACAGGATATTTAAAGCGTAGTTTGAATAATACCGATGAAGAAATTATGCTTAAATAAATCAAAATTTGAAAATTTGCGAAAAAAGAGTTTTCTTTGTATTGTTGTAAGAATTTGTAGGTTCTTATAACGACACCAACATAATCGTCAACATCATCAATTTAAAATTCAGTTTTTTTTGTGATGACTTTCAATTTAGACTTTAACTTCAACTCTTTCATTTTGCTGTGGTTTTTCCTGTTAGGTCGGCAGTTTTGTTTCTCCACACATAATACTCAAGTTATAGAGCCTTACTAGCACATAAACAAACGGATGTTAACTTGCTTGACATCACATCACTTGTGATGTTTGAATGTATGACGCCAGTAAACGTGTATTTACATACACTCACACACATCTATCCATCCTTATGAATGACTTAACTTCCACTGTGTTTAATAAAAAATTCCTTTTCTTCTCATACTTTTTTTTTACTTTTTTGTCGCCAACATCATATTTTTTTTGTTCCCCTTTCTTGTAACATCATTTATAATGAGATGTGAACAAAGGGAAAAACTGTAAGTAAATTGAAAGAGAGAGATAGATGAGAAGTAGAAGAGGGATAGAAAGAGAAAAAAGGATATAAAATAATAATATAATAAAATAAAATAATATAATAAAATAAAATAACAATGCCTCAAGACAATATAATACACATGCACTATTGAGTTGAAAATAAAGGAGCAGAAATAAAAAAAAAATATAAAAAAATAAATAAAAACAATAGCAAATAAACGCAAAATAATAAAACAAGACTTACACTATCTCCCACTAATAAAGAGAAAAAAAATAAATGGGGGGAAAAAACCCAGCATTTGCTTCATTAAAAACTTTGCTTCGAAACCGAAAACTCCATTAAGTGGATGATGTTATGTTGTGGTGGAAGATTTGTTGAACATCTTTTTGTTGTTTTCTTTTTTATTGAAACACGAGATGCTGATAAAAGAAAATAATGACATTAAGACATGACCTAAATTAGTAAAGCACCACATAAAACAAGCCATTCATTGGTCATTAATAACACCAGTCTGTATGTATGATTAATCATATCAGCTCATGTTTATTAATAATCATACACAATGATGGATCAGTAAATGATGGATTAATGGAAGCATGGTAGATAGAAAAGAAAGTGTTTTCTTCGTAAACATATGTATAATATTACAAGCTTAAGAGCAAATAAGTCAACTGTAAGTGCATTAAAATTATTCTTATAATTAGCTGGCAACCTTGTTAGTTTTAAACACTTTCGTAATATTATTCTGTTTACGTGGCTTAGGATGGGATTGTACCAATGGGTTTCCGTCATATGAGGCTAGATTAGGTTTGATAAAACTTCCAACTTTAGAACGTAGCAGGGCTGTTTTAGGGGTTTGTTTTGTTTTTAATCTGGTTAAAGGTGATATCGATTCTGAAGCAAGATTTTCACGGCACTATCGTCCTCTTTCCTTAGATTTTTATAGAACGAACTATGGATGTAATTTTCCTTTTCGTAGATTATGTAATGATTTTAACTTATATTATGATTTTATTGATTTTAATTGCAGTGTTTGTAATATAAAACGTAGCTTATATGCTGGCATTAATTTGTAAATTATTATATAAAAATGTATTTTCGTTCTTGTCATAGGTAGTTCCTGTCTATTGTTACTTTATTCAGCTTGTGATTAAGTTCTGTAGCTGATTTATGTTCTCGTTGCCATTACTTTTTCCTTACCCGCTACAGTCCGGACTGTAGCGTGTACGTGTCCCTACGTAATGGGGACGAACCCTCCGCGGAAAGGTGACGGTGGGTTAGTGTGAGGCCCATAGCGTTCAAATATTTTTAGAACTCAACTTTAAGAGTTTCTCAGGTTAGCTCTTAGCTTTACTATTTCAGAGAAAAAAAATAGATTTTTAGAAAGTATTAAATAGGAAGTCGCCGTAGTCTAGTAGGTGTAGTAGTGTATTGGCTTATTAGACGTAAGGCAACGGTTCAAACCCCAGATCAGACATCAAAAGGAAATATGAAAAAACATTTCTTTGACGACTTCTTCTCAGCAGATTTCTGGCAAAAAATCTTAGAGTAAATAAAATTGCCATGAAAAGTTTATCAAAACTCGGTCGTTTAGAATCGACTTTAAACTGTAGATCCCGCCACTCATGTATAAAATTAACACATACAACATGAGTGGTGTGAGAAGCTAGGCCGTAATCCTGACTGTAGAGTTGTAATGGCCAATTATCGTTTAGGTAACAAACTCAACGCTGAAAAATGTAATAGAATGAGTTAGGAACGTGAAAGTTACGCCCGTAGCTCGCAACAGTACCCGCGGACCGAAGACAACATGAGTTCTATAACGAAAGTCCAAGAAACACAACTTCAAATATTGTAAGTAAATCAGCATTATTGAATGAAAAAGCTGGCCAACTAAATAAGACGGGTGCCACAGCACCAATGGGAAATCAGCCAAAAAGACAGTTGGAGCATCAGCGCCAGTAGCAACATCATCAACCGCAACAGTTGATGAATAAACCAAAGTAGAATATTGCGTTAGAAGCTGGGCATGAAGACCATTACCGCTAAGGAGGCAGATAAAAAAGTTTACGACAGCACAGTTACCGTCTGTAGCCAAGATACCAACTCTTGGACAACGTGGAGTAATGAATCCCCTGTGCTAAAGGGCTCAGTGGGACAGGCTGCAGTTGGTATGAGTGAGGTCTGAGAAAAGAATTGCGAGCAAAAACTACATGGCGGTTTCAAGTACGGCTAGAGCTGTTATGTTAAGGGAATACTCTACGTGGACAAACAATTTGAGCAGAACTAACAATACCAATACATTCCGTTTTAGTCGAATGGTTGATTATATTTGACTACTGATGACTGTCAAAATTACCGTCTAATATTATGTCATCTATACTTGCCGAAGTTATGGAAATTATTATTCAAGCGATTTTCAGCATAGCAAATAATACGGACTCCATAGAGCTTAATTGGGATTAGATGATATATTGTCTATGGTTATTGCTTTGTGTGGTTTATGGAGCTTTCGTTTGGTTTCGTGGAGCACATACGTTTGTGCTTGTAAACCACTAAACTGCAAATGTATTTCAGAGAAAACAACTTCTCTAACCTTATTTTTTATATACGTCAAGATACGCACCTTTGTTGCGTAAATCGCAATAAACGCCATTATTGAGCTCAATATTTCATATAAAGTTTCAATTAATAATTGCGCAAGAAATACGCAAATTGTTATAAAATTGAGTAAAACTTAAAATGCAGCACTGTCATAACTGTGTTTAGTGAGCATATTACAATTACCCGAAAACTTTTTATTGGTATTTGACAAGTCAAATGTCAACAACGATAAACAAAAAAAAACGAAACAACAGAACAAGAACTAAAATAAAACCAAGTTGTTAAAACAACCTGCTGTTTTGTTGACTAGCTCTCAAATGAATATTGAATAAGCAGCTGCACTGCGTATATTATTATGCCTGAACACTTAAAATATTGTACTCAATAAACCGAATATTCACTCAATAAAAGTGCATATCTGAACATAGTATAAGTAACTAAGCCCTTATTGTCTCACACAATGCAAAACACTATTCCCTCATTCTTTCAATACCCATAATGACTGTGAATGAACAAATGAAATTATTGGAATGATTTCCTGGTCAACTAAGCCTCTATTAAATTTGCAAGAAGCTAAATTTTATTTTAAAAAGTTTTCAAATGTTTAAACAAAAATTACGACAGCTTCTCTAACTTAAGTGTTTTCCTTTTAATGACACTTCGATTGCTTAATTGAATTAAAAATTTTTTTTAATGAATTTGAAACTTGTAAGGTATTTGAGACTTATTAAAGCCATCAGGAAGGACACTTAGGCAAATATTTTGACAAAATTAATTACGATTTAATAATATTGTTATCGGCCTTATTTTATAATTACCTTGTAACACAATTAACTTCAAGTCAATTTAAGATTTCATTCTAACTTTACGTTGTACTTGATGGAGGTATTTTTTGTAGATTTTTGTTTCCTTTTTTTCGTTGTAGTTGGCATGGGGGCTTAATTGTAACTGACACAAGAGAATTTAATTTATGTCTTATTGAGTCTTTTAGATCTTATAGCTTAATAGCCGAGCTGATTTTTTCGCAGTGTTGTGAATAGACTTCAAATCGACCAGACTATTAAGACTAAAATCAATGGAAATTTGCCAAGCAAATCGTAATAATAATTACCTTCAGGTACATGATATACTTGCTTCACAATTAAGCCTCTGTTTATCTTTAAAATTTGTATTGAAACACCAAAAGATTTAACGCCATCTACAATAATGAAGAAACATTCATGTAATAATGCTACTTTTGACTTACTTTCTGTAAATACTTAACAGATGATTGGAAATTTTTTAAATAAAAACGCACGTTCTTATTACCACTGATGCCACTTTTTTCATTATTCTTAAATTAGTGTTATTGAACCAATCATTCATTCATTGTAGGATTTTGTGTTCAATCATCGGCTAGACAAACAGTCAATCATTTATGATTGAAGGATTATTTGTACAGTTATGTATGGTATATAAACTTCAATAATATCATATTAATTTCAGTTATTTAATATAATAGATAACAAGAAAAATAGCTCATTTTGTCTATATATGCCAGCCAGCAAAGGAGGCTTTCAATATTTTCTTCAATCAGGTATTTTATCAATAATTTCAACAGTTTTTCAGACATAAAATGATTGAAATGATAATATTTCGTGAAGATTATTTTCCACAAAAAAAAATTGCAAAAAATAAAATGAAAAACTTAATATTTGTAAGATAAACTCTGACATGCATTGTGTCTTATAGGAAAGCGCTAAAAGTATGGTTAAAATATAGTTTCAGTTTATCTGCAAAAGTAAACGCAATGCTTTTGTATGACCAATCAAGTATTAAAGGGTAGAAAATATTTTTATTTATCATTTGCTACGACGGAAGACTTCGCCTTCTCGAGATCTATATAAGTGTAAACATTGTTGTTTCATTATTGTTATTTGTGTATTTTGTTTACATTTATTCTTGTTGAGTTTGTTGTTGTATTTTTGTTTACTTGTTTACCATTTTTTGTAATGCTTGTGTCTGTTGGTATATTTTTCTTTACTTGTTTACCATTTCTTTTTATACTGGTGTTTGTTGTTATATTATACAGTAGGATAATTTGTAAACAAGTTCATTGTTTTGTTTTCGTAGCTTTTGTTTATAATTTTATTTTAAACGACGTAAAAGCAAAACACCAGTGTCTATAGTTTTTTCATTTTCGTAACAGTATTAAAGAACTTAAGGTAGATAGCTTTATTCGAAATAGTTTCTACGCATTTCTTGCATTAACCAGAAGTATTTTAGCCTTAAGAAAAAAATCAAGGAAGAATAATACATCCAGAACTGGTCTCTGACAGTCATCATCGTTTATCTCTATTAATACCACCTAAAGACTTCCACTAAAGAGCCGAGTGTGATATTTAACTCTGGTGTTTTCTTAGTATGTGACTAAGGCAGCTATTCCATCATTTAGTGCTCTCACTACACTTTGACGGACTCTTCAGCATGGCATACATATTCTAACGAGTCGATTTTACTCGAAGCCAATAAGAGGCAATAACAAAACAGTGAAATGTCTCGTAAGTAGTATGTTGGCTTATTAGACGTGAAGACGCGGTTCCAACCGCAGATCAGACACCTCGATAAAATCAACTTCCTCTCTGAAGATTTCTGGCAAAAACTGAGAGAGTAAATAAAAATTGCCATGAAAAGTTCGTTAAAAAAAAATTTGTCGTTCGGAGTTGACTTTAAACTGTAGGTTCCATCAGTCGATGATAAAATTAGCAAACACAACATAAGTGGTGTAAGAAGCCAGGTCGTAATTCTGACTGAAGGGTTGTAATAATCAATTATGTATGCATGTATGAAACATCTTATGTGCGAGTGTCTAGCATTAACAAGGATTACACAGACTGAAAATGCTGCATGCACCCGTCATTCACACTTTAAATAGCATCGCTCATATCGAACATTAGAGATGAGGATGATGATTAATCCATCAAAAGATATCAGTTGTTTGGACAAAATTTTGATGCACCAAATCGTCATTAAGTGCTCATAATCCGTCTTCCAGTTGGGTTAAGACAACTGGGTATAAACTATTATTACAGAGACGTTTATGTACTAATAAAATACATTTCAAGCATTAGAACCCAATTAGCTTGTAAAATCTTTGCTAAGACAGTCTATACTAATGGATGGGCACGTAGAATCTGTTGTACACAAATTCGATCATATCACATCTGAAGTTTATATTGAATGCAAAACGAATTTAATAGGGGCTGGTACTATGCGAGATTAAGATTTTTAATAGTTATTACGTACTCCTCTTGTTAGTGTAGTATGCTCAACTGTTTAAATGTTGTTAGGCAATGCAATATATTCAACAGATTGTACACTAAACAAACAGCACATAAAATTAAGACATTAATTATAATTGTAGTGTAATATGTCATATCTGCCATGTAACGAAATCTTTTTGACCACACAACACTTTCCTTATTTTTCCCATAATATGACCAAACTCAGTGGGATATTCTAAAAGCATTTTTTTCTTCTTCTGAAATACAAAATATTCTAAGGTCCATAATAATGAAAACACGTATCTTGTTAACATTTAATTAGAATAAAAAAAAAACACCCACACTAACTTAGCTGCCAAGTAAATGTAACCCACTCTAATATATGTTGACAGATGGGCTTTCCTCCCATACGTTAAAAAAAAAAATATTTTTTTCCGCTTTCTCATATGGATACATACGAATAATGGTTGTAACAAGTGAAAAATGTGTATGTATATATAAATACTTAGGTTTGTGAGTATGTTCGTAAAAGAATAATATTTCAAAAAAAAAAGTTTTTTTTACTTAATTTTCCTGTCATAAATTCGTTTTATTTTATTTGTGAGAACATCACCTAGTGCTGGGCATGGCCTTAAGTCTGCATAAGGCCAGACAGTTTAATTTCGTTGAGTGTTCTCTTAGAAATTTAGAGCCAAATGAAGCTGTGTTGATTTGTTTCTTTGGGCAAAATTAGTCGGGCTTCTTTTCGTATAACATATAACTCATGTACCAAGGTCACGAAAAAAAGTGAAAGAATTTCATGGCATTGGAGCCAACCATTTTTCTTCTTTCATTATTTTTGACATTAAGAAATATCATTAATCAATCATTTAAATGTTTGCTAGTACCGGAATCCATATGTCAGACCCTTCAGTGACTACATCAACTATACTTTAATTGCTGCTAGACAATCGAATTTCAATCTCTATGCTATCGCACAATACAATTTACAACAGAAGACACACATCCCATAACATAGCCACCGTTGAGATAACAATTGACCGACAATAGAAGACCGAATAGAAGACACACATCCCATAACATAGCCATCGTTGAAGATAACCGCCAATTAAACGAAAAAATCATTTTTATGTGATGATGTAGTTCACGCGTTGCTGGTTTTACTACATCTCCCTAGTCATTACACAACGTTACCTTTTGCTCTATTGACACTTCATTATTTTCAGTCTGGTAACTTCGAGAATCTTTCTGTTTTTCATATGAATTTTTGTTATTGTAGTTTGATGTTTAATTCTCATAATTTCTTAGTTGTTTGTGTTCCTCGCTCTTTCCTTAGAATAAACTCTTCAGTGTTTAGTATTTATTCCATCTTCGTAACAATATAAACACGTTTATAAACAAATATATTTTACAACAATAAAATAAAACAACGTTCCTTAATATTTTGTACTTTTCTTTTTCATTAATTTTCATATTCTTAACGCATTTCATACATGTATTGTTCAGAGTCACTTAAAAAGTTTAAATTTGTATAATTTTAATATCATTATCATGATTTTATGTACATTAACGTCAACATCGTTATCATCATCATCAGCATCGTGATAATGATAATCATCGTCCTCTTAAACATTTTACTTCACAACCATTGCATGCTTCTCAAACTATTTTCAAGGGTAGTATTTGCACGTCTTATTTTAAAACTTCCGTTTCCGCAAAAAAAAAGCATTTATACACGCATATTCATAAAATAAAACACATACACACACATTTGTTTATGCAATACATACATACATACACACACAAGTGGAAATGTTTATTCTATTGCAAACATAACAAGACAAGTTAAAAAAGGGCCTTTTGAAGGGCCCTATCGTACAGACATGGAAAATTAAATTATCCTTGAGTCTTATTTAGTTTCCTTTTTTATATTTAATGATAACTGCTTATGCTTTTCTAATTTGTTCGTTCTCTACTGTACTCATTGTGCGTGCATGAACAATGTTTTCATCGATTATTTATTGAAAAAGGCATTCATTCTGATAGTAACTGACCTCAGTCGTTAGGAGGAGTTCAGCTCTAGATTGGGGATCTTATATTAATAGTTCTGGAGATACGCCATCCAGTTCGAGGGTCTTACAATATTTTAAAGAATTTACGGCTTCACGTATTTCTGTGATACTAAATTGTTTCAGTAAGATATTAATACATATCAGAAGCCTACAGTGTCCTGTGAGTGTGAGTCATAAAGCTCATGTCAAAGTTTGGCTTACGAATGCTTCTAGATTATTTCGTAGTGTGTTATTAGCTCCTAACCTGCTGTTATTTTTTAAGCAGCTTCTATAAGATAATGTGGATTTTATTGTTTTATGCTGTGCTCTTAAAACCCTTTGATTCATTTTCAGGTTTAGAAAATTATACAGACCCGGGTATCTTTTTCTACTTGATTATTTACTGCAGTAGCTAGAAATGTCACTTTGTTCTGTTTCAGCTGTAGCTGTTATTATTTTCTTTATTTCGTGTTAACTGAGAACATCTTTTCATGGCTCTATACAGGAACAACCGATTTTCTCAGGAGATTAAATCCGATTAAGGCAGTGGATGATGTATAATTGTGGTGCAGCTTGTTGACAAAATAATTTATCAGAAATGCTTTATGCAGGCACTTGCCAATCATGATGGGTCTTCACTTTTTAAGTTAATTTACGACGTCAAATGTAAATGTAAATTTTATGCACCCATGTCGTCATTTGAATGAACTTTGCGTGCTTTTTCAGATTTTTGTTTATCCCCGGCTCATCCACTGGGTTATCATTTTATACTTGTAACTTTCATCGATATTGGTACACCAGATTGTGCATAGAAATTATTAAGCGGAGCTAACACTATTTTTATGCCCAAAACATACAAAATCCTAGCTTGGCCAAGAAAATTGTATTGTCCACGCCAGCATTAACATATCTTATGCGGATTTAAGTTATTAAAATTTCTCTTTATACAACTATTTCTTCAGAAATATGCTTCTTGACATACTATCTTGTAATTAGTCATTACAACCCTTTAGCCAGGAATACGACCTAGTTTCTTACACCATTTACATTGTGTGCGTTAATTTTTATACATGAGTGGCGGGATCTACAGTTTAAAGTCGACTCCGAACGACAGATTTTTGACTTTGAAACTTTTCATAGCAATTTTATTTACTCTCAGAGTTTTTGCCAGAAATCTGCTGAGAGGAAGTCGCCAAAGAAATATTTTCTTATATTTCGTATAGTTGGAGATATCTGACCTAAGATTTGAAATACTGTTCACCGGAAATCACTTAAATTGTCACTAATTTAGTTGGAATCAGTGTTATAACTAACTTAATCTTCCTATACGGTTGTCTTAACAGCTGCAGTAATATTTATAGCCTTTATTTATAGCTTCTTAATTGTATTTAAAAATCAAGGCCTTGTTGTTTAAGCCCTTATGCATTTAAAAACCTTCAAGAACTTCACTAAATGCTTACATACATACTTGCGTTCATGTTAATACAACAGTCTTCGTAAGTGGGTAACATAGAAAGCAGCTCATAACTTAAAACGTTAAATGAATTTGCTGAAGTAAAAAACTGAATGAAATAAAAATCTCAAATGCATTGAAAGACAACATTTTAGCGACACTTGTGTTATCCAAAGGGATTATTTTTTCAACATGAACACATGACTTCATTTCAAACTATAAAGCCAATATACAGTAACTTTTTAAAATCCTTATTAGATTTGTTATCCTTAATATTTCCAGATAAAATTATGTTATTTCCTCAAGGAGATAAAACGAAAATCTCAGAAATATCAAATTGAAAATCATATCAAAAAAATCAAAATTAATTCCAAGTAATTTTTCATAGTCTTTAACATGAATTTCAGAATGTTGACGTTTCATTTTCTTAGTGCAGAATGCACAGAAACTTTTAGAAAAGCTAACGTTTTGGAATTGTCAGCAGAATAAATGTTAAAGGTGGAAAAACTTCAGTGGAGAGTCATGATCTAGCATTTGGTGGCTGCTTTGAATGATGCACATTCATGAAAAGGAAAGAATTTTAAAATAATATGCAACAACAACAATCGCAAAATATTATGTTGCATGCAAGCAAAGAAAGGAAAACTGTGTTACTAATGAGGTTGACTATTAGATTTCTAAAAAACAGAGTTATTGCCACAAAATATGTCATTAAAAGATTGTATTTTCTTTCTTTCCCTAAAATTTTATATTATTTTTCATTTTCAGCAATATTCAGCAACAGCTTCTGATTTAGGTATTTAGTGGGAGAAGTCCACTGTTGTTGCAACAGCAAATATCATGGGAAGGTCAGTCAGCACCACCCTATAATCAAAGTTTGTCACCACAACATTCAATACAACAATCCAAAACATTTTCACAGAAGACTGTTTCCAGGCAATATGTCATTGCCATGTCCAGGTCCTGTAACAATAGAAATTTTATCAATGAAACTGAAAACAAAAAGTAATAAACAGAAGATGACGAGTGATTGGATAAAGGAATGATAAAATAAATTTATGCCTCTCGCCTTTATTCACTAATTCTATTAAGCCATTACAACCTTTCCCTAGCATCTCACAGCACTCATGTTGTGTGCGTTAATTTTATACGTGAGTGGCAGGACCTACAGTTTGTACGACAGATTTTTGAAAAACTGTTTTCATGCCAGGTTTATTTACTTTCAGAGTTTTTGCCAAAAATCTGCTGAGAGAAAGTCGCATAAGAAATATTTTGTCATATTCGTTTTGATGTCTGACTTTGGATACGAACCCGGGCTTTACGTCTAATAAGCCAACACACTACGTACTAGACTACGGCGACCTTTAAGATGAACTTGGTACTTAAATACAATATAAAGCTTTTCACTGTTTAATGTTTTATAAGAATATACAAATTTTTTATACCCGACGACGCTGAATCAGAGGGTTGTATACTGGGTTTCGGTTTGATTTGTTTACAGCCAACCAAAGACCAATAGCCCAGTCTATGCAAGCATTGTATTTGGCGAAAGAAAAATAATCCAAAGACATTGTGCAAGTTGTGAGTTCTGTTGATGTTTGTTGAGATTTGTTTATATTTCTTGAACCCTCCAAACTTGTTTTATTTGGCAAAAACTGTTTTCTTTTTTTGGACTTTACACACAAATTTATTGATTACACAAGCATTTCTGAACCGATGTCCAAAATTTAAACCTTATCAGATAGGAGAGGGATGGACCTTTAAAACGATATGCATATGTATATTATTTGACTTAATATGCTATTAGGTTCGATGAGGTAAACTGCAAATTTTTTTCATATTTTTTTCAAGTTTGATAGTAGCAAACTTTAATTAAAAAATATGAAATAAGTGATGATATTATGAAAGTACATTATTTTGTTAAAAGGTTGACACTTCGTTTATTATCTAAAGAGCATAACAGTCGAGTTATATTTTTCATATAAATATCTTTTTAAATGAGCTTTTAGTTCCAAAAAATTTCAGAAATTTTGATGGATCTTGATTGTTATCAGAAAACGTGTAAACCATATATAAGTATGAACCATATGTTTATGTATGCCATTTTAAAGGAAAATATTTGGGTAATCAATAATTTTGTGTGAAAAGATCAAAAATACCATTTTTGTCAAATAAAACAAGTTTGGAGGGTTCGAGAAATATAAAAAAAATATTTTTGAGTTCTGCCCAACAAAATTCACAACCTACACTATGTCATTAGCTGGGTGTTATTTTTATTTTTGTCCCTATAATGTCTTATCCAAGGCAAACTTAATTAAAAAATATGACGAATTTTAGCAATTTTCACAGTGTCAACAATGAAAATTACCTTCTAGTCTATGATATATAAGCAGGTGTTTGCTTCTAGGTTGCCTTAATAACCCACTAGTTTCAATAATGTTTTCCGATGATTCATTATCATTCAACATGTTCGGCCCGAGACAACCCCCAATCTGAATAAGTGTACTCTGAGCCAAAGGGTTACTAAACTCAGATAGAATTTATTTTCACAAGCACAAAGATTTTCTGTACATAATAAATTGTTATTTTTAAATGTTTTGTGTATGAAATGCACTTTCATTCTACCACCACCTGTGCTTATGGCAGTGTTTTTTTTTTCCATAAAATTGGCAATTTGGCATAAAAAACCGAAATAAAACAATTTTATAAGAACTTGAGTTGTGTGAAGTTCTATATTTTTATGCAATAATTTACCAACAAAATATAGAGACTGCATCTTGCATATGCATCTACACAACTACGTTTAACAATTTTGTAATGGTTTGTATAGTTTCTGCTGCAAGTTGAATTAAGCACTTGAAACCACAACCATGTGGTTGATTTTCGGTATAAAGAAGTACTCGAACTGTATTAAACGAAATAATCAGCAAAACAGCGAAATATGTTACAAAGGAGAAATTGAAAAGAAAAAAAAAATATTGGAAGATAAGTTTTCTTAAAAACTGAAATTTGCTTAGACCTTAACAATATCAAGGTCAGGCGCGCACCAGATATCTATTTATATTGAATATATGTAAACCCACAAAATGTGAATACTTGCCCAATTTTGAACTACTGACATTTATTTTGAGGTAGTAATATGTATATATATATATATATATATAAGCTGCCAATGCGGAGTGCATTGAATTTTCACCACTTTAAGAACTATGAAATTCGCATCATTACAGTCAAGAAGGCCTTCCTCTTATCGAGTGATAATTACATACGTCCATACATACATATATACATACATAATTAGTCATTACAACCCTTCAATCACAATTACGACGTAGCTTTTAATACGAGCTTTAAATACGACGTGTGTTAATTTAATACATGAATAATGGGACCTACAGTTTAAAGTCGACTCCAAACGACAGATTTTTGAGAAATTTGTCATGGTAAAGACTATTTACTCTTAGAGTTTTTGCCCGAAATCTGCTGAGAGGAAGTTGGCGAAGAAATATTTTTTCGTATTGGATTTGTCTGACCTAGGATTTGAATCAAGACCTCACGTCTAAAAAGCCGACACACTACGTATTAGACTAAGGCGACTTGAAATAAGTGCTTGTACTGAAGTTTTTAGTGCAAAAAAATCGTAACTTTTGATTCAGAGCCGAAATTGAGTTCTGGATCAACCAGTATGCCAAAAAACCATAAGTAGTTCAGCAGCTGACAATTCTAAGTGCATTTAATTTTTTGTTGCGATTTGCGAGATAGGGCTTCAGGAAACCTGAAGCTATTAAAATCGTATCACTACAGTCAAAGAGGTCTTCTTCTATGGAGCGATAACTACGGATTCTGTAAAAGAATCTCACTTGATAGCTAGTTGAGATCACAACAAAACAATAATTTCTCTCAAGTTTTGGAGCAATCCATAGGCAACAAAAGTCATGCGATTTGTTCTCATAGGCTATTTTCTGTGAGGTTGCGTACAGGAGTAAGCCATCTACAATTTTATCCCCAGAAGATAACATTTCAGTTGCTATTTGTGAGTTATCGGCCGAAATGCTGAACATTAGAAATTGTATAAAAAATTGCAGCTCTTTAGTTTAAAGGATATGGGCGGTTTTAAATGACTTTATACAATTCAGCGTTTGCAGTTTTTAATGACATTTATGTTCTGTCCACTTCCATATGCTTACTGGATGCAAACTATGGAGAACATCCTTTGAGTCCAAAACATCAAACGACCGATACATTTTTCCGAGACTTCTTGGTGTGAAAAAAAGAATTCAACTTATATGACCAGTAGGCGATGGGAGTGATGAGTTTTGAGGAAATGCCATTTTTTCTTAATTTAATGGATATACAGCGTAGTGAAAACTTTAAACAATCCAGAGGGTCTTTCAGAACTTTGATAGTTGAAAACGACCCTGTCGTAGAGGCTACGCCTGTCATAATAGTTGTCATTTATTCCGACTGTTTTGTGAAATTACCATGAACGACCATAAACAGCGACTTGTGTTCGCTAAATGGACTCTGGAGCATTTGGCCACAGAACCAAATTTTTATCGAAAAATCATCTACAGCGAAGCAGCCGATTTTTATAAGAATTAGTGAACAAACAAAATTATCAATCGACATGAAATCCAACGGCGTCAAATGCATCCCAATAAGTTACTGTTTGGTGTGGTTTTCTAACTGTCGGCGTCATATTCCTATATATTGGCCAACCTAACACCATTAACGGCAGGCGACGTTCACTTAGACTGAATTCAATGATATAGACATCAACGATGTGTAGTTTCAACAGGACATATCCCTTCCAAATGATTAGAGGGCATGCTTATCTCAATTCGAATTGAAATGAACCAGCCTCTGAGGTCGTAAAATTCGACACAGTTACACGCTTATATTGTGGAGTTTTCAAATGTCACAAGTGTATGCGAATAAGTGGAAGACAGCAGTAGTCCTGAAAGCCGATGTAATTCATTCCATTACAGTCTGTTTTACACGCTAGAGTCTATTTATACATTTCGCATGCACTCTATCCGGAGAAGCCGTAACGCATCTTTGAACAATTTTTTATTCTACTTACAATAGCATCAATAAACCTGTCAAACGAATAAAATTTTACAATATTTTGTTTATTATTTTAAAATTTAAATTTTAAGATGGGAAGTGCTGGATTCAAAAAACGTTTTCATTATGTTTTTAAACAGATGTGGGAAAAAAATTTGATCAAAAATCCAGCAAAAGTCTGTTTTTGTCACTGACTTCAGATACAATTTATGATTGTCTTTTGATTGATGTTTAAACGAATATTTAATTATTCTATTTTCCATTTACTTAAGATTATCTTCTTAGGTTCATTTTCATTTCCTTATAAAACAAATCGTAGATATGGTAAGCAGAATTTCAACATTAAAATTCTGTTTTGACAGTAGCCAAGAACATAAAAAAATACTGAAGAGGGGAAACATTTGTAATCTTTAATACATTTAAGAAAAGAAAACTATGACTTAAACAAGAAAACGTTTACGTGTTGAGCGTAAAAAATTGCTTTCTTTTGTATTTTCTTAAAGCAAAGTAATATCGTAAAATAGAATAAGAAAGTTAATCAATTTTCCATGTTATTTCTATTGATACCCCCACCCAATTTAGTGCTGTATTCAGATGGTATTTGGCTTACGGATTTTAGATTTTAAATGTTCAAAAATAAATCTTTATCAAGTTTCTTATACGTACATAAATATGTAAATACATGTATGTACATGTATATTTGTCGCCGTGGTCTAGTAGGTAGTGTGTTGGCTTATTAGACGAAAAGCCAGGGTTCGAGCCCCAGGCCAGACATCAAAACAAAATACAAAAAGTATTTCTTCGGCGACTTCCTCTCAGCAGATTTCTGGCAAAAACTCTGAGAGTAAATAAAATTGCCATGAAAAGTTTCTCAAAAATCTGTCGTTCGGAGTCGACTTTAAACTGTAGGTCCCACCACTCATGTATAAAATTAACGCACACGACATAAGTGGTGTGAGAAACTAGGTCGTAATCCTGACTGAAGGGTTGTAATGACTAATTATGTATGTATGTACATGTATATTTTATATTCATACTTTACGTCGTCAAATAGTTACTTTCCCCTTAACACGATAGTAAAACATAGCAAACTTTAGCATTTTTATCCGCATTTACATCGCCTTTCATATCCCATAAAAGTAAAATGCGTAGAATAACAAATAAAAATACCGTAAAACGATCGTAAAAGCACCGTAAAAATCCTAGAGAAGGACTGCAAGTTAAGTAACAAACAAATCCATTTGCAATGAATTTATTTGCATTCGCTTGCCTTCTTACAAACATTTATGACAATTTCATACGTCGTAAAGAAAAGTAAAAGGAGATGATTATTATTAACTAGTGTTAGTAGTAATAAAGGGAGCTTAACTAAATGTCAGATTTTGTTAAGTATCTGCAAGACAAGTAACAGTTTTGGCTGTATAAAACTATCAAGGTTTTAATGTCTTATTTTAGTATCAAATAAAACGTAAATGAATTATTTCCATAAAATGTATATCCTTTTACTGTATTAAAAAGCTATTGCGATGGACGCATTAGGTTTAATCGATGATTTCTGCAAAAAACAAAAAGTAAGTTTTAAATCAATTAATCATTTATTGATCAATTTATATTTTTGATTGTTTAAAAAAAAAAATAAGGAAATCTTACCAATTTGGGACCTCTATACTAGCTAAATTCTTTCATGAACATTTTATCTATTTCCGGCTACTTATTACACTATTTTCATAGTATTTCATACTTAATTTTGCTGCATATTCTACTGAACCTCCATTCCATCACAAAGGATCTGATATTCACCGGCCTATTCGTAAAGAATAAAAAAAACATTAATAAAACTTTTTAGAAAAACATTTTAAAAATATATATGTTGTGTGGTCTGTATTAAATTTGAAAGGAATCTATGACTTATCATACTAAATTTATTTTTATTAAATTCCCGGGATAATGCAAGCATATTCTAATTTTCATAAAAAGAAATTTAATTGAGAAAATTCTCCAACTCTTTATCCGTCTTTCGCTACTCTTAAACTGTCTTTCAGCTTTAATGTTTCAATGCTGCTTAAATTACTTAATTGCTAATTATAATCCTTTAGTCGGTATTACGACCTAGCTTCGCTCACCACACATGTTACGTATGTGTTCGAAGTCGACTTCGAACAATAGATTTTTGAGAAACTTTTCTTGGCAATTTTATTTACTTTCAAAAGACTGTCATTTTGTTTGAGATGGAATTCGAAGTACGGGCTGCCGATTTATAAGTTAAGATACCACCGAAATACATACATAATTGGTCATTACAACCCTTCAGTCCGGATTACGACCTAACATCTCACAGCACTTGTGTTCTGGGTGTTAATTTTATACATGAATGGGGGGCTACGACTTAAAGTCTATTCCAAACGACAGATTTCTGAGAAACCCTTCATGACAATTTTATTTTACTTTCAGGGGTTTTGTCAGAAATCTGCTGATAGGAAGTCGCCGAAGAAATATTTTTCATATTCCGATTTTGTTGGGATGTCTAACCTCAGGTTTGAACCGAGGCCTCACGTTTAATAAGCCAACGCACTACCTACTAGACTACGACGACTTCAATCTATAATGAATTACTAGTTACAATACCTTAAAATCTTTTAATATACTAAACTTTAATTTAAACTTTAAATTATTATCCCAAGGCATACCTAATTGAGTGGTTGAAGTGCGTGAATATAATATATAATAATATATAATATAATATATTTTTGAATTCTAGTGAAGGCGAATAAATTTTTGACCATGATTCAAGTCTTACGATACCATATGTATATCAAATAAAATGGCAAGTCACTTGCAAGGAAAGAGTAGTACTCTAGGAACAGAATTTTCCTCCACTGTACCATTTCAACAATCCAATGCATTTGAAAATATCGTTTTTATTCTAGTAATCGCCATAGTCTAGTAGGTAGTGTGTTGCTATATTAGACGTGAGGCTACGGTTCAAACCCCAGGTCAGACATCAAAACGAAATATGAAGAAATATTTATTCGTTGACTGCCTCTCAGCATATTTCTGGTAAAAACTCTCAGAAAGTAAATAAAATTGTCAATTTAAACTGTAGGTCCCGCCACTCATGTATTAAATTAACGTGCACAACATAAGTGGTGTGAGAAGCTAGGGCGTAATCCTGACTGATAGGTTGTGTAATGACCAATTATGTATGTATGTATGTGTTTTTATTGCAGGCAACTACAGATGTCACTTGCATTATCTAAGAACGCCAATTATTTACTTTCCTAGCAAAATTTTTTTATAGAGACTGAAAGAAAATATAGAAAAAAAGATGTGAGAGATGCTTTGTAACAGCCTTAAATTCCCTTAAGGTACGAAACGGAATTAAAAATAAATTTTCCCTTAAACAAGTACATTTATTTCGCCACTCTTAAATCTTTCCAAGACTTGTTTTTCAGAATAAACATAATTATTGTTCATGGCAGGAGGAAATCTGGCACAAATTATTCCAAAAAAATACACAGATTTTCCAGCATAAATGTTTTGTTAATTCTTTAACTACGAACTTCAAATCGTATAACTACATGCGTTGTTAACGTTCCATTCTAATCACGCTTGCTGAATAGGAAACCCTGATGGCTGGTTTTTACGTGACTTATTTGCAACAATTGAGCTCTTGGAAAAAGCTTTCATTTATTTACAAGACATATATTCATTGCCTCAATACTAGGCTTCTGCTAGACTTATTTTTCAATTTCCTTCAATTCTAAGACGGATAAATATCACTTTCGAAATAAAAACGTATAAAAATATTTGTGCATAAAACCCAAGTAGTTTTTAATACTGAAATAGTTAAACGAATAATTAAATGCATCTTCATTTTGTTTTATTTGAATAAATTTATTGCAGACATTCAAATCACTTTAAAACAGTTTTTTTTTTGTGCAGCAAAATCGCTAATTTCATAAAAAAATTTCATTTCTATGTGAAAATGTCCTTTTTTTTTTGGATGTACAATATTTGTTTTCCCCGAATTTATTTTCAAACATTATAAATCCATTTAAAATCAAATGGTAATAATTTGGTTGTCGTTTGGCTTATTTGTTCAAAAGAAAAAATGGAAGAAAAAAAAGAAATGCGTGTTGACAAGATTTGCAAACAAACAAAAATATTTGCGGGAATAAAACCATACATCCTTGAAACTTATTCAACTTTTTATGGCTGTACTGTGTTTCTTTTTTTTTTTTTTGTTTGTTCTTACTCTAACATCGTTCACTTAATTTGCTTTTAACTAGAATGCCAGAAATATGTTCTGCCAACAAAATCTTTAAAAGACAGGCAAAAAAAAAAAAAGAAAAATTTGTGTCAACAAAAAAACTAACTTAACAGGCGAACAAAAAATGTAATCAAAAAGAAGTATTTTGTTGTCTCTTTTAAGTGAATTTTACTTCGTATGAAATCTATTTATAAACAAGCAACTTATGCTAAGGATGAGTACAAATTTATAAGTTTTTAGCAGTTCTTTATATCAATTCACAAAAGTCTTATTAACTCTCATTTTATTTATTTTACAGGTACGTAGCAAGTCCCTACTTACTTATCTCAGGTATTTAAAAAGAAATTTATTTAAGTAAAAAGAAATTATTTTTTGGGTTTATTTTATTCCAAAAATAGGTAAACATTAATACAAGAACATTATGAAAACACAATTTGGGGAATTTATCACAATGAAAATTCTAAAGAAATTATCTATATTTTATACAGAGGCGTATAAGGCGTCACAGTGCATCTAATCTCTGAGAGTATTAAGATTTCATAAACCGAAAATCCAAAATTGAATCCAAGGTAAATTTCTTCTACTTAACCATTTTATGGTGCAACCTGGTAGACAGCCCTTGAATCCCGTGAGTAAAAATCCATGAAAAATTATATCCTACACTCCCCTTGTTAGTAGATTTGTTCAGTATTAGTGGCTATGTCTTTAACTGTTTGTTTGCAATGTTAGTCAAACTCAAATAATTGCTGAACAACTTGGAAAAAATTTATTTCTTTCTTGCTTTTTTATTTTGTTTAGGAATTGAAATTCTTCGCTTACTGCTATTATGCATACTGTTTTATACTTGGCGAGAGTACATACATACATACATACATAATTGGTCATTACAACCTTTCAGTCAGGATTACGACCTATTTTCTCACATCAGTCGGCTGTGTGTGTTAATTTTATACACGAGTGGTGGGACCAACAGTTTACAGTCGATACCAAACGACTGATTTTTTTGAGAAACTTTACATGGCAATTTTATTTTAAACTCAAAATTTTGCCAGAATGCGAGTGCTGCAAGTTATTCCTTCAATCGATGGTTATAACCCTGGTTATAATCCATTACGCTCCCTTAAGCAATCAACTCTCCTGTATTACTATTATTACTACCATGAAGAGTTTTGCTGCTTAAGCTCAGTCACCTGTAAGCTTAAAATATGTACAATAGATAGCTACTATAACCACCCGAAATTAGTTGTACGTTGTAAGTTGTTGTGTTCTCCAAAATTTCGATTTATTCATCGATCTGTAACCGGAATTATAAAGCGAAGCAAAGAGTATTCTTCAAAAAAGTGTGTTTAAGGAAAAAGAAACTTTTGTTGGGAAACTACAGTAAGATAAAATCTGAGTCATGCATCAGACTATCTAAGAATAACTTGAGTTTTTTAACAGGCCTTCTGACAATACACTGTTGACTCTGAAAGGGGGTTGGTTAAAACCCAATTGTGACAATGAGAATGAATCATAGGAACACATTCTTGGAACGTGAGATATATTAATGCATCTCAGGAAAAAAGTCCTGGCTGCATATCAAGTGCTAGGCAGGAAATTGTCTTGGCTGATCATATGATCGCAGCAGTAAGACTGCTATTCACGACAATTATAATACCAGGGATTGGTTTTACATTACTACAACTGTTTTTTATTTTGGTTTTTCGAAAAGGGTTTTCACTTTCATCAGCAACCATAGATCGTTTTAGGACGTTTAATATATCCTTTACCTTAGACATGCATATGTTATCTTTTTTGTAGCAATTCATATGGAAATAACGCCTGTTAATATACTGCCCACTTCAATACGATAAAAGAGGTGAAGAGCATCATACATTTTTAATATCACTTGCGACAAGCCATTCACAAGTTTCTTGTTCTTTTATCAAGTAAAGTCTATATCACTTTCGAATCTCAGGGAATTGTCAAACCTTATTATCAGATATTTTATACATTTCAAACCGTATATATATCGTTTCAACTAGTGTGAATATTTAGCTCTACATTTGTTTCTCCACATTTAATCGCTATAATGATGCAATTTATGTAACCCTTAACCATCCTTAAATGCAAAGAGATTTTTCTATATTTCTTTCTTTAGAGTACTGATTAATTTGCCCAATTGCCAGATACTATACAGTTTTTATTTAATTATTTGCTAAACCGCAATGTCTTGATCAACAGGTTCCACCACTCATGTATTAAATTAACACCCACAACATAAGTGGTGTGAAAAGCTAGGTCGTAATTCTAACTAAAGGGTTGTAATGTCTAAAAAAGTATGTTAAGTAATTGGTTCAAAAACTGAAAATATTCAAAAATCAACATTACCATTAAATCTCTTCTGTGTTGCCGTCAGCTACATCACCTACTTTCATATATGTTTCACTTACCAACTAATTTCACTCACTAAACATAAGCACTTCCATTTAAATGGTGAAATCTTTTAAAGCTGCGATCATCGGTAGGCTAAATACGAAATTGTATGAACTCCATAAGCATGGGTTTTGAAAATAAGATGGCTCAATAGCGATGGATCTAGCACGTCAGTGTTTAGCTCTACAATTTTTCAAAAATGGCCGAAAACCCAGATTCGTGTTCAGCGCGCAAAATGCCTTCGGAAACACCTGGAGCCATCTTATTAGCACAATAAAAGTCCAAATTTGCAGGGCTGTGTTATCCTTTATTTGTGATCATTTTAAAATAGTTTTTAATATACATAAGTTTGTTGTTGTTTTTTTTGTCAGGTTTCTGACCCAAGACTGTAAAATAATTCGTCGGCGTATATATTTTAACTCCGTCTGCTTCATAAATATGTAACCGGTTCTATCTCCTATTCTGAGACCAAATAAAACCTTAAAAATTTTATAAAAATGTTATCGTAGATGAAATGTTTTCTGACTGAATATTTACCAGTATACCAGACTCTCAGTATTTCAGTCTAGATTTGGCTATATTTCAGGTATAAAAAGTGAGAAAACTTATTATAAATATTTAAGAGATCCATAGTTTATTAACTTTATCACGTATTTAAGGGCCAATCAAAAAGCATTCAATTAATCACATTACAAAAGTAGAAGGTTCCAAAGGGCATTGCCAAGTTGCTTGCTTGCATTCGTTCCCTCACAACAAAGTAAGTATAAGTCAAATAGCAGATAATAGCAATTCAATTTTGTTTAACCCCTATTGAGTGTAAAGCATTTGATTAATTGTTTATTGTTCTACACTTATTATATTGAGACATATGGTTGGACTAGTTTCATAAGAATTTTTTTATTTGAGTTACATACTTTTAAAATTTACACAATCATTATAGACTCTATGAAGTGTTCATGAATTATATTGTATAGAATTGAATTATATTGTATAGAATTTAATTCTCTAGAATTTTTTACTTATTGGAAAAAATTTGGGTCGACATAAAAAATGTTTTCCCTTTAAATTCTTTCATTTCTTTCAGTTTTTCTCACATATGTATATGCAGTGAGCATCAAAAGAAACTGTACACTATGGATAAAATTCAAAAAATCACCAAACTCAACTTTTACTAAATTTTTTGCAATTTTTTTTTTTGTTTTTATTTAAATTTTAAAAACTGACAAAGAAACAATTTTAAAATAAAAATAACGGTAATATATTAATGTATATTTTTTTTATAATGTACAGTTTCTTTTGACGCTAACTGTACACGCTGTAGTATTTTCAGTTATTTATTTATTTTTTCTGTTGTATTTATTTAACCAATAAACTTTTACAAACAACAGCAAAAGAACAACATTCTGAACATAAATAAGAAATCCCACAAAAAAATTGATTAAAATGAAAAAATTACTGACAGAGGGCGTTATAAATGTAAAGAAAAGGAAAAACTATTAAAAACCATGGATATTTTTATTGTAAACTCGTATTTTCAATTATAAACGAGAGGTTTTTCTGATTTAAAACATGAATATTTCATTCAACTTTAAAAATTTAATAAAAAAATGGTGTAATAAATATAAATTAATTTATAAATGGCAGGAGAAAAGTTTCATTAAAGCCTCAATGGTTTTGCTACCAATCGGATAAATTACGAAATTTGTTTATTTGGTCATAAACAAATATTACCGTAAAGTTTTCCAAAAGTTAACAAGAACAAGCTTTAAGAATTAAGAATAAAATTTATTGAGTATAACTTTAATGCCTGAAGTTTTTCCAGAATAATGTGTTATTGCTGGAAAATGTATTTTTATTATTCAATATTTTCAATGGCAAACTTTTATTAGTTTGACAGGCACATAAATGATGCCGAAACAAAAGGGTGAAAGCAATATACAGTACTGGAGAATATAGGGTGGGTCATATATAAATTTTATCCATCCTTTTTTCAAATCTAACAATACTTCAACAGAATGGTGCAACTCATGCCACAATCGATTTATTACGTCAAACGTTTGATAGCCGTTTAATAACACGAAATGATGATGTCAATTGGCCGTAAAGAAGTTGCTATTTCGCACCGTTGCATTATTTCCTGTTGGGTGCCGTCAAAGAAAATTGTTACGCCGACAAACTAGAGACAATTTAGCACAACACTCATGATGCCATTGCCGAGATACGACCCCATATACTAAAAAAAGTGCATGAAAATTGGTCCGATCGAATGAGGTACTCTGAGGCCAACCGCGGCAGTCATTTGAATGAAATAATATTCCATTTCTAACCATAATAATTGTACTTCACAACAAAATTTAAATTTTTAAATCACATGGTTAATGACATGGTTGCACCCCTAGTATAAAGTTTTTCTAAAAGTAAAAGTTTCATTTACAGATTTTATAGCAACTTAAAAACTGTTAAATGTGTTGAAGAAACACTATGCTTTTCCACGGCTCTTAGATGCGTAATGTCTGGCAAAGTGTCATCCATAAAAGATTTGGATCTTCTGCTTCCAAAATCTCGTCAATGGCATGCACTGTTCCATAGTTTCTATGTCTTCGTCACAAACTCTGCATTTGCCGACATTTCCCAGCTAAGGTCTCGACTTAGTTTCTTACACCACTTATGTTGTGTGTGTTAATTTTATACATGAGTGGCAGGGCCTACAGTTTAATGTCGATGCCGGATGACAGATTTTTGAAAAAAAAAACTTTTCATGCCAATTTTATTTACTCTGAGAGTTTTTGTCAGAAATCTGCAGAGAGGAACTCGCCGAAGAAATATTTTTCCGTTTTGTCGGAGATGTCTGATCTGAGGTTTGAAACGTGGTGTCAGGTCTAATTAGCCCTCATACACACTGGACTACGGCGACTACAAGATATTAACTAAATTCATGAAACACATTTCATGTAATATTTCAAATATTTTCAATATTTCGATTATTTGTCATATAAGCAAGTCTGTTTCCACAAATGCCCATCACTGTAAGCCTTAAGCTTTCATTATATACTAGAGGACAGAGTATAATTTTATGTATTCAGTTATTATCATGTCTAAAAAGTTATTGTCTGTGACAATACTATAATATATAAAAACTATAAAAATTGTCTACTGTTTGTCTATGAATAAATTATAAAGTTTTCGTATAAATTATTCATAGAATTAGAAATTTTCATAAATAACTACTCGTTTAATCATTGGAATGCAAAGTAACAATCCAATATATTTCTACACAAGGCGTTGTCTACAGGCAACAGCAGATGGCTAGCCTGTTACACTGGAAGCTGCAACAGTACACCTATTGATGCTTTGTAGCAGCCGTATAATTCTGAAAGTTTACTTCTATTATTTATGTAAGAAATTTACAGCTAGTAGATGTAGTAGAAGTCGCCGTATTCTAGTAGGTACTGTGTTGGCTTATTAGACGTAAGGCCACTGTTCAAACCCCAGGCCAGACATCAAAACGAAAATATGAAAAAATATTTCTTCGGCGACTTCCTCTCAGCAGATTTTTCGGAAAAACTCTGAGCGTAAATAAAATTGCTATGAAAAGTTTCTCAGAAATCTGTCTTTCGGAGTCGACTTTAACCGCCCAGTCATGTATAAAATTAACACACACAACATAAGTGGTGTGAGAAGCTAGGTCGTAATCCTGACTGAAGGGTTGTAATGCCCAATTATGTATGTATGTGTATGTAAATGTAAATATCACCAAATCAGCTACAATTGAGATACACTTTGCAACAACAAGATGAAATAACAAAGATAACATTATTCAAGTACGACTGTATGTGAAATTCACAGCCAATTCTATTTTGAAAGGAAATGGAGAAGTATAGCTGCTAGATTTATTCGCAAAACCACAGGCCTTAAGGGCAAAAGGAAGCCACAACTTCAAAAAATAACTATGCCCGTCTAGCACATCGACTATCTTGTTGAATATTATAATCAGTGTTATCCTGGAAATATTTTGTGTAATACGGGATCTGTCCAACTCCAACCCAAATTTATGACCTAAGACCCATATCAGTTTTTTCATAATCCTTGTCCTCTTAATCACAAAACAAATTTACTGGAGATGTTGGTAATGTAATGTACAGCTTGTTCTAAAAAAAATTAAAAATTTAGATTCCCATCTTTCTTCGTATAAAATCAGATTTTTTGTCCATAAGTCCATGCTGGTTTAACAATTCCTTTGTAAATCATAAGTTTGTCATGTATTTATGTCTTATTTTCAACAAATTTTTCCATCTATGTTTTAAGTCCAGAAATGTAGGCGTGAGTACATATCACACAGTCTACTCAAACAGTTTAAAACAAAGAAAGAGTAGAGAAAAGGCCTCAAGAATAGTACAACTGGTAGATTATGTTGCAAAAAGCGAAAATTAGCAAATTTTGAGTTGCCTCACTTTAGATGAACCAGTGCGATATACATATGTATGTATCGCACATTTGAATATTCGTATTTGAAAGCCAATGTCAAGTGCCTGTGAAAATACCTTTTAGCTTCACTATTAAGTTTGAAAAGCATTTCATTTAACAGAGATGACTTAAATTTTTTTTTTTTACTTTTTTTTTGAAAATCACTCATTCGTTAAAGTACTAGCATAAATTAATTCTCCTCACTTTCACGAGAGCACTAAATTTAAGATGTATGAGTAATAAATAATACAAGAGGAATATTACGTATACGCTCTGAGTACTAATGCTTATGCTTTTGAGTTGTTAAAAAGTGAAATAAAATTTTAAATAAAAAATAAAACCGAAACAAAGTGAAAATATGATTCAAACTTATTTTTACAACATTTTGCAAACCATTAATCTTGGTTAATAAAAACACTTTTTTATACACTCGTTTACTTTTTTTTAGTAAATTTGAATAGAATTCTTCTTGCACAAAAGATTTTCCTTTTGCTTAGACACACCAAGAGTATTGAAAAGCTGAATGGTTGAATGAATAGTGAATAGTGAATAGAAAAAAAGATATACAAAGCAAAACAGGGCTTGTATATGAACGGTTTGCAAACACAAATATGCCCTTTTAAAAATTTTTTTTGATACAATTGCAAGAGCGTAGAACCGTAACCAAGATTTGCATGGCTACAGTTGGGGCTAGAAATATGGTAACATTTTTTAATGGTTCAACTGTATGATTTTCGTAAACTGAATGACAATTTAAATTATTGGAATTTACATCTTGCGTTCGTTAACCCGTATTAAAGATTTCAGCAAAGATAATAAACACAGTAAGTAGTGAAGAAAAATTATTTGCAACAAAAAAGAAATACTAAAATCAAATCAACAAATGGCAATGAAGAATACTAATAAGGCATTACTAACTGCTACAGACATAAGTCAAAATAAATTCATCAAGACAAGATGAATTTATCAAAGCAAGATAAGCTTATCATTCACCCATGCAATGTCTTATATCAATATAATACAAGCAAAAAAGTGGCTGTAACTAAAGTTCAAATTGAAGAAAGAAACGACACAGTAAATTATATACGGTATATACGAAGAGAACTTTGTGTGCAAAATATGTTGTCTTGCTATACTTTCACAAAAAAATAGGAGCGGAAAATATAAATATTTTACGAAAAATTTTAAAAACACAGTCAGGACAATAACTTTTATTTAAAAAATATCACGGCAGGAAAAAAATATATTTTTATTTTCACATTTTTAAATTTTAAATGTTAATGGGTTTGTCGATTTATAAAATAAATTGCATGGAAAATATGTTTTCGTAAAATTTTTTTTTATCAATTTTCTGCGAACCAACACTCAAGTTACTCAGTGCGATGTATTGGATCCCTGAAAATGGGAAGTGAAGTGGAGAAAAGAGAGTGTAGTTTTAGATTTAAAACAATTTACATTGAAAGTAATAGGAAGTCGCCGTAGTCTAGTTGGTAGTGTGTTGGCTTATTAGAGTAAGGCCAACCCCAGGTCAGACATCAAAACGAAAATTGAAAAAAATTTCTTCGGCGACATCCTTTCAGCACATTTCTGGCACTCTCTTACTCTTTGAGAGTAAATAAAATTGTCATGAAAAGTTTAAACTGTAGGTCTCGCCATTCATGTATAAAATTAACACACACAACATAAGTGGTGTGAGAAGTTGTAATCCTATTATGGACAATTATGTATGTATGTATGTATGTTTATGACATATTGGTGACAGAATACTGAAATTTCTAAAGATGCTACGCTTTAAGATTTTCAAACTTACATCCTCAGATACTTCAGAATGAGAGACAATCATTCATGTTCGTTGTGAATGTGCAGATCTAGAAGGTAATTAATGACTTAGCGCTATCCGCATACTAGGATTGTCTTTAGCTTTAACTAGTAGTCCATATAGGCCTTAATTGTTTTCCTTTCCCAATTTTTCCTTTCCTCTCTTTATTTTTTGTCCAACTAAGGAAGGCATTTAAAAAGTCTGACTTAAATTGGTTTGCTTCCTGTAAATCTTGCTAAAAAAAAACAAAATGTTGTATTTAAAGAATACTTCATTAAAAAATTTAACACGGTTCAGAGTGCTGAAAACTTTTATGGATTTTTCTGTAAAGTACAACAAACTGACTTAAAACTTTATTGTAAAATATTAAACACAGTTTAAATACCACCACCAAACCACCAATCCACACAAACCAAAATTCCATATGAAAAGCATTTAAAAACAACTGATAATAATAATAAATAAGCGAAATAAAATTTTGCTTCCAAAGAAACAAAAAAAAATTGGTTTTAAACAACCATAGAAATGTGTTGACCACTGACTACAATCGAAATGATGCTGATGGTTTTACACCCAAAAGTAGTCACATCAAATTATTTATATGCCAGGGAAATATGAAATTGAATTGTAAAATTTTACTCTTCTAGTGGCTTTACACAGACAAATGTGTATGTGTTCACTAACACCAACCATTGTGTGAAAGAAATTAAAAACAAAATGGTTTCGGTGAGATATTGATGAGAGTATCATTTTGAAGACATTTCAGCGAATCGTGTATTGGGAATAACTATAGACGTGTGTATGCATATGCAGTCATCAATTATGTGAGAGGGGCAAAGGATACTTGAAAATATTGTCAAAATAACTTACATTTAATTTATTTGTATGTGTCTGTGAAGAAATGTTATATACGCTAATAACATTCCCTAATTACAGAGCTCTATGGAAAGAGGAAGCACGTCATTTATATTACGCAACAAAATCACAATATTACCCATACTAATACACCCTAATGACTACAGTAAAACAAAAACAGGAAACAATCGTTTCACTAATTACCACAGTTATTGTAATCCCAAACATCAAGAAAATAGAAAAAGAAGAATGGAGAACAAAAATAGGGTAAAATTACATGCTGAAATTATTTTTATTCGATGTATACGAATTGTATGTAATAACGTGCGTAGGGATATGAAATTTATTGAAATTGTTTTCAAAAAAAGTAAAAGCAATCGTAATTAATCTATTTCAAGCACAATTTTTCTACTGTTACCCAAAGTTTTTCCCATTTTGTTGCGTGATTCTGTACTTAAACATCCACAACATAAGCGAAAGTGTAACTAAATCCTGTGATCGTATGCATTTCAAAATTAGTCCACACTTTACATTTCTAACTGAAAAGCTTGTAATACAAGTAATATAAGTAGGAGCATAGAGCCTCCAAGATGGGTAAAATTTTCCACTTTGTTAATAACCGTGCTGTCAACAAGCATATTATCAGAGTTTCTTTATTTTCAAAGATTTGTTTCATGTCTTAAAAATAGGATCTGTAAGATATCGAAGGAGAAGATGGAACTTCATCTTTATTGTACCCATATATTGCTTTTGCCGACTTCAGAATAAGAGTAGAAGACCAAAGATTTCATATTTAACACTCTAAGCCCTGAAACCCAGATCATATTTGTATATTGAAGAACAAAGGTCGAGTTACTACTAGAAGACAGTAAGGCCTTTATAGCAGCTTGTCTTCAGAAAAAAATAGAATTCTTGCAAAGACTTAAATTTTAAAAATACTGGAGATATACGGCAAACTTAAGAATATAGCAAAGTTGGCTAATTGGGGAGTAACAACAGTTTTGTACCAAGTAAAATCCAAAAAACTTTAACGCAAAGGATAAGGTCACTCCGCATTAAAAAACGTGGTTATAAACCAAATAACTGCTTAAAAAAATGAGCCAAGTGCGATTAGCTAAAAGTGGATATCATTTGCAATTCAAATACAATTTAAATACACAAGCGTGCTCAAAATAGATAATAGATCTGCTACGAAAAGGTATTCTAGAGCCTAGGTTTCTTAAGATGGTACTAGAAATCTTCAGTCCATCTGATATCCTTACTACCTTCGACCGAAAATAGAATACGATCCTATTATATTACTAGGCCTAGTCTATTTTGAGCCTTATCGAATGCAGAAGAGAGCAAAGGTTTAAGTTAATAGGTTTAAGTTAGAAGACGTGTACTTGCCATTGAGACAAGTAAAATACTCGGAGGTCAAGCTGACCCATTGTAATACGTGCTAAAAGAGAGGGGTTAATAGAGGGGATAGGGAAAAGGAGAGGAAGTAAATGATCTTTAACAACTTTATTCGAAATTCGTTTTTCAGCCAAACTACTGACATGTCTCACTGTGCACAATTTTCCAATTATGTACGTAATTTTCAATTTTCAAAGCCCAGGTCAGACACACCCAACAAAACGAATTATGTAAAAATATTTCTTCGGCGACTTCATCTCAGCAGATTTCTGGTAAAAACTCTAAAAGTAAATAAAATTGCCATGAAAAGTTTCTCAACAATCTGTCGTTCGGAGTCAATTTTAAACTGTAGTTCCCGCCACTCATGTATAAAAAAAATTAATACGCACAACATGAGTGGTGTTGAAAAGCTAGGCCTAGGTAATCCTGACTGAAGGGTTGTAATGAAAAATTATGTATGTATGCATGTTTTAATATTACGGGCATAATGTCTCTCAAATTATTACAATCTGAAGTCTTGTCTTTTTTTTGTATTTTTATAATCGCATCTTATATCCAGTCTTCTGGAATTTTTCAGTTCCCCATATGGTCTGAATGGACTTGTACTCTTTGTCATTTCTCCTCAGAAGGTTTACTTACCACGATAGTCACCTAAAATTCAAGCACACTGGGGCATTGGGTATTCAAACTTTAACATTTAAAATTGTCTATAAATATAGGACTAGAAACCTCATTGAGATATTTCGCCCATCTGGTGATGGATTGTTGGATTAATCAGAAAATTACTAGTCTTCTACACTCGGATTCCATTTTCCTTTGTCTCGTCTACACATTCACTTTACACTAGGCTCTTAGGGTTGAGTAAATTCATTAAATTCTACGAAAATCATCACGTATTTAATCATAATTGAATGACATTCTCCTTTCATCAAGTATTCCCCATATTTCATAAGAATATTTTCGAACGAAGGTAAATAAAATCATTGAACGAATATAAAATTAATGATGAAGACGCAATACGAAATTCCCCACCAGAAATCCATGTTCATTTAAAAATTTTCCTGTCTTTTATACATGCACAGCACATTTTTAATTGAAAGCTTAGATGGTAATGCCTTAACCTCTGATATTTTCATTGCACTTGAAATAGAACAATAAAATCATTTCAAAATATGTCCTACTGTTACAAACGCACTTGCCAGCATGAAGGAGATGAGCATAGGATTGAAGTCTTACTGTTCTATTAACACTAGAGTGGAACACCAACGCATTTCTCTATACGTCGTCTTGTTCATTTCAACCTTCTTCTTTGCATTCAGCAGTCTCTGCCAAACCAATGCTTTCCAATACTCAATATTTTGCACTTTCATCACTGAGTGAACAGACATGCAAGCATGTGCACCAGAAGAAATGAAAATGAGTTTTCATTGATAATGTATTGATGCAAGTGATAGGAAAACTATGGCAACATTTAAAAAAAAGTGTTGCTGCAAGTGTTGAATGTTGTCTTTCCAAGCAATACTGTAAGTATTGTTTTGACAAATTGAAAAAAGGCTATCCTGAACTTTGTTCGATTGGTATTCCAAATGTGTAGGTGATTTTCGTATAATATGGCGTATGGGTTGTTCTATATTTAAATGAAAGTTTGAGTTTCTACATGAATACATAACAGATTAAATTGTAATAAATTATTGCAGCTTCCTTTTAAGTAGAAAAGCCTTTAAGTTATAGTTTATAAAAGAAACATAATTTCGCTTGAAAAATTATCGAATTAAAGTATTCTACAGGAAAACTATGTAATTGTAACTAAAACAAGCGAATAAAATCTTAAACCCCATGAAGCAAAAGTTATTTATCATAATATTTCCCTTCCAGTATAGGGTATCTAATAAATATCAGTTACTTCTGCCGCCATATGCTATTCCTTAGTTTTTCCGAAGTTAAAAATGACTGTTCATTGTACCATTTTTGTTTCCTTAAAGTTTCCCAAAAAAAGCAAAAACTTTCGAAATATGCAACAAATTTTTCAGTAATTGTTACAAAAAGTTTAGCAAATTTCTTTTAAGACAACAATGAAAAGATTTTTTTTGCAATACTAGACGTGTAAAGAGTAGAAAGAGCTTTGATTTTAAAGGAAATAAAAGTAGAAAATTTATTAATTTAATTTTCCGTTTAAGTTAAAAAAATTTTTTTGAGAAGTTTTCAGTTTATTAGTGGTTGCTGGGAGGAGAGGAATGGCTTGTGATATATGCAAAATTTTCTAGTGTTTCAATATGTATTTTATGGATGTTTCCTTTTACATTTTAATTGAAAAAAAAAACAGTTCGTTCTTTACACGCTAAAAGGGAGCTTTATAGGGAAAGAATATTTTTGCACTGTGAGCAGTAACCGATTATTTTTCAAACTCCATAGCATACTCGTCAACATCATATTTTAATTTTTCGTTGAGGTTTACTTAGTTTAAAATATGATTTATTCATGAATTAAATACTCATACATACATATGTACATATTTGATCATTAAAACCCTCCTGTCAGGATTACGACCTAGCTTCTCACACAACTTATGTTGTGTATGTTAATTTTATACATGAGCATCGGGACCTACAGTTTAGAGTCGACTCCGAACGACCACAGGCGAGAATATACAGCAGATATATATGCCGGAAGTTGCCGTAGTCTAGTAGTTAGTGTGTTGGCTTAGTAGACATAAGACCTCAGTTCAAACCATACGTCAGATATCTCCAACAAAACGATATGAAGAAAATATTTCTTCGGCAACTGCCTCGCAGCAGATTTCAGGCAAAAACTCTGAGAGTAAATAAAATTGCAATGAAAAAGTTTGTCAAAAATCTGTCATCCGGAGTCGACTTTAAACTGTAGATCCCACCACTCATGTACAAAATTAACACACACAATACAATACAAATACAAAATTTTTTATACAAAAAATACAATACCAAATTTTTTAATAATAAATAAATAAATAACTAACTAATACAAAATTTTTTAATTATTGCTCGCTTATTATTAAGGGAGGTAAACGTTTAAGTAGCCCCTACCCTTATGATGTCAAAATATCACAGGCGGGAATATGCAACAGATACTTATGTCGGCTTTTGATCATATCATTATGATACCTACAAAATCATATACTTAAGCTCGAAAAGTTCCATGTATTTTTCACTTTACAGGTTAACACTTGTGATCGTACTCGGAGTAATACTCGAGGGCATAGATACAAAGCTGATCCATCTAAAACTGAGAACATGTCAATCATATTGACTCTACTTTAACTCCGAGCATTTATTTTAGAAGTCAAGTATAGTACTATGGTTGACAGATATGGTGCACAGCCACAGCAAAACGAAATTCTGCACCAACAATTTTATTTCCAAGCTTGTATTAATAGAGTTTTTTCCCCAAATTTTGAACAGGAGCTGGTACAAATCTGCATTCAACTACTTACAACGAAATTATTTGAATGAAACAATTCCTAACAGAAAAGGCATTGTATTCTATCATGTCGATGCCTGGTCGCACCATTGATCACATTTATGAGTATTAGCTAGTCAAGTCTGACTACTTTGCAACATCTGAGTACCACTATGTTTTATGGTAAAATAAACTATTGACATCTGATACGCCGCTGTAAATAGTGTGATAAAATTTATGACCAATAAACCACAGAATTTGTACACCGAAAATAATAAGAACTCGTTGATAATAAAGAAGTTTTACTGTTATGATCAGTAAAATTTTTATATTTCTGTACATTAACTTGTATTGATGCCCACTGTGGCTTAAGCTCAATATCTGCCATTACTCATTATGACCAGGTATTATAAATAATATTTCAAATCTTTATTTCCATTTTATTTCCAAATTGATGAGGCTTTCTGTCAATGAGGCTTTCAGCTCAATTCTTTCTGTCAACTGCCCAGATGTTTGTTATTTGACAAAAACATGTTTTCAGAAATTTAGATTGTTGTTGTTGAATTTGGATGGTTGTCCGTAATAGACTTTAGTCGAAGATTTTTGCACAGTAATTTAGTAAAAATGAAAGTGATTGATAGTTAACAATTTAGTCATTTCAAGTGGATAACCGTATTTGCACATGAAATGATCCCGCCGACATTCTCTCTGCTTTGGCGTTTTAACTTGCTTTGATTGTGTCTGTAATGCTGAGATTGCCAGCTATGTCAGTACCACCTATTTTCGGTGGACTATTATTGGACGACAATGAAATATTTTGAAGCTTGAAAAATGTCGTAAGAATTCCAGTCAGTAAATTAGGAAATTTTATTTAAAATTCATATATAGAACTAAATGTATTATTGTAAATGCAAATTTATGTACGAGTATATACATAAACATACATAATTGGTCATTACAACCCTTCAGTCAGGATTACGACCTAGTTTCTCACACCACTTATGTTGTGTGTGTTAATTTTATACATGAGTGGCGGGACCTACAGTTTAAAGTCGACTGCGAACGACAGATTTTTGAGAAACTGTTCATGGCAATTTTATTTACTACAGAGTTCTCGGCAGAAATCTGCTGAGAGGCAGTCGCCGAAGAAATACTTTTTGTATTTTATTTTGATGTCTGGCCTGGGGCTCGAACCCTGGCTTTTCGTCTAATAAGCCAACACACTACCTACTAGACCACGGCGACTTCGTATATACATAAAGGAAAAATCAATATTTCGTGCCTAAGTATTGTATGATTGGAGATATTTCAGTGTTTTTCATTAAAACCACAATAACTCATTACAGTCCAGATTCCAGAATCATAAATATACTTGCATTTAATATCAGTTTTACGATTGTGTCTGCTGCCATAAAACATGAGCCGAATGTTTACGATAGACATGAATATGGAGTGTTCTTATCTACACAAAACACAGCACTAAGTGCAATAAAACACTATCATTATACGATACTGCTGCTATTGTTGTTTGTCTTTGTAAACATTGCATTGAAAACAAACAACATGTTTTAAGCAAAAAAAACTATTTTTTCACATACAGTAAGCATCAAAAGAATCTGTACACCGTAGATAAAATTCTAACAATCACCAAACTCAACTTTTACCTATTAAGGAGAGTGCCCGAAAAAAATTTTACAATATTTTAAATTTTTGTAAATTTTTTTTTATGTTTTCTTGTTTCAATTTTTAATAAATAAAAATAGCGGTATTTTATTACTGCATATTTTTTAATGTACAGTTTCTTTTGGCGGCCACTGTATACTCACTTGCATATGGAATTATGAAAATAAACATAAGGCACATACATAGATAGAATAGAAAAGAGGGATACATACTTACAAACTTGAAAACAAAACAAAACATGTTTTTGAAAAATACAAAACAAAAAGGCGTTAACAACAATGGAAGCAAAGAAAACTTTTTTGTAAATTTAATGTATGTTGTCTGGATAATGTAATGCAGGCGTAATTAAATTTTTTAGTAAATTTTAGTCGTTCAAAGCAAAGGGAATTTGTTTAGTTTTCTTTGAAATTCAACTGGAACTATAGTAGCGTACTATTGTAACCTAGTGTTTGTATCTGATGTTCGTATTAATTTTATCTCATATTTTATTTACGACCATTTCTAAATAAGAGAGAGTATAGGGACCTTAAATGTTACATAAAGTCTGTATTTTCTTATTCCATTGTTCTGTTTTTATTCTCCATTTTTTGCATTCTCATGTTTATTTTATAATTCACTTGAAAACGGAGAAAAAAGGAAACATAAATTTGAAAAGTAAACATATTTTATAATTCATAAATTTCATTATAATTTTACAACTCTTTTCTTATTTGTTCATTACTTGGAAGTTTGTACATTCAAACTAAAAAAGAAAAATTAAAAGATTTTTGTCAAAACTTTAATGTTAAACAAAGAAGAAAAAATACCTACAAGTGAGAAGCATGTACCAGTCATGTTCTACTATTGCCAGTTGTAATGTACAGCATTGGATGCCTTTCCGTCTACGGGATTCATATTTAATAAAACTTTTTGGAATTTTCGAATACAAATTTCTTTTTGACTCTTGATTGGCTAGTATAAATTGACTAAGAGCAACCACAGTGGTAATTGAAATAACATGCTGACAGCAAGCCACCCATATGCTTTAATAAAATGAAGTATTCCATCGAGTCGCCATAGTCTAATAGGCAGTGTGTTGACTTATTAGACGTGAGGTCACGGTTCAAACCCCAGGTCAGATATCTCCAACAAAACCAAATACGAAAAAATATTTCAGCGGCGACTTCCTCTCAGCAGATTTCTGGCATAAACTCTAACAGTAAATAAAATTTCTATGTAAAATTTCTCAAAAATCTGTCGTTTGGAATTAACTTAAAACTGTCCTTTCACTCATGTATGAAATAAACAATTACAACATATGGGGTATGAAAAACTAGGTCGTAATCCTAACAAAAGTATTCCATCGAGATCATCATAATACTCCCATGATGATACAAAGATTCACTGAAAATTTTGAAGTGCAGACGGGGAGGTGCGATATCAATCACTAATCGTCCTTGCTCAAGGAGTTGGTATACTTTATTCCGATTTACCTAACCATACATTACAAACACAAGCAGACAGGGACCGCAGCGTTTCAAAAATTGAAGGAAAGATATTTTTCTTATTGGTGCTTGAAGATATGTATGTATACGAACTTTCCACTTAAGCTGTCAAACTGATCTAATTGCGTTTTGCAGAACTCCACGGAATTTAAATATACAGCATTAAGTAAAGGACCAAAGCAAATATACGTGTAATATGGCATATTTACTATGGATAGTAGTGATCAGAATAAATCGTTCGACCACATCGTATAACAATTCCCTTCCAATTTCACCTGGCACGCAGCTTTATCTTTCTTATTCTCCTTTTGGACATATGCACCATCTGTGACGTTTCGCTTTGCATCATTCGCAGTCTTTTTTATTCATATTACTGCCACATGTCATCGTTCTTACTTCTTATTCGCTTCAGGACATGTTCAATTTCATTCCGTTTTGATAGTGAATCGTAAATGGAAATTTTGTCCATTAAATTTATGGCATCCAAACATCAAGCCCTTGTTTGTATACAGATTTTTCTTCAAATAGTTGAGAATTGTTTAGTCATGAGTACCTAGTTCCTTAATAACATTCAATGTCTTCCATGATTTCATAGAATTTTGTAGCGAATGCTTGACTAGCTCCGGATGCATTTTGAACGTTAAAATATTGAAATAAAGCAAACGGCTTGATTGATATTTTTCTAGTTACATCATCCTCTTTATCATCATCCATACTTTAAAACTTTTTTCGACAGTCAGCTACATATTCTTACTCCTTTGTTTAATTAATATTAACGTAAAGCAGGATGTTAATGTTGCGAATTCTCACTCAACTGAGAGATAACTTCTCACAGAATAATCCGACTTTAATAATGCCTTCTACCACAGCAAGGCTTTCTAACATAGCATTAGCTTCGTACAGTGTTATCTAATGCAATTAATATTGCCACAGATATTATATATTAGAACCGATTATTGACAATTTGTAACCGAACGTTTTCAAACACCCTGTATATTAATCGACGTTATGTCAAGGTAGGTTAGGTTAGCGGGTAGCCTGCCGTTCACAGGCAAGTTCACTCAGTGGCCATATGGCAAATTGTGTTGCCCAGTGAGAGATAAGGCCCTCATAATTCGTTAGTCGCGGGGTTGAACCACCCGAAGTTCCGCATGAAATCGGTCGGTTCCCTTAGTGGCACGTTCGCCCCCATGCTCAGGACTTTTTTTGAAGCCCAAAACTGAACTGAGTCTGCCCTGAAGTGCCGGGCACCCATATAAAAGGTGTTGCACCGAAATCGACATTTAAATGTTAACAAATAAAAGAGCCTTCTAAACCCTAAAAGCCGCTAAATTTTCTTACATTCATAAGGTGGAACTCTATCTCTTAGACGTGCTCCCATTCCTAAGACTTCAATAGACTTCAAGTTAAATTAGATTCCATTGTTTTCTTATAAAATTATCATCCCTTTTTCTGTAATCCTACAGTCCATCTAAAAGGAAATAACAAAAAAAATGTCCTTAAAATTCTTACAATATTTTCACAATTCATTCAAACTTTCCATTAAAATATGTTTTAATTAAAAGGTTTGTGTAGAGTAGTGTGCCTCTGTCTTAGTTTAAAATTTCTTACATTATTAAGACCAACAGGAACGCGTATCCCTTTAATCAGTAAAATGAAGCAGGACTTAATTATATTCAAATGAACAACTTTTTACAGCAAAAAGAAAGAAAGAAAAGAAAACAATTTAAGGATAAGAATAAAGCAAAGGCAAACAGGCGGTGGTCCTTATAGCTAAAGATTCTCTGTATCAGCATTTGCAGTCAGAAAATGTGCCACAGCAAATAAATGTTTAAAATTATTTGCTAAAATCTACACACAATAATCATTACACAGCTTGTTAAGTCGATGATGTAATAAAGTTTTTACAATTTTTTCTTGTTTTTTTTTGTAGATTTAATCACAGGATTTTATTTTAATCCTACAATTGAATTAAATGTTCGAGAAGCACATAAAAAATGTTTTTCATTCAGTTTTTCATTGTTTTTCAGAATGGCGTTATAAAATGGCATTAAAAAGCGATTAAAAATATGAATACAAAATGATTATCGAAACGAACGTGATTTGCTACAGTGACTTGGAAGTAAGAAAAAAAGAAAAAAAATTAATAAAAATTGTTTAATACTTATATTAGAGATGTTCTTTGAAGAAACAAGTAGCTTCAGTAATACATTTCTACATCTTTTTTTTATTATTACTTTATATTACATTACTTTATTGTATTGATTTCCTAAGAGGGAAAAACATAACATCTTCATGACCAGTATTTCAAGTACGGAATGAACTGCAAAACTTGAAATTCTCATATCCTCTTATCTACCAGTGGTCAATTGGTCTCATATAACAACAACGAATATTATCTCACGACAGGTCAATACGTGCTTTTATTTATCTAATCTCCCAAACTTTTATAAAACGTATATACACTGAGTAGAGTGGATATTTGCACGACTGTGTATAGAAAAGGGTGAAACAGCTCACTGAAATGATCACCGCTGCAGCGTGTCTTATGTTTCACTGCCAAATCAAATTGTTTTCAAGTGAAATGAGGTATTGCTTTCGAAAGACGCACATATTGTCTTTCCCGTAGAGCATATCGTTACTTACTTACTTCATTGATCATTAGTCAGGACAACGAGCAAGCTTCTCACACCATCCATATTGTGTGTGTTAATTTTATAAATGATTGGCGGGACCTTCAGTTTAATGTCGACTCTGAACGACAGATTTTTAAGAAACTTTTCACTGCAATTTCATTCTACTCTCAGAGTTTTTTACAGAAATCTGTTGATAGAAACTCGCCGAAGAAATATTTTTTCACATTTCGTTTTGTTGGAGATGTTTGGGCTTGTGTTTGAACCCTTGACAATAAGCCAACACACTATCTATTAGATTACGGGGACTTCTAAAACTCTGAGCATACATGCTCGGTGTCAATTAACCAAAATATGACATAATGTGTTACAACAAAAATTCGTTCTTTAGCCGGATGTTTTTTCTTCAGAAATTTTTTCTATCACAAAGAGATTCACATAGAATGCAACGGACCTACACACTACCTACTACACTATTGTGTTGTCTTATTAAACGCGAAGCCACGGTTCAAATCACCGGTCAGACATCAAAACGAAATATGAAAAAATATTTCTTCGGCGACTTCCTCTCAGCAGATTTCTGGCAAAAATCGGAGACTACATAAAACTGCCATGAAAAGTTTCTCAAAATATCGGTCGTTCGGAGTCGACTTTAAATTGTAGGTTCCGCCACTTATGTATAAAAAAAATTGGCACACACAACATGAGTGGTGTTGAGAAGCTAGGCCCTAATCATGACTGATGGGTTGAAATGTATTTATGTATGTACTACCTACTAGACTATGTCAAATACCATCTCACAGTCTCCGTCTTTTTGTTTCGTAATTAAAGGAAAACTTTTAATATAAAAGCACTTAAATAGGGTATCACATGCGTAAAGTTTTCGTGTAGCTCCTAAAGAACACCCCTGCAAATACCAAACACACATCCATTGTTCTGTGTATTACTGAATGCCTCCTCCTCTCCATTCAATTTAAACAATCTTGGCTTTTGTGTTTCTCTAATGATATTTTAATAACATTTTATTTACGTCCCCTTAGAAGCATAAAATAATATGTGATGAAGTCATTCCAGTGGACAACAATTACGTTTCTTCTAATTGCCTTGAGAAGTTAATTAAAGTATTAATTTCTTTCATACCAACACACATGCACACCCTAACAGATGCTAAACAAAATACTTTTGACAACGAAAATGTCAACAACAAGGAGAGAAACCATTTAAAAAGATACTCTGCTAAGACTTTTTTAAGATTATTTAACAATGCGCCAAAAGGACACATACATATGTTGGTATATATTTAAGTGTGTGTAAATGTGTCTTATGTATGTATGTACGTGCCACATATGGCATATTATATTCCAAGAAAAGGAACGAATAATAAAAATAAAGTTCATTTAATAGAAATTAACAGAGATACAGTAGGAAGATAAGTTTTCTTTAATTTACTTTCTATAGGCTGTAGATATTCTATATGTATGTATTTGGTGGAGGTATACGTCCCCACAAACTCACACCATCTACAGGAATATGAAAATACATTCCAGCAATGTCTAAATGAGTTTCACGATGTGATTGCGAATTTAATAGAAAAATTCTGTTTCATATTATATGTAGGAATTCTTGGGTTTGATTCAGGGGTTTTTTCTCTTTAATTTTTATGGAGTGCTACGCGTGCGCCCATAAATAAAGAATTTATTCACATGAATGTGATTTTTTTTTTGCAAACAGCTTTATGACTACTAAACTTCCAATACTGTATCTTGCGTGTCAGGTAATGTTGGCTACATTTCAAAAATAAATATTCTAGGATGATGGGTAATAATAATGGTACATATTTTTAAAGTTTTATACATCAAATAGGAGTTTAATAAGGATCTATAGTCAAACTAAAATTAACGTTAAGAGGCCTAACTCCCATACAGAAAAAGGAAACTGTAGTGGTGCAAACTGCTAACTATGAGCACTGTAGTGTGGTACTGTCGCCTTTAATTGAAAATGAACTTCAGAATAACAGGTTTTAAACCACACTACACATCTAAGGGCTGGGGATTATCTACAATTCGATACTTTAATTCTTACACGATCATATCCAAGCTTTGGATCGTAACTTAAAAGGACAAATTCTACACGAATGCATACATACATAATTAGCCATTAGCAACCCTTTAGCCAGGATTACAACCTAGCTTCTCACACCACTTATGTTGTGTGTGGTCATTTTATACATGAGTGGCTGTACCTAAAATTTTAAGTCGATTAATTTCTCTCAGAGTTTTTGCCAGAAATCGACAGAGAGGATGTACCGAAGAAATATTTTATTTCATATTTCACTTTGTTTGAGATGCCTGATCTGGGGTTTGAACCGTGACTGCACGTCTAATAAGCCAACACACTATATACTAGACTACGCAGGCTTCTGGGCGAATGCTGTCATTTAATCACCAATGATGTAAGCACCGATTTCAATGGAGAAAGTATTTTATCATCGGTGTTATTCTCAATCTTAATTGATTATTTATACAGCAAACAACTATAGAAGATTCATTGTGCTCAAGATCTACCACCAGTGAATCATATACGTGGTTGATAATTTGATTAATTTTTAATAGATTTCAAAAAAACAAAAAAAAATAAAGGAATCTACAACGGACATCTCTCCAGGAGGTCAAAATTGTATATCCTTACAAAAGTCTTTCCCCATCAGGCGTCAGGGGACAAGTTCCCCTTCTTCGTGAAAGTGTAAATCTGTATCGCATGGATTGATTGTAATGTACTTCATTCACTAAAGCACACCACCTCAGGCAAATAGTCATTTGTAATTTTAAGCACAGAACGTGGTCAGTCATCAAACAAAATACTGCACTCTCATGAGGGGCGATGTTGTTTTGCAAGTAAGTGTTCATCACCATACAGTGAACAACACCCAAAACTAATAGCAAAAAGTTAAATTAATTCCTTTGCGATTCAGTGATAGATTGGAATGAAATCGAAACGTATCTGATGTAAATCAATAGTGTTCAAAAGAGATCTTAGATGAAGTAGAATTAAGCTTGGCAGATGGTAGTGAAAATGAGATCAACTTCAAGAAAGATAATTCTGTTATGGTATGGCTATGGCATTTGATTCTGAATTCTGCTATTAACTGTAAAGAAGTCGCAGTAGTCTAGTAAGTTGTGTGTTGGATTATTAGATGTGAGGCCCCGGTTCAAACCCTTGATCAAACATATCCAACAAAACAAAATATGAAAAAATATTTCTTTGGCAACTTTCTCTCAGCAGATTTGTGGCAAAAGCTCTCAGAGTAAATAAAATTGTCATGAAAATGTTTTTCAAAAATCTGTTGTTCGAAGACAACTTTAAACTGTAGGTTTCGCCACTCGTGTAAAATATTAACACACACAGCATAAGCGATGTGAGAATCTAGGTCGTAATCCTGACTGAAGGATTGTAATGACCTATATATGTATGTATGTATGTATATATGTATGTAAGTATTAACTAAATTGAAACAAGCACTTCAGTTGATCAACAGAAAAGACACTGTATTCCATTATGGCCAATGCCAGAAACAGAGAGAGTTTTGGTGGGGCAATTCATCCACCATATTGCTTGAACACTGTATTTTCAGACGATCTTTTCTTTCAACCTCTACAGAACTCTCACAATTTACTTCTATAAAGATCAGTCAGGAAAAACGAATTTAATAGGATTCACGATCAGAGAATTATCCTAAAAATTGATTCACCTTAAAAATTGACAAAATGTTATCGACCAGAGTAGCACATATTTAGTTTCATGAAGCTAGTTTAAAATAAACGAGAAAGGTTTTTAAGTTGTGGTCAGATTTTGGCCAAAATAACCAACCTTTCTCGAGCACCCAATATTATTTTAATTGCTTTTCAGCAGCTCAAGAAAAAACCATGAGCTTACATAAGATTAAACATTGTTTATCATATCCATGTGACTGTAATGACAATTTTTCACAATAAAATTAATTAAAACACTCGAATCTGCAATCATTCAATTATTCAATAATAATTCGCCTGCAATTTTATATAAATTTAATCTGAAATCGATTTACAAATAAAATACTGAAAGCATTAAAAATTAATTATTGAAACTCTAATAGTCATTGAATATTGAATTAATTACATAATAATATTACACTGAAGTTAGAGAATAAAATTTTATAAAAATAACAATCATACGCCACCATGTCTCACTTGATAGAGGCCAATGGAGAATTGTGCTTCAATTATAAACTCATGACTATTATGCATCTGAAACAGATAAACAGATAAATAAATAAAGTTTTTAAATTAATGTTTTTAAATAAAATTCAACTTTTTTTTTGTATTTAAAATCTCATTAAAGCTTCTGGTTAAAACTTGCATTATTTACACGAGTTTCACACTTTCATGGTGGAATTTATTTTTGTTTTTTTTGTTTTTTGTTGTATGGTTTTTCATTCATTAAAAGATTTGTTTTCTCTGCTTTTGTGTTTTGTTGGATTAAAAACAAAAAGTATAAAAAGAAAAACATTGAAAATTATTTATAGTTGAAGTGTTGCTGTACAACATGATACTTCGGCAAAATAACAATGAACAGCGAACAGCGTAATTATTATGAATAGAATGGCGGGATTAAAGTGTGCTGATGTTATGGCGAAGACCCTAGAAATAGTGAGTAATATAGCGCCACTGCTAAGTAGTACAAAACAAAAGCGATTAAAATAAAATTTGTTTGAATTAAAGACGCATTTAAAAATTTAAAGCGTCGTTAAGAAGTCAAAAAGCCTATAAGGAATTGGTTTCATTGAAGTATTTTTGAAATTATGGTAGCTTTTAATAAAAGAGCCCACATAGACCATAAGAGAAGTTATACAGTGAATATGTTTTGGGGATATGAAACTGAGTTTTAATCTTCTTTGACATAGTATCCCTACATGAAGTCAAGATTTCTTAAAAAGCCTTGCAGCAAGAATTTTTTTTTGCAGGCATAGATAAGCGGAAATCCTGCAGAGCCTTGGCATTGGTACCTCATAACTGACTCTATTCCACGGTACCATAAGACTAACTTGAATATCTTATAGTTTTCTTAAGAAGTATCTTCTTTAGGAGCTCACGATATCTACAATTGAAAAGAATTTAAACAATGAAAAGTTTCTCAAAAAATCTTTCGTTCGTAATCGGCTTTAAACTGTAGGTATCTCCACTTATAGATAAAATTAACACACACAACATGGGTAGTGTGAGAAGCTAGGTCGTATGTATGTGTAAGCATGCAATATTTTGCTACCTTCAGTCAATAATTCAAAATTCATAAGTGTTCATCAATAACTGGCTCATAGTCATATGAAGTATAAACTCAATCAACACCATCATCAATACGTATCCATTGAACTTAGATCACAATGAGCCCTTACTAAGACAAATAAAATTTAGAAAATTGAGATAAGTAGTGTTTGGTTGGTAGCCGCGTCAATGACATATTTTAACGCCGATATTGCATATTCCATTGCAAAATTCTAACTAGTGGTTAGCTTATCTCAGCTATCCAAATACTTGAAGATGTTAATTATATTAAAATCATTCAGTTAATAAATCACAGGTACTTAAAATTGTTTCCTCTTATATTTCCAAGTGCCGGACAGTGGCAGAGATGATATACTCAATACATCGTCTTTAAAGGTTATTTAGAGGTATTGTTAGCGTTCAGGTATATGTACCCAGATGGCTGCACTAAGATTACATTGTTAGGTCAATCGTTCGCTGTCAATTTACCACACCGAACCGAATGAATAGTAGACTCTTGCATTAGGAGTCTAATGCAAGTACAGTCTAAATCTGTACTGCTGACTCCAAACTTTTATAATCGACTATAAAAGTCCTTACTTGTGAAAAACGATTATTGGGAAGCCTTGGGCTGCCAGATAATCTCCAATTTGCCGCCAATGTGTGAAATTAATATTGAAATACAGCACCATAAAAAATTTAAACCATTTCGTCTATAATCATATAACAAGAGAAGAAACACAAACAAGAATTCGCTTCAATAAATAAAATCGTAGTATTTCAGACCACAAATATAAAAAAACAAATCTTTATTAAATAAACTTTTAAGTACAGCTTCTTATTCGCTTCATTAAAAGGAGTATGAAAAACATTCATTTGCTTGCGTGATTTTATGCAGTTTATTTAAGATTTCATCTTCTTCTTTGCACTTTTCTTTCTAAGAAAACCATTGCAAGACATTGATACACTTAAATGTGGGTGAAGGATGGTGGATGCAGGATCGAGTAAAAACACCTGCAACATGATACTTAAAACAAAACAAAAAAATAACATAATCATTATCAGTAGAGTGGCAGGATTAAAAAGTGTTAAATGCTTTAAGTACCACAGCCAAGCAAAACTCAAATAGTGACAGCAAAAAGGGTGTGTAAAAAAACTAAACAGTAATTCAACGTAAGAATCAAATGTAAAAAGCAGCGCACTTCTTACAGAAAGGCATACATAGGAATGCAATGAAACAATAGTTTTTTTTAACTCCTTAAAGGAAACAAGTTTTATACATGCATGCAGAGTTTAAAATCGCATTAATTGAACTTACCTTACTTTTAACGTTAAGTTCTACAAATCACTCGCAATTTGTTTAATAGGTCGTAAGTGAAATGAATGTCGATTGTTATAGGAGAATAAAAATCGTATTCAGCAATAAAACACTTTCCCAGCCGTATGACATGCGGAAAAAATCTCCAGCTGGTGTTATAAAGAGCATAGCGTTGTTTAGGTGGAGACAAGAGTTAAGAGTTAAGCCATTATGTCACTGAGTATTTGCTAGAAATATTAAATTAGAGAACTGCTTTTCTAAATACAAGATTTTAAACAATTGCCGCTCATTTATTTGATTGTAGCTGGTAGTTTTCCAATTAGTTTTGTACGCTATTGTGGACAGAAGAGAGAACATATGCTCTTCGGGTTGAGATTACAATATCTCATCAGAGACTTTATGAAATTACTTGACTTCCGATATGTAGGCATGATAGACCGTCATTTCGAAATGAATACGATCTGAACCAGACCTTTGATCTCTATTTATTAGGAACATCACTCCTCCTATAGGAGGATATGGATAGGCATCATCTCTCTCAAACTTTAAATTGTATTTGCTAGAAAAAGATGGGATAACGAACTCATTGGTTGAAAGGCCAAATAGATATGATCTGATATGTATATATGCAGAACAAAATTTGCTTTAAACTTGATTTGATTCCACCTTAAGTCCTTCGTAGCAGTTATAATGGAGCACTGGCCTCTAGGTATACACGCCCGAAGTCTTACAATACCTCAAAATGACTTTTACACAAACCGTATCGACGAAGAAAAAGACTAGAATGCAGAATATATTCTCTGTCAGTGTCCAGCGCTTGGGAATATAAGAGGAAATACAATTTTATTCACCCAGAATTTACTGACAGAAAGATAAGAAAAGAATTCACATAAAATTCTTCTTAAAACTATTGGCATGACTGGGATATTACAACTAGAAATTAGAATTTTGTAACATAGTAAGCAATATCGATGTTAAAATATGTCACTCAAGCGGTTACCAATTTAACTGAACGTATCTCCAATTTCTATGTTTTGTTTGTCATGGTATAGCCCCGTGATCTAAGAGTCATGTATCCGTATTGATAATGGTGTTGAACGAGTTTATCCCTCATATGGCAGTGGTTGATCAGCACTTGCATTCTTTTCAGTTGGGATTATGGCCCAGCTTCCCACACCACTTATGTTGTGTGTGTTAATTTATACACAAATGGCGAGGCCGGCGGTTTAAAGTCGACTACGAACAACAGATTTTTGGGAAACTTCATTGCAATTTTATTTACTCCAGAGTTTTTGCCAGAAATCTGTTGAAAGGCAGTGCCCTAGGAAATATTTTTTTTAAATTACGTTTTTTTTCTGATCAAGGGTTTCAATCGTGGCCTCAAGTCCATTAACTACGTACTAGACTACAGCTACTATTGCATTCGTACAACAGAGTATATTTTTCAACTGAGTTAAATAATGTATGTTTCGTTAGTCTTGATATTGTTGTGCTTCTACATACAGATTGCAGTCATATGAATGTCACTCTCGCTTTGTTGATCTTTCTGTTCGTGTTTATTTCTGTGCAGTCTTCCTTATCTCTGTTGAAATTAAATACGTAACCGATTCAAGGGAAATATTTCATGAATTTTAATTCCATATAATTTCACCACAAATTCCAAGGAAATTTTCTCATTTAAAACTACAAAAAACATACATAGATGAAAAGAGAATAAAATCAAATCGTCTGGAATGCCTCAAATAACTTTTTCTAGTTTCTTAAAATTTCAAGCCTTAACTCTTCGATAGTCAAATTCCAGTCAAATAGCATGAAAGAGGAATATTTTTTATTTTCTTTTTTAAATTAGAAAAATGCCATCAAACCTAAAGCTGTAAAAGGATATTCCTCCTAGCATTCGTAAGAGGAGTTTAATGCACTACATGCGTACATATGTATATAAATATGGTAGAAAAAATATATAAAAACCCCTAAAGTATGAAAAATATCCTAAAGAGCGAAAAGAACTAAAAATAAAATGCGATAAAAACAAAACCATATAAAATGTGAAATTGCACTTCAATAAAAATAAGCAGGATAATTAATTTCCATCATCTTGTTTTATTCATTTTTTGCTTTTTGGTTTTATTTTTAGATTTTAAGTGTTATTTTACGTACCACTGCGTTGTAGTTAGTCTCACTGCAACAGTGGCGAATGTATCACTGTATTGCATGCCCCAAAGGTTACGATGTAAAGAGAGGACAAAAAAAGGAATTTTTAAATATTTCTTAAAATTTAAACGCATTATTTCTGAGGATATGCGTTTTAGGTCTCTAGCATAATAAGTATTATTTTTATTAAAATAAAGTTTAAATTAACGATACGATGATGTTGTCAACCCAAACTCTACGCCAAAAGGAGTCTTTTTCGGGGCGTATTAAAAGGTCTTGGATCTCACGTGGATCGATATCGTCTCCAATTAGACAATTTTGTCTGTTATCATTTATCCAGAAATGGGTCTCATCGCTGAAAAGGATTATTCGATGAGAGCTTACTCAACAAAAGCACATCACTGTCTATGGTTTTCCATGGTAATTTGCAAAACAGACTGAATAAGTTACAACTAATTTGACAGAGGTTGCTTCCACAAGGTGGACCTCACCAGCTGTCAAAATTCAGAAATCGCTATTGGAAGACCCGATAGAAAAATTTTTATTACGAGACAACATGTATCAACTATTAGTCGCCGTAGTCTAGTAGGTAGTGTGTTGGCTTATTAGATGTGAAGCCTCGGTTCAAACCCCAGATCAGACATCTCCAACTAAACGAAATCTGAAAAATAATATTTCTTCGGCGACTTCCGCACAGTAGATTTCTTGCAAGAACTCTCAGAGTATATAAAATTGCCATGAAATTATTCTTAAAAATTTTATGTTCGGAGACGAGTTTAAACTGTAGATCCCGCCACTCATGTATAAAATTAACACACACCACATAAGTGGTGTGAGAAACTAGGTTGTAATCCTGACTAACGGGTTGTAATTACCAATTGCGTATGTATGTGTATGGAAAACAACACTACCTATACATTTTTAATGAGCAACCAAATAACAATAATTTGACTACATCTGGAAGCATCGACGACAATGTTCATTTCAATCTAGACAAAGCTTGACAGCTTTTGGAAAACATATGGAACTCACACTTAAGATCTCTTTTATCTTTGTTGTGTAGCTTCAGTAGATACTTATTTACAAAGGCTGTTGCTTTAAGGGTGACAGATCTATCTAAATATGATTATTAGTATACTCTTATCTCTTTATATTGACGGCAGTTGAAGGGCACCAAATGACAGAGCATCCGGAGATTACTTATCGACGAAAAACACAGATGGATGTAAAAAAGGGCAGGATCTTGTCAAATTGACCATGAACTAACTGCTCACTGAATAAGCTACAGCCACTTTATAGGGATGCAGTGAAGAAGATTCAAATCATGCAATTTGGTTCCGTTCCCATCAACTGAGGTTCTGCCCTTACACTTTATGAAACAATTTACGAAATTATCTTGGCTTAAAATCTTTCAAAAAACAAATTGTTCAGAAATTAAAGCCAATTCGGTGAATAGGCTGAAACACAAATTGTTGTTGGTATTGAATTTCTATTCAAAATTTTATTCTCATGTGAAGCGATGAATAAGCGGAACTCCCGCTTTTGGAGAGAGGCTAATTCACAAGGTTTTGTTCAATAACCGATACATACACAGAAAATGTCTGTTTGGTGCACTTTATAGGATGATGGTGTCATTGGTCCATATGTCTATAAAAACTATGTTGATCAGAATGTTACTGGTGAACGGTTTTACGCAATTACTCCGGAAATTAAGACATGAAATGAGACAGTAATTGAAGATTCGAAAAATTTTTAAAGCATTTTAAGGAACTAAACTATTATGAGGTACTAAAGAAAGCAATACTTAAACAATTGAAACTACTGTAGCATTTTCGTTTAAAGCAATAAGAAGAAATCAAAGAATTTTACAACCAAATTGGAAATTTACCCACCGTAATACGATATACCACCAGCCACCTACTACATGCTGTTCGAGTGAACAGAAAGGCGACAGAATACCGAGTGTGTGCTTATAAATTATTTGAAATGTAGCAACACGTAAGCATACAAACACTGAAGTAAAAACAAATATAGACACGTTTTGTGGTTTATATGCACATACTCTATCTCATGTCCTTGGGCCGGTAAGCAAATATATTTGAGTGGATGACTGCTGTATATGAGAAATATCTTTGTGTGTGTTTATTTGCGTGTTTTACTCACCTTAAGATTGTTTATCCTTTAAATGGAATGATTTGTAAATTAAACACGTAAATTAATAAATGTGTCTGTGTCCATCTTCATACATACATACATACGTACATACGTACGTATGGATGCTGATGAGTAGGGAGAGTTGAAATTGTTTATTTTTGAATTTGCTGTTGCTATTGATTTTTTTCATTTCATACGTGATTTAATATTCTTGCTGTATTTGCAGTTCGTATTGTGTCAGCGGGATTAATTTATTAAATTTTTTTTCAATTATTTTCAATTGGCTACTGTTTCTTACATTTGGGGTGTATAAAGAAATTGTTGTACATACAAACATACATAATTGTTCATTACAACCCCTTTAGTCAGAACTGCGACTTAGCTTCTCACGCCACTTATGCCGTGTATGTTAATTTTATACATGAGTGGCTGAACCTACAGTCTAAAGTCGATTCCGAACGACAAATTTTGGAGAAACCTTTCATTACAATTTTATTTATTATGAGAGTTTTTGCCAGAAATCTACTGAAAGGAACTCGCCGAATAAATATTTTTCATATTACGTTGGGTTGGAGATGTCTGATCTGGGGTTTGAACTGAGGCCTCACGTCTAATAAGCCAACACACTACTTACTAGACCACGGCGACTTAACACTTCGACACTCATAATAAAATATAATCTAAAATACAAAAATAAAATATATTTTCACTCTTAACTTGTGTTCAATTATGAGCTTAGTTATTGGACAGGTCACATTTGACAGTCGATAAATGTCAGAAATATTTTTAACAACAAACTCTTATAGACGCACCTTGTGTTTTTATAGTTGAGCAACCTTCAATAGTATACATTTAAAAAATGTACCATCAATGAATGAATTCTTAGTCTGGTAAACTAAAATGGAAATAAATTGCTCCACCATGTCAAGCTTCTTCTATTGGAAATTTATTTAAATTTTCTAACCATAACGAGTATAATCAAAACGAGAGAAACGGAAATGAACCCATACCCGTAGGAAAATTATGCTTTGCTAAGCATTTATTGTTAATAATTCCAGTGCGCAAAATTTAAACAACTCTCTTAACCATTTGTTCAAGCGTTTTATTAACGATTTGTTTATTTATTCGTGAATAAAAATGATTTTTCATTATTATTCAAGGGACATAGTGGTGTGGTGTGGTGGTGGTTTTTATTTAAATTCATTTGATGTCGAACAAACATCACAAAATATTCAAACATATTATCAGTAGAATAGCTTTTAACTGAGGTGACGATTTTCTATGGAATTTTATTTAATACACGTGATGAGAATATATTGAAGAAAATTATTTGTGTGGCGTATTCATAATAAACGTTGTAGTATGCAAGCATTTAGGATAACATGACTTCAGGAAATTGGAGGATTTACAGTGAGCGTCAAAAGTGAGTAAACACCACTGAAATAATTAATTTTCTTAGGATAGCGAGAAAAGTAAAGTAAATGAGAATAGTCGAATAAATTTCCAAAAATAAAAACGTTTATCTATTACTTATAAAATGTTAAAACAAAAACAACAATTCATGATAAAGGAACTTTTTTTATACTTAAGAACATAATAGAAAATTTTAAATTGTAGTAGCTGCTGACTCACTTATGGCGCTCACTGTATGTAAGACCTCTGGTGAAATATATTTTCTATTTGCTTTAAGACAGATCATGCATCATTACCCGATTCGCAGTCATATAGGGCAACCGATTTTACAAAGCTGCTGAGAGAAAGTCGCCGAAGAAATATTTTTTCATACTTCGGTTTGTTGGAGATGCCTGGGGTTTGAACCATAGCCTCACGTGTAATAAGCCAACACACTAATTACTAGACTACAACGAGTTCCTTAACAATATCGTCTTTGTCTAGTTTGTAGTACACATTTAGTGAACGTTTTGCAGGAGCTAAATACGGAGGGTTAGCTTTCAAGAGGTCTAAATATATGTTCTACTTGAAGCTCTACTACTACTTCAATTTCCCCAAGCTGGGTCGGTCATTCGATATGCACTCGATCGCCTGTAGTTATGTACATGAATTGTGTACATAAATACGGTCCTATTATTAGTTCTGGGGTTAGCATAACCCTAGAGACTTTACGTCTTAAATCCCTGTCTCTGGGGCACTTGCTTTCTACTTTCCGCAATTAAAATGGGTAACCAACTGAGAAGAATCGTGGTGGCTATTGGCTGATTACCAGGCACCAGGACAAATTGTGCATAAGAAACTTATCAGTTAATGAAAGATTTAATTGACCTTTACCGCTTTGAGGAGGATTTAAATAAAATATTTTTGAAAAAAAATAAATTAAAAGCCAAGAAAAAACGATTTGATCTAATAACCACAATGGTGACAAAAATATCTTTGAAAATAATAACATTGTCGAGTATGCCAACAGCAATAATACAATAAAAGTTTTGCTTAAAATTCATATGAAGAAAAAAGGATTTCATTTAAAATTTCGTTTAGCATTTATTATCTTTAGCGTATCTTCTTGTAGCTATTTACAACCAAAATGTTTGTGTTTTTTGTTTTTTTTTTTTAAGAAATACAACCTATTTTGCCTTTCAATTTTGTTCATAAAAAATGCCTAAAGCTTTCAAGTGTACTTTGCATACAAATGCAACCTTTTTTCGATTTGATTGTTGGTCCTTAAAACCAAACAGAGACAATTTTTACATTTCAAGCAGAGAATTTTGATTCTTCTCTTTATCTTCTTGATGGTCTGTCTGTCTATTCAATTTCGTTTTTTTTCGTGCTTTTGATAAGATTTTCGATCAATTTAATCTTTTTCTATTTTTTTCTTCTTTTGTTTTTCTCGCTGTTGTTATGATTGATGTCGTTTTGAATAAATTTGCATTTGAATTGAAATAAAGTTGTTTTGCTCTCTTAAACGAAATCAACGATTTTAAATAATAAAAAAAATATTTATATTTGATAAATAAATAAATAACTTTTCAATTGTCTTACTGTAATAACAAATGAAACAATGTAATCAAGTGATTAAATGGCAAATAAATCAAAGGAATTTTGTAAAATATATCGTAGTGAACAAAAAAATTTGTACTTCCAAAGGAGTACAGACGATATGAAGTATATCTTGTGACGTTTCAAGATAACAAGGCACATGAACACTTTTTACGCTAATTTCATCGAATACATGTGAACAATTTAAAAAGCTTCCGATTCTCTCTTGAGTTCTTCAATTCATTCGTGTAAATAAGTTTGCCATCTAATTAAAAAATTGTTTACCGAGTGCTTAAAGTCAGAGTTTTTCGCAGAAATCTACTGAGTGGAAGAAGCCGAAGAAATATTTTTTCATATTTCATTTTGTTGGAGATGTCTAATCTAATAAACCATCACAATACCTACTAGACTACAGCGTGGTGGTAGTGGGCACTGGTAGGCTTAGTAAGTGAAAAAAAAGATTTGTTTCAACGACTAATCCTCAACAGGCAACTTGAAAATTTTATTCAAATTTACCATTCAACTTTAAAGTGTGAATAACATTAAGACACTCCACATGGAAGCTGCAAGTAGTTTGGCCGTATGGCTAAATAGTTGTAATGCCCAAAAATGTATATACGTGTGCACTCCTTCTTTTTCTTCCAAAGGTATTCCAATGCCATACTTGGAGTGTTGGTTTCAGTAAAATAAAAAAATAATATTAATGAGCCCGCAAACAGTGAGCAAACAAGGCAAATATTCTGACGGACGCCTAGAACAATCCTTGTCTTGCTATATTCAAGTTGGCATCCAGCCTCCTCGTAGCCCCTAGCACCCGCTAGATGTTAGTAGTATGTTTATGTACCTTCTCGACCAGTTTCTTCATACGAATTTGGGAGCATGCCTACGCTACAGTCGGTAGTTTAAGTTAGTTGATAGGTTTGTAACATATAGATTGGACGTACAGAATGAGTGTGTGTGTGTGTGTGTGTGTGTGTTAAAATTTGGGATCATGCCTGCTTCTTCTTGTTCCTTTTATTTGTATTACTTTACAAACGAATGATTGGACGGACAGAATGAGTGTGTGTGTGTGTGTGTGTGTCATTTTTAAAGTGTGTAGGTTCGTCTCGAGTCTGAGTTCATGATTCCGATGATCCGCGAGTGCGTGATGTAGGGTACCGTAAACTCATGTTGTGGATTTGTGCAATGTTATGCTTTTGTTTATTTTATTTTTTAATGTAAACAAATTTTAAAACGCTTGACTCATATTACAGTTTTTAATGTAAACAAATTTTAAAACGCTGACTCAAGAAATATGCAGCTGTGTGCACGTCTACATCGTATACCCAAATAGAAACATGATTATGCATGTTCATTCTATTTGTGTTAATATGAGTATATATGAGTGTGTGCACGTACATAAGATCAAAAAGAACATTTTTTAAAGTAAACAAATACAAAATTTTGGGATGTGGTTATGTTTAATTAATTTTTTTTATGATTCAATGCGATATATTTCCGTTATGTGTGGTACTTTTCTTGTGGACAAATGTGGGATAACGACATATTGTTGCTGTAAACAATAGCAACACTTTGTTATCAATAAAAGCAGCGTGACTCCTTATCGTTTCTTACTCTTAAGGATAAGATCAATAAGAATATTTATTAATGTAAACAAATTTTAAAACGCTTGTCTCATATTACAGTTTTTAATGTAAACAAATACAAAATTTTGGGATGTGGTTGTGTTTAATTAATTTTTTTTGTATGATTCAATGCGATATATTTCCGTTATGTGTGGTCCTTTCCTTGTAGACAAATGTCGGATAACGACACATTGTTGTTGTAAATAATAACCGCGCGACTCCTTATAATGTCTTATTCTTAAGCATACGATCAATAAGAATATATATATTTTTTTTTTTAATGTAAACAAATTTTAAAACGCTGACTCAAGAATTATGCAGCTGTGTGCATGTTTACATCGTATACCTAAATAGAAACATGATTGTGCATGTTCATTTTATTTGTGTTTATATGAGTATATATGAGTGTGTGCATGTTTCCTCATTTACATCCCAGAGTATAAATTGAGTTGTTATCAGAATTTAGATGTCATTCTTGTGCTAGAATTTGATAGCAAGTTATATTTTCAAGTGTAAAATTTAAAAAGAAAAAATGTCTGGATTTATTTGTGAAGTTTGTAAAAAAGTATTCACTGTGAACAGGAATTTAAGAAGACATCATAGATTGTATCATGATGGACCATCCACATCATTTAAATGTACACCTTGCAATAAGTATTTCTCAAACCAACTGAATTATCAACAACATATTTTACAACATTCTAAAATTGGAGATGGAGGAGAAACTATTAAGACTGTTAATTGTACGGACTGTAATCAACGTATTTCAAAGACAAATTGGCATCAACATATTAGAACAAATGATCACAAACTTAATTGTGCTAATAAAATCCTGAATGATGTTAATGGTGTTGATATTGATGACGATGAAGTTAAATGCGTTAGATCAGTGTTTAATAATCGCATCATTACATATTTGATTGCAAATAATGTGGAAACGAATTTAATACCTGAGAACTTTTTATCGGGAATTAAATTCAAAGTGGTTAAGCTGTTAAGTGATGTGATTCAGAAACATGATAATATAAAATTCAATCTGGAGATTTTTTGTGAATACATGCTGGTAAAAGAAGAGGAGGATTCATGTTATATTGAAGTAAAATCGCATCAAACTAAAATGGTAATAATTAATCTCTCATCATCAACTGCAGACGATTTCCTCAATATTTACAAAACACAATGTGATATCATTGTTAAAAAAATGAGTGAATTCCAGGAACGTGATAGCGGATGGACGTTAATACAGATATTACGGATAGAAATTAATATAAATAAATATCAGTGTCTAAAAGGTTCGCAGTATATCCCTCTACCAACACCAATACAAAAGAAACATGCATGCATCAATGTTCAAAATAACGATGAGTATTGTTTCAAGTGGGCTGTTATATCAGCATTGTATCCGATTAATGTTCATTCTAACAGAACCACATCATATAAAATTAATAACATTAATGATGACATTATCACTTTGGAAAATGGCATTGTTTTAAATTTTGAATATTTGACTTTTCCGCTACCAACGAATAAAATCAAAGATTTTGAAATGAAAAATCCCGATATTAGCGTGAACGTGTTTGGTTTGAATGACAACAACGAGATAGTCGGACCCTACTATTGCAGTATAAAAGAAAAAGCTAAGCACGTTAATTTGTTATTACTAGAAGATGGTGAGAGATTCCATTACGTATGGATTAAAAATATTTCAAGGTAAATCAATAATAATTTTATGTTAAAAAAAGATGATATTAATATAAAATTGTTTCACTTTCCATTTAATTACAGATTAATTAAAAGTCAACTTACGGATCACCGTCGACAAGTTCACATATGTAACACTTGTTTAATACACTTCCACAGTGAAACGGCGCTGATCAAACACAAAGATGAGTGCAACAAAATTGTAACCAGACTACCCTCTGTAGACAATAATATCGTAAGTTTTAAAAATTTCAAAAAGCAAATGGATGTACCTTTTGTAGTCTACGCTGATTTTGAGTGTATTCTAGAGACAATTAATATTCAAAATTCAGCTAATGTTAATTCAATACAAAAACATATTCCATTTGCTTATAGTTATTACATCAAATGTTCATTTAACAGTAGTTTAGATAAATTTAACATATACAGTGGTGATGATGCACCAAAACATTTCTTCGTAAATTTAGTTAAAGATTGTAAAGATTTATATGTGAATTATTTAAGTATCGTAAAACCAATGAATACCTTAACACCTTCTCAACAGATTAGACAGAAAGAGGATACAATTTGCCACATTTGTAAAAAAATTTTATCTCCTGTAGATCGAGTAGCCGATCATTGTCACTTAACAGGTGAATATAGAGGACCGGCACATAACAAATGTAATTTAGAGTATCAAATAGCAAAATTTATTCCTATATTCTTTCATAATCTTTCATCATATGATTGTCATTTGTTCGTAAGAGAACTTTCTTCTATTGAAGGTGATATAAATGTAATTCCCTTAAACAAAGAACTATATGTATCTATATCGAAAAAGATTAATGTAGATGAAAAAAATACTATAGAACTACGTTTTCTAGATTCTTGTCGGTTTATGCCATCAAGTTTGGAAAAACTAGCGGGATATTTATCAGATAATGATCTGTTGACAGTAAACTCAAGTTATCAAACTCCCAATGAATTTAGTTTAATGAAACGTAAAGGTGTCTTTCCATATGACTATCTAGATTCAGTCAACCGTCTTGAAGAAACAGGACTACCACCCCGATCATGTTTCTTTAATAAACTTACTAATGAGTCGTGTAGCGTAGATGATTATGAACACGCTGAAAAAGTTTGGAATACATTCAAATGTAAGAAACTTTTAGATTATCTTCTATTATATTTAAAAGTTGATGTCCTATTGCTTTGTGATGTATTTGAAAATTTCCGCAAGGTTTGCAAAAACATTTACAATTTAGACCCCTGTCAATATTATACTACACCAGGTTTATCCTGGGATGCAATGTTGAAAACAACTGAAATTGAGTTGGAATTATTGACAGATATCAATATGTACAATTTCGTTATGAAGGGTATTAGGGGAGGTATTGTTCAATGCAGTAAGCGACATGTGACCGCTAATAATAAATACGTTAGTGACTATGATTCAACAAAAGAATCAAATTATCTAATGTATTTAGATGTAAATAATTTATATGGTTATGCAATGTCTCAATATCTCCCCTATAAAAATTTTAAATGGCTTGACAACTGTAACGACTTCAATGTAACTACTATAGAAGAAGATTCAGAATATGGTTATATTTTAGAAGTGGATTTGGAATATCCAACTGTATTGCACGATCACCATAGTGATTTTCCATTCTGTGCTGAAAATAAGAAAATTGAGAATATGAAACATAGAAAATTAATAACAGACTTAAATGACAAAAAGAATTACATAATACATTACCGCAATCTTCAGCAATGCATTCAACATGGTTTAATTTTGAAGAAAATTCATAGAATTCTGCAATTTAATCAATCGAATTGGTTAAAAAAATATATTGATGTAAATAACCATCATAGAACATTGGCTAAAAACACATTTGAACAAAACTTTTTCAAATTACTCAATAATGCGGTCTATGGTAAGACTATGGAAAATGTGGATAAGAGAAAAGACATCAAAATAGTAATTGGATGGGAAAATAGAAGAAAACGATTAGGAGCCAGATCACTAATTGCGAAACCAAATTTTCATAGTTGTATTGAAATTACTGAAGAAATGGTTGCCGTTGAAATGAGTAGAGTGCGAACGGAATATAATAAACCCATTTATATTGGCTTTTCAGTTCTAGAATTATCAAAATGGAAAATGTATAATTTTCATTACGATTATATGAAGACAAAATATCTTGATAATATTAATCTCTGTTATATGGATACCGATTCATTTATATATGATGTGAAAACAAATGATATGTATGATGATATTAGAAATGATATTCCAACACATTTCGATACATCAGCTTATGCAAAAGACAATCCATATAATTTCCCCTTGATGAATAAAAAAGTATTGGGTATGATGAAAGATGAATGTAATGGAAAAGTTATTAGGGAATTCATTGGTTTGCGAGCTAAAATGTATTCCGTCAAAACAGATAGAGTAGACAAAGAAATTAAAAAAATTAAAGGCGTTAAAAATAGTGTAACATCTAGGCTAAGTATTAATGATTTTAGAAAATGTCTACTAGAGAAAAAGCTGTATCATGATTCTATGTATGTGTTTAGATCTAGGATTCATCAAGTATATACACAATATATAAGTAAATTAACTTTAAGTTATTTAGACGATAAGAGATTTATATGTGAAAATAATGTTGACACATACGCCTGGGGACATTACAAAATAAATTCTCCATCAACATCATCATCATCAAATTTAAATTCATATAGAGAATTTATGCAAGACGATAATGATCAAATGTTTTTAAATTTAAATTCATATGGAGAATTTATGAAAGACGATGATGATGAAATGTTTTTAAATTTAAATATATAGATTAAGTAGTTCATAAGAAATGTAATGTATAAATAATATGAATTAATAAATAAAGAATATATTATATGTATATAAATAAAACAATTTTTTTATTTCATTTCAATTTATATTTATTGAATAAAAATTTTAAACACAAGTGCCCACAATTAAATGTATTAAATTTTTGTTTTCGTTCATAATTATATTCAATGGGAAATTTTAAGTAGTTGACAATCTCAAGTGGTGGTTGTAAGTCTCCAAAGCTATCAAAATATTCTTTATAGTTGTGGTTTTTATAATATGCTACCCAATGTGTTCCCATACCATTTGAATCATCTAAATTAACAATGCCGCATTCTTGTTTGAGTGGTTTTTTAGGTAAAGAATCACGCATGAAAACACCCCTAAAGTATTTAAGATGTTTTCCATATTTATTCAAATCCAAATCTGTTAATGGGCGCATAGGTAGGTTATCTAGTAGTTTTTTGGAGCTGGACTATAGTAGAGACCATATCCAGTTTTATATGGTTTGAGGTACAACCCTTTGCCCATTGCAATTGATTCCATATATCTATTGTGACGGTTAGCTTCCGCCAATTGTTCTTTTCCATTTTTGATAGAATTTACTGCTTTGGCAATAGCGGATCCTCCACTTGCTAAACCACCAAGCGCCGACAATGCTGCTAGTACGGGAATAAGTGGAAGAAATCCTCCAATTTTCGGTACAGGTATAACTCTCGGTATTACAATGTCTGCTCGCTTTTTCCCTTTAAAATTTGAATGAATAGTCTTTTGTGCTATTTTAACAGCATCATTTATATCAAGGGGTTTCTGTTCTTTCAATTGTTTCAAAGTTTTTCTCACAGTAGCAGTGAATAATTTCTTATTACATTTATTCATATTTCCTTTTCTCGTTCTTTTTGAATTCTTTCTTTTCTTATGCCTCTGCTCCTTCATACCTAATCCAAATTTCACTTTAGCTTTCATAGCGTTTGTCACAAACCACGCGTCAGCACGTTCTTTAATATCACTATCTTTAGATTTAACTCGTTGCCAGGCTTTTTCAGCTAATATTTGATCTGCTTGATGTCTTGTGTCTATATCTCTTGATTGTGAATATGCAATATCGTGCTCTCTACAAGCTGCGTCTAACAAATTTATACCCTTATCTCCTCTTGCTAAACGTTTTTCAAGTTTTGTACCAGGTCCACAAAACTGATAACCAGGCAAATGTAATTCAACAGGTAATTTATTTATTAAGTTGTTTACAAGTCCTCTTCTCATCTTACACTGACTGGGTTTTTGTTTTGACTGTAGATTATAACCCTTTTTTCGTTAGTTTTATACCTCTCGCAAAAATATCTGAAATCAAGACGATTTCCTATATATACACCAATTTATACGATCACTGTTTCAGTATGTCAGTCAACATGAAGCTAGTTAAACAAACAAAACAAATTATTATAAGAAATATTGATGAATCATCTCAATCAAGAGATAAAACAGTTGTACACAATACATTATTACCGAATTCGATTCGTGCATTGATAGTGGGACCATCGAATTGTGGTAAAACTAATGTAATGATAAGTCTAATTGAAAGTCCTAACGGATTGAGATTTAAAAACATCTATTTATACTCGAAATCATTATATCAACCAAAATATTACTATCTAAGAAAATTAATTAAACCGATAAAAGAAATTAATCTATTTACGTTTTCGGAAAATGAAGAAGTTCTAAGTCCAGCAAAAGCTTATCCACATTCTATAATAATATTCGATGATGTTATTTGTGAGAAACAAAATAGTATAAGAGACTACTTCTGTATGGGAAGACATAAATTTATTGATTGCTTTTACCTGTGTCAAACATATACTAAAATTCCAAAACATCTAATACGTGATAATGCAAATATGATTATAATATTTAAGCAGGATGAAATGAATTTAAAACATATATATAATGATCATGTTATTGGCGATATGACTTTTAAACAATTTGTTGACCTTTGCAGTGAGTGTTGGAAAGATAAATATGGATTTCTTGTTGTAAGCAAGGATGATTTAATAAATAAAGGACGTTATCGAAAAGGATTTGATAGTTTCATACAACTATGATATGTTATTTGATATTAGATAGCAAGCAGATCGTAACCAGATATAAAGCAGATCGTAACCAGATATAAAGCAGTTCGTGAGCAGATAGCAAGCAGATCATAACCAGATAGCAAGCAGATCGCAACCAGATATAAAGCAGATCGTGAGCAGATAGCAAGCAGATCATAACCAGATTAAATCAAATAAAAAAAATTATTATAATGTCTAAAAATGACCATAATAAAATGTTAGAAGATCTTGTGAAGACAAGAGCTGTTCTAAAGGAAAAGTTAAAAAATATTAAACTGAATCAAATAGATAGAGTTAATTTATTAGAAGATACCTTTCAACCAATAACAAAACCACTTAAAAAAATCATCGGAAAACTTGAAGATAAACATAAGGATATGTATATAGACAACACTTTTGGTGGCGAGGATGATAATGATGATGTAAATGGTGATAATAAAATCATCGCAAAACTTGAACATAAGCATAAGGATGTAGACAACACTATTGATGATGATGATGATTATTATAGCGTAAATGGTGTTAGTGACGATTTTCAATATGGAAATAGGTCAACTGATGATAATGATGATGAACAAAACTATAACCCTAATAGACCTGTGTCAAGTACATATATCAAAAAATTGAAAAGAAAACAAAGTTTAAAGCTAACGAAAAACTCTCCATTATTTGAAAATATTCAATTACTTATTAATAATAAGCAATTGGATAAAATTTATGGTCTTAATCAAGATGAAGGCGGAAGTTGGAGATATGGCAAGGAAAAATTAATATTTAATAGAGATAATACTATGCGGATAGGAAATATGAAATTGAAAATGACACCTGGATTATTTGAACTAGTATTTCATACAAAACCTCTCCATTATACTAAAAATGATTTAAAGAAATATAAAGAGATTTTAATTCATACCAATGCACATAGACGTCGTTATGAATCTAAGGAACAAGTGAAAGGAACACGAGCCTTCAAATATAGACGAATAATTACCCATTTATTCAAAACAACAACAAAAATTTCAACAAAAGGCAGTGGATTATTGCTAAAATCACTAGATAATCGGAAATCTAACTATATATATTGGGATGATCCTAATGAACTAGTTGACAGACTACGTTTACTTCTCTCATCGGAAGGTGCTGGTCACAACAATCATCAAAACGAAATAATCTCTATTATCGAAGAACTTAAAGAATCTAACATAATTTATTAGAAGAGTGAAAGAGATGTCTTATATTAATAAATTTGGAGAAAGTTTTAATAAATATAATTATAAAAACAAAAATATTGTAATCAAAAAATATATAACACAAATATATGATGATCTAGTTGATCAAATAAACAATTTAAAAAGTGAGATTGAAAATGTTTATCTAAAGCATGACAATGAAATGAAAGTATTCGAAGATAATGTTAATACTTCAATTATACACAATCAAGAAATAATGAGTAATGATGTTAAAAATAAAATTAGCGAACAATCTGTAAAAATTGAGAAAATAAAAGACTATATGGAGAAACTTGAAAAAGCTCTTGATAACTATGTTGAGAAGGCAATAATAGATTCTAAGCAGGAAAACTATAATGGAAATATTGAATACAGAAATAAAATTACAGAGAAATTCAATAAAATTGAAAGTGAAATGAAAGTGTTTAACGAAGCTTTCAAGAAAATTGAAATTGAAGTTTTAAAGAGAATTAATATCTATAATCAAAGGTTAAATCATATTGAAGAATATCTATTCAAAACATTCACTCAAAGGAAAAATTAAAAATCGAATAAAATATACTTACACACACACACACATACATACACATATAAATAATATGGATTTGAATGCAGACAAAAGACAAATAGTAGAAGAATTACACAAACAAGCTAGAAAAAATTTCAAAAGAAGACGAGTTGTAGTGAAGGGAATTGATGATTTATGGCAAGCTGATCTAGTAGAAATGGGAAGCTATGAAACATATAATAATGGATATCGTTATCTTCTAACAGTTATAGATACTTTTTCAAAAAAAGCCTGGGCTGTTGCCGTTAAAAATAAAGGTGCACAGAACGTAACGGCTGCTATGAAAAGTGTATTCGATACAGCAAAGCGAAAACCGAAAAACCTGCAAACCGATGATGGTAGAGAGTTCTTTAATAATCAATTCCAACATTTAATGCAATCTCATAAAATTAATCACTATTCAACATATAGTTCTTTGAAAGCATCAATAGTTGAACGATTTAATAGAACATTGAAAGGGATGATGTGGAAAGAGTTTAGCTTTCAAGGAACTTACAAATGGATAAACATATATCAAGAACTAATAGATAAATATAATAATACACTTCATAGAACAATTAAAATGACACCAAATGAAGTGAACTCTTTCAATGAAAAAACTCTTTTGGATACCGTATACAATAACTTAAAGGTTTTTAGGAGACCTAAGTTTAAAATTGGTGATCATGTTCGTATAAGCAAATATAAACATGTATTTGAAAAAGGATATACACCAAATTGGACTACAGAAATCTTCAAAATCAAAAATATAAGGAATACAAATCCCAATACTTACATTTTAGAAGACTATCGTGGTAGTGAAATTAAAGGTGGATTTTATGAATATGAACTTTTGAAAACAAAATACACTCAAACATATTTAGTTGAAAAAGTATTAAAGAGGAGAGGAAATATGTTGTATGTTAAATGGTTGGGATTTTCATCAAATCACAATTCTTGGATAAATTCAAATAATACTTCAGCAGCGTCATCAATATCATTATAAAAACACTGTAATATTTGAAAATTATTCATTCTCAAGGTATACGTTAAGATGTCCATAACATTAACTCTGAACGGAAATACATCAAAACTAGTTGCTGACTATTTTCCACCCATTGTGCTTGAATCAAATTATGTTTGCGGTCTAATAAGTTTTGATACATATCACTCAATTCCGAATATTGATTATGAGAACAATTTGTTTCATATTGGTAGCCATATTATAGAAATTCCTGTGGGATCATATGAATTTTCAGACTTAGTTGATTTTCTATTTAGAAAATATAAAAAGTTGAATGTAAAAGGAAAACTTAATGTTCAATCAAATTATAACACACTACAAACCTACATAGAGAGCTCAATTGATACGATATTTTTCGATAAAGAGAGATCAATTGGAACACTACTTGGATTTAGTAAGAGAGTTCTAAAGCCTGGTGAAGAGCATAAATCAGACAAAACAATAGATATTACAAAAATAAACACTATTTTAATTGAGTGTAATATTGTCAGCGGATCCTATATAAATAACGTTTCTGCTCACACTCTACATCAATTTTCGCTTAACGTGAGTCCTGGCTATAAAATAACAGAAGCACCAGCAAACGTCATTTATTTACCAGTTAATGCTAGATCAATCAACACCATTGTTCTAAAAGTAGCCGATCAGGACGGAAACCTTATTAATTTTCGCGGAGAAAAAATATCTATTAGATTACATTTGAAACCTCTGAAGGAATGATTAATTTTAATAGTAAAAACAATTCCTACAACAACAACAACAATTTATTATCAGTATCGCAATCAAAAACGTTACACCCATCTCCAGCAATAAAAACAGCAACAAGATCTGAAGATTTTAAAAAATTATCACAAATAAAAAAAAATACACAAAAACAGAGGACACAGAATCTCAGTAGACATAATCGTGAATTTCTAAAACAACTTGGTTTCAAACTAAAACAAAAATGAGTATAATTAACATACTACAACAACCAAATTTTGATAATTCAATCATCAAGAAAGAATATCATAGTTATACATCATATCTACAATCATTTAAGAATAACGATGAAATTCGTATATCAATTCAAAACCAAGATTTGTTAGTTCTACCAAGTGAAAGTTTTCTATACATAGAAGGATTTGCAACAAAAGACGATTCTACAGTCTCTCCATCATTAAAACTCTTAAACAACTGTATGTCCTATCTGTTCGATGAAATTCGTTATGAGATAAATGGTGTAGAAATTGATCGTACACGTCATCTGGGTATAACAACGGATATTAAGAACTATATTTCATTAAATCAATTCGAAAGTGATGCATTAGTAAATGCAGGATGGTCACCAATCAATGAATCTGATCTTTCGCTCATTACTGGAGGTTTTAATTTTTGTGTTCCATTAAAAATGTTACTCGGATTTGCAGAAGATTACAATAAGATAATAGTTAATTCCAAACACGAATTAATTCTTCTACGATCTAAAGATGATTCTCAAGTCTTTAAATCAAATATATCAAGTGAAAAATGTAAACTATCGATTTTAAATATAACATGAAAAGTACCACATGTTCAACTTGCTGATGCCTATAAACTGGAAATGTATAAAACTATCAACAGTCGTCGACCTTTGAACATATCGTTTAGAAGTTGGGATGTGTATTATTACCCCTCTCTTCCCGAAAGCAATACAATATTATGGAATGTTAAGCTTGCTCATGAAAATGAAAGACCTCGATTTCTGTTAATAGCATTTCGAAATAGCTCTAACAAATTTATACATTGTGATCTAACCGACGTTAAAGTTCATCTCAATTCAGAGTCGTATCCCTACGATGATTTAAATCTTAAATTTGATAGAAATCGGTTCGCTCTACTATATCATATGTATTCAAAATTTCAAGAAAGTTATTATTCACGCCCCTCGCAACCCTTACTAAAACGAGATAGTTTTAAGACAATTGCACCAATAATTGTTCTAGATGTAACACATCAAAATGAAGCCGTAAAAACTGGACCTATTGATATACGAATCGAATTGAAGACACAACAAAACATACCACTTAACACGTCTGCATATTGTTTAATTATACATGATAGAATGTTTGAATATGTACCTCTTACAAATGAAGTAAAGAAAATATTGTAAATGTATATGTAACTCTGAATATTTTATATGTTATATAAATAAAAAAGATATAAAAAAAAAATAAAAAATATTCTTTTAATTTCACAATATTATGAAATTTTAAAATTTGCGTAGGTATATAAAGAGTAAATTTGGTTTATTGTCTAACATTACTGTGTGTCCATCTTATCGTACAGAAGAGATTAAAATATAAATATCAACCTTAACATCTACTGTTTTCAGTACGATCCCGAACACGAGAGGGATATAGACACCGGTGCCGAAATAAATAACCCTAAATACGAGAGGAGTTATTTTTTACGAGCGATTTTAAATCATATAAATAATAAAACCATCAACATAAAATGATTTTAAAGGATATATACAACTTTTTAAAATCATTCTCACACATAATTTCTGATGCAGATAAAACTAAACTGATCAACATACAAACACAACTGGAGTATGTAGACAACCTGAAAAGAATAAAAAATAGGCATGGTGAACATTTCGAGGATTGCGAATGGTCGAATGAAAACAGCACATGTGGTCCTGACACATGCCCCTGTATTTTTTATAAACATAGACTATATCAATCTGAAAATGAAGTTAAAAATATAATTAATTTTTATAATCTTACTAAATGTAAAAATTGTGCTTTCAATAAATTGTAATTTTCAATAAATTCAAACGAAGAAATTATATAATAAATGAAGAAAAAAACTTAACCACATCTGAATTCTTATTTTTAAAAATAATCACCCCATCGCTATAATAAAGAGATTAATTAAAACAAAATAGTTTTTTTTTCTTACGTGTATTTTATTTCAGTTTTTTTTTTCTTTGCTATTTTGTACAATACAATACATATATCTATGGAACATAATAATAGTTAAATATTCGTTTATACAGATTGAAAAGTTTTTGCGTTATCATATATTTTTCATAAAATGTTTGACATCGACAAATGTCAAAAGATTCTGAGTAAATTTTTTCACAATAATACAAATGTATGACATTATTAATACATAAAAATGGATAACTTATTTTACTAATATTGTATAGCCTTAGTTCATCGATAATACTTAAAAATAAATCAACATGTTGTTTATCAATTTGATTACTATATCTATATAATATATCCTCTAACTCAGCTGATGTCACCATTTTTTTCCCCTTCTTTAAAAAGTCGATAGCAGGTCGTGTTAGTGCGGGACGATGTACTCTGAACAGAGAGTAATGATTAACTAAACGATATTAACATATTTTTAAAATGGTTTGTAGTTAATATTTTCAAATGTTTGGATAGAGTTTTCTTTATTAAGAATTAACTTTACAAAATTTCTAAATAAAATGGTATTTTTTCCAGCACAAATTCGATCACAATTATAGTGATTTTCACAAGTATTTAGATTAGTATTAGATTTATATAAAGTTCTTATATTAGGACAGTTCAGTTCATTTAAATTAATTACACATATTTCTATTTCTTCTTTAAGAAGATCTATTAACCACTTAATTTTATCATTTCCTTTAACATATATGACAGAGTATAGTTGTTCCCTTTTTTTCAAAGTAGTTGTTAAGTAATCTATCACATCTTGTAGTGCAGAGTAACCTTTATTCCAATGTATGCCATGAAAATTGTTAAATAGCCAATTATTGACCTTAATATCCTTATTAGTTAGTTCTGAATGTTTTTCCAACGTTGAAATGAGAAACGTTCGGATTTCAAAATCTGATATTGAAACGCAGACTTCTTTTGCATGAAATTTATCCCCAATGAAAATTCCTTGCACATCAACAATTATAAATCTATTTTGCTGTTGCGGTTCTTGTTTTATAGATGTTGTCATACCCCTAATAAAACTGGAATAATAACAAATATTGCTTTAGAGTTTTATTTTTCTATTTGTATTCTTTATTTAAATTTCATACATTCCAAATTGTAAAGTATAATTAGTAATTCCTTGTTTAATTTTTTTAAAATAAAAATTGCCTTTACAGAGGTTTTCAATTTGATCTCCTGTCATCCTTAAATATTTTTGAGGGAGAAAGACCACATTTTTTTCTAACTCGAGCATTATCCTTTCCCCGAATTTAGTATTCACTCTATTACATTTAATGATTGGATTGATGTCATCTATAGGTATATCCTTTAAACATATTGCTTCCTTTTCGTACTGCTTCAAACTGAGTTTATTAAGACCAGACACTGTGTTCATTTTTTAGTTTTTTTCCTTTTTCACGTTTCTAGAGGAACTGCTTTGTATGTTTTCACTATTATTTTCAAAATACGACTATTGAAAAGTTCCATTTAGAATCCCTATTTATATTAAATATACAGTTGTATAATAATTAAAAATCATAAAAAATGCTCACAATTTATACTGTGGTATGTAAATGAGGAAACATGCACACACTCATATATACTCATATAAACACAAATAAAATGAACATGCACAATCATGTTTCTATTTAGGTATACGATGTAAACATGCACACAGCTGCATAATTCTTGAGTCAGCGTTTTAAAATTTGTTTACATTAAAAAAAAAAAAAATATTCTTATTGATCGTATGCTTAAGAATAAGACATCATAAGGAGTCGCGCGGTTATTATTTACAACAACAATGTGTCGTTATCCGACATTTGTCTACAAGAAAAGGACCACACATAACGGAAATATATCGCATTGAATCATACAAAAAAAATTAATTAAACACAACCACATCCCAAAATTTTGTATTCGTTTACATTAAAAACTGTAATATGAGACAAGCGTTTTAAAATTTGTTTACATTAATAAATATTCTTATTGATCTTATCCTTAAGAGTAAGAAACGATAAGGAGTCACGCTGCTTTTATTGATAACAAAGTGTTGCTATTGTTTACAGCAACAATATGTTGTTATCCCACATTTGTCCACAAGAAAAGTACCACACATAACGGAAATATATCGCATTGAATCATAAAAAAAATTAATTAAACATAACCACATCCCAAAATTTTGTATTTGTTTACTTTAAAAAATGTTCTTTTTGATCTTATGTACGTGCACACACTCATATATACTCATATTAACACAAATAGAATGAACATGCATAATCATGTTTCTATTTGGGTATACGATGTAGACGTGCACACAGCTGCATATTTCTTGAGTCAGCGTTTTAAAATTTGTTTACATTAAAAACTGTAATATGAGTCAAGCGTTTTAAAATTTGTTTACATTAAAAAATAAAATAAACAAAAGCATAACATTGCACAAATCCACAACATGAGTTTACGGTACCCTACATCACGCACTCGCGGATCATCGGAATCATGAACTCAGACTCGAGACGAACCTACACACTTTAAAAATGACACACACACACACACACACACTCATTCTGTCCGTCCAATCATTCGTTTGTAAAGTAATACAAATAAAAGGAACAAGAAGAAGCAGGCATGATCCCAAATTTTAACACACACACACACACACACACACACACACACTCATTCTGTACGTCCAATCTATATGTTACAAACCTATCAACTAACTTAAACTACCGACTGTAGCGTAGGCATGCTCCCAAATTCGTATGAAGAAACTGGTCGAGAAGGTACATAAACATACTACTGATGTTAAATAATTCGTGCAGCAAAGTCCAATCCCCTGAACTTAAAATTTGGGTTGTGCGTAGGGGTTGGAACGCTACACGGAAAAAATATCCACGGAAAACCTGAATAAAAGTCTTCGGTCCAGTGTGAGTTGGCGATGATTTCCGCATCCGATCCAACAATGAGCTTTAAGAGCTGCTCAACGGCAGGGACGTTGTGTAGCGTATTAAAATCCAGCGGCTGCGCTGATTAGGGTAAGTCGTTCGAATGGAGTAGAATGCTCTGACGAGACATGATTTTGATTCAGGGATTTGCGGAAATCGGCAAAGAGGACGACCTTGTTGGCGTTGGAAGGACTAAATCAAGGGTGCCCTGTCATCGATTGGTGTGACCAACTGGAAAAAGCGCGCAAGAAGACAAAGGCACCTGGAAGGATGTGTTAATGTAATCTGTTAACCGGTTTGTTAATGGCCAATTCAGTAAGTAAAAAGTGTATTCATACAATCTATGCTTATATTCAAAATCATTATCTTTTTTTATTTCATAATTTTTTTTTTTTTTGTTTTTGTTTTGTTCATTTATTTTTTGTATGTCTTTATTTTAAAAAGTCAAACATAGATTTTCCAAGAACGAATGACAGCTTCATGCTACAAAATTGCATTATTGATTAGCCTTGTAAAAGTCATCAAAACATGTTGATACATCCAGTATATCTTGTGCCATGAAAAGTAATTAATTAATTAGGCTTTAGTAGTTTAATTAGATTAAATGACTTCAACTTAAAATTCATTCTTCAATTATCTTCTGACACAATTAGCATTTAATTAAACTGTGCACATGCCCTGCCCCACAATTCATAATCAAATTGGAAATTCAATAGAGATTCCATTAAAAACCACTTCAATTTTTCTCAAATTTAGTGTGTGCAATTGAAGTGTGTGTGTGATTAATAATTGTTATTGGCATACAGAATTCAATTTCCGTTTTATTGTGTGTGTTCTTCTCCTTATCGCTTTTCGTATATAATGGTCCAATGTGGAGACTGGATGTGACTTACTGTTGCATTAGAAATAAGGAAAGATTAGTTTTTAAAGAATTATTCTTACTCACAACAGTATGATGTGAGCGAAATATAAATGTTTTACAATCAAATCGGAAGCTGTTACTGATAGTAATCGAAGTCATGATAGTTTCCAACTAGTGCGTGAACTCATTTATAATAAACTTCCACCCAACACATCACAATCTTTGGTTTCTGATTTCAACACAATTCATAATATGCCCAGTATCTGTTTTTGAGGACAACAAACAGAAATCACGCAGTTTGACGTATTCTGCACCATAATACCCAAAGTAAAATAAAGCTCCTGTTCCTGTTCGAATATTGAACGTAGAATTATTACACACTTTTTATATCATATGGTCGGCTTAAAGTCGCCGTAATTTCTTAGGTATTGTATTAGCTCATTGCGGTCAAGCCTCGGCTCAGACATCTCAAACAAAAGAAAATATGGATAAATATTCCTTCGGCGACTTCCTCTGAGCAGATTTCTGGCAAGAGCTCTCGGAGTAAATAAAAGTTGCCATGAAAAGTTTCTCCATAATCTATAGTTTGGAGTCGATTTTAGACTGCAGGTCCCGCCACTGATGTATAAAATTAACACACAACATAAGTGGTGTGAGAAGCTAGGTTGTAATCCTAACTGATGGATTGTAATAACAAATTATGTTATTCCGCTGTTCTAGTTTGAAATTCCAGTATAAATATCTTTGACAGAAAGAGGTAGTGCATACCAGAGATCCGCAATAAGTATTCAAAAAGATGAGTAAAATCGAATCATACTCATAATTTCTGATACTGATACACATTCATACTTATTTTAATATTATACTCATACTACTCATATTCAAAGTTTGATGTACTCATCACACTCATACCTAACAACACGTATGATGTTGTTGATTTCGACTCTCATGACTCATCATTTACAAGAATCACAAAATAAGTACGATTCGTGTGCGAACACTACAATACTCACTAGAAGGTTGTGTGTTTGCTTTGCTTGCTGTATTGGTCTTTTTCTTTCTACTTTTTTTTTGTAAATACAACAACTAAGACTGTAAATTTTGATGAATGGTTGGAGTCATTTCTAAATTTATGAATGAGTATGCTTATGAGTCAAACATATTTCGAATGGTATGAGTTTGATATCAACGTTGTACTCATACTAACTGTACTCATACTTATAAATCAACGTTGTAGTGAGTACGAATGAATCAGAGTAGTTAAATCTCAATATTGTTGACTCATTTGTATTCAAAATTGCATGAGTGCTTATGAGTAGCGAAAAAACGATTCATTGCTGATCTCTGGTGCATACATACGAGTATATACATTTTTGGGTGTTACAACTATTTAGCCATACGGCAAAACTTGACACATCTTCCATGTTGAGTGTAGATTTGAGAAAAAAATTCAATTTGCCTGTTGAGGGTTAGTCATTTTTTTTAACTTAGTAAGCCTAGGCTATTGCAACCGCAGAAAAAGAGAGAGTAGTATGCAGCAAGTTGGTGTTAAATTAATTGGTTTACACCCAGCCTACCTACTTTCCACATAGTCCTTCGTTTTTTAGTTAGTTTTGTTCACGAATTCAATAAACAGTAAAAAACATAATCTTTAGTTAGAATCGAACATTCAATTCAAACGTTCGCACATAAGCAGTGTTTTCAGTTTACATTTAAATCTATAAGTTCATGTATAAATTAAGTTTCACATTTAATTCGAACGAATAGTGGAAAAACAACAAAATAATGCTGAATGGCCCGAGGATCGGTATTAATCAAATATTTATTTATTTGATTTCCGTTTTATTTCAAACATTCAGTTCCCTGAAGCCAAATAGAATAAAATATTAACATTGAAACAATCACTCATGTTCACATGTTACTCGAAATTATTTCTTGTATACCCCAGAGAAATATTCAATCATTTGTGACTGAAGCTATATATATTTTTACATTCATGATGCTGCCAAAAGTTAAATAATTTGTAATAAGGCGGTACTAATACCACTGGGGAATATACAAAGAATAATATGGAATGGATGACATATGCCAAGCAGACAAATCGATACAAATGGAATTGTTTTTTGCTTTTTGAAATTGTTGTTACTTTGCTTTTAAATAAGGAAAATAAATATAAAAAAACTTCAGATGAAGATGTAAACACGGGGAAAAAATTAATTAAACAAAAGAATTTTTTTTAAATAAATTTCAAGTAATATTAACATGCAATTGATCAGTGATAAACTGAGCCTCTATTAATGCGTTCTTTTCGGATCACAATATTACAAAATCAAGAAAAAGAAAAGAAAGTCTACTCTAATTTGTGCTAGGCCTGCTGACCGTAATAGTTGCGCCGTCCTCGTTTTCACAGAAATATGGGCCAATGATGCCTCCGCTCTCTAACCACACCAAACAGTCGTTAGTAATGGGTGAATTGGCTTCTATAAGACCACGTGTGAGTTTTCTGAGTCCCAAATACGGCAATTTTGCTTATTATCGTAACCACCAAGATGAAAATGAGCTTCATTCGAAAAGAAGATTTTTATTTTGGCAAAATCAACATCATCATGCAGTTTCTCGTTGGCCCAATAAATCCTAGCGTTGCTCAAGCGTAAATCGATTAATTACGTTCAGTGGAGATAATATACTGAATTTTGAGAACGGCATATGTACTGTCAGATTCGAAATAACCAATGGTTCAAATTTAAACCGATAAATGACCCAGCCTATATAAGAATTTTTTTTACCATCTTTAAAAAAGGCTCTGTTATTGCTCTCATTTTAATCGCAACAATTTTGTGCAACACGATTATGCTGTAATAATATGCTCTTAAAATAATTTTTAAGGAAACAGTTGGTGCAACTTATTTTAAAACTTCCGTTTCCGTAGCAAACAGAGCACAAATGCTAAAATATTCGTTCTCTCTCTCGTATAATCTAGTGCCAAGAGGGAAATTATGTGTAACTAAAGACCTTCCTGTGAAGTGCTGCTTTTAATGTTAAATTTTTGGAAAAATATTTAAGAAAAGTGGGATAAACCTTGTGCCATAAGGAAAAGAGTACGGTTAAGGAAAATTTAAATGTTCATGTATGTTTTTTCTGTTTTATGTAATAATCTCGTTCCATAAATGTATAACAATAACTTGACATTTTTACCAAACCACGAAAATTTTACAACAAAACTAAAAACATAAGGAACTTGTGACATTTTTAAAAGCAAAGCTTTATAATAATCAATGCAAATACCAGACTATATAGTAAATACATCACAAATTCTTTATTTTGGAGTGACTTACATACTTAATTGGTCATTACAACCCTTCAGTCAGGTTTACAAACTAGCTTCTAGCAGCACTAATGTGGTGTGTGTTAATTTTACACATGAATGGAGGGACCTACGGTTTAAAGTCCACTCCGAACCACAAATTTTGTAAAAAAGTTTCCGTGGCAATTTGATTTGATTTGATTTGAATTTCATATGAAGTGCCCGTATTGAAAATTAGGAAAATTCACAAAATCGATTTGGTGAAAGCACGTGAATTAGTTGAATTGAAAGACGTTTTATGAAGTCGTCGTAGTCTAGTAGGTAGTTTGTTGGCTTATTAGACGTAAAGCCAGGATTCCAGCCCCAGGCCAGACATCAAAACAAAATACAAAAAGTACTTCTTCGGCGACTTCCTCTCAGCAGATTCCTGGCAAAAACTCTGAGAGTAAATAAAAATTGCCATGAAAAGTTTCTCAAAAACCTCAACTGTAGGCCCCACCACTCATGTATAAAATTAACACACACAACACAAGTGGTGTGAGAAACTAGGTCGTAATCCTCACTGAAGGTTTGTAATGACCAATTATGTATGTAGTTATGTTTGAAAGACGTTTCATAAACAGCTGTACATCGCATATTTATATCTTGTTATAAGCAAGATGAGAGCAGTGTTTGTATATAATTGAACAAAACCATGATGCTGAAGGTATTTCCATAGAGTGTTTAAATTTCCGAAGACGTTATGCATACACAGGTTTGCTACTGAGACAATTTCTGACAAAAAAATATTGTAGTATTTTATTTTTTAATCAGCTCAAGCAGTTATTTTGATCTTAACTTTTTAAATTGTAAAACAATCGAAATTATCGTATCTTGTATGCTGTATTCCTCTAATATAATTAAAACGAAATATTCCATGTGAACTGTAAAATATGTTTCACCATGGCTTGCAAATTAAATTATTTTCAGTATGAACTCCATACCTACATACATATAACTAAGCAGTTGTTATATGCATTTAGATTTGATTTTTGACTTTTGATTATTGTTAAAGATTTGCACAATTTACCACATACAATACATATTTTATTATCACATTTATTTACTTTTATGTTTTCTAAATTTATTAGAGAGAAAAATAAAGAACCAAAAACAACTCGAATAACTATTGTAAAAAAATAAATAAAATAAATAAACAAATAAATAAATAAAATATCATTACAAATTGAAGAGCATTTAGACAAGTATACAGATTTCATTTTATTTAAATGAATTGTTTTAATAGAAAACTTGTGTTAAAATATTTATTTGTTTTTCTCTATGCTTGAGTGGACAATTCAATCAGACATAAATAATTGAATGGAATAATATTTTGAAAACAAAATGAATAAAATATTCACATGACAAAATCTTAACAATTTATAAAAACAAATCCAGATGAAGGTAGTTCAGCATTAAGTACTCTTTCTTAAAGAGTATTCTATTAAAACAATACGCCTTATTGTCGCCCAGCTTTTGAGTAATAATAACACAGGCTGACAAGATTTTTAATCCACGATAACAGCCTAAATTTTTAAAGGTTTTTGATATGCTGTACAATTGCATCATCATCCTGGCTTTCAAAATACCCAAACAGAAAAGTGCAACTAAAACGGCATTTATCTATATTCGAGTGGATATTACGTCTTGAATTAATTCCTTCCTTGAAACTTAATTGCATCCTCTAAAAATATGAATCTTGCCATTAAAAATTTTTCTTTAATTTTTGCAAAAATCACTCCATTTATTCGCCGGTTTTCTTAATTTTATAAATTCTACTTAAAAACGACTTTAAAGATTTATTGTCTGTAAATTTACTTCGCCTTGCATTTCCTTATATGTATAGTTTTAAAGCATAATAAATCATAGATCCCGGAAAAATTTCTTCATCTGCTAGCCTTAGCCGCACTGTCATCATGATTTATTTGCTGAGCAGTGTGACACTCTTCACGAAGGTATAAGAAAGTGAAGTCAACAAAATATTTTCAAAATACAACAATCACTGAAAATTGAAGTTGATTTCCAAGGGAAACAAAAAAAAGAAAATTATTTTCTTTGACGTTTTCCATCTTCATCACTCTTATGGGCGTTAAACCCAAACCAATATGGTTTGTGGAAAGGAGGGATAAACTTAAAGAAATCTTTAAGTTGTATTTCTTGCTATAATTAGATTCACTCCTTACGTAGAATATCTTAATCAAAATTGTTCAAAGTATACTGGTAATCCGTAAAATAGATGATCTTAAGACTTTGTCTAGGACATCGCGACTGAATGGACTGCCACATAAAATAACATAACAGCCAAGGTCGATCAAGAGTCGGTGACTTTCCACAAGCGATTAGAAATCTAGGATCTCCGTAATCTGTAAATTTGAAATCTAGAATCTCTACTGCTTGTTATTATTTGAACGAAGAAGTCAATGAAGAGTGGCCATAGTTGAACAACAGGAATAATTTTGCTTTGCCATGTTACGCTAATTAAAATAGCCTAGTAGGTAGTATGTTGGCGTATTCAGGTACCAGGTGTGGTAAATGTTTCTGGGCTTTCTTGCTACGATAAAAAAAGAACTTCAATTTCCTGTGGGCCCCACGTGGGTTTCGGGTGCCCCAGGTTGGTTTTTCGGGCCCCACGTTGGGCGCCATTTTTATTTGTGGTAAATATTTAATAAAGTACAGAACTTTTTTTTTTGTACTTCAAAAATAGAAAGCTTTGCTTTTCGTCAGTTTCCCAAACAGGAAACTGATTTTCTATTGGACTAACTTTGGAACGTTACGCACGTACTTGATAGCTAGCTAGTTTGGGAGATGTGGGAGGGGATCAAAAATAAAAAAATTACGTGCGATTCAAATACCTCATTATTGGTCAACAATAAAAAAATAAAAAAGTAACAATACACATGACTCGTCCTTGCATGTTTCTAAAGTAGCGTTGTTGTTTTCCTATGTCCCTGAACCCACCCTACCATGGTTTTCGATTTAGGGAAAATATGTTACGAAAACCCCTAAAAGGACTAAACCTTACCTACGCCTATGAAGTTTACATTACAACGAAATAATTTATGTTTTCATCATATTATTAACATCTGGTATATTGAAATAATTATAACAAAAAAAAATAATTCTTATAGTCTTGAAATATATAATGGATAAATAGAAATTATAAACAACAAAAAAACTAATTACCATGATATTAACATCGCTACATGTTATCATTACAAATGATCAGTGATGACTAAATTCATCATTACAAAAGAGAAATTGAAGATAAAGAAAAACAAACGCAAGTATAACAGTTAAGAATTCAATGAGAGTATCATCTTCAATTGCCCTTTTGCAAACATATGAGAGAACAAAAAAAAAAAATAAGTAATAAATATATCAGTGATGGGACAAATGTAATAGTACTTCATTAGGTACTTTTTTTTAATTATTTCTTTGCATGTGAGTTGAAGTTTTGTAAAAATGCCGTCACTGGTATATTTATGAAACAAATACTTAAATACTAAATTAATGTGTATTAAACAAAAGCAATAATATTTCTTTAACTTACAGTAGGGTTTCGATTTGAACGATGCGGAAGGCCTTCAGCTTCATTTGATGGAGTCGTTTTACAATCAATATGAGTTAATAGGTTTTAAAATTTAAATATTTAGGTAATTTATAATAATCATTTTTTTATAAGAAATAAAGGGTTAGATGTAGAAATAGATTATATAGGAAAAATTACTACTAAATAGAAAATTTTAACATGATAGATTGAATTATAATTTAATTGTATTTTGTAGGTACAATAAGTGCATATTGTTAAAATTTCTAAAAGATTTAATAGAACATATGTATTTAGATAAATGAATTCATTGTATTTAAAATTTTAACATTTGAGTTTTAAAGGTTAGAATATTTAATTAGTGATTTAGAATTTAGTGAATAATATTAATAATGTTATAGTGCAAGTATGGTTATTTTTTTTAGGTTTTTATATAGTTTTCAGCAAAACGAAACATTTTGTATGTTAAAATTTTAGACTTTTATGACTGGATATAAGTAAGTTCGGCTGGCCTTTTAAAGATTCTTAAGTGAAGAGTTCGATGCGATCTTGATCTTTGATGTTCTCATATATTTTTATTTAAAGATTTGCCAAAATTGCCAAATTACCCTCTAGTGAATTGACGCTGAGTCTGCTCCAAATTGGCAAATTAGTGATTCACTCGAGGTACTGGTGGTATATAAAATTAACTATATAAAAATGCAACATTTTATTAAATGATAAAAAAATACCTTCAAATGAATTTACCTTTTCCCAAAGAAACAGACTGATTTAAACAGATTCAATAAAATTTTTAGATTTCTTTAGAAAAATAATTGTTATTTTATATTTATCAAAAAAACTTTTTCCACTTAATAATTTACTAACTTTCTTTATTTTAAAAATAAAAATAATAAAAAATAAAAAAATAATAAAAACAACTTTCTCCACTATAAGTATAGCACTTTACTTTAATTTTCCTTCGAGTTGTGGAAGGTTTTACAGATCAAGTTAAAAAGACCTTATGCAAATATGTAGCTTTCGATCAAACCTCAGTTCTGTCTTGAATAAATAACGTGATGTTAATTTTTGTTGTTGTATATAATCTATCACGTGATACTGTATATCACAGATATATTCTCTTTAACTGTGTAATACTGGTTTTTTTCTTCGTTAAGTTGAGAGAATAGAAGTATAGAAGTGGATTCTAAAAATAGAAAAGAAAAGTAATAATACATGTGATGCTAAAAAAATACTGTTCTAAGACCTTGAAACATTAATTATAAGAAAAGGTATGCCAAATAACATTATTGAAGCTTTTATAACTAATTAAAATACTGTTTTTGGATAAGACCTGAGTAATTATTAAAATTACTCAGGTCAGGTATTACACAGGTCAGACATCTCCAACAAAGTAAATATGAAAACATATTTCTTCGGGGACTACCACTCAACAGATTTTTGACAAAAACTCTGAGAGTACATAAAATTGCCATGTAGAGTTTCTCAAACAAATCTGTTGTTGGATTTTAAACTGAAGGTCCCGCAACATAGGTGGCGTGAAAAACTAGGTTGTAATCCTGATTAAACGGCTGTAACACCAATTAATTCTGTATGTAAGAAATCACTCACATTAAATACCATTTAATGTGACCATTTATGCAAAATGCAAATCTGCAATGCAGATTTGGTTTCAAAACAATAATAAAATGGTTGTGAACTACTGTGAAGTAAGAAAACATTTAAAAGTTTGTAGTTTATAAACTTTGCAATCAAACCCCAAATAGTTAAACTGCATTTACATTTACTTTTACAGCAACTGACTTTAAGAATATTGAACGTTCGTACGAATCTAGACCACGATTGAATTTCAAGCGACATTGTAATTTCTGACTCTAGTTTCCCCTGCTGCCTTAATCATCATCATCATCATCATTAAGTTGTAAATTGGTGAAGTGGCTTTCGCTTGAAAACACACTATTTCACTTAAACTTTAAATAACCAAGAAAGAAATTTCAAAAAAATTTACTAAAAATTTATAAAGTCCAGGGGGAAAGCAACACGAAACTATTAAGAAAACAAATATTACAACTCAACAAGCGTATGTAAAAAAGATTAAAATTGAACTTGTTGTGCCACTTGTGGCAAAAACATTGTTTCGCTTCTAAACAAAATTAACTAAGCATGTACATATTTGCTTGACATATGTACGTGACCTTTTCTACGCCATGAAAATTAGCATGTTTTAACAAAGGATATTCCACATAATAGCGCTGACATTTTTGTAAAAAAAAAGTTTTTGATAGCAAGTGAAAAAAAGTTATCATACAAGTGATAGCATGAACGCAGTCTTTTTCCTATTAACATTGTTTACAATTAGTTTATAATTAAATTAATTCCCAAGACCTTGGTAGTATATTAAGCAGTCATTTAAGCATTTTTGATACAATTATTTAGAGAGTGATTTTTCATATCGCTATCATGTAATATTGCGTGTTGCGTGTGTTAATTTTATCCACATGTGGCGGGACCTACAGTTTAAAGTCGACTCTGAACTACAGATTTTTTAGAAACTTTTCATGGAAATTATATTTACACTCAGAATTTTTCCCAGAAAGTTGTCGTAGAATATTTCTTTATATTTGGTTCTGTTGGAGATGTCTAACCTGGGGATTGAACCATGGCCTCATGTCTAGTAAGACAAGACACTACGTACTATACTGCGGCGACTTCTAACCTATCCAGTGTTCTTAAAAATATATTACTTGAGAGAAGTCTGTTAGTTAGTATGTTTACTAATTATAATGTGTAGAATTCAGTTCTTTGGTGGGTATTCCAGGGACTCGCTCAAATTAAATTTAATGGCTACAAATCATGTTCGGCACTCTAAAAAAATCTTTAGACAAAATTGGAAAACGAATTTAAAATTGTTTAACAATTCTTTTAATTTACAATAAAGCAGTGTTTTTCAGTTGATTTATTTTCGTTATTTTTATTTGATTAAAAAATATTTTTTGTTTAAAAAAAAAAACTTCAAAAAGTATGTCAAGCAAACTCTTAGGGGGCAAGCAAAAAATTCCAATTGAATTGAGAAAATATTAAGCAATTCGGGCGAACCTTTAACTGTCAAACGAGTCCCATATTAAACTGTATATTTTTAATATTTTTTTATATTTTTATTTTAACTACTATTTCTTGTTGATTCATGATAAATTGTTTGAAAAAGTTCCACAAAAAAAAATTAAATTTTCTGCCTGCGTGTGATGGCTGTATTGGTTTATTCACTAGAGCATGGAATTGCTGCTTGCAGTTTAAAAGAATTTGATTGAGTCAATAAAATGTTTTCACCATCATCGTTGTTATTTGGCAACAAAATGTACAAAAACAATTTGCAACACATAATATTCGAATTTTGTAGAGTTTGAAAAAAAAAAACTTTTATGAATGAGAAAATTATATGAAACATATGAAATTCAAATATTATTTCTATGAATATGAACACTTTAAATTGTGAAACTAAATATCCTCCAATGTATATAACATACATAACTATGTACGTATGTATGTGTACTGCTTCTATGGATACAAATTAATCCGTTCTAATCGCCGTAGTCTAACACGTAGTGCGTTGGCTTATTAAAAGTGAGGCCATGGTTAACACCATATGTTAGACATTTCAAACAAAACAGATATAAAAAAATATGTCTTCCAGGACTTTCTCTCTGCAGATTTCTGGCATAAACTATGAGAATAGAAACAATTACCATAAAAAGTTTATAAAAATATTTGTCGTGTATACCATACTCGCTGTAAGGGACATATTCAAGAACTACCGTGTTTGCATACGTTCTTCATTCATTTCTGTATTGTAGCCTTCCAGTTACAGAAATATGGCTTGTCCCTGTATATATAGTGTGAGGCTTCACATATCCTTACAAATTATAGGACTACACCCACATATGTGTTTAATTATTTATTAAACATCCCAGTCAGTAGATTGTTGAAGAAATTAGTCAACCAACTGCAATTCATTTAATTTTGAACAGAAAAAGTCCTTTGAGTGTAACGTTGCGATTTGAAGTCGCCGTAGTCTAGTAGGTAGTGTGTAGGCTTATTAGACGTAAAGCCAGGGTTTGAGCCACAGGCCAGACATCAAGACAAAATACAAAGAGTATTTCTTCGGCGACTTCCTCTCAGCAGATTTCTGGCGAAAATAAATAAAATTGCCATGAAAAAGTTTCTAAAAAATCTGTCGCTTGGATTCGACTTTAAACTGTACGTCCCACAGAAAACTAGGACGTTGTACAATTGGTCAATTCGACCTCCGGGTACTGTACTTGTCTTAATTGACAAGTACACGTCCTCTAACCTAACCTAACCTAACGTTACGATTTGCATCGTTTTTGTAGAAGTGCAGCACAATGAAGACGCCGATTCACAATAAAGTTTTTTTTTAATCTTCCATAGGGTAAATCCAATCATCTCCAACTGATTATGTCGACAGAGTACGTTTGCAAAGGAATTTTAATGAACCACTCAAAGGGCGTTACC